>OX465281.1:147767278-148367278 GCA_949987705.1 Thereva unica | reverse complement strand
CGGACTAACAGTGAAGTAGGCACCGTTTAACCTTGAACGATCGAAACACACAGTAAAAACCTTCAAAACTGTTAAAACCTTCAAATTAAACTTAATTCAAACGTAAGGAAACACTTATGATTATGAAATTCCTTTAGAATATTAAGAAATGCATACAAACGCAAATTATGCCGTTTAACCTTCAACACGCGTTTAAGAAAACTTCTCAAAAAAAAAAAAAAAAAAACTGAATAAATTCTATCAACAGTGAAATAGGTACCGTTTAACCTTGAACGAGCGAAACACCTAGTAAAAACCTTCAAAACTGTTAAATCCTTCAAATTACACTTAATTCAAACGTAAGATTATGAAACACTTACGGTTATAAAATTCCTTTAGAATATTAATATACCGCCGACAAACGCAAATTATACCGTTTAACCTTGAATTTGGGCAACCCATGTAAAACTATAAAACTTCTCAATAATTAGGAAATTCGATAAAATGGTCATAAGAAACTTATTCACGACACCAACAAATTCGAATTAACTTAATCACTTTATTTAATTATATAGATTTCGCCCTTCTATTTGCTGGCAACTATCACTTATTAAGAACATGCAATTCATCAATATCGGTTCCGTCCCGTTGGTACTGTGCTTACTACCGTACTCACTGTTATGAAATTTTCAATGCTTTATGCACTTCTTTCTTTATTTAAAAATTTTGTGTTTGGTTGAACTTTACTTGAGTTTATGAGCTTTACTTTTAGATTTTATAATTTTGTGTAATAAAAATTTTTGAGAATTTTAGAATTTTTAACTTTTTTTTTATATTCTGTGCAAACTACATGTACTCACTTGAGGTATCCAAAGGATATCCGGCTCGAAGGACCATAATGTTTAGGGATGGGGATGATGAGGAAAATCCTTTCCGGTGTGCAGTTTCCAATAAGAACGCTTCTCATTTATTCCTTTAAACATTTATTTACACTTTAAATTCTTTTTAATTTTACGTTGACTTCGATATAATTCTCTGGGAACGCTTTTAACATTTAATATTTTAACTTTAAATTTTACTGTAATCCTTACTAATATTATAAATGCGAAAGTAACTCTGTCTGTCTGTCTGTCTGTCTGTTACGCTTTCACGCCTAAACCACTAAACCGATTTTGATGAAATTTGCTACAGACATAGTTTAGACCTTGGAGACGGACATAGGCTACTTTTTATGGAGAAAAAAAGGGTTTAAGGGAGTGAAATGGGGTTCAATAAGTTGAAAGGGGATTTTTTATCTTTACTTTTTTTTTCTATTGTATAAAAAGTAACTGACTGACAGACAACGCACAACCTAAACCGCTGGAGCTAAAGGGCTGAAATTTTGACAGTGCATCCCTGTAATGGCGTGGACATCCACTAAAAAGCGATTTTTCGAAATTCATCCCCTAAGGGAGTGAAATGGGGTTTATCCAAACCGCTGGAGCTATAGGGCTGAAATTTGGACAGTGCATCTCTATAATGGAGTGGACATCCACTATAAAGCGATTTTTCGAAATTCATCCCCTAAGGGAGTGAAATGGGGTTTATCCAAACCGTTGGAGCTATAGGGCTGAAATTTTAGCAGTGCATCCCTATAATGGCGTGGACATCCGCTAAGAAGCGATTTTTCGAAATTCATCCCCTAAGGGGGTGAAATGGGGTTTACCCAAACCGCTGGAGCTATAGGGCTGAAATTTTGACAGTGCATCCCTATAATGTCGTGGACATCCACTAAAAGACGATTTTTCGAAATTCATCCCTTAAGGGGGTGAAATGGGGTTTATTGTAACCGCTGGAGCTATAGGGTTGAAATTTTAACAGTGGATCCCTATAATGACGTGGACATCCACTAAAGAGCGATTTTTTGAAATTCATCCCCTAAGGGTGTGAAATGGGGTTTTTACAAACCGCTAAAGCTATAGGGCTGAAATTTTGACAGTGCATCCCTATAATGGCGTGGACATCCACTATAAAGCGATTTTTCGAAATTCATCCCTTAAGCGGGTGAAATAGGGTTTACCCAAACCGCTGGAGCTATAGGGTTGAAATTTTAACAGTGCATCCCTATAATGACGTGGACATCCACTAAAGAGCGATTTTTCAAAATTCATCCCCTAAGGGTGTGAAAAGGGGTTTTTACAAACCGCTAAAGCTATAGGGCTGATATTTTGACAGGGCATCCCTATAATGACGTGGATATCCACTATAAAGCGATTTTTCGAAATTCATCCCTTAAGCGGGTGAAATAGGGTTTATCCAAACCGCTGGAGCTATAGGCTTAAATTTTAACAGTGCATCCCTATAATGACGTGGACATCCACTAGAGAGCGATTTTTCGAAATTCATCCCCTACTGGTGTGAAATGGGGTTTTTACAAACCGCTAAAGCTATAGGGCTGAAATTTTGACAGTGCATCCCTATAATGGCGTGGACATCCACTAAGAAGCGATTTTTCGAAATTCATCCCTTAAGCGGGTGAAATAGGGTTTATCCAAACCGCTGGAGCTATAGGGTTGAAATTTTAACAGTGCATCCCTATAATGACGTGGACATCCACTAAAGAGAGATTTTTCGAAATTCATCCCCTTAAGGTGTGAAATGGGGTTTTTACAAACCGCTAAAGCTATAGGGCTGAAATTTGGACAGTGTATCCCTATAATGGAGTGGACATCCACTATAAAGCGATTTTTCGAAATTCATCCCTTAAGCGGGTGAAATAGGGTTTACCCAAACCGCTGGAGCTATAGGGTTGAAATTTTAACAGTGCATCCCTGTAATGACGTGGACATCCACTAAAGAGCGATTTTTCAAAATTCATCCCCTAAGGGTGTGAAAAGGGGTTTTTACAAACCGCTAAAGCTATAGGGCTGAAATTTTGACAGGGCATCCCTATAATGACGTGGATATCCACTATAAAGCGATTTTTCGAAATTCATCCCTTAAGCGGGTGAAATAGGGTTTATCCAAACCGCTGGAGCTATAGGGTTGAAATTTTAACAGTGCATCCCTATAATGACGTGGACATCCACTAGAGAGCGATTTTTCGAAATTCATCCCCTAATGGTGTGAAATGGGGTTTTTACAAACCGCTAAAGCTATAGGGCTGAAATTTTGACAGTGCATCCCTATAATGGCGTGGACATCCACTAAGAAGCGATTTTTCGAAATTCATCCCCTAAGGGGGTGAAATGGGGTTTACCCACACCGCTGGAGCTATAGGGCTGAAATTTTGACAGTGCATCCTTATAATGGCGTGAACATCCACTAAGAAGCGATTTTTCAAAATTCGTCCCCTAAGGGTGTGAAATGGGGTTTTTACAAACCGCTAAAGCTATAGGACTGAAATTTGGACAGTGCATCCCTATAATGGAGTGGACATCCACTATAAAGCGATTTTGCGAAATTCATCCCTTAAGCGGGTGAAATAGGGTTTATCCAAACCGCTGGAGCTATAGGGTTGAAATTTTAACAGTGCATCCCTATAATGACGTGGACATCCACTAAAGAGCGATTTTTCGAAATTCATCCCCTAAGGGTGTAAAATGGGGTTTTTACAAACCGCTAAAGCTATAGGGCTGAAATTTTGACAGTGCATCCCTATAACGGCGTGGACATCCACTAAGAAGCGATTTTTCTAAATTCATCCCCTAAGGGGGTGAAATGGGGTTTACCCACACCGCTTGAGCTATAGGGCTGAAATTTGGACAGTGCATCCCTATAATGGCGTGAACATCCACTAAGAAGCGATTTTTCAAAATTCATCCCCTAAGGGGGTGAAATGGGGTTTATCCAAACCGCTAAAGTTATAGGGTTGAAATTTTAACAGTGCATTCCTATAATGGCGTGGACATCCACTATAAGGCGATTTTTCGAAATTTATCCCCTAAGGGGGTGAAATGGGGTTTACCCACACCGCTGGAGCTATAGGGCTGAAATTTTGACAGTGCATCCCTATAATGGCGTGAACATCCACTAAGAAGCGATTTTTCAAAATTCATCCCCTAAGGGGGTGAAATGGGGTTTATCCAAACCGCTAAAGTTATAGGGCTGGAATTTTAACAGTGCATCCCTATAATGGAGTGGACATCTACTATAAGGCAATTTTTCGAAATTTATCCCCTAAGAGGGTGAAATGGGGTTTACCCAATCCGCTGGAGCATCCAGCATCCCCTTAATGACGTGTCGTTAAGAAACGATTTTTCGAAATTCATCCCCTGAGGGGGTTAAATGGGGTTAAGCCAAACCGCTGGAGCTAAACGGCTGAAATTTTGACAGTGCATATTTATAATGAAGTGGACATTTACTAAGAAGCGATTTTTCGAAATTCATCCCCTAAAGGGGTGAAATGGGGTTACTAAACTACTGGAGCTACAGGGTTGAAATTTGGACAGTGCATCCCTATAATGACGTGGACATCCACTAAGAGGCGATTACTCGAAATGCACCCCCAAAGGGGATGAAATGGGGTTAACCCAAACCTCCGAAGCTGAAGGGCTGAAATTTTGACAGTGCATCCCTATAATCACGTAGAAATGAATGACTCGAAATTCACTTTATTTAATATTCATTTGTGATTGCTTCATAATTTCTTACATCCACGTAAATAGGCGAACAAACTTAACGAACGTTCGTCAAACCCTAAAATGTCACTTTTCTTGATGACATACATATACATGCCAATCTCTGCTTCAAAACTTGCAGATTTGTTGAGCAGAGGTGATATTCGCAGCAATTTGTTTACCATATTTATTAAAAAAATGCACTATAATAAACCCTTTTTAGGGATAATAAAAGCTGACTTTTTTGTTGGTTTTTTTTAAGGAAAACAATGCACATAATAAACAGTTTTTAAAGGCGTTGCAAGGCACGCGGGTTTTATGCTAGTTTCACTATAATTCTATAATTCCGGCTCCGGCTAATTTCAATATAATTCTATAATTCTCTGGGGACGCTCAATCGTGAGACGTCTACTCGGTCGGGTTGCTGTACAGAAGTGAATCGATGTTGCGATTCCCTGATCGCATGCCTATCACACGCCTGAGGATCTCCGTTATCCGGTCACTGTTGATACGGGAAATTGTTGTCGTCTTGCATGCAGACGCTGGATGCTGGGTGGATCTCCAACAGCAGGAAACAGTCTCATCGGAGTGTTATGCCTCCTGAAACAAGAGAATCTCGCTAACCAACTGACAGACTGTGACGCATGAAGTACCAGACTACCAAGTGAAAAAAGAGGTGCACCTTCCACTAGATGAAGACCTGAGCTAAGCGGAACATATATTATTACAAAATCTCGTTCTATTATGTTTTGGAATATCTGTGGAGCTGTTTTTATTCCAAATGGAAGCCTTGTAAATTTAAAGCATCCAATTGGTGTAGAAAATGAACAATTTACTCGAGCTATCATCAACTTGCACTTGCCAATATCCTTTTCTAAGATGAAGACGCGTAAAGCTCTTTTGTTAGTTAATTTTTCTGATATTTCCTAGATTTATTTTAAAACTTCATTTATATTTTGGATGTAAACCCACACGAATGCTTCTATTCGGTTTTCGGGGATAAAAATTGAGTTTCCCCCTTATGATGGCCGAAGAATTTGTACCATATGTATATGCCAGTGTTCCACCCAAATTACTCTAGAGGTCGTAAATTTTAAGTTACTGATTTTTTGTTTTAATGTTCATCTTGAATTTCGCTATCGATCCCTCCAGCCGCATTTTGAAATTTAATTTTTAATTTTTTTTTTTAATTTTAATAAAAAGTCTAAATTTTACAAAAAAAAAATAGACTTCTATAAATGAATGTTGACTTCTTTTAATTTCAAGTCCCAAATAAAATGAAGCAGGTTTAGGAGTAATTTTAAAACTTGTTTTTGTGATTTCATCCTCTATACTTTCTTGGCCGGCACGGCGCAATAGCTCTTCATTTGTTATTCTATCTTGCCAGCGGATTTTTAGTATACGACATAGTCATCTGTTGATAAAAACTTGGAGAGGCCCTGTGATGAGTTGGGTGAGTTTCCATGTTTCGCAACCGTCTTCTTTTGCACCGCTATTTTTGATAATGATACTACCGAGGTAGCAGAATTTTCTACCAGTTCCACGTCGCGGTTATTCAGAGTTGTCCGTTCAAGAGTGTTTGAATGGGCTATCCTTTGCCTATTCCTATTCCGGCTACAACAGAATGTTTCAGAAAAATAACTCAACTTATATTAAATTTCAATATTTATTAAACTTATAGGCCGGGAGCCCGGTGCCACTAAAAGTCCCGTCATACGGAATTGGACAATTTTTTGGTGATCGAAAGTTTGAAGTTAGGACGAGCAAGAAAAGCTTGATAAGCATGGATATAATAAGCCGGAAAGGTCGGACATACATATGTATGTACCTCTTTGAAAGTTGTGATAAGGGGTAAAAATTTACCATTACATGTAGCAAGTCAGCTTTTTTTATTTTACTTGTTTTGATGTTAACTTTGAAAATATCCTGGTACGCCGGCTCAAAAATTGTTGGAAGTAGTCGGCATACCAATCAGCTGATAAGAAATAAAATCTGGTATGCCGGATACTTGCGGCAGGTTTTGAGCCGGCGTACCAAGATATTTTCAAAGTTGACATTAAAATGAGTAAAATAATCAAAAGTCGGTCGCGCAACATTCTGTATTCCATGTCGTGGAAAGCACACTTTTGAACTGCTTTCTTCGAGTCCGTGTAGAATGAATCAAAGGGCTCATCTCTGCTCAATCTCATCATCAAGCTTCTGGATGTACGGTGTTTAGCGAAATCGCTACTTTCACCTCCTCGGGATTATTGTCAGTCTCTCCAGCAATCCCAATAATTTCAAAATGTTGGTTAATTCTCCAATTTTCTGAGACATGTCCTTCATAATTGGTGCTTTTGTTTTTCGTGATGGTGATAAACCTGGTTTTGGATGCTCTTACATGTGACGTTCAATCACTATTTTGTAGTGACCGCGTAAAGTTTAATTACCAAACTTTACGCAATGTCACACAACAACTTCCGACACGATCAAAAAGATCTGTCGGAACACTCCATCGATCACCGAACGAAATTTCAGTGATCTTGCCGTTTCGATATCGAGAGAACCAATTTCCGGCATCTCCAATTTTTCACTCTCTATCCAAGGTTCCTCCATAGCGACACTCAAGGTCCCGCCGCGCGCTAAATAGAATTTGTAAAGATCATCCTTACTAATATTATAAATGCGAAAGTAACTCTGTCTGTCTGTCTGTCTGTCTATTACGCTTTCACGCCTAAACCACTAAACCGATTTTGATGAAATTTGCTACAGACATAGTTTAGACCTTGGAGACGGACATAGCCTACTTTTTATGGAGAAAAAAAGGGTTTAAGGGAGTGAAATGGGGTTCAATAAGTTGAAAGGGGATTTTTTATCTTTACTTTTTTTTTCTATTGTATAAAAAGTAACTGACTGACAAACAACGCACAACCTAAACCGCTGGAGCTAAAGGGCTGAAATTTTGACAGTGCATCCCTATAATGGCGTGGACATCCACTAAAAAGCGATTATTCGAAATTCATCCCCTAAGGGGGTGAAATGGGGTTTATCCAAACCGCTGGAGCTATAGGGCTGAAATTTGGACAGTGCATCTCTATAATGGAGTGGACATCCACTATAAAGCGATTTTTCGAAATTCATCCCTTAAGGGGGTGAAATGGGGTTTATTGTAACCGCTGGAGCTATAGGGTTGAAATTTTAACAGTGGATCCCTATAATGACGTGGACATCCACTAAAGAGCGATTTTTTGAAATTCATCCCCTAAGGGTGTGAAATGGGGTTTTTACAAACCGCTAAAGCTATAGGGCTGAAATTTTGACAGTGCATCCCTATAATGGCGTGGACATCCACTATAAAGCGATTTTTCGAAATTCATCCCTTAAGGGGGTGAAATGGGGTTTATCCAACTTTTTATGGAGAAAAAAAGGGTTTAAGGGAGTGAAATGGGGTTCAATAAGTTGAAAGGGGATTTTTTATCTTTACTTTTTTTTCTATTGTATAAAAAGTAACTGACTGACAGACAACGCACAACCTAAACCGCTGGAGCTAAAGGGCTGAAATTTGGACAGTGCATCCCTATAATGGCGTGGACATCCACTAAAAAGCGATTTTTCGAAATTCATCCCCTAAGGGGGTGAAATGGGGTTTATCCAAACCGTTGGAGCTATAGGGCTGAAATTTTAGCAGTGCATCCCTATAATGGCGTGGACATCCGCTAAGAAGCGATTTTTCGAAATTCATCCCCTAAGGGGGTGAAATGGGGTTTATCCAAACCGCTGGAGCTATAGGGCTGAAATTTTGACAGTGCATCCCTATAATGGCGTGGACATCCACTAAAAAGCGATTTTTCGAAATTCATCCCTTAAGGGGGTGAAATGGGGTTTATTGTAACCGCTGGAGCTATAGGGTTGAAATTTTAACAGTGGATCCCTATAATGACGTGGACATCCACTAAAGAGCGATTTTTTGAAATTCATCCCCTAAGGGTGTGAAATGGAGTTTTTACAAACCGCTAAAGCTATAGGGCTGAAATTTTGACAGTGCATCCCTATAATGGCGTGGACATCCACTATAAAGCGATTTTTCGAAATTCATCCCTTAAGGGGGTGAAATCGGGTTTATCCAACTTTTTATGGAGAAAAAAAGGGTTTAAGGGAGTGAAATGGGGTCAATAAGTTGAAAGGGGATTTTTTATCTTTACTTTTTTTTTCTATTGTATAAAAAGTAACTGACTGACAGACAACGCACAACCTAAACCGCTGGAGCTAAAGGGCTGAAATTTTGACAGTGCATCCCTATAATGGCGTGGACATCCACTAAAAAGCGATTTTTCGAAATTCATCCCCTAAGGGGGTGAAATGGGGTTTATCCAAACCGCTGGAGCTATAGGGCTGAAATTTGGACAGTGCATCTCTATAATGGAGTGGACATCCACTATAAAGCGATTTTTCGAAATTCATCCCCTAAGGGGGTGAAATGGGGCTTATCCAAACCGTTGGAGCTATAGGGCTGAAATTGGGACAGTGCATCCCTATAATGGCGTGGACATCCGCTAAGAAGCGATTTTTCGAAATTCGTCCCCTAAGGGGGTGAAATGGGGTTTACCCAAACCGCTGGAGCTATAGGGCTGAAATTTTGACAGTGCATCCCTATAATGGCGTGGACATCCACTATAAAGCGATTTTTCGAAATTCATCCCTTAAGGGGGTGAAATGGGGTTTATTGTAACCGCTGGAGCTATAGGGTTGAAATTTTAACAGTGGATCCCTATAATGACGTGGACATCCACTAAAGAGCGATTTTTTGAAATTCATCCCCTAAGGGTGTGAAATGGGGTTTTTACAAACCGCTAAAGCTATAGGGCTGAAATTTTGACAGTGCATCCCTATAATGGCGTGGACATCCACTATAAAGCGATTTTTCGAAATTCATCCCTTAAGGGGGTGAAATGGGGTTTATCCAAACCGCTGGAGCTATAGGGTTGAAATTTTAACAGTGGATCCTTATAATGACGTGGACATCCACTAAAGAGCGATTTTTCGAAATTCATCCCGTAAGGGTGTGAAATGGGGTTTTTACAAACCGCTAAAGCTATAGGGCTGAAATTTTGACAGTGCATCCCTATAATGACGTTTACATCCAGTAATCCACTAAAGAGCGATTTTTCGAAATTCATTCCCTAAGGGTGTGAAGTAGGGTTTTTAACAACCGCTAAAGCTATAGGGCTGAAATTCGGACAGTGCATACCTATAATGGAGTGGACATCCACTATAAAGCGATTTTTCGAAATTCATCCCTTAAGCGGGTGAAATAGGGTTTATCCAAACCGCTGGAGCTATAGGGTTGAAATTTTAACAGTGCATCCCTATAATGACGTGGACATCCACTAAAGAGCGATTTTTCGAAATTCATCCCCTTAAGGTGTGAAATGGGGTTTTTACAAACTGCTAAAGCTATATGGCTGAAATTTGGACAGTGCATCCCTATAATGGCGTGGACATCCACTATAAAGCGATTTTTCGAAATTCATCCCTTAAGCGGGTGAAATAGGGTTTATCCAAACCGCTGGAGCTATAGGGTTGAAATTTTAACAGTGCATCCCTATAATGACGTGGACATCCACTAAAGAGCGATTTTTCGAAATTCATCCCCTTAAGGTGTGAAATGGGGTTTTTACAAACCGCTAAAGCTATAGGGCTGAAATTTGGACAGTGTATCCCTATAATGGAGTGGACATCCACTATAAAGCGATTTTTCGAAATTCATCCCTTAAGCGGGTGAAATAGGGTTTACCCAAACCGCTGGAGCTATAGGGTTGAAATTTTAACAGTGCATCCCTATAATGACGTGGACATCCACTAAAGAGCGATTTTTCAAAATTCATCCCCTAAGGGTGTGAAAAGGGGTTTTTACAAACCGCTAAAGCTATAGGGCTGAAATTTTGACAGGGCATCCCTATAATGACGTGGATATCCACTATAAAGCGATTTTTCGAAATTCATCCCTTAAGCGGGTGAAATAGGGTTTATCCAAACCGCTGGAGCTATAGGGTTGAAATTTTAACAGTGCATCCCTATAATGACGTGGACATCCACTAGAGAGCGATTTTTCGAAATTCATCCCCTAATGGTGTGAAATGGGGTTTTTACAAACCGCTAAAGCTATAGGGCTGAAATTTTGACAGTGCATCCCTATAATGGCGTGGACATCCACTAAGAAGCGATTTTTCGAAATTCATCCCCTAAGGGGGTGAAATGGGGTTTACCCACACCGCTGGAGCTATAGGGCTGAAATTTTGACAGTGCATCCCTATAACGGCGTGGACATCCACTAAGAAGCGATTTTTCGAAATTCATCCCCTAAGGGGGTGAAATGGGGTTTACCCACACCGCTTGAGCTATAGGGCTGAAATCTGGACAGTGCATCCCTATAATGGCGTGAACATCCACTAAGAAGCGATTTTTCGAAATTCATCCCCTAAGGGGGTGAAATGGGGTTTATCCAAACCGCTAAAGTTATAGGGCTGAAATTTTAACAGTGCATTCCTATAATGGCGTGGACATCCACTATAAGGCGATTTTTCGAAATTTATCCCCTAAGGGGGTGAAATGGGGTTTACCCACACCGCTGGAGCTATAGGGCTGAAATTTTGACAGTGCATCCCTATAATGGCGTGAACATCCACTAAGAAGCGATTTTTCAAAATTCATCCCCTAAGGGGTTGAAATGGGGTTTATCCAAACCGCTAAAGTTATAGGGCTGGAATTTTAACAGTGCATCCCTATAATGGAGTGGACATCTACTATAAGGCAATTTTTCGAAATTTATCCCCTAAGAGGGTGAAATGGGGTTTACCCAAACCGCTGGAGCTATAGGGCTGACATTTTGAACAGTGCATCCCCTTAATGACGTGGACATCCATTAAGAAACGATTTTTCGAAATTCATCCCCTGAGGGGGTTAAATGGGGTTAAGCCAAACCGCTGGAGCTAAACGGCGGAAATTTTGACAGTGCATATTTATAATGAAGTGGACATTTACTAAGAAGCGATTTTTCGAAATTCATCCCCTAAAGGCGTGAAATGGGGTTACCAAACTACTGGAGCTACAGGGTTGAAATTTGGACAGTGCATCCCTATAATGACGTGGACATCCACTAAGAGGCGATTACTCGAAATGCATCCCCAAAGGGGATGAAATGGGGTTAACCCAAACCTCCGAAGCTGAAGGGCTGAAATTTTGACAGTGCATCCCTATAATCACGTAGAAATGAATGACTCGAAATTCACTTTATTTAATATTCATTTGTGATTGCTTCATAATTTCTTACATCCACGTAAATAGGCGAACAAACTTAACGAACGTTCGTCAAACCCTAAAATGTCACTTTTCTTGATGACATACATATACATGCCAATCTCTGCTTCAAAACTTGCAGATTTGTTGAGCAGAGGTGATATTCGCAGCAATTTGTTTACCATATTTATTAAAAAAATGCACTATAATAAACCCTTTTTAGGGATAATAAAAGCTGACTTTTTTGTTGGTTTTTTTTAAGGAAAACAATGCACATAATAAACAGTTTTTAAAGGCGTTGCAAGGCACGCGGGTTTTATGCTAGTTTCAATATAATTCTATAATTCCGGCTCCGGCTAATTTCAATATAATTCTATAATTCTCTGGGGACGCTCAATCGTGAGACGTCTACTCGGTCGGGTTGCTGTACAGAAGTGAATCGATGTTGCGATTCCCTGATCGCATGCCTATCACACGCCTGAGGATCTCCGTTATCCGGTCACTGTTGATACGGGAAATTGTTGTCGTCTTGCATGCAGACGCTGGATGCTGGGTGGATCTCCAACAGCAGGAAACAGCCTCATCGGAGTGTTATGCCTCCTGAAACAAGAGAATCTCGCTAACCAACTGACAGACTGTGACGCATGAAGTACCAGACTATCAAGTGAAAAAAGAGGTGCACCTTCCACTAGATGAAGACCTGAGCTAAGCGGAACATATATTATTACAAAATCTCGTTCTATTATGTTTTGGAATATCTGTGGAGCTGTTTTTATTCCAAATGGAAGCCTTGTAAATTTAAAGCATCCAATTGGTGTAGAAAATGAACAATTTACTCGAGCTATCATCAAGTTGCACTTGCCAATATCCTTTTCTAAGATGAAGACGCGTAAAGCTCTTTTGTTAGTTAATTTTTCTGATATTTCCTAGATTTATTTTAAAACTTCATTTATATTTTGGATGTAAACCCACACGAATGCTTCTATTCGGTTTTCGGGGATAAAAATTGAGTTTCCCCCTTATGATGGCCGAAGAATTTGTACCATATGTATATGCCAGTGTTCCACCCAAATTACTCTAGAGGTCGTAAATTTTAAGTTACTGATTTTTTGTTTTAATGTTCATCTTGAATTTCGCTATCGATCCCTCCAGCCGCATTTTGAAATTTAATTTTTAATTTTTTTTTTAATTTTAATAAAAAGTCTAAATTTTACAAAAAAAAAATAGACTTCTATAAATGAATGTTGACTTCTTTTAATTTCAAGTCCCAAATAAAATGAAGCAGGTTTAGGAGTAATTTTAAAACTTGTTTTTGTGATTTCATCCTCTATACTTTCTTGGCCGGCACGGCGCAATAGCTCTTCATTTGTTATTCTATCTTGCCAGCGGATTTTTAGTATACGACATAGTCATCTGTTGATAAAAACTTGGAGAGGCCCTGTGATGAGTTGGGTGAGTTTCCATGTTTCGCAACCGTCTTTTTTTGCACCGCTATTTTCGATAATGATACTACCGAGGTAGCAGAATTTTCTACCAGTTCCACGTCGCGGTTATTCAGAGTTGTCCGTTCAAGAGTGTTTGAATGGGCTATCCTTTGCCTATTCCTATTCCGGCTACAACAGAATGTTTCAGAAAAATAACTCAACTTATATTAAATTTCAATATTTATTAAACTTATAGGCCGGGAGCCCGGTGCCACTAAAAGTCCCGTCATACGGAATTGGACAATTTTTTGGTAATCGAAAGTTTGAAGTTAGGACGAGCAAGAAAAGCTTGATAAGCCGGAAAGGTCGAACATACATATGTATGTACCTCTTTGAAAGTTGTGATAAGGGGTAAAAATTTACCATTACATGTAGCAAGTCAGCTTTTTTTATTTTACTTGTTTTGATGTTAACTTTGAAAATATCCTGGTACGCCGGCTCAAAAATTGTTGGAAGTAGTCGGCATACCAATCAGCTGATAAGAAATAAAATCTGGTATGCCGGATACTTGCGGCAGGTTTTGAGCCGGCGTACCAAGATATTTTCAAAGTTGACATTAAAATGAGTAAAATAATCAAAAGTCGGTCGCGCAACATTCTGTATTCCATGTCGTGGAAAGCACACTTTTGAACTGCTTTCTTCGAGTCCGTGTAGAATGAATCAAAGGGCTCATCTCTGCTCAATCTCATCATCAAGCTTCTGGATGTACGGTGTTTAGCGAAATCGCTACTTTCACCTCCTCGGGATTATTGTCAGTCTCTCCAGCAATCCCAATAATTTCAAAATGTTTGTTAATTCTATAATTTTCTGAGACATGTCCTTCATAATTGGTGCTTTTGTTTTTCGTGATGGTGATAAACCTGGTTTTGGATGCTCTTACACGTGACGTTCAATCACTATTTTGTAGTGACCGCGTAAAGTTTAATTACCAAACCTTACGCAATGTCACACAACAACTTCCGACACGATCAAAAAGATCAGTCGGAACACTCCATCGATCACCGAACGAAATTTCAGTGATCTTGCCGTTTCGATATCGAGAGAACCAATTTCCGGCATCTCCAATTTTTCACTCTCTGTCCAAGGTTCCTCCATAGCGACACTCAAGGTCCCGCCGCGCGCTAAATAGAATTTGTAAAGATCATCCTTACTAATATTATAAATGCGAAAGTAACTCTGTCTGTCTGTCTGTCTGTCTGTTACGCTTTCACGCCTAAACCACTAAACCGATTTTGATGAAATTTGCTACAGACATAGTTTAGACCTTGGAGACGGACATAGCCTACTTTTTATGGAGAAAAAAAGGGTTTAAGGGAGTGAAATGGGGTTCAATAAGTTGAAAGGGGATTTTTTATCTTTACTTTTTTTTCTATTGTATAAAAAGTAACTGACTGACAAACAACGCACAACCTAAACCGCTGGAGCTAAAGGGCTGAAATTTTAGCAGTGCATCCCTATAATGGCGTGGACATCCGCTAAGAAGCGATTTTTCGAAATTCATCCCCTAAGGGGGTGAAATGGGGTTTACCCAAACCGCTGGAGCTATAGGGCTGAAATTTTGACAGTGCATCCCTATAATGGCGTGGACATCCACTAAAAAGCGATTTTTCGAAATTCATCCCTTAAGGGGGTGAAATGGGGTTTATTGTAACCGCTGGAGCTATAGGGTTGAAATTTTAACAGTGGATCCCTATAATGACGTGGACATCCACTAAAGAGCGATTTTTTGAAATTCATCCCCTAAGGGTGTGAAATGGGGTTTTTACAAACCGCTAAAGCTATAGGGCTGAAATTTTGACAGTGCATCCCTATAATGGCGTGGACATCCACTATAAAGCGATTTTTCGAAATTCATCCGTTAAGGGGGTGAAATGGGGTTTATCCAACTTTTTATGGAGAAAAAAAGGGTTTAAGGGAGTGAAATGGGGTTCAATAAGTTGAAAGGGGATTTTTTATCTTTACTTTTTTTTTCTATTGCATAAAAAGTAACTGACTGACAGACAACGCACAACCTAAACCGCTGGAGCTAAAGGGTTGAAATTTTAACAGTGCATCCCTATAATGACGTGGACATCCACTAAAGAGCGATTTTTCGAAATTCACCCCCTTAAGGTGTGAAATGGGGTTTTTACAAACCGCTAAAGCTATAGGGCTGAAATTTGGACAGTGCATCCCTATAATGGAGTGGACATCCACTATAAAGCGATTTTTCGAAATTCATCCCTTAAGTGGGTGAAATAGGGTTTATCCAAACCGCTGGAGCTATAGGGTTGAAATTTTAACAGTGCATCCCTATAATGACGTGGACATCCACTAAAGAGCGATTTTTCGAAATTCATCCCCTTAAGGTGTTAAATGGGGTTTTTACAAACCGCTAAAGCTATAGGGCTGAAATTTGGACAGTGTATCCCTATAATGGAGTGGACATCCACTATAAAGCGATTTTTCGAAATTCATCCCTTAAGCGGGTAAAATAGGGTTTACCCAAACCGCTGGAGCTATAGGGTTGAAATTTTAACAGTGCATCCCTATAATGACGTGGACATCCACTAAAGAGCGATTTTTCAAAATTCATCCCCTAAGGGTGTGAAATGGGGTTTTTACAAACCGCTAAAGCTATAGGGCTGAAATTTTGACAGGGCATCCCTTTAATGACGTGGATATCCACTATAAAGCGATTTTTCGAAATTCATCCCTTAAGCGGGTGAAATAGGGTTTATCCAAACCGCTGGAGCTATAGGGTTGAAATTTTAACAGTGCATCCCTATAATGACGTGGACATCCACTAGAAAGCGATTTTTCGAAATTCATCCCCTAATGGTGTGAAATGGGGTTTTTACAAACCGCTAAAGCTATAGGGCTGAAATTTTGACAGTGCATCCCTATAATGGCGTGGACATCCACTAAGAAGCGATTTTTCGAAATTCATCCCCTAAGGGGGTGAAATGGGGTTTACCCACACCGCTGGAGCTATAGGGCTGAAATTTTGACAGTGCATCCCTATAATGGCGTGAACATCCACTAAGAAGCGATTTTTCAAAATTCATCCCCTAAGGGTGTGAAATGGGGTTTTTGCAAACCGCTAAAGCTATAGGGCTGAAATTGGGACAGTGCATCCCTATAATGGAGTGGACATCCACTATAAAGCGATTTTGCGAAATTCATCCCTTAAGCGGGTGAAATAGGGTTTATCCAAACTGCTGGAGCTATAGGGTTGAAATTTTAACAGTGCATCCCTATAATGACGTGGACATCCACTAAAGAGCGATTTTTCGAAATTCATCCCCTAAGGGTGTGAAATGGGGTTTTTACAAACCGCTAAAGCTATAGGGCTGAAAATTTGACAGTGCATCCCTATAATGACGTTTACATCCAGTAATCCACTAAAGAGCGATTTTTCGAAATTCATTCCCTAAGGGTGTGAAGTAGGGTTTTTACAAACCGCTAAAGCTATAGGGCTGAAATTCGGACAGTGCATCCCTATAATGGAGTAGACATCCACTATAAAGCGATTTTTCGAAATTCATCCCTTAAGCGGGTGAAATAGGGTTTATCCAAACCGCTGGAGCTATAGGGTTGAAATTTTAACAGTGCATCCCTATAATGACGTGGACATCCACTAAAGAGCGATTTTTCGAAATTCATCCCCTAAGGGTGTGAAATGGGGTTTTTACAAACCGCTAAAGCTATAGGGCTGAAATTTTGACAGTGCATCCCTATAATGGCGTGGACATCTACTAAGAAGCGATTTTTCGAAATTCATCCCCTAAGGGGGTGAAATGGGGTTTACCCACACCGCTGGAGCTATAGGGCTGAAATTTTGACAGTGCATCCCTATAATGGCGTGAACATCCACTAAGAAGCGATTTTTCAAAATTCATCCCCTAAGGGTGTGAAATGGGGTTTTTACAAACCGCTAAAGCTATAGGGCTGAAATTGGGACAGTGCATCCCTATAATGGAGTGGACATCCACTATAAAGCGATTTTGCGAAATTCATCCCTTAAGCGGGTGAAATAGGGTTTATCCAAACTGCTGGAGCTATAAGGTTGAAATTTTAACAGTGCATCCCTATAATGACGTGGACATCCACTAAAGAGCGATTTTTCGAAATTCATCCCCTAAGGGTGTGAAATGGGGTTTTTACAAACCGCTAGAGCTATAGGGCTGAAATTTTGACAGTGCATCTCTATAACGGCGTGGACATCCACTAAGAAGCGATTTTTCGAAATTCATCCCCTAAGGGGGTGAAATGGGGTTTACCCACACCGCTTGAGCTATAGGGCTGAAATTTGGACAGTGCATCCCTATAATGGCGTGAACATCCACTAAGAAGCGATTTTTCAAAATTCATCCCCTAAGGGGGTGAAATGGGGTTTATCCAAACCGCTAAAGTTATAGGGCTGAAATTTTAACAGTGCATTCCTATAATGGCGTGGACATCCACTATAAAGCGATTTTTCGAAATTTATCCCCTAAGGGGGTGAAATGGGGTTTACCCACACCGCTGGAGCTATAGGGCTGAAATTTTGACAGTGCATCCCTATAATGGCGTGAACATCCACTAAGAAGCGATTTTTCAAAATTCATCCCCTAAGGGGGTGAAATGGGGTTTATCCAATCCAAACCGCTAAAGTTATAGGGCTGGAATTTTAACAGTGCATCCCTATAATGGAGTGGACATCTACTATAAGGCAATTTTTCGAAATTTATCCCCTAAGAGGATGAAATGGGGTTTACCCAAACCGCTGGAGCTATAGGGCTGAAATTTTGAACAGTGCGACCCCTTAATGACGTGGACATCCATTAAGAAACGATTTTTCGAAATTCATCCCCTGAGGGGGTTAAATGGGGTTAAGCCAAACCGCTGGAGCTAAACGGCTGAAATTTTGACAGTGCATATTTATAATGAAGTGGACATTTACTAAGAAGCGATTTTTCGAAATTCATTCCCTAAAGGGGTGAAATGGGGTTACCAAACTACTGGAGCTACAGGGTGGAAATTTGGACAGTGCATCCCTATAATGACGTGGACATCCACTAAGAGGCGATTACTCGAAATGCACCCCCAAAGGGGATGAAATGGGGTTAACCCAAACCTCCGAAGCTGAAGGGCTGAAATTTTGACAGTGCATCCCTATAATCACGTAGAAATGAATGACTCGAAATTCACTTTATTTAATATTCATTTGTGATTGCTTCATAATTTCTTACATCCACGTAAATAGGCGAACAAACTTAACGAACGTTCGTCAAACCCTAAAATGTCACTTTTCTTGATAACATACATATACATGCCAATCTCTGCTTCAAAACTTGCAGATTTGTTGAGCAGAGGTGATATTCGCAGCAATTTGTTTACCATATTTATTAAAAAAATGCACTATAATAAACCCTTTTTAGGGATAATAACAGCTGACTTTTTTGTTGGTTTTTTTAAGGAAAACATTGCACATAATAAACAGTTTTTAAAGGCGTTGCAAGGCACGCGGGTTTTATGCTAGTATCTATATAAATATATATGTATATGTATATACAAAGTTATGAGTTATGAATTGCACCTCGATACTAATCGTACACTAAACTTCATTTCATCCCCTCAGGGGATGAATTTCGAAAAATCGTTTCTTAATGGATGTCCACGTCATTAAGGGGATGCACTGTTCAAAATTTCAGCCCTATAGCTCCAGCGGTTTGGGTAAACCCCATTTCACCCCCTTAGGGGATGAATTTCGTAAAATCGCTTCTTAGTGGATGTCCACGCCATTATAGGGATGCACTGTCAAAATTTCAGCCCTATACCCAAGTAGCACAACAAGGTGTAAAAACCGTCATATAACCGTGAAATACACCGTGGTGATTTCACCAATAACGTGAAAAAGAGGTGATTATCACTTATATTGCTCGTGAAAACGAACGTATGTGGTCAGTTATAAATAAACCCAGGTTATAAATAAACGATAATGCCACGTGAAAATCACTGGTGTATTCAAAGTTTACAGCAGGTTAGAAAGTAACCCTGGTAATTTTTTCACCTAAAATGTACGTGAAAATCACTGGTGTTTTTAAAGTTTCCGGAACGTTAGAAAGTAACCCTAGTTATTTTTTAACCTAAAATACACGTGAAAATCACTGGTGTCTTCAGTTTACGGCACGTTAGAAAGTAACCCTCGTTATTTTTAAACCTAAAATGCACTTGAAAATCACGGGTGTTATCAAAATTAACAGATTTATATCTCCCTATTTCTCCACTTAAAACCCATTGAAAATTAAATATATTAATAATTTTAGTTTTCAATGCGTTTTAAAGAGCAAAATAGTCAGGGCTCCATTCTACAGTACTGTTAATTTCGGTAACGCGACCTGTTATCTTAAAAGAAACTATGAAAATACTGTTACAAAAAAAGTGTAATTTCCAATGTTTTGCTTTTATTTAACAAAATATAAAAATGTAAGTATATAATAAAACAAAATACTTCATGTAAAAAGAGTGGATAGTAAAAAGTAAATGCTTCTTCTGGCACAAATTTCCACGGCTATAACTTACTAAATGGGTAATTCATTCATGTGGTGGTTCAATAGACCTGAAAAACATCATACTTATAGAATTTTTCTATAATAGATAAACGTATTTTGAATAAGTAGAACAAAGATATACTTACTTTTTTTTAATAGACGATATTTGGCATGTTTGAGATATTCTTTGAAGAAATCAGCACCTTCTTTATCCGTAAATGAAGGAAATATTTTTCTTACTACAGAAAATAAAAGTTTAACAGTTTCTTTAAAGTTATTAATTAAGCTCCGTTTATTTGTAGTTCCTGTCCAGGACAATTTTTCCAAAAGGCAGTCTTTAAACAAAAAAAGGCATAGAATTCGCAAGGTTTTTTCCCATTATTCCCACCGAAAGTCATTAATTTTCTGACCTAAAAACATAACTTTAAATACAAACAAATTGATTAAATTCTAATTATTTTACCAGCTTTTTCCTAAAATATTCATCCTGATGTAATTTGTTTTCAAATGTCTCAAAGTTAGTAATATTTTCAATTGGAAAATATTGGTCTTCGAAATCATCGTCTTCCACACAAGGTGGATTATGGACCGTATTTTCAATATTTTTTAAGATAAGGTCCATTGCTGTTTTAACTTCAGCCTCAAATTTAATCCTTTCTTCATGTTGTTGACGTAATTCTTTCTGGAGCTCTTCTTTAGTTTCTTTCATTTTTTTTTTGTAAATCTTCAAACTGCTTTGTAACTAAAAACGCAGAAGATAAAAAATATAAAAATAAATTTTTAAATTTGTTCTCTTACTAATATTATTACTAACAGCTGTAAAACTTGAGGCAACTTCTTGTTCAGTACCAATTACTTCATATACAACTTCCGGAAAAGTGTTTACCGCCTGACCTGAAGAAATGACAAGTACTTAACATTTTAGAGCTAAAGGTATGATAAATAG
The DNA here is from genome assembly GCA_949987705.1 of Thereva unica. NCBI lineage: Eukaryota > Metazoa > Arthropoda > Insecta > Diptera > Therevidae > Thereva > Thereva unica. The sequence continues at coordinate 148,346,481 of OX465281.1, read as the reverse complement.
TTAGTACCTGTATTTATTGATTCCAACATGGAATTAAAATCAGAAGTATGCAATCCTCCTTGAGAACTTTCTGTTTCATTTTGTTGATCACTGTCCGACAACATTTCGGCTTCTTTTTCCTTTACAATAGCTTCAGCGAAATTTCCTGAAAACAAAATATGTTACAATCTTACAATAATCATGTGTAAAAATATGCAAATTTATAAATAAAATATGCAGTTACCTATATTATCCATAAGTATCTTACAAATGTACTGGTCACAATTTCCCTCTGCAGGTAAACACAATTTTCGTCGTTTTTCTCGTTCTGTTTTGTTTTTGGGCCAAAATAGAATATTATTTTTGATCCATGAAGAAGGAACAGCTGTACAGTATTTTCGTCCATATTCAGTTGTTTGCACGACACTATACATTTTTATATTTTTTCTATCTAATCCTTTACTATTACTTTTCTATATTATGTTAACTTTTTGTAAATTTATTGAATATATTGAATTTTAATTTATTTTTAACAGGAGTGAAGTAATGGGATAAAAACACTTTTATTTACATCAAGTTCTATTCTAAATAGTTTACTAATAACTTCAGTGAGAGACCACAATTTATAGGGTGATGTTTCTCTACAGTTAGATAAATATATATTAAAATAAGAAGACTTAAGGGGTATAGTAAAGAATTCTGAAATTGATAATAAACTACAACCATATATCATTAGAACATTATTTGTAATTGTGCAGTTTTTCATTTTTACAATGAAGTTTTCTCTTGTTAAGAACCATTTATCTCTTTCATGAGATGAAATGACGAAATTTTCAAGTTTAACTTCTAAATAAACACCATTACAATGTAACAAATCATGAGCAATTCTATTTTGTGGTTTACATATTTGTATTGAATTGTTCTGATTTAGAGATGTAATAAACTCCGCACCTTCACTTATTCTATTTCTTAATTGTTGTAATGGTAGTGTGCCGCTTCTTAAGAGGTTTTTTATTTTATACAGTTTATTTTCGTACGGAAACGCAGAAAAATTGTCTAGTACTCCATTTCGATTAACATCTTCTACTAGATGAAGGAGATTGTGTACATTATAGGTGATATAATCTTTACCATATATCTTTGCATAATCAGATACAAAACGCTCAAACATATTCTTTGCGACTGGAAGAAGATGTTTTAATTTTTCACTACAGCAAATGCGTATTCCACAATGAAGTATCATAAAATGTGTATATACATCCTCAGAAACAATATCAATGAGAACTGCAGGCCCAATATACAATACAAACGTTATTAACTCGGTTGCCTTCCAAAAATGCAATGTATTTAATCCTCGTAATTTTCTGTTAAATTCCCTAGGTAGTGTTTTTCCTGCTTTTATTATATTGCTGGACAATTCAGCTACTTTTCTAGAAGAAAGTTTTGTTTTCAAGGAAGATGCTGGCTTCCCTCGTACCCAGGTTAATAATAATCTTTTCACAATGCCTAAACAGATAAGGTGCATATAATCCAATGGGAAATTCTGAACCATATCAATTGGTAACCGTAATAAAGGAGATTTGTTGACATGATGTTCGTTGTGTATTTGTTCTCTAAATGTTATGTCAGTTCTTTGTACGTTACATGTCCCATAAAAGCTCATAGTATAACTTTTATGAGAGTATTCACCTTCAATGTTGCATCTTTCACATGCGTGGTATCCATTATGTCCTTTAACGCCTTTTATAAATGCTCTTGCTGGTGTGTCGCATATAAAATTTCCAACAAAAATTCTTATCCGTCCACTTTCACATGTAATACCTTCTACAAATAACTGTTCTAAATTATCCAAAAGACATTTCAAAAATTCCTCTGCTGAATCAGGTTTTTTCATACTAAAATATACACCCACTATAAAGGGATTGGAAATATTGCGAATACTACATAGAATGGGCCAAAATTGAGCTGTAGAACTGTTACTAATTGGAAGGCCATCAATATTAAAATCGAGAACAATTTTTTCTCTGTATATTAATTTATTTTTGTCGAAAAATTTTTGTAGACTCTCCACAATTTCAAAATGAATATATTTCCCAGGTGGTATACATATTGTAAATGCACAATCCCTAGGGGTATCTAGTATTGTTCGGGAATCCTTTGGGATATTTATATTATGACTTTGAAGACACACTAGCAAATCATTCAGAGCGATGTGAGTTATATTGTGTTTCACAGCCCATTCCTTTAAATCGAATTCTAATTTTCTTTGGATTGGTGTTTCTGAATGTTCATAACGCAAATCATCGATATTAGAATGAGAACCTTGCACATTTCTTCGTGTGCCTTCGGTATTCCCTTCTACTTCCTTACCACTTACTTTTCTAGAATTTTCAACACTTTCAAAATATGTATCTTGTCGAGTATTGGCCCGTTTTCTCCTTATTAATTCCAAAACCCGTCTATTAAACGTTTGTCTAGAACTCATTCGATATTTCACCATAAGCCGCTTCATTATTTCATGCGCTTTACCATGTGAGCAATTTACACCTCAGCTTCCACAAATAAATTTCTAATTGAACTGCACTGAATTTTGATACACTTTTGTGATGTTTTAATATCTTCTTTGTTAATATATATTTATTTAAAGTTTTTCTCGAATAATTACCCTTTTTTAAACACTTTTCGTACGCAAAAACCCGATAAAATAAAGAACACATTACATTGCGAAATAAGACGCAACAATGGCCGCCACGCTTCATAAAGTAATATTCTAACGATATTTACACGCGAAAAGCATACAAAACAACAAATCCATTTTACACCAGGAGTAATTTTTAAGAAATTTGTGGACGCATTTTACACTAGGAGTGATTTTTAAGAAATTCATGGACGCATTTTACACCAGGAGTTAATTTTAAGAAATTCGTGGACTAATTTTACACCAAAAGTGGATTTCAAGTAATTGTTAGACGCATTTTATACCAGAAAGTAGTTTTAAGGTTATGTTTAGCACACTTTTACACTTTACAAAAAAAAAAACTAAAAAAATTCAAGTGTATTTTCGGTTATTTTACTACCACGGTGTACAGCTGGCTACTTGCAACAAATCCATTTTACACCAGGAGTAATTTTTAAGAAATTTGTGGACGCATTTTACACTAGGAGTGATTTTTAAGAAATTCATGGACGCATTTTACACCAGGAGTTAATTTTAAGAAATTCGTGGACTAATTTTACACCATAAGTGGATTTTAAGTAATTGTTAGACGCATTTTATACCAGAAAGTAGTTTTAAGGTTATTTTTAGCACACTTTTACACTTTACAAAAAAAAACTAAAAAAATTCAAGTGTATTTTCGGTTATTTTACTACCACGGTGTACAGCTGGCTACTTGGGTAGCTTTAGCGGTTTGTAAAAACCCCATTTCACACCATTAGGGGATGAATTTCGAAAAATCGCTCTCTAGTGGATGTCCACGTCATTATAGGGATGCACTGTTAAAATTTCAACCCTATAGCTCCAGCGGTTTGGATAAACCCTATTTCACCCGCTTAAGGGATGAATTTCGAAAAATCGCTTTATAGTGGATATCCACGTCATTATAGGGATGCCCTGTCAAAATTTCAGCCCTATAGCTTTAGCGGTTTGTAAAAACCCCATTTCACACCCTTAGGGGATGAATTTTGAAAAATCGCTCTTTAGTGGATGTCCACGTCATTATAGAGATGCACTGTTAAAATTTCAACCCTATAGCTCCAGCGGTTTGGGTAAACCCTATTTCACCCGCTTAAGGGATGAATTTCGAAAAATCGCTTTATAGTGGATGTCCACTCCATTATAGGGATACACTGTCCAAATTTCAGCCCTATAGCTTTAGCGGTTTGTAAAAACCCCATTTCACACCTTAAGGGGATGAATTTCGAAAAATCGCTCTTTAGTGGATGTCCACGTCATTATAGGGATGCACTGTTAAAATTTCAACCCTATAGCTCCAGCGGTTTGGATAAACCCTATTTCACCCGCTTAAGGGATGAATTTCGAAAAATCGCTTTATAGTGGATGTCCACTCCATTATAGGGATGCACTGTCCAAAGTTCAGCCCTATAGCTTTAGCGGTTTGTAAAAACCCCATTTCACACCTTAAGGGGATGAATTTCAAAAAATCACTCTTTAGTGGATGTCCACGTCATTATAGGGATGCACTGTTAAAATTTCAACCCTATAGCTCCAGCGGTTTGGATAAACCCTATTTCACCCGCTTAAGGGATGAATTTCGAAAAATCGCTTTATAGTGGATGTCCACTCCATTATAGGGATGCACTGTCCGAATTTCAGCCCTATAGCTTTAGCGGTTTGTAAAAACCCTACTTCACACCCTTAGGGAATGAATTTCGAAAAATCGCTCTTTAGTGGATTACTGGATGTAAACGTCATTATAGGGATGCACTGTCAAAATTTCAGCCCTATAGCTTTAGCGGTTTGTAAAAACCCCATTTCACACCCTTACGAGATGAATTTCGAAAAATCGCTCTTTAGTGGATGTCCACGTCATTATAGGGATCCACTGTTAAAATTTCAACCCTATAGCTCCAGCGGTTTGGATAAACCCCATTTCACCCCCTTAAGGGATGAATTTCGAAAAATCGCTTTTTAGTGGATGTCCACGCCATTATAGGGATGCACTGTCAAAATTTCATCCCTTTAGCTCCAGCGGTTTAGGTTGTGCGTTGTCTGTCAGTCAGTTAGAATAGAAAAAAAAGTAAAGATAAAAAATCCCCTTTCAACTTATTGAACCCCATTTCACTCCCTTAAACCCTTTTTTTCTCCATAAAAAGTAGCCTATGTCCGTCTCCGAGGTCTAAACTATGTCTGTAGCAAATTTCATCAAAATCGGTTTAGTGGTTTAGGCGTGAAAGCGTAACAGACAGACAGACAGACAGACAGACAGACAGACAGAGTTACTTTCGCATTTATAATATTAGTAAGGATTTTTTTTCTTATTGTCACATCGACAAAGGAAACAGGCGTTTTAAGACATTTCCATTTTCTCCACTTTAAGATAGTATAATTACTACTAGAATTAAAACTATTTATATTGTTCCATTTTTGAATTCGTTGATAATTCTTCTAATTTGATTTTTATATCACATCTACGATATTCTTAAAATAATTCCAATATGTCAAGGACCGAAGGTTCATCCATGGAACAAGACGATCACATGGAACGACCAGAAGTAGAGGAACCAAAGCCCGGCACTTCGGGAGTCGCCGGCATTAAAGTGTCGAAGCTAGACATCCCCAAGTTCTGGACACACCAGCCCGCCTCCTGGTTTTACCAGGCGGAAATTATGTTTAGGATGGCGGGCTATAAGTCGGACAGTAGCAGGGTCTACAATGTTATGGCCGCATTACCGGAAGAAGCGGTGACGGCGATGCGGCTTAGCACCGTAGACCATGCTAACTCCACCTATGAGGAGCTAAAACAGCATCTGCTCGAGAAGTACGGCACTTCGGAGAAACGCCGACTCGAGCAGTTGCTATCAGTGCAAGAGCCTGGAGACCGGAAACCTTCGGAGTTCCTCCAGGCTCTCAAGGCACTAGCGGGTGGATCGTCGGCGGTCAATGACGATCTGATCCGGAACCTGTGGGAGCGGAGGCTTCCACAGGCCATCCAGATCACATTGGCCACCGCAGCTGACCAAACACTAGCCGGGCTGGCTGCAACGGCGGACAAAGTATGGGAGGTGCTTCCACACGGAGGCGCCTCATACGCGTCCGCCGTCCGCGCAGCACCGACCAACGCGGAGCCCACATTGGCTGACGGCCCGGCTAGACGAGTTTGACCGCAATCCGCGGAAGCCGAGAAGCCGAACACCTGCCAATCGGCATGGCGGCCCACGACAGCCCTCGGCCAATCGACCACAAGGGGCCAATCAAGCCAGGGGAAGCTTGTGCTATTTTCACTACCGTTACGGTAATGAAGCTCGCACCTGCAAACCCCCCTGCAGTTTCGGTGGTGGCCAAGCCAAACCGGCGAAGAAAAAGGCCACCACCCCTAAAAAAAAACTAAGGAGTTAGGGGGTCGACATGAGCGAGCATATAACCGGCCGCTCATACCGTTTATTCGTCAGAGACACCAACAATCGGATGGACTTTCTGATTGATTCGGGCTCTGACGTTTCAATTGTTTCCGCCAAGGCGTTCCCGGCCCATAACGGTAGCCCGAACGTCCTTCTGTACGCGGCCAACGGATCACTGATCCGAACTTTCGGCACAAAGTTGCTTGAACTTGAACTCGGCTTACGCCGACGATATGTTTACAACTTTATCATAGCCGACACCACTAAAGCCATTATCGGGGCGGACTTCTTAACGAAGTTCAAATTGTCCGTCGATTTTGAATATCGGCATTTAGTCGACAAGCGCACGAAGTTTCGAATTAACGTGTGCGCTACCGTCGACTACAACCCCGAAACATTTCCGTGCCGAGTTATTGGCATATACAAAGAGCTATTAACGAAGTACGCTTCGTTAACAAAACCGCCCAATGTTAACCTTCCAGTTAAACACAATGTGCAACACCACATTGTAACTAAAGGGCAATTACCTTTTGTCACCGCTCGGCGACTCCATCCGGAGAAACTGAAGGTGGCAAAGTTACAGTTCGACCATATGGTCGAATTGGGGATTTGTCGACCTTCGTCGTCCCCCGCAGCATCTCCGCTTCATCTAGTTCCTAAACGGGACTCACATGATTGGAGGCCATGCGGCGACTACCGTCGCCTTAATGCTGTCACTGTGCCGGATAGATATCCGATCCCGCATATACAGAATTTCTCCGTGAATCTTCACGGCTGCACAATTTTTTCGAAGGTTGACTTGGTACGTGCATACCATCATATACCAATCGCCCCAGAAGACGTGCATAAGACTGCGCTTATTACGCCATTCGGACTATATGAGTTTACACGTATGCCATTCGGCTTACGGAATGCAGCACAAACCTTTCAAAGGTTCATAAATGAAGTTACGAGAGATCTCGACTTCGTTTATGTATACTTGGACGATATACTTATCGCCAGTAAAACCGAGGATGAACATATCGTTCACCTTGAAGAGCTCTTTAAACGCCTCGATAGCTTCGGTTTAACCATTAACCAGGTTTAACCAGCGTTTTTGGTGCAACAGAGATTAAGTTTCTAAGCCACCGCATCACAAAGGATGGAATACTTCCATCCTCCGATCGGGTTCAGGCTATCGTTGATCTCGCACCTCCAACTTCTGTCAAATCGATCCAGAAGTTTTTGGGAATGGTGAATTTCTATCACCGATTCATCCCAAAATTGGCTGAACAGTTGGTGCCGATAAACGAGCATTTGAGAGACCTTCTCAACCGCTCACGTGCCAATAAAGTTTTTGACTGGCCAACAGAATGTCAAGCGGCATTCCTCAAGGTGAAAACCTCGATGGCTGAAGCAACTCTGCTGAGCCATCCAATCGAGGATGCAAAATACAGTCTTACGACTGACGCCTCTGATTATGCAATCGGAGGCGTTTTGGAACAATTCAACGGTCATCGGTGGCAACCTCTAGCTTTTTATTCCAAAAAGCTGTCATCAACAGAACGGAAGTACTCTGCATTCGATCGCGAACTCCTCGCAATCTATGCAGCGATCAAACACTTCCGCTATTTCGTTGAAGGACGCAATTTCGTGGTCTATACTGATCACAAACCACTGGTTCGCGCCCTTCACACAAAGACCGAACGATCCCCTCGACAGACCAGACATTTGGGTCTAATCTCTCAGTTTACCACAGACATCAGACATGTGTCGGGTAAACAAAACGTTGTCGCCGACTACTTGTCGCGCTCACTAGCAACCGACAACGTCGACTCGGTCACCTTCGACCTGCCTACACTAGCTCAGGCTCAACAAGGTGACACAGAGTTGAAGTCTCTACAAGAGCACCCCAGCAACGGCTCACGGGTAAAATTAGTTCTCACACCAATACCATTCACCGCCCATCAGGTGTGGTGTGAAACTAGTACAGGCATTCCAAGGCCTTATATACAAACTTCCTTACGTAGACTAGCGTTCAATTCCGAACATAGTCTCTCTCATCCTGGTATTCGTGCTACAAGACGAGCCGTTACCAAGAAATACTTCTGGCCATCGATCAATAAAGACTGCAATGAGTGGTCTCGATCATGCCTAGGTTGCCAAAAGTCCAAAGTTTCACGGCATACCAAATCTCCATTGGAGGCTTTCAAACTTCCAAATAATAGATTTGACCATATCCATATGGATATAGTGGGACCCCTACCCCCATCTCGTGGATACTCTTATATCTTAACGATAGTCGATAGATTCACGCGATGGCCTGAAGCATACCCAATTCGGGATATCTCCGCTTCAACAGTGGCAAGAAAATTCGTCACCGAATTTGTCCCACGATTCGGCGTACTTCTTGAGATCACAACTGATCAAGGTACGCAGTTCAAATCGAAACTGTTCAATGAAGTTGCCAAATTACTCGGCACTCATCGAATTCGGACTACCGCCTACCACCCGCAAGCAAACGGGATGGTTGAACGGTTCCACAGGCAACTAAAAGCAGCCTTAATGGCAAGGCACAACACTACTCATTGGAGTGAAGACTTGCCCTTTGTCATGTTAGGCATACGCACGGCAATTAAGACCGACTTACAATGCTCACCAGCCGAGCTCGTATACGGTCAGAATCTGAGACTTCCCAATTCGATTTCTATCCCAACGGATGAGAATCCAATTGAAGAATCAGAATTCCTCTCTCGCCTTCGTTCTCACATGCAGAACATTAAGGCAATACATCCTCGGCAGCCCGTCCAAAAGGATGTCTACGTGCCAGAAGCCCTGGAGAACGCCGACTACGTTTTCATACGAGTCGACAGAGTTCGAAAACCTTTCGAACCTCCATATGAAGGCCCATATGAAGTAATCAAACGATTACGAAAACACTTCGTTGTCAAATTGAACGGCACAACCAAGTCAATATCCATTGACAGGCTAAAGCCAGCCTTCGGTTGCGACCGCGACAACGAAGCTAAGCCGTCTAAAGCGGTAACATTCCGTTAGCGCTACGCTGGGGGGGGGGGGGGGAGTATGTAGTGACCGCGTAAAGTTTAATTACCAAACTTTACGCAATGTCACACAACAACTTCCGACACGATCAAAACGATCAGTCGGAACACTCCATCGATCACCGAACGAAAGTTCAGTGATCTTGCCGTTTCGATATCGAGAGAACCAATTTCCGGCATCTCCAATTTTTCACTCTCTGTCCAAGGTTCCTCCATAGCGACACTCAAGGTCCCGCCGCGCGCTAAATAGAATTTGTAAAGATCATAAATAATAAAAGCTAATTATAAATACTAGTGATAAGACTTAATTAAAATACCATAATAATACTAGATAATAAAAGATTTAAACAAGTAATCGGAAAAAGTATTTTCTTTAAAAACCGCATGTTGAACAAACATCAATTTTCTCACTCAAAACCAGTTTATTTCCTGGGAGATTTGCCTCAGATCTGGCTCTGTTTCTAAACTGAGACGTTTAATTATCCCATAATCCCACCAAAAAAACGTTAGATGAATTACACTACTTGATGACAAAAGATCGAAAGATGAAAATTTTCCTTTGATGATCCATTTTGAATTTTTGAAACTCGTTCAGTAGATCCCGAATAATCCTGCCTATCCCTTTACAAACATCACGAATTTTTCAAACCTTTCAGTTTCTGGAAATTGAAGTTCCCGGAATCTCCAGTAGTTACGAAACATTTGGCCTTTTCGGTCAAGTCTGATAAGTCCTTTACATTGATAAGTTTTACAGATATCTCTTGAAATCTTACAAATTTCCAAATGAAGTCATTTGCTTGTCAGTTGATCAGCGGCGCTTCAACACACTCAATACGAACTCGACCACGCAGGAATGTTCGTCTGCTAACGTTCAGGAAAAACAAATTCTCTAGAAAGATCTTGTATATTTACTACTATTATCTATTACTTTATATTATCTGTTATCTCTATTATTTGAACTAGCTTCACACACGTGCTAAACATATTACTACTTCCTATGAAGTAAGTTTATTCCGTCTACGTATCATACTGGGAAGTTAATCGGGTAGACCGAAAGAGTATAATATATGTAATTAAATTAAGATTCAGTTATTTATTGTATGTGGTTATTTAAAGTTTAATTTATGTGATATTAGTTCTTATCCGTTAATTTTTTATGTGAAACTCGTTACTGAAATTATTTAAGTGGGTCTATAGAGGAACTTTGCTGCTTTTATTAAAAAAAAAAAAAAAAAAAACGCTGATTACTACAATATTAATTTTTTGACGTGACAAAGTCTTATAAATCGATGAGTATAAGAAGTAATTAGCGCAAATAGTCGCGCCACGCGCGACTATCCCCACCACTACTTAGCGACGGGAACGGGACGGGACATTTTTCTCTAATGACTTCCTATACTCATCGATTTATAAGACGTTGTAACGTCAAAAACATTTAAACGACTTGACATAAAATTATTTCAGGTGCCGCAAGAAAGGGGCGCGTTTATTAAGCTATTTGCTCTTATTCTTTATGGTATAAAAATTCACCTGTTCACGTCCTTCTTGAAGCTCTTTTCATGTCCTTATTTTCTGTTATTTAAGAAAAAAATTTAAATCTTGCTGTAGAATGAAGCCGATTACTTTACTCTTTAGGGGATTTTTCTTTATCATTTCTTGTTTACGTTTTAAAACTTGAAAGTACATCAAAGAGTTTTGAACCTTGACCGGGGAAGGAAAGCTTTTTAGCAGTATTTACCACGACCCGCTAGCATAATAATGATATGTTTTGGAACTTGTCGGCAAATACCTTCGGAGCCTCCGCTCAAGTACTGGCCGTGACCCTTTTCGTTAAAATTCGAATTGAAGGCTGTCCCCTGTGTATTTCTAGGTTGACATGGGTTGAAATTTTGGTCTCAACTTCAGTTCCTCCATTTATCTCTCTTTTGTAATTTATTTCAAGTGATTTATTTGGGTATCATGGCGATATGGGGATCGACACTAGTTCGGATGTCAACTTCTGCTGCGATTGATTGCTTTTTAATTAGAGCCATCACTTTGTAAGCGAAAAATTAAAGGATTCTAAATTGATTGATTGGTTTCACGATTAAATAAATCCATTTTTGCTCCATTTTATACTTTCGATTTGCGTAAATTTCACTTCCAGTTATTTGAAATTTAATTACAATGTGGAAATTTGATTTAGGGCCGTTTTCACAATCTCCGGTTAAACTGTCAGTAAACTTCCAGTTTCTAAACTGATAGTTAATTTAACTGTGGCCGTAAAGTGCCAGTAAAAAAATTTCATTTTCACCAACTATGAGTTAACAAACTTGAAGTTAAAGTACAAATGTACTAGTTTTCATATATTTAGAGTACATCAAATGTCAAAAGTGTTCCTTTTCATTAAAATACACTTGTAAAGTGCAAAAATATCAACGCCAATGTGAAACTTTCAGTTAAATTAGTTAACCAGGAGAAATTCGTCCGGTTAAATTAACTTCCAGTTGTAAATTAACTGACAGATTGACTCTAACTAGAGGTTGTGAAACGGCATTTTTAACTAACTGCTGGTTATTGTTGCAGTTAAAGTTTAACCGTAAAAACGGCCCTTAAAGTATTTTTCCAGATAGGTGACCCATTTATATTTTTTTTTAAACTGAAGCTCTTCACTATTTATATTTTCTATATGTATAAATATGGGTAATTTTGCGTAACCGTTCCGCGTCGGAAGGAATATCTAAATTTTTTCTTTGAGTCGTGACCAGGGATCGTAACTGTTATAACTTATATCGAAAAAATCAGAAAATAATCATTATTTTGAAACTTATATGATATAAAACAACAGTAACAGTTAAATTTTACCAAAAATATTTAAAGTTATTTTTAACTATTATCTTTGACTAGTATTGTTTTAAATCTTTTAAAATTGTTATTAAAGATTTTTTTCTTTTTTTGTTCGAAATAATAATTAAAATTGACTTTTATTTTTAAAATCAAAAATAACTGTTAAAAGAGACTTTTATTTTTTTCGGTCTTGCATAAAAGTCTTTCTAAGATTTTTATTTTTCCAGTTTTTTCTATAAAAGTCTTTGAAGACTTTTATTTTTAAAATATAAAAATAAAAGTCTTTTGCTGAAAACAGATAAATAGTCCATTCAAACCGTTAAGAAAATCGAACCCTAAAGGTTTTTGGGGTCGCTGATCACAAAAATCGGGGTCCTGCGGTCCTAAAACTTGGGCGTCACCCTTAAAAATGCAAAAAACACCCCTTTTTAGGGGTTTTTCGCGATTATTTCGATAATAATGAAAACTAATGCAATGAAATACACTTTTTTTAATATTTATTTGCGAAGGTGGTTGATTTGTACTAAATCAACGCGAACTTTATGATAAGGGGTGATCCTAAAGGGTTGAAACCACCCCTAAATCGGCTACAAATAGAAAAAATTGTAAAAAAATTTTTCTCCAAGTATATGCTTCAAATACGATTGTGGGCGTACTGTCAGGCAAAACTAAATTATTTTCAACCCTTAAGGGGTTAAAACTACCCCCACAATTATAAAAATCAATTTTATATAAAAAAAATTAGAAATTTTTTTTGTTTTTTGCTTTTTGCTTGAAATTTGGTTCAAAAGGTATTATCAGCCATAAATTTATTATTTTAACTCCTTAAGGGGGTGAAACTACCCCTGCATTAAAATTGTAATTGAAAAAAATTGACATTTATTGTTTTGCATTAAAATTTTATTTTCCATTTTTATTCATTGAAACATTTGGAAAATTTCACTTTAAACCCTTTTTTTAAGGTGGTTAAACCACCCCTAAACCGAAGCAAAATAAAAAGTACATGGAGAAATATTTCTTTTCGTGGAATTTTTAAATAAAGTCAAAATGCAGGATAAAAACAACAATCACACAATAATTGGAAATACGTACCCTAATGTATTTGAGTTACTTCTGAATAATGGGGTGTTCCGTTTTTTTACAATGACATTTAGGCAGGTCAGTCTTTTGCTGAAAACAAATAAAATAGCTATCGTAGTTCGAAAATTACACTATAAAAACAATTGTGATATTGTGCTTAAAGCCTAGCACGTTGATCAGGCTATAGAAATTCTAACTAAAACTATGTAAAAAATGATTTATTAGGTGGATAAATTGGTGCGGCTGATTTTATATTTTTGAATTTTTTGGCTCCCTGTTTAATTTCTACTTAAATTAGTAGTTTGGTAACCCCATTTCACTCCGTTAGGGGATGAATTTCGAAAAATCGGTTCTTAGTGAATGTCCACGTCATTATAGAGATGCACTGTCAAAATTAAAGCCCTTCAGCTCCAGCGGTTTGGGTTACCCCATTTAACCCTCTTAGGGGATTAATTTCAAAAAATCGCTTCTTAGTGGATGTCCACGTCATTAAAGGGATGCACTGTCAAAATTTCAGCCCTATAGCTCCAGCGGTTTGGAAAAACCCCATTTCACCTCTTTAGGGGATGAATTTCGAAAAATCGCTTTATAGTGGATGTCCACGTCATTAAAGGGATGCACTGTCAAAATTTCAGCCCTATAGCTCCAGCGGTTTGGAAAAACCCCATTTCACCCCTTTAGGGGATGAATTTCGAAAAATCGCTTCTTAGTGGATGTCCACGTCATTAAAGGGATGCACTGTCAAAATTTCAGCCCTATAGCTCCAGCGGTTTGGAAAAACCCCATTTCACCCCTTTAGGGGATGAATTTCGAAAAATCGCTTCTTAGTGCATGTCCACGTCATTAAAGGGATGCAGTGTAAAAATTTCAACCCTATAGTTCCAGCGGTTTGGATAAACCCCATTTCACCCCCTTAGGGGATGAATTTCGAAAAATCGCTTTATAGTGGATGTCCACGCCATTATAGGGCTGCACTGTCAAAATTTCAGCCCTGTAGCTCCAACGGTTTGGATAAACCCCATTTGAGCCCCTTAGGGGATGAATTTCGAAAAATCGCTTCTAAGTGGATGTCTACGTCATTATAGGGATGCACTGTCAAAATTTTAGCCTTATAGCTCCAGCGGTTTTGAGTTGACCCTATTTCACCCCCTTGAGTTGATCGTGTGGGCCGAAAGGGTCGAACCCACATCCCTACTAGTTTCTATTTGTAGCCGATTTAGGGGTGGTTTCAACCCTCTAGGATCACCCCTTATCATAAAGTTCGCATTGATTTAGTACAAATCAACCACCTTCGCAAATAAATATTAAAAAAAGTGTATTCCATTGCATTAGTTTTCATTATTATCGAAATAATCGCGAAAAACCCCTAAAAAGGTTTTTTTTGCATTTTTAAGGGTGACGCCCATGTTTTAGGACCGCAGGACCCCGATTTTCGTGATCAGCGACCCCAAAAACCTTTAGGGTTCGATTTTCTTAACGGTTTGAATGGACTATTTATCTGTTTTCAGCAAAAGACTTTTATTTTTATATTTTAAAAATAAAAGTCTTCAAAGACTTTTATAGAAAAAACTGGAAAAATAAAAATCTTAGAAAGACTTTTATGCAAGACCGAAAAAAATAAAAGTCTTTTTTAACAGTTATTTTTGATTTTAAAAATAAAAGTCTTCCCATAAGAGTTTTGGAAGACTTTAAAAATAAAAAACAAAAATAAGAGTTTTTAATGACCTAAAGCTTTTTTAGTTAAGTATAACTGTTATTGTTTATTTAAAAAATTTAAATTAATTTTAACTATTAAACTTGACTTTTATAATAAAAGTCTACAATTTAAAAGTAACCCCACCACCGCGTAGAACTTGCTACTCTGAGTATCCAGTATAAATTTTATGCAGATCAGACAACATTTACTATTTGATTTTTTAAGTCAAAAATACTAGTATAACAGTTATTTACGATCCCTGTTCGTGACACCTCTGAAACCGATGGCAGTCGACCTCAACCTGTGAAGGGAAGTCATTTCAGCACGTGAACAATAATTTTGAAGTCCGGTATTTTTCCTGTGGAGGTTAGAAGGGTTAAAAAATTGAACTGAATATCACTAAATATTCATTCAATATAGCTGAAGAAAAATTGCCACAGAAATGACTCCTCAGCTCCAAATTATTTGTACAAGTAGTCAAAATGTAGATTTTTGAGCATAGAATCTAGAGAAATGATGTGCGGGAATGAAATAAATTCCGATTGTTTACGTTTGGCTCTTAGTCCAGGAGCAAGAGCAGTGAAACCTATAACTTTTGGTTTTGGCGTGATGTAACGGACTTTTTTGGTGGAATCGATCAGAAATGATATCCTCAACAATATGTAGGTTGTGCGCAAGCATGAAACTCCCAGGAAAACTTTTGGTAGCCCAAAAACTGAAAAGTTCACTAAAAATTCCCTGTTGTTTGGCCTTTCTTGTTAAATATCTCTTAACGAAGGCTTCTAGGCGAAAAATTTGTTGAGCATGTTTCGTTCGTTATTAGATTTGCTAAAACTTACCCTAAAGTGGATTTTTGAAATTTGTATTTTTGCATTGCAAAATAGTCGAAAACCGCGAAAAAAAGTACCTCACTTTAAAGTTAGCACAAGGAAAGGAGAGACTATTATCTTCAAATTTAATTTTGGAATTAGATAGTTAAAGGCGTGATTAACTTATATCCAAAACCCGATCACGGCCGGTCAAATAGTTTTTGCATAATGAATTTTGCAATTAAGTGAATTTAAAAAGTTAAATTTGTTACTGCGCCAAAAGAAAAACTCCCATGTTGGTCCTGATTTTTTTACGTATACTGGTTTTTATTTTTTTTAAAGATTTTTGGCAAAAAACTGCAACTAAGGCGTTTTTTCCACAAAAATTGCTAACTCGGCGACGCCAGAAATGCTAGGCGCGTTTTAAATTCGCTCGAAAAAGGACTCAGTTTCTATTGCACCAATTTAGCTGCTTTTTTTTAAATTTGGGTAGCGAATCAAAAAGGCTTAATTTTACTGGATGAATCGACATGGACAAATTTTGTTCAGACTAGTAAAGCCCGAGTAGTAGCTTAGAGGGTGGTGTTCGTCTGCACAATACAAAGGATGTCATTGTAAATGTTTTAACGTTCATGGCTTTAACAGAATACGCAGATCGTTTTGGTCACACTTCAAATAAATGCATTTTTAATCTAATGTTCCCAAATTTTTAAGGAATAGTTGGTTTTTCGTTAATAGTTAAGAATAGTTATATACAAAAATGGTCATTCAGTTTTCTCCTCCAAGCTTCTCGCTCAGCCAGTCCTCCAATTTCGTACGCCCAACAGGTGTTCAGCGTCTGTATCTACGGCAGCTTTCCCTCGGCCATTCTGTTGTCACCGATTATGATTCCCTTATATATTTTCTTCACTGGTCTGTTTCCCTGCATTCGCGTCCTGCCCGTCGTAGTCTATTTATTTTGATTTAGTTGACGATGTCTATTTCTTTGTTGATTTGGTACAGTTCGTCATTGTATCTGATTTTCCACATGGTCCAATAATGTGTCTTAAGAATTTTCTCTCAAAAGCTCCTAATTAGCTTGCGACTTCAGGCCTTATAAGAGATTTGTATAGTTCAAATTTAGTTTTCCTGTATAACAATCTTGATTGAAGTACTTTACGCAGTGAATAAAAACTTTGATTGCCCTGTTGTATTCTGCTTTTTGCTGTAAACATACTAAGGGCGACGGCGACGGTGCACACAAATTAAAAAGCACACACAAGAATAATCATCTTCGACATCCGAATGCTACACACGCGCAAAGGAACATACGAGAATAGCAACACAATCCCATGTCACACCGCCCAGGCAATTTGGGGGGCGACGGCTACGAAATAGAACTTGGATTGATTGAGTCGCCACTCTCGGCGACCTCGTCGTCGAGTGGTCTGCATATTGTGCTGCACCCTTCATACTCATAGAAAAGCTGTGTGTTCTATTCGTTTTTTCCAGTCGCTGTGGAAACTATTTTCGCCCTTAGTATGTTTACAGCATTTAACTTCCTCCAGCTCTTCGTTTGTTGACGACACTATTTAAAAAAAACTAAAGAAAAAGTTTGAAACGAAATACGAAATAGCTTGACTGGACTCAAATACATTGAATTGGATGTTTTAGATCCAGGTGATCACTGGTGGTGAGAAATTTGAGATGAACTTGACGAATCTTCTTTGTTGATACATTTACACTATTGTTCCTACCAAGACCCTCTCAACTACAGGCCTTGCTGTAAATCTTGGCACTAACACAACTAAGCGCAAACTTAGTCTGAAATTTTGTTGAGCAAAGTAGGCAAGTGGTGGGATTTTGACATTATGGATGGAATAATTACCATAACAACATATTTATTTGAAGTTTTTTCGCTTTCAGTTGAATGAATTATGCTAAATTTATTTAAAAAAAAAATCACTGATGGATTTATTTATTAAATAATTTAGAAATACATAAAAATATGTAAATTATTCAAAAAAAGGTGTAAATACATTTTAAGTATTTTTCTTTCACCAGCGCCCCGTTTGCCGCTTATTGCGTTTCCAGCTCCTACGACGAGGACGAGGGGTTGGATTTTAGGAGCCACATTATTGTTAGCAAACAAAAACTATGAAATTGCTCGAACTACTTACTGCCGGGGCCCAATGATTCCGTCAACGTGATTTTCCCCTACCACTGTCGGTGAGAGCTCGCCCAATGAAACCGTCACCGTCAAAGTAGCTTTTGCTTGACAAATGTCATTGTCTACTTGTGATTGAATTAACTGTTTGATTATTTTGTATTTGTTTCAAATTAAATTATATAAAAGTAATATCTTCTTCTTCTTCGAGTACATTTTTCCGCACTTTCTGTTCAAGAAAATTGTGGGCGGGTTTATAGCACCAACATAAATGTAAAAGCTTTCTTGTTTAATTAGGGTTTACTTTTTTTTAACAGATGGCAGGCAAATCAAAAAATGAGCGAAAAAATGAGAGCGCTTTTGCTTGTGGAGGGGTAGACCAGCAAAATTAAAATTAAATCCAAGTCACCGTCACCATCAAAAGCAACAACAATTTATATGGAAAATCACGTTGGCGGTTTCATTGGGCCCCGGCAGTTAGGGTATATAAAAGTTTATTAGTTTTACTTACCTACTATTATGTATTCCAATATCGTTCAGTTGATGTACTTCTTCTTTGATCGCTGGTCTTTTTACAATTTTTTTTAATATTTCACGAACGACACTTATTTTTATTTCTATATTTAATTTTTTCACTAGATCAATATTTTTTTTAATTATTTCCACCTATTATTAAATTTATTCATTATTACCTATATTTATCTAAACTTAAAAAATTTTCCTATGGAAACCGACGAAATTCCATTATAATCAATTTGGCGCCTTCACCATAACCTCAAAATTTTTGATTACAATCTGTAAAAATTAATTTTGGCTTATGGTAAAGGCGTTTTACCGCAAACGCACAATTTAATCAATCACTTCCCTATTTAATTTCTATTTCTAATAATAATTGTTTTATTATTAGAAATTAATATAAATAATGCATCACAAATTATTTTAACTACACTGCACAACAATATAATTTTCAACTTAACACCAAGAATTTTCTCTACACTTTCTCTGTTTAACTTTGCTATTAAAACTTACCACTATTTATCACAATTATTACACTTTTAAATTATTTTAATTAAACGCAATTATCGTAAAATATCTTTCATGAGATACAAAAACCGCTCCAATACGCGCACTTTTCATACAAATCTGACAGTTCTTTCAGACTAAGTCACACATATGCAAAAATTTTCAGCAAGGCCTGTAGTTGAGAGGGTCTTGTTCCTAGGTATTTAAAGCTCTTCCCTACCTCTATATTGGTCTTGAAGTCTTGTCTTCGGCTTGTACATTAAGCAAAACCAAGAATAAGACTAACACTTAGCCATGCTCGCAAGACCAAGACTTGGCCGTGCTCGCAAGACTAAGGCCAAGACTATATTAGTTTTGTCTTGTTCACTAGTTATGAAGATTTTAATTTTGAAGTTTTGGATTAATTTTAAATGTTTTAACGTTCCGTGCAGCGTGCCGCACCGCGTCCGAGCTAGTAATAACAAAAACATTCTAACGAAATTCGGTAACTTTTCTAATTTGTTTAAGAAATTATGTTTAACAATATTTTATTGAAAGTTGTGCTCAATAGAAACTGAGTCCTTTTTCGAGCCAATTTGAAACGCGCCTAGCATTTCTGGCATCGCCGAGTTAGCAATTTTTGTGGAAAAAACGCCTTAGTTGCAGTTTTTTGCCAAAAATCTTAAAAAAATTAAAAACCATAAAAAAAATTAAAAACCAGAATTTTAATGATTGGATATTGTAAAGAGAGTCTTAGAGTATACGTAAAAAAATCAGGACCAACATGGGAGTTTTTCTTTTGGCGCAGTAACAAATTTAACTTTTTAAATTCACTTAATTGCAAAATTCATTATGCAAAAACTATTTGACCAACCGTGATCGGGTTTTGGATATAAGTTAATCACGCCTTTAACTATCTAATTCCAAAATTAAATTTGAAGATAATGGTCTCTCCTTTCCTTGTGCTAACTTTAAAGTGAAGTACTTTTGTTTCGCGGTTTTCGGCTATTTTGCAATGCAAAAATACAAATTTCAAAAATCCACCTTAGGGTAAGTTTTAGCAAATCTAATAACGAACAAAACATGCTCAACAAATTTTTCGCCTAGAAGCCTTCGTTAAGAGATATTTAACAAGAAAGACCAAAAAACAGGGAATTTTTAGTGAACTTTTCAGTTTTTGGGCTACAAAAGTTTTCCTGGGAGTTTCATGCTTGCGCACCCTCTAAATATTGTTGAGGATATCATTTCTGACCGATTCCACCAAAAAAGTCCGTTACATCACGCCAAAACCACTGGAAATGCTCCAGCGCCCGGACTATCTAGAAAGTTAGTTTTACTCGGCGTGATCAGAGGAAATAATTCTGTACTAATCATGACCACAGTTGAGATACCGAATTTTCAATTGGTTAGTATAACAGCATTATTTGTAGGTATATGAACATGACACAACTGGCCTTTTCTATTTTAAATCTGTGAATCTTTGAAAATATACATGTTTTTTTGCTGTTTTCAATGGCTTCTCTGGAATGCAGATAACACACGCCCCCTAGTTTTTGACCATACCTACCAACGAAAATCGAGTTGTCTAGCACACAATGGTAGGTTTTTAACTGGAGAATAGGTTGGCAGAGGGCGTATTAGTGTCGTGACCTTGTCTCTCAAGTCACATTCCTTTGAAAATATCCCTATTTTGTCTTTTTTTGAAGTTACACTTCTTTAGGCGCGTTTTGAAAATATAATAAGAGTAAATTTTGAGGAATTCGCAACACAGGAATGCGCAACACAGGAATCCGAGAAGACGCGGCTCGGAGGATATGGGCGAAGCGTTGGAGGCAATGGAGGGCAAACATTTCAACTCCCATTCTTCATGCTCACTGGGATTATCATTATTATGGGCATTTGAAAATTCATAGCCGATGCCGGTTCACGATGTCTATGGGTGAGGGGGTTGTTATCCTGAGGCTATGGAAGGAAATAAATTACATGACCAAGTCTTCAGCTAAGCGAGCATTTGGGTTTTTTGTGGCCATAGGAAGATTCGTAGTGTTTAAGGCACAAATAGATTAGCCCTGCCAAACTGGATGTGCTTTTATTTTTGTATCGCTGACTTACATTTGTCAGTATACTTAATTTCTAGCTCGCCCGTAGGCTGATATTTTTGTGTGTTTAAGTTTACTATTCATTGATATTTAGTTTTGCGTGAGTTTGATCGCTAACGCTGCCGCTTTCACAATGCCTTCACTGGCTGTTTTACTTACCTATTCATTCGGGTGCACGATTAGTTTGAGAAGTCTGTTTTGCATTAGATGGAGCATGTATGTCCGGACTAGTGTAATTTTTGCGAATCATTTATTGTTTTGGCTGCGTTCATGTTACGCAGCTGACTGCAAAATATATTATCAAAATAAATTGTCTTATAGTATAGAGCAAGGTTTCAGTTTCTCTTGGAACCGTCTTAGAACTACTGCTACTTTTATATGGGCGTCTTTCAGTTTGAGTCTTACGTGTGGTTTCTACTTGAATCTGTGATGCATCTGGACTCCCAGATACTTCATAAAATATTTGTGTGGAATTGTGTGACCATTAATGGTTATTTTGCAGAGTTTTTTTCCCGTGGCGCGTTTCTATGTGCTTTCCCTGAGGGATTCCTGAAGCATTTTATTAAACTTTTCCCCTGATTAAGTTCCATGTTCCATTTATATAGGTAATCTATTATTTTGTTGACGTGTGTTTGGAGTTTTTCCGTGGCTTTAATAGGTGAAACACTTGTATCCCAAACAAGTGTATCGTCAGCGTATTGTATGCAAGTTATGTTAAGGAGGGGAATTTTGTGGGGAAGTAGTGTATAAATACATTGAAAAGCTTGTTGCCTAGACTTTAGCCTTGGGGCTCCAGATTCAATTTTGAACGGTTGAGAGGCTAGGTATGTGTAACAGTCTCAATTTACAAGTTGTGTATGCATTACTTGGCAGCTGCGAAGATTCGGCCAAACGTATAAACTTTCTCCAAGACCATGTAAATTTAACCATGAATAATGATCGATTGGTTTCAACAACACGACACGGCACCACCATTGATGTTGTTTTTGGCCGATAGGTTAATGTTCTTAGTATGAAACTCTTCGTATCAAATTGCGGTTACCCTAACCCACTCAATTCAATTGAGTAACCACTAGAAGAAGAATCTAGGGAAGTGAACATAATTTAGAAGTGACGTTTATTTTAGTAGTCGCAAAGAAAGTAGAATAAGTATACCCAAGGTCGATGACCGACAGGTTCATAATAAACGTGGAGCGATGGGTTACGAGAGAGCATGGAGAGGTGAGCTACGAGAGCATACATCCATCACTGTTCAATATTTCACAACAAAAATAACACTATTATTTCAGCCATTAAGAAGCCATATTTGTACCAAATAACAAATTTGTAAGTGGCGATAAACAAAAGTTATTAACAAATTTCAAAAACGTTATTTTCGACAGTTTTTCCCATTTTTCTCAATGTTTTGTGCCCTAACCTATAATTCAATATACATCAACCGAAAGATAATTTCAATAGCTACAACTTTATAATTCGATTTTTTTCGATCCGAGGTAACGTTTTTCTTTTATTTGCAAAAAAGTGTTTTTTACACTTTCCGGGATTTTTTAGGTTAGATTCGCCATCCCAAAATCCAAAAAAGAAAACGCTATCTTTTTTAGAATTTTTTTCCTATATGACCTTATTTTTTGTTTCCTGATGGCAAATTATTAGATGGATTTTCGTAGATTTATTGGACTAACAGTCGAAAGGTCGCTTCCGGGTAATGCTCTTCATTACAACAAAATCATCTTCAAATCAAAATCGGGATATTTTCAAAGGAATGTGACTTGAGATTAAAGGTCGCGACACTTGCACGCCTTTTGCCAACCTATACTCCACTTAAAAACCTACCCTTGTGTGCTAGACAACTCGATTTTCGATGGTAGGTATCGTCAGAAGGTTGATTTCGGGGTCCCTTGCCATCCCAGACTAAAACTAGTTGGGATGTGGGTTTGACCCCTTCGGTCCACACGATTAACTTCCCAGTATGATGAACGAAGATGGAATAAACTGGCTTTTTACAAAATAGTTATATGTTTAGCACTAGTGGAAAATTGGCTAGTATCATAACTGATGGCAAAGCAATCCCGAAGGAAGCAAGTTAAATAACTATAATAGTAGTAAATCCACAAGATTTTTCTAGAGAATTTGTTTTCCTGAAGATTATCAAACGTACATTTCCTCCGTATTTCGTTCGCTGCACTAGAGAGGGTGTTCAAATTCGTATTGAGCGGGCTGAAGCGCCATTGACAAACTCAAAAGCGAATGACTTCATTTGGAAATTCCAAAGCTTTCAGGAGATATTAGCAAAACTGCTACTGTTAAGTTCTTGTCAGACTTGACCAAAAAGAACAAATTTTTCGGTAACTACTGGAAATCCCGGGATGAATCGCAATTTTCTGAAACTGTATCACGCTTCGAAAACGATTCGCCGTCAAAAAGTGCTAATCCAAGGTTTGAAAAATTCGCGCTGTTTGTAAAGGGTAACGAAATTTTTGCACGATTTTGAAAGCTATCGCTGTGCAGAACCCAAAAAAGATCACTTTCCTCAGAACGGGTCTCATTCCATTGAGTTTATTAGATATATTAGCAAAACTTGTCAATTTAAGGTCTTTCTGACAATTAGCCGAAGTTTTTCTATTTAAACAAAAAAGGCCCGATATTATGAAATTTTTTTCAGAGCATTTCTTCGTTAATATTCTTTTTTCGGCACCTCAATCAAGTCGATATAGTTTTTAGTTTGGGCGGTATCGTGCAGGTACAAAAATCATAAACGTCGTTTAAACCAAGAAAAAATGGTTCGACCGAATTTTATGAAAATCTTTTTAGATGATATTTTGGTTAATACTCTTCGAACGGCACGTCAACTAAGTCGATATCTTTTATAGTTCGCGCGATATCGTGCAGGTGCAAAAATCACTTATGTCATTTAAACCGAAATACCACTCGTCCGAATGATAAAATTTTTCAGATTATATTGTCGCTAATACGGTTCGAACGGCACCTCAAGTAAGTCAATATCTTTCGTGGTTCGGGCGATATCGTGCAGGTACAAAAATCAGTTACGCCGCTTAAACAAAAAAACGGCTCGACCGAATTTAATGAAAATCTTTTCAGAACATATTTCGGTTAATACGCTTCGAACGACACCTCAATGAAGTCGATATCTTTTTTGGTTCGCGCGATATCGTGCAGGAAAAAATGACCACTGACGTTCGCACACACACACATACTTCCTCCCAATTTTTTGCTTAGAATGCTCCTGGGACCTTGAAAGATGAAAATACGTCGAAAATTTCGATTTCGATTTTCGGACCGATTGCAATAACTTCTTATACTGGGAAGTAAGAAGAAGTTGCTTTACTTTTTGAGGATAGGTACGGTCAAAAAATACGCTTCCGGGAGATGCCCTTGATTACAAGGAAATCGTTAAAAACAGATAAAATATGAGTATTTTCAAAGAAGTTTAACTTGCGAGGTAAATTCGCGAGGGCGAGACTTGCACGCTCTCTGCCATCTTATTCTCCATTTTTCGAAATTCATCCCCTAAGGGGGTGAAATGGGGTTTACCCAAACCGCTGGAGCTAAAAGGCTGAATTTTTGACAGTGCATCCCTATAATGGCGTGGACATCCACTTTAAAGCGATTTTTCGAAATTCATCCCCTAAGAGGGTGAAATGGGGTTTTTCCAAACCGCTATAGCTATAGGGCTGAAATTTTGACAGTGCATCCCTATAATGGCGTGGACATCCGCTATAAAGCAATCTTTCGAAATTCATCCCCTAAAGGGGTGAAATGGGGTTTATCCAAACCGCTGGAGCCATAGGGCTGAAATTTTAACAGTGCATCCCTTTAATGACATGGACATACACTAAGAAGCGATTTTTCGAAATTCATCCCCTAAGGGGGTGAAATGGGGTCAAACCCAAAACCGCTGGAACTATAGGGCTGAAATTTTGACAGTGCATCCCTATAATGACGTGGACATCCACTAAGAAGCGATTTTACGAAATTCATCCCCTAAGGGGGTGAAATGGGGTTTTTCCAAACCGCTATAGCTATAGGGCTGAAATTTTGACAGTGCATCCCTATAATGGCGTGGACATCCGCTATAAAGCAATCTTTCGAAATTCATCCCCTAAAGGGGTGAAATGGGGTTTATCCAAACCGCTGGAGCCATATGGCTGAAATTTTAACAGTGCATCCCTTTAATGACATGGACATACACTAAGAAGCGATTTTTCGAAATTCATCCCCTAAGGGGGTGAAATGGGGTCAAACCCAAAACCGCTGGAACTATAGGGCTGAAATTTTGACAGTGCATCCCTATAATGACGTGGACATCCACTAAGAAGCGATTTTACGAAATTCATCCCCTAAGGGGGTGAAATGGGGTTTTTCCAAACCGCTATAGCTATAGGGCTGAAATTTTGACAGTGCATCCCTATAATGGCGTGGACATCCACTATTAAGCGATTTTTCGAAATTCATCCCCTAAGGGGGTGAAATGGGGTCAAACCCAAAACCGCTGGAACTATAGGGCTGAAATTTTGACAGTGCATCCCTATAATGACGTGGACATCCACTAAGAAGCGGTTTTTCGAAATTCATCCCCTAAGGGGGTGAAATGGGGTTTACCCAAACCGCTTAATTGTATGTTCCTTTTTTTGGTGATTTGGATCTTTGTGAAATTTATCTTTTGTAGGAGTAGTTTCGGCAGGAATGAGTCTTCTCCCTCTCGTGTGATAAACCGCTGAAAGTCGTTGTGTTGTCGCATCTCTAATTCTTTTAGAGTGTACGTTGGTCGTAGCACCTCTAAATGATGGATTTCGCGGCCGTTGATTATGGCTGGTGTATGTAGTTTGGGCCTTGTGATGGGTGTGGAGGCTGCGACCTTGCTGGCTTCTTCTGACTCGGCGCTGGTGAGGTCTATGACTACCGTTTTTCTTGCTGGTTGGTTGGTCATTGGTGCCTCGAGTGTAGCTGGCTCCCTGGTGCTTGGTACAGCTGCTATTCTTGAAGTGGGAATCCGCTTCGGTGCCGTACGGATACGGATCTCCGGTCCACAGGGCATTGCTTCGAAATTCCTCCTTGGAATCGGTCTTTGGGGCACGCTCCAATAACAATTCGGCTGCGTCTTCTTAGATTTTGTGGCTCTTGGAGGAGTTGGTTTTGCTGGTGGGACGTTGACCCTTTCCCTTCCCTTTGGTGGTTGAGGCTGTTGATGTTGTTTTGGAGTGCACGCCTTTGGTGATTCTGCACGTTTAGCTGGTGGTTCGGCTGATTCGGCAATTTTGTTTTTTCGTTTTTGACGACCGGCATCTATGGTAGCAAGTGTTTCTAGTTCCGCCTCTATATCGAAGTTGATATCGGGTATAGCCAGCTGTCTTCGATGGCTGCTAAATCAGCTTCAGTGTATTCGCATTGGTTGCTAGACATCTTGGTACGCTTGTAGTTGAATATCTGGAATGACTAAATACTGGTTAGATAGTGTATGTTGGGAACAGGGGTAAGGAGGTTCACGATACAATCATTTAACAAGACGACACAAGAATCGTTGTCTCATTAAAGAGATGGTGATTCTGATGTATTCTTGGGTGGCTCGATTGGTAGGCGGCAGACTTTGGTGATTGGCCGCTGGAATGTATTGCGGCTTGTCTTTACTTGTACGACGCGAATTAATCCGTCCTTTCCTGGGAATACTGCTTCGATGGTACCAAGAGGCCAGTTTGTTGGTGACGTATTTTCGTGTTTTATGAGTACTATGTCCCCGATTTGCACTGGTGGTTGTTCCTTTTGCCATTTTGGCCTATGCTGTAACTGGTGTAGATAGGCTTTAGTCCATTCTCTCCAAAATTGTTTGACCATACGCTGGATGTAGTTCCAACGTTGTGGCAGTGATGTAGACTCAAGCGCGTCTCTTGATTCGGGGACGGCATTCAGGGCTTGCCCAATCAAAAAATGTCCCGGGGTGAGAATAAGAGTATCATCTCTATCATTACGGACGTAGCACAGAGGGCGAGAGTTCAAACACGCTTCTATTTGTATGAGTAGGGTGGTATACTCTTCAAAGGTGAGTATAGCATTTCTTACTGTCCGGTACAAATGGTGTTTGATGGATTTTACGCTCGCTTCCCAGATTCCTCCAAAATGTGGTGCCCCTGGTGCATTGAAATGCCACGTAATTCTTCGTGCTGCGCAATCGCGGGCTGCTTCGGTAGTCGCTTCCTTAAGGGCTTGTTTCATGTCCTTGTCCAGCGTAGATTTCGCACCGATGAAATTGGAACCGCAGTCGGAGAATATGTCTGTACACAATCGTCGTCGGGCTGTGAATCTTCGTAATGCGGCAAGAAATGCTGGAGATGATAAATTGGAAACTAACTCGATGTGGATCGCCTTGGTGCTAAGACATACGAACACACAGATGTAGGCCTTCTGCAGCTTGGCGTTTCTAATTGTGGAAGCCTTGATTGTGATAGGGCCGGCGTAGTCAATGCCGACATTAGTAAATGGTTTACTGATGTTGACTCTAGGTGTTGGTAGTTGTCCCATCAATTGTGTCATCGTTTCTCCTCTTTGTTTGGCGCAGATGACACATTTGTGTATTCGACTCGTGATACATCTTCTTGCGTTGAGGATCCAATATCTTTGCCGGCTCGTGCTCAATACTAGTGAAGTTCCACCATGTAGCGTGTCCAGATGTCGATTAGCAAATGCGTTATGTAATGTTCCTGTGGCAAGATGATGGGATGTTTTGTATAAAATGGAATTGGTGCATTCTGTAGTCTTCCTCCTATTCGAATTAGCTGCTTCTCGTCCAGGAATGGATTTATGTAGTTTCAGTAGTCGACTATTCTTTGCCAGTGGTTTGTTGTTTAGTAAATTGGTGAATTCTTCTGAGAAAGCTATCTGTTGTATGATTCTCCAAATGGTATTCTCTGCTTGTTGCCACTCCACGACGGACATGTGTTCTGTTCGTTTGGCTTTGGGGTTTTAACAATTGTATTTGAATCGCAAGATAAGTGCTATTATATGCGTTAGTCGTGTTAGTGATGAATATCGCTCGAATAATTGATTTTCAAGATGGGTGACACAGCTCAGTACGGTTGGTTTCCTTGCTTCAAGATCGGTTTGTTCCTTTATGTCATGGAACTTTGGCCAGTGTGTTTCGGATTTGGTGAGCCAGGTTGGTCCATGCCACCACAGCTGATTGTTCAGCAAGTTTGATGCTGGAATACCTCGGGACGCCAAATCCGCTGGATCGTCCTTTGTTGGAATATGTTTCCACTGATCATATCGTATCACTTCTTGAACTTCCACCACACGATTAGCAACATATGTCTTCCATTTGGCTTAATGTTCTTTTACCCACTGTACCTAGTGTTATTGTTGAATCTGTCCAGGCAAACACAGGAAGCTGATGTCCTCAATAGTGCATTTGAGTAGTCTGGCCAAAATTACTGCTCCGTACAATTCCAACCGAGGTATGGTTGTCGGTTTGGTGGGAACTACCTTCATTTTAGAGGCAAGTAACGTGGATACGATTTCTCCGTTGTCTTTTTGCACTCTTAGGTACAACACGGCTTCATAAGCCTTTGCGGAGGCGTCGCAAAATCCATTTATTTGCGCATTAGTGGTCGTTGAGTAGTTGATCCATCGGGGAATCTGTAGTGCTTCTAGATTGTTCATCTCTCGTTTAAATGTTTCCCACTCGGTTTCGATGTGCGTGGACACCCTTTCATCCCATGAGCACCCGGTTATCCATAATGTTTGCATCAAGACCTTGGCAATAGTTATGACCGGGGATAGCCATCCTAAAGGATCATACAACGATGCTATGCAAGAGAGGATGTTACGTTTAGTTGGAGTATCATGATTGCGTAGTGGTGTGCCACTAAACGTAAAATGGTCTGGTCCAGGATGCCAACGTATTCCGAGTGTTTTCACTGTTTGGTCTTCTGTAAAATTTTATTTATTTATTTATTTATTTCGCCAAGCAAGGCACACTTTGTCTAAAATTACAAATTAATACATAAGGAACATTTTGACGTATATTATACGCACTAGTTATTAAGTTTACGTTGTTAGTATGGATTTGAGTCTTTTTTGTAGGATAATTTATTTATGGTAGGGGTATAGCAAGATCCATAACTGTTAAAGACCCGACAGCATCTGTTGACGGGTTCATTCTTTGCATAGTCGGTACGATGTCTGTATTCCATACGTAGTTTGGTATGCGTGGTATGTCGAATTTGGTAATTAAATTTGATCCTATCAGAAAGAAATTCTACATTGAGGTTTCCGTTCAGGACATCCAAGGTAAAGCACGATATAAGCAATTTACGCCGACAGGACAGGGGCATGAGGTCCAACACTTTGAGTCTCTCTGTGTAGGGTGGTACACTGAGATAATCTTGGGAGTCGTACTGATTTCTCAGGGCGAAGAGAAGAAATCTCTTCTGAATAGATTCAATCCTGCTGCTGCTTACTTGGAATATAGGATCCCAGATCGGGCATGCGTATTCCAGGATTGGACGAACTAGTGAGCAGAAGAGTGTCTTTGTGACTCTTACATCGCCGAATTCCTTAACCCTTTTCTTTATAAAGCCAAGTAACTTGTTGGCTCTGGCGGTAATATTATCATAGTGTAGATTGAAGTTCAATTTGTTGTCTAGGACAACCCCTAGATCCACAATATGGTCGACATGATTCAATATCTTGTCGTTTAGATAATAATAGTGCAGTTGTGTGTTTTTTCTGCGGGAGAAGGTTATTGCATGGCATTTGCTGATGTTAAGATGTAATTTGTTGGTGATGCACCAGTCTTGTAATGCATTAAGCTTTGATTGAAAAAAGGATACATCAGTTTGGGACTTGATTGTGCTATAAATTTTGAGGTCATCAGCGTAGAAAAGATGAGGAATGTTGACTAATTTATCAGACAAATCGGGGATGAAGATATTAAAAAGAAGAGGACCCAGGTGACTACCCTGAGGAACACCGGAAGTTGCTTCAATTTCGTTGGACAGAAATCCTTGAAATCGCACAACTTGTGTTCTGCCATGAAGGTACTTTATCCATTCCAGGGAAGGACCGGAGATTCCAAATTTTAATAGTTTTGCTATTAGAAAATGGTGGTCTACTCGGTCAAATGCCTTGCTGAAGTCCGTGTAGACAGCATCAATTTGATGGCCACTCTCCATAGCACAAAGTAGTTCGGAGATAAGAACCATAAGATTTGAGGTGGTCGAACGCCCTTTTCTGAACCCATGTTGTTGCTCGTTAAGGTGTGGGTCGATTACAGGGGCAATCTTGTCGTAGACAAGTTTTTCGAATAGTTTGGGTATTGTTGAAAGTATGGCAATGCCCCTGTAATTGTCAACTGATTTCTTATCACATGCTTTATAGATCGGTGTGAGGAAGGATTTCTTCCATTGTGTGGGAAACTTTCCAATCGATAAAGATCTATTAAATATAATATGGAGAGGGAATAAAATATGACGTGAGCACCGCTGCAAGAAACTGGGAGGGAGATTGTCGGGACCGTGACCTTTTTTAACGTCAAGACTGTTTAGGCCGGTCATTATATCGTCAAACGACAGGGATATAATATTTATGAGGGAGGAAGCGTCAGTGTGCGTATCAGTCGAGATAGTGTGCAATGTGCTGGATTTGGGGCAGAAAATTTCGCTGAACCTATCAGCAAACATGTTAGAAATTTCTTGGGGCACGAGGAGTGTTTACTACCGTTTGTCATTGATGTCGGGTAGCCTGAGGTCTTTCGTAATGATGTTTTTAGCTCACGATGCTCTATTGGTAGGTCTTCTAATATTGCTTGGTCATTGCTGGCCCATTTGCGGAGATTGAATCCACCTGCTTTCGTTATGGCCATTAATTCCCTTTGCAGTGATTTTGCCTCTTTGATATTATCTGCTCCAGTTAACAGGTCGTCGACGTAGAAGCTTGTGTACAATGCTTTGGAGGCAGCAGGCCAGGTTTTTTTCTCATCCTCAGCTAGTTGTTGAAGGGTTCGTATGGCTAAGCAGGGAGCACTTGATGTACCAAACGTTACCGTTTTCAATTTGTAGTCCTGCCATTGCATAGTCTGAGGATGTCGCCAAATTATCCTTTGAAATGTGTGATGCTTTGGATGGATCTCTATCATGCGATACATTTTCTCTATGTCTGCATTCATCGCAATTTTATACTTCCTCCAATTCAGAAATGTTGCAAAGAGCTTGTGTTGTACTATATTCTGAAAAAACTCAAATTGAATTTAGATCCGTGACTTTGGCTGAATATAATATGACTTTTGCATACATATTTGCACAATGTTTGTTTGCAAAAATTTCTGTTTCGTGACTATTGCATCAACCCGACGATATGTACTGTGTACTATGTACTACATATTTCCTATGAACTATGTACTATGTACTCACCTGTGCTTGCACTCTTTAACGACGATTATAAGTTTGGGAAGGATTAGTAATTTTTATTCACGGGCAACTTCTGAGAATAATGAAAAATAGTACAGGTTCTAATTTACTTACGAACAAATTCCGAAAGTAATATTGTCCCTGTATTTTTTATTCACGGGCAACTTCCGAGAATATGTTAATGTTAGTATATATTCACGGGCAACTTCCGAGAATTTTGAAAAATAGTACAGGTGCTAATTACTTACGAACAAATGCCGAAAGTTATTGGACAATAGTTACTAGTTATTCTTGGGCAACTGCCACGAATAATACAAAAAATTACTCACGAACAAATTCCGAGAGTAATTGTAAAATGTTAATTTTTAGTATTGGGATGGTTAATTGGAATAAAAGGAATAGTAGTCTTAAATAGTGTGACTACTAAGGATGGGATAGAGTTCTACTACTTAGCCTGGTTTGATATCCAACGTCCAGTGTCTCGGTCCAAGCCCCAATTCCAAGAAAGCGAGAATCATGTATTCGATGACTTTTTATAATTTTATCGAAGTTAACTGGAGTGGGGTAGTAATGGGCAACGGTAAGTGACTTGTTCACTCGATATCAACTGAAGTGGGGTTAGCACGGTGCAACGGAAATGTGATATGGGTTACCAGATCGCTTATAATCTTGTTTTGTGAAATTTTGAGTGAAAATGACCTAATTTACTTGAATTATTCTATGGTTAGTTTTTGATGAAATTACTGCTAACTAGAATGCTGATGATTTGTTTTAGTATGTTGTCATCTTCATCTGGAAGAAACTTCAGCTGGTGAATTTTATGCTGATGAATTGTATTCTTCATCGGGAAGAAACTGTAGATGCAGACTCTGGGATTTTCTTCCTTCCTTGTTTAGGTCCGATCGCACCGTTTATGTGTTTTAAAATGTAGTCTGAAAATAAATTGTTAATGATGCCGTAGAAGAATGTGGTGATTAGGCCGAAAGGAAAGAGGGGACCTTGTTTACATGGTGAAGAATTGAACATACTCCCCCCCGTTGAAACATTGCATTGTTTCAAAACTGTAGATTAACAAATTACCTTGGGGTGTTGAAACTAAAATGAGAGAAAAGGATGGAGAGAAGCATTAAATAAATAAACAATGGCTTTAGAATCGAGTAACTTTTATTAGTACATTTTGTAAAACCTTTATTTTAATAATGTCCCCATTACTAAAATGAAGACGGATTTTCCGTCGGGATGTTTGCAACAAATATTAAACGAAAATCTTAGTGTTTTAGCATAGCTGTTGTCCTCATCGTTTCAAAACTAAGTAGCATAGCAATAACAATGACTCTAGAATTGAATTGGCAAATGATCAAACAGATTGACTAAAGGTAAGCAAAATAATTAAACATTAATCATAATAATTTGTTACTCCATCCTACTAGGAATGTCTCTTCCTCAAGAAACGCATGAAAGTGAAATTTTATCATCCAAAAAAGTGGTTTCGATTAAAATGTGTAGTACATATAATTTTCACTAGCATCTTGAGAAACCAAATGAGTGGCCCAAAATATGAATTTTTATTCTATCAATGATAAAGTATTTTCCTGAATTTTTTATTATTATTTTTTTTTTTTAATCTCATTATCGATCTCGGTTACGTCTTTGTAAGAGACGATTCTATAACTCGACTGCTCTGAACTTGGTACCATATTGTTTATTTGGGTTTTGCGGACATATATTTGTCGGTATGTGCAATGATCGGTATGAGATGTTCAAATATAGCGGTAACAAATAACCAATTGATAACAAAGGGATTTGAGAATGCCCGGCAAACCTTTTATTATAACAGAGTTATTAATATTCAATTTTACTACAAGGAATTTAGTTACAGCTGACTTGATTTCAAGTTCAAGGTTAAATGACTATTGAGGCTGTTAATGAGGAGATTTGTATAATTAAATTTTAAAATGAAGCAGAGTGGATGGACTGAAGAAATTGAATACGATTCGTTTAACTGACATTAGGTTATGTATGCATGAGGAAGTGAATTCAAATTCCATTTTAAGACTGGGAATATGTAATCCTTATGTACAGCACGTGTAATTAGTTTGATACTTGTTGAAGGTATCAGATTGATAAGATTTCTTCTATTTAAGCTGATGTTAAAAGAGGATAATATATATATATATATATATATATATATATATATATATATATATATATATATATATATATATATATATATATATATATATATATATATATATATATATATATATATATATATATATATATATATATATATAATTTTGCTTCATTTTATACGTGTGGGATTTTTATGATTGCGTTTCATATAAGTTAATGGCAGTAAAAAGAAAGTTGAAGTCTTATATGTAGGCAGTGATATCTTCGAGGTACTTTTATTGTTTGGATAAGTCATGTTGACGGTCTCAAGCTTAAAGTAAACGAAAATTTATAGCTAGTTGCTATGTAGGTTAATCATGGTTGTTATGATTTTAAAGGGGGATAAGAAAGTGCGCGGTGCGCAGCTGTGCAAGTGGTTGTCTTAATTTAACCTGCAATTCGAGGACTATTGAGTTTGAAAGGGATAAAGTTATTTAATGAGGTAGTTACGTTGAATTATTTGAGTCAATGGCATTCGGTAGAATATTATATTGTCAGGAAAGTTAGAGCATGAGGATATTGTTGAAGAAAAATAAAATACGAAGAAATGAAATGGGGTCGGACTAATTTTTGCCGTCTTCCCTCATTTCATAGCAATATATGGGTGATTGTCATGAAATGGGGGTAGTGGCTGGCTGGCCGTTGTTCTCTAGCTACAACGCCTCAAACAAATTTTTTCTGGGGTGAAAATCTCCATCCAGTAATAAAACATTCTCTCCTTCATCGCCTCCCGCGGCAAGCACTCTTGAACAAAATGGCGGCCCTTCGACCACCGAAAATGTCGCCTCCGTAACCTGTCCATTTTCCGCTTTTACGTCACGGGACTACGTTTACGGAAAAACAGTGCATTATTGCCGCGCGCCTAGGGTCTCAAACGATAGCAGCAGTATTCCGAAACTGATCACCGGTATGTATTACGCGGGCGGATACCTGCTTAGTTAGATGTCAGTGTTTACATTCTGACTGTTGTTTGTTGCAAATTTCAATAAAAACTATAAAAATAGCGCACACGCAACGACAAATTGGTTGTCAAGTGGCACTAAGTAGTGAAACCGAATCGTCACAAGTTTCTTTATGAATGTTTATCCTCGCCGGACGTTTAGACTGTGAACAATTTATAAACAAGAGAGCAACCCTCAAGAAAATTATCGAAGAAAAAAAAACTGTCGCCTCCGTAATGTGTGTTTTCGTTGTGATATGTGTTGCAAATCTCTTTTAACTCGGTTCGGTATATTTGTTTGCATTTGTAGAGCAAGCAAATTTTCGGAAAAATTGTTTGCTCTCATTGATCATGAAAGCGACGGATTTTTCGATGAAATGTCGCTACCGTAATTGTCGCCTCCGAAGCCATATAATTTCGGCTTTTCGATATAAACTTCTCACTGTCTATACCTCGTGTGTATTTATGTGGAAATATACAGAAAGTACTTCAAAATAATGTTGAAAACACATGAGAAAATTAAATAATTATATAACGGTTTTAATTAGATAACTTATTATAGGAGACTTCCTTTTTGAAAAAGCTCCTAACTAATACTCTCACAAATATTCAAAATAATTTTTAATATCACAATATTTGTGTGGCTATGTTTTTAAAATTGATTCTGTGTACAGTGTATACATACGTGATATGACAATCCAAATTCCCCAAGTGTATTTCATAGTAGTAGTGAGAATCCAAATTGTGACGTAACCAAAAACACTGTACTTAAAATTATTAGAACAGAAACTGAGTGGATACTTGAATAAAACTTATTACAACGAAAAACGTATATACAAGTAGCGACTGCTACATAACTCCCCCTTCAGCGCGAGCGTCCATGAATGTACTATCCTACTTTATTTTAATATTTAATTACTCAAATAAAACAAAAAAAAATTTTTTTAATTTTATAACCGAAATGAAACTTTTTTCTTTGAACTTCTAGTTACTGGTTTTCCAGTGTCTTCCTTTTTTTCAATAAAGGCGGGTTTTAATCTATCAATTGATACTACCATTATTTTTCCGTTGACGTCAATCGTGAAAACTTTTTTATTTCTCTTAATAACTTTAAAAGGACCTTCATAAGGATCCTGCAAGGATCCCCTACCACTATCTGTCCTCAAAAAAACGAATTCGCAATCTTCTAAGTCTTTTGGAACATAGAAATTTCATCTTTGATCCCGAGAATCTGTTGGAACGATGTTCCTCATGTGATCTCGTAATTGTTCTACTAGGTCTGTTGGATCTGATACTTGGTGTGGATCCCTCACAAAGAATTCTCCGGGGATACGTAGTGTTTGACCATAAACTAATTCAGCCGGACTACAATTAAGATCCTCCTTAACTGTTGTTCTTAAACCTAGTAATATAGCTGGGATGTGCAACAACCAATTCGGATTAGACATTTTAGCTCTAAGAGATGCTTTTAACTGTTTGTGTAGCCTTTCCACCATTCCGTTTGATTGTGGGTGATACGCTGTTGTTCGAATCCTATGGGTTCCTAATAATTTTGAGAATTCCTCAAAAAGTTTTCCTTCAAATTGACCTCCTTGGTCCGTAGTAACTGTCAATGGAATCCCGAATCTCGGAAAATATTGCTCATACAATGTCTTGACTACTATGCTGGCTGTGATACTCTTTAGTGGGTATACTTCCGGCCACCTGGTGAATCGATCCACTACGGTTAACAAGTATACGAATCCTTCCACCGGATGCAATGGGCCTACCAAATCTGCATGGATGTGTTCAAACCTTCCCGTAGGTATCTGGAATTTTTGTATCGGAGATTTTGTATGTCTGTGAATTTTCGCTTTTTGACACGTTATACATGACTTCGCCCATAAATTAATATCAGTATTCATCCTAGGCCAAAAATATCTTCTTGTAATTAATTTCCTTGTACTTCGTATTCCTGGATGTGATAAGTTATGGATTTTGTCAAATATGCTTCTTCGTAATATCTCTGGTACGAATGGACGATCTCTACTAGTGGAACACTCTAACCAGATTTTACTTTCTAAGAAAGGTACATCTGTTTCCACTAAAATGAATTTCGAACTTTTACTTGGGTTTTCAATCAACTGTTTTAACTCTGTATCATCCTTTTGTGCTTCTGCGATAATGCTTAAATCTATTTGCTTTTCGCTAACCGCGTCACAATTGCTATTTTCTACGGTTACCCGTGATAAAGTATCAGCTACTACATTTGATTCTCCCTTGATGTATCTTATATCGGAGGTGAATTGGGTAACATAGTCTAATTGTCTTGCTTGTCTTGGACTTCTCTCCGCTTTGGTCCAAATTGCGGATGTTAAAGGTTTGTGATCCGTGAATACTGTAAATTCACGACCTTCCAAAAAATGTCTAAAGTGTTTAATACTTGAGTACATTGCCAAAAGCTCTCTATCAAATGTAGAATACTTAATTTCTGCATTGTTTAATTTTCTGGAATAAAACGCTAAAGGTTCGCTTTCATTGTTGTTAATTTGTTCCAACATTGCTCCAATCGCAATGTTTGATGCATCAACCGTCAACTTCAAAGTAGGATTCTCCGCTGGATGCACTAATAACGTTGCCGAAATAAAAGCCTTTTTCACTTTGGCGAACGCGTCTTCGCATTCTTCCGTCCAGTCAAAATTTTTTAAACTCTTAAGTTTTTTAAGCTCCCTAACTAAATGTATATGAATGGGACTTAACAACTCTGCTAATCGTGGAATGAATCTGTGAAAGTAATTTACCATTCCTATGAATTGTTGAATCTGCTTAATTGAAGTAGGTGAAGGGAAATTCTGAATGAATTTAATTCTATTTTCAGAAGGAAGAATCCCGTCCTTCGTAATTTTGTGACTTAAAAATTCAATTTCATGTACACCAAAAAGACATTTCCCTGGGTTAATATTTATTCCGTATTCTTCTAAACGGCCGAACACCTGCTCTAAGTGTTTCTTGTGTTCCTCCTTATTTTTGCTTGCAACCAATATATCATCAATGTAGACAAAAACGAATTCCAAACCAGTTAAAACTCTATCCATAAATCGTTGGAAAGTTTGAGCAGCATTTCTAAGTCCAAAGGGCATTCGAGTAAATTCGAATAAACCGAAAGGTGTAGTTATCGCTGTCTTATAGATATCTTCCTCTGCCATAGGTATGTGATGGTAAGCTCTCACTAAATCAATCTTCGAAAATATGGTACAACCATTCAAATTTAACGTAAAATTTTGAATGTGAGGAATCGGGTATCTGTCTGGAATTGTTATTGAGTTTAGTCTCCGGTAATCTCCGCATGGTCGCCAATCAGTGGAATCTTTCTTTGGAACCATGTGTAGTGCTGATGAGACTGATGATGAAGATGTTCTGCATAAGCCTAATTTTACCATGTGCTCGAATTCTAATTTAGCGATTTTAAATTTATTAGTGTCGAGTCTTCTAGGTCTTGAAAATGGTAGTTGACCTTTAGTGGTAATAGTATGCACTATATTATGTCGTACAGGTAACTCATAGCGTGGAGGCTGAGTTAGTGAGGGAAATCTAGATAAAACATTACCATATTCACTATCAAAGGAACAATGCCTGGGTGAAGGAGAATCTGTTTTAATCATGATTCCATTAACTGTTAACTCGGTGTTACCATCTATTATTCTCTTATTTTTAAGATCAACCAACAAATTGAATCCAGAAAGAAAATCTGCGCCAATAATAGGTTTGTCGACGCTTGCTATAATGAACGGAAAAGTTAAATCTCGTCTTAATCCAAAGTCTATCTTAAGAAGTTTTGTTCCGTAAGTATGGATAATTGATCCGTTAGCTGCCGTAAGAATTAAATTTGGATTTTTTTTACATTTGCCACAATATGAATTCGGTATTACTGATAATTCAGCTCCTGTATCAATTAAAAATTTAAGTTTATTTTCTTTATCGTAAATAAAAAGTCTATTAGATTTTTTTGGAGTATTATTTTTAAAACACGCTGAAGGGATATTTAGTTTTTTTGATTATTATAGTTGCAAGGTTTAATAATCTTTTAGCTTTGTCGCCGAATTTAAAATGAAACCAACAAAATGGTTTATTATTATTATTATTGTATTTAGATCTATCACGACTTCTACTTCTAGACCTTGACTTATGATGAAACTCATTATTCCTATTAAATGTAAGTTTCTTAATTAAATCTGTTAAATTTTCGATTTTATTTTCTAAATCATTAACCTTCTTAGCATAATCAATGTTATTTATATTAATACATTTTTGGTTTACAAAAGGATTTGAAGAACAATCATTGATGGATGAAGTATACTGAAATCTGGAACATTCGAAAATTTTATCTGCTAAAATTAGAATATCTTGAATGTTTTGTTTGCCAGAGGACATCAATGCGATGTTAATACTAGGCGGTAATTTTCGCATCCAAAGTTTTCTAATCAGGTCCTTTCCTAAATTCGAAGATGTTCCCGCAAGTATCTCCATTGATCTATAAAATTCCGATGGTTTTCGATCTCCCATCTCAGAATTGCATAATAATTGTTCCAACTTTTTCTCTTCAGACTCTGTAAATCTTTGAATTAATGTTGTTTTTAATGCTTGGTATTTGTTCTCCGATGGTGGGTTTTGAATGAAATCCAATATATTCATTATGATTTCTAAAGGAAGAGCTTGTATCACATGTTCGAATTTAGTCTCATCCAGTCTAATTCCTTTCGAGTTAAATTGGCTTTCTGTTAAAATAAACCATGCTTCTGGGCATGGAGACCAGAAAGTTGGTAGCTTAACAGCCGATGCACTGATATTCTCACTATCAACGTGCATTCTCTCACTATCACCACCTTGGACACTCATATTAATCACAATTTTTTTAAATAAAACTCACGTAAAAAGAAGTTCAATAAAATTTCGACTTTACTTAAAAACTTCGCGATACTTTAAAATAACAACTGTGGACGTTCGCGAAAAGAGTCGATTAACACTCAAACTTAAATAAATTCCCGAAAATTTTATTCAAGTTCTCACTTCCTGAAAAAAAAGATTGAGGAAAAATATTTGCAAAAGGAAATAAATTGAATTGTCACCACTACTAAATTATGTAAGTGTAATGTTCTTTTCTTTAGTGTAAGAAATTCTGTACAATTTAAATTTTAAAATTAAAGAAAAATATTTAATCTTATCTTATATATTAATATCTTATATATTAATAGGCAAACAAAAAGTTTGTACACGCTAAGGCTTTTTTGTTCGTGGACCGATTTCGTTTAAATTTTCAGAAAATGTTCTCTTAATGGCATAGTTTTGTAATAAGGAATTTCAACGAAATCGATTCACGAATAAAAAAGTTATAGCGATTTTAATTTTTCGGATTTTAAAAAGCCGTTGGAAAATTTGAATTTTTTGTGAGCATCAACGTAGAGCTGAGTAGCCTACGATTGACACAAATGCCGTTTCAGTGAAGCGAATGAGAAACAGAGAAAAACAAGCGTTTGTGTGGATTTTTGGCGGCATAACTGACATAAAAAAACTCGACCACTTTGTGCGTGCATTTTTTTATACTCTTTTGTGTATAGTATTATTGAGTTGTATTGTGTAATGGGCCATCCACACTACGCGGACTTAGATCCCACGCGCTTTTTGCCGTACGGCCTCAGTAAAAAGCGCGCATGAGCTTTAAATCGTGAGCAAATTGAGAAAACAAATCAATTTCCATATGAAATGCCGTACGCGCTTCTGAAAGCCCGTATTGTGTGGACGTAAAATGTACCTTTTTAAGCACAGCCTTTTGTCCGTGCAGTTTGGTCGTGCTGCCTTTGCCATTAAAAATATCACAAAAAAAGCCATTAAACTCTATATGAAAAAAAATGGCAAAAGCGCGTATGACCTAAGTCCGCGTAGTGTGGACGCACCATAAGGGGCTGCCGTTCGTTTTTTGGCGAATGCCTTTAGAAATTTTAATTGATTCATTTAAGTGTGCTTTCAATGTTATTCTGAGTAATTTTTATTCGTTTTCGTATGGTTCTCGGAATCTGAGTTGTATTTTTGTCTTCCAAACAGTTAACTGCGAATTTTGAGTGCAATTTATCGGTGACTACTTACGTTTTTTCCGCATTTTCTTTTCGAAATGCCAAACCACGGGGACTCTCGAATGTCGATTTTAGAACGCTTCGCGAAAATACTAGAAATCGCGTTAGAAATTTACGTAGTGCTAATGAAATGAATGTTGTAAATAATGAATTGAATAGTGGTGTGAATGAAATGAATGTTGATGCATTTCATAATGAAATGTTTGTTGATGGTGTTGCAGCTTTAGAAATTTTGACTGATTCTTTTAAATGTGCTTTGAATGTTATTCCGGTTAATTTTGATTCGTTTTCGTGTGGTTCTTTTAGACTGGCCGCACACATACGATTTCTGTTTTCGGTTTCCGAATTCGGTTTCCGTACTCGGACAACCGAATGCAGGCATTTCATACAAATAATTCTACTTACCGCGCACGTTCTTAAATATTCCGTTCGGAAACCATTCCTGATATTCGGTTCGGAAGCCAAGACTTGCGTTTGGAATATCCGAACGGAAAAAAAACCGAATGGCGTCATCTCGAACGCAGCGCTCACATACATTTCTGCTTAACCGGCGCAAACGTCAGGAAATTTCCATTCGGAACCGCGCCAGTGCTGTGCCGAGTACATTTTATATTTTGTTGTATTTTGTGGCAGTATTTTTTGTCGATCCGTCGATTTTTGTCGATTCTTAATACAAAAAACCGAACGTCTGCGCTAAGTTCACGGAATCCCGAGTCGGAATTCCGAATTCGGAAACCGAACACGGAAACCGTACGTGTGCGGCCAGCCTTAATATGAGTTGTCATTTTTGTCGTGCCAAACATTTTCTGACTGAAGTAACTTTACGTAATACTGAGGCATTTTTTTTGTGTTGTCATAAAGGCAAAGTTAATCTACCTCCACTTTCTCAAAATTACTTTTTCAATAATTTTTTTGAAGGATTAACTTCGAATGAAAGTAGTATTAAAAATCGTTCTAAAATTTTTTTTGCAAATATTCGTTCGTATAATGCTGCCTTTGCAATGATTAGCTCTGAGTGTAAATTGTCAAATGACACTGCAAATGGCATTTATTGTTTTTGTGACCGAATTTCGGTAACGGGGATCCCAACTAGTTAAAATAAATACTTGATCCCCTCAATAAAAATGAACCTCTTCTTTTTTCACCAAATGGATTTCTTTCTTGAATCTTCTTCCTTTCTTCGTAAAATTTTTAAAATTTTCTTCATAACTTCTTTCTTGATAAATTTTCTTTCATAAAAATTTTTGATTCTTCTTTTTTCTTTTTTTTTTGAAAAATTTCTTTGTTCTTCCAATGTCGGGGTCACCAATATGAAATGGGGTAGGACTAATTTTTGCCGTCTTCCCTCATTTCATAGCAATATATAAGGGATATATATATATATATATATATATATATATATATTATATATATATATATATATATATATATATATATATATATATATATATATATATATATATATATATATATATATATATTGCCAATAAAAACTTTTACTTCACATATTTTATTTTAATGTTATTCTTTTATTTAATATGTTTATTTAATATTTATTTATTATTATATTTAATAGTTTAAGATTTTTTTATATTTTTTATTATGTAACATTAAATAATTATATAACGGTTTTAATTAGATAACTTATTATAGGAGACTTCCTTTTTGAAAAAGCTCCTAACTAATACTCTCACAAATATTCAAAATAATTTTTAATATCACAATATTTGTGTGGCTATGTTTTTAAAATTGATTCTGTGTACAGTGTATACATACGTGATATGACAATCCAAATTCCCCAAGTGTATTTCATAGTAGTAGTGAGAATCCAAATTGTGACGTAACCAAAAACACTGTACTTAAAATTATTAGAACAGAAACTGAGTGGATACTTGAATAAAACTTATTACAACGAAAAACGTATATACAAGTAGCGACTGCTACAAGAAACACTTGATTTTGGCTTTCCTATGCTACGTTTATTTTGATTAGTAGGAACAGGTGTTGCGTTGGGCGTTGGAAATAGTTCCTTGTATTGAGATGCGTTCACTGCTAACTGTTTGTCCGTCGCAGTTGAGTATTTTTCAATATCCTTGTGTCTTGTTGTAGGTAACATATTATTTGTATATTTTAATGAGTTAACATTGTTTACTTACTTGTGTAGCAAATTGATTTAGGAGATGAAATTATGTTTAATTTAGGTAGGGTTTCTGTAGATGTAATCGGCAACAGATCTGTTTTCAAAATTGCACTTGTTTTATTTGATAACTTAGTTTTGCCGTTAATTCTATTGCTGAATTTTGTTCGTGTAACATGTTTTTGAGGACGTCATGGTCTTCTTATCAGCTGTTAAAAGTATAAATAGGGGTTTGTTAAGCTTAGTGTTTGAAAGGTTTTCAGAATCTGTAACAACTGGTAGTGGCTTGGGAATGTGTGTGCACAAAGGAGCTGTTGATCGTGATGAGTGCGATCCATTTAAGTATGGTTTGTACTTTTTGGAGAAACCCTTGTAATTAGGTTGACCAAAATTAGTTAGTGTGGTTGTGATTGCATTTTGGTTTTATCGATGTATCACGAATGTACCACTTGCATTTGATCAAAGTTAAGGCGTTATCCCCTGAAATGAATAAATCGAGGACTAAGCTTTAATAGATTAGGCGTATATGTAAGAACTAAACTCTTATAAACACTTGGTTTGGAAGAAGTTGATATAGATGAAAAACTCGTAATAAATTGTGTTGGTATGAAAACCTTCCAATTGATTTGATTTCAAATGAGGGACTTGCCTCGGAAAATAGTATAGTTGAGGACTAGGCTCATGTAAATTTTAACTTGGTGCTTAAGACCTTGCAACAGGTGAGGGACTTGCCTCGAGAGTGTAATATATTGGGTCGGTATGAAAACCTTCCAATTGATTTGATCTCAAATGAGGGACTTGCCTCGGAAAATAGTATGATTGAGGACTAGGCTCATGTAAATTTAGCTTGGTGCTTAAGACCTTGCAACAGGTGAGGGACTTGCCTCGGAAAAATAATAAATTAAAATGGTATGAAAACCTTGCAATAGATTTGAAGTGAGGGGCTTGCCTCGGAGTGTTAATATAGTTGAGAGCTAGGCTCGAGTAGGTATTTCAATAGTAAAATGGAAGAACTAGGCTCATGTAAAAATAGAAAATCTTAAGCACTAGTTTTATATAAATGGTTGTTACTGTTAATGTTGGATGTTAAATGGTTGCATGAAATGAAGAACGCGTCGATTTAAAATTCACTTTCACTAGAAAACTTAAGTAAACCTTGAGGTCTAGATTAGAGTAAAAGTTAACATCATAAAAATTGAAAACCTAATGAAGTTATATTATTTCTTCAAAGGACGATTGAATCAATGACAGATAATATTCTTAACCAGACCGCGCACTAAATTTGGAAGCCAAATCCGGCTCGAAGGACCATATGTTTTTTAATGAAATATAATTTCCGAAGCTCAGCTCCCAATTAAAATGCACAATCTCAAATGAAAAAAACATATGCTTCACTAGGTAACAAATTCATTTATTCAAAGGCAATTCAAG
This sequence comes from Thereva unica, assembly GCA_949987705.1. Lineage (NCBI taxonomy): Eukaryota > Metazoa > Arthropoda > Insecta > Diptera > Therevidae > Thereva > Thereva unica. The sequence goes on along the minus strand of OX465281.1, from coordinate 148,302,517 downwards.
AAGTTAAAAAAAACAATTCATATAGAAAAGAACATAATAAAATATGCAAGTCAAAGAATGTACAATAGAAACAATAGAAATGTATTTTAATTCAATGGGTAATGTTTACCGACAGTTATTAGGTACACGAATTATATAATGCACGTTACTTTAATTCAATTATATTATAACAATTAGAAGGCAATACTTTAAGATAATACTTATATTAATAGGCAAACAAAAAGTTTGTACACGCTAAGGCTTTTTTGTTCGTGGACCGATTTCGTTTAAATTTTCAGAAAATGTTCTTTTTATGGCATAGTTTTGTAATAAGGAATTTCAACGAAATCGATTCACGAATAAAAAAGTTATAGCGATTTTAATTTTTCGAATTTTAAAAAGCCGTTGGAAAATTTGAATTTTTTGTGAGCATCAACGTAGAGCTGAGTAGCCTATGATTGACAAAAATGCCGTTTCAGTGAAGCGAATGAGAAACAGAGAAAAACAAGCGTTTGTGTAGATTTTTGGCGGCATAACTGACTTAAAAAAACTCGGTCACTTTGTGCGTGCATTTTTTTATACTCTTTTGTGTATAGTATTATTGAGTTGTATTGTGTAATGGGCCATCCACACTACGCGGACTTAGATCCCACGCGCTTTTTGCCGTACGGCCTCAGTAAAAAGCGCGCATGAGCTTTAAATCGTGAGCAAATTGAGAAAACAAATCAATTTCCATATGAAATGCCGTACGCGCTTCTGAAAGCCCGTATTGTGTGGACGTAAAATGTACCTTTTTAAGCACAGCCTTTTGTCCGTGCAGTTTGGTCGTGCTGCCTTTGCCATTAAAAATATCACAAAAAAAGCCATTAAACTCTATATGAAAAAAAATGGCAAAAGCGCGTATGACCTAAGTCCGCGTAGTGTGGACGCACCATAAGGGGCTGCCGTTCGTTTTTTGGCGAATGCCTTTAGAAATTTTAATTGATTCATTTAAGTGTGCTTTCAATGTTATTCTGAGTAATTTTTATTCGTTTTCGTATGGTTCTCGGAATCTGAGTTGTATTTTTGTCTTCCAAACAGTTAACTGCGAATTTTGAGTGCAATTTATCGGTGACTACTTACGTTTTTTCCGCATTTTCTTTTCGAAATGCCAAACCACGGGGACTCTCGAATGTCGATTTTAGAACGCTTCGCGAAAATACTAGAAATCGCGTTAGAAATTTACGTAGTGCTAATGAAATGAATGTTGTAAATAATGAATTGAATAGTGGTGTGAATGAAATGAATGTTGATGCATTTCATAATGAAATGTTTGTTGATGGTGTTGCAGCTTTAGAAATTTTGACTGATTCTTTTAAATGTGCTTTGAATGTTATTCCGGTTAATTTTGATTCGTTTTCGTGTGGTTCTTTTAGACTGGCCGCACACATACGATTTCTGTTTTCGGTTTCCGAATTCGGTTTCCGTACTCGGACAACCGAATGCAGGCATTTCATACAAATAATTCTACTTACCGCGCACGTTCTTAAATATTCCGTTCGGAAACCATTCCTGATATTCGGTTCGGAAGCCAAGACTTGCGTTTGGAATATCCGAACGGAAAAAAAACCGAATGGCGTCATCTCGAACGCAGCGCTCACATACATTTCTGCTTAACCGGCGCAAACGTCAGGAAATTTCCATTCGGAACCGCGCCAGTGCTGTGCCGAGTACATTTTATATTTTGTTGTATTTTGTGGCAGTATTTTTTGTCGATCCGTCGATTTTTGTCGATTCTTAATACAAAAAACCGAACGTCTGCGCTAAGTTCACGGAATCCCGAGTCGGAATTCCGAATTCGGAAACCGAACACGGAAACCGTACGTGTGCGGCCAGCCTTAATATGAGTTGTCATTTTTGTCGTGCCAAACATTTTCTGACTGAAGTAACTTTACGTAATACTGAGGCATTTTTTTTGTGTTGTCATAAAGGCAAAGTTAATCTACCTCCACTTTCTCAAAATTACTTTTTCAATAATTTTTTTGAAGGATTAACTTCGAATGAAAGTAGTATTAAAAATCGTTCTAAAATTTTTTTTGCAAATATTCGTTCGTATAATGCTGCCTTTGCAATGATTAGCTCTGAGTGTAAATTGTCAAATGACACTGCAAATGGCATTTATTGTTTTTGTGACCGAATTTCGGTAACGGGGATCCCAACTAGTTTTAATTGATTGTCGTAATCAATTCACTCAGAATTTCACAATATTTATATAGAAACCTCAACTACGTTGTAAGCTAAATTCAATAATAAAAAAATATATGTAAGAAAAGAAAATATAATACATATCACATAAATGAGTGGAAAGAAAATCGACCTCTTCTAAATTGATCACTAAACAAAGAAATCCCCTCATCTCTAAACTAAACAAACTAAACTAAACAAAGAAATCCTCTCATCTACGTTGAAATCTAAAGTCACCACATTACCACAATAGGGAATAATAGAAATGAAAGTAATTAATGTGGGTACTCATCTGTGCTTGCACTATAGTAGAACTCTTTAACGACGATTATAAGTTTTTTTTTTTTTATGTGAAAGACTAGAGTCACAGGAAACGCCCTTTATACTGTGTCGACAATCTATTTTCTTCATATAGAGTGCAATGTCGAACAGCAGCTCTAGTCGGGGAAGAAAGGAACTGTCACAACCTACCAGCGATATTTTGCAGTCCACCTACTCCCAACCATTACTGGCGACTTTGTCATCGGGGTTTGGAGAAACATCTCGCTGGAGTGTTATGCCTCCTGAAACGAGTTGAATCTCATCAACCAACCGATGACATGCGCTTTGGTGAAGCGGGGAAGGGCTAACTAAGGCTATGACAGAAGGAATCAGGAATGTAAAGAGGGAAGAAGAAAGAAGGAAAGTTATGTAGGTGGGAAAGTGGAAAAGGCGAAGTACCGTGGGGCTGGCCGGGATTCGAACCCGGGACCTCTGGGATAGTAGCCAGAGGCCTTACTCCCTAGGCTACCGAGGCCCCCAAGCCGTTTGGGAAGGATTAGTAATTTTTATTCACGGGAAACTTCCGAGAATATTGAAAATTAGTACAGGTTCTATTTACTTACGAACAAATTCCGAAAGTAATAGTGTCCCTGTATTTTTATTCAAGGGCAACTTCCGAGAATATTGAAAAATAGTACAGGTTCTATTTACTTACGAACAAATTCCGAAAGTAATAGTGTCCCTGTATTTTTTATTCACGGACAACTTCCGAGAATAATACAAAAATTACTCACGAACAAATTCCGAGAGTAATTGTAAAATGTTAAATGTTAGTATTAAAGAAATAGTAGTCTTGAATAGTATGACTACTAAGGATGGGGATAATAGGAATAAGAGTTCTACTACCTGGTTTGATGTCCAACGTTCAGTGTCTCGGTCCAAATGCCAATGCCAAGAGAGGCCGAATCATGTCTTCGATGACTTTTTATAATTTTATCGAAGTTAGCTGGAGTGGGGTAGTAATGGGCAACGGTAAGTGACTTGTTCACTCGATATCAACTGAAGTGGGGATAGCACGGTGCAACGGAAATGTGATATGGGTTACCAGATCGCTTATAATCTTGTTTTGGGAAATTTTGAGTGAAAATGATCTAATTTACTTGAATTATTCTATGGTTAGTTTTTGATGAAATTACTGCTAACTAGAATGCTGATGGGTTGTTTCAGTATGTTGTCATCTTAATCTGGAAGAAACTTAAGTTTTTGTGTTTTTGTTTGTTTTTAAAATATTCTGAAAGTAAATTGTTAATGATGCCCTCCTAGAGGAATGTGGTGATTAGGCCGAAGAGAAAGAAGGGGACTTTGTTTACATGGTGAAGAATTGAACATACTATTCTATTTCTTGTATTTTATTAACAAACCAAAACTACATGGATCTATATAAAAATACAAACAAAAACACACAAGTTAAAGGACGTCACTACACAACAAAAAACAACAAGAAATTCATACCTGGAAATAGAAAATAGTTAGTAAAATACATATATTGAGATATATATAAGTTCTTACCTTTTTTCAAAGCCCAAGGCGATGAAAATCCAACAAGAAAATCCATCCAAGAAAATGCCATAACGAAGCCCCCTGCCAAAAGATAGCCGCAGCTATTGTTCGAGTAGAAATAAATACCGACGCACAGACGGCGTTAAATTAGATTGCTTTTAATCTTTCTAGAGTCTTGAACTAGAAGATAAAATCTGTATTGAGGTTTTAGCAATAAAGCAATTTCAAAGCTTAAGTATCGAACTTAGCATTCTGAAAAGACAGAATTGAGGTCTTTTCCCAGTAAAGCCCGAATTAAAGACAGCTTTGAAGTCTTTAATACAGCAGTAACTTAATCACCAGAATTGATTTCAGCAGTTACTCTAACCAACCACAGAGGGACGAATTTGCAAAGAAACAAGGCAAAGCAGTTCAGCAAGCAGCAACCAGGGCAGCAAGCAAATCCAAAGCGATTCCCAAGAAACGAAACCAGAGTGCAGCAACACAAAGGTTATTCGTGGCTGTTCTAATTGCAGAACACATCAGGCGAAACATCAATCATCATCTGACAGATAGGTGGCGTTATCAATTTAAGCTATCAGAGCTAGCAATATTTTGGTAATTCTTATTTACAAAACAAAGAAAGAATAATTTACGAATTTTCAAGTAATAAATCACGAATTAATAACGAATTTAAGATTGAATTTAAATATTTTTGGCAATTTGTAAATCTAAGGTTGAATTTTATTGAATTTATATTTGAGAAAATCTAATAATTGATTGCAAATAAATAGTAATTTGATTAGGGGAAAAAGTTATCTTTTTATTGAATCACACCCTTCCGGCACCTTTTTATTGAGTCAGAAATTAAATTGCTAATTCTGAACACCTGCCGAACTCGTGGGACTTTTATGGACCGAAAAAAATTTAAACAAAAAACAAAAGAAGAAAGAGGTTGTGAGTCTGATGCAATAAGTATCAGCTCAGAGCTGGAGAGGAAACTCCTTGGAGGTACCTCGTCTAGCACAGAAGCTTCGGCTTCTCAATCAACAACACTGGCCCAGGCAGCTGGTGACAATGTTGTTGAAGAAATAACTGCCAATGTTGTCGGTATGACCGTGCAACCTAGCAAGAAAAAATCCGGTGCTGCCAAGAGAAAGAGGGCCAAGGCAAGGAAGGCTGCAGAGGAATTGGGGAGCTCCACGAAGCACACCTGAGTCCCACATGCGGAACTTCCTTCCCAACAAACCAAAGGCAGGACAGTAGTCAGGACGGGGAGCTCCAAGGAGCAGACCTGGACGACCGCTGGACTGCCAGAAGTTTCTGGACCTGGGAAATTGGTAGCACCAACTCCTATAACTCCTAGGGGGCTATGTCCTATGCCGGACCCAACTGACGCACTGCCAAAACGGCAGCGGTCTGAGGATTCTCCGGCTGGGCAGGGACCCCATAAGAAGAAGCAAAAAAAGGGGGAGTCGCAAGAACCCTCATACCGAGATAAGTTAGCTGGGATCACCATGGCAGTGGTCCTGGACAACTATCCCGAGGGCAAATTGACAGAGGAGCAATCATCCTCCGTCTGCGATGCCATGCTGTCTGAGGTAGACAAAAGTCGTAAAGGCGATTGTCCGCCTCAGTTTTTGGGTGCAAGGGAGGCAGGGGGTCTCATTAGGATCACTTGCGCCAACGAACCCACCAGCCAATGGTTTGTTACGTGCTAATTTTACACGCAAGGCTCGGCCGCGCTCAGCGTAGGGTTTGGTCCTAAAGAAAACTTTTGAGGGAAAATTTGCTTATACTAAAAATGGGCGCCACGTAGTTTTCAGGTCTACGAACCTATCTTACCAATCGTGGGGCTTGAACCCACAATATTAACCTTCGATACTTCTATAAATTAAAATATAAAAAAACAAGGATTCGCCGTGATCGCTTTAATAATAATAATAATAATAATTTATTATAGGATAGTACACAAGATTTACATCTTTTAGAGTACATATAGAATTACATTAATAGAAAGGATTTATATAAAGAAAAAAAAAACTTAAAATTTGATTTAAAACAAAAAATAAAAGAGATTTGATTTAAAAAATTACACTTAAAATTAAAAGTAGAATAAAATTAAAGAAAGAATAAGAGTAGAAGAAAATTAAGATTTAGAAAGAGTAGGTAAGTGAAGGAAGAGAGATAAAGAAATCTAGTGAGAAGAAGAAGAAGATAGAAAAATAGATGCATGTCTTTTGAATACAGTGGCTGTGCTCATTCTCTGAATGTGATTTGGAAGGTTATTCCAGATTCTAAGTGTATGCACAAAGAAGGAACGACTACCAATTAGGGAAGTGTGAGCTGGAATCAGGAATTTTAAGGATCTCAAGGATTGCAGAGGAACGAGGAAATCAGCAAGGTAGCCGGGGTTTTTGGAATAAAAGACCTTATGCAAGAGGAGTAGAGCCATGAGATCAAGGAATTGAAAGAGGTCACAACCCAGTGGGGGATTTAGAACACCCGACACATGATTGGACCTTCTCATATGATAAATGAACCTAATGCAATCATTAAATGCCACTTTAAGACGCTGACGGCAGGAAGAATCAAGGGAAATATACACCAACGACCCATAGAGAAAATGAGGAAAAACAAGAGATTTGATGAGTTTAGCACGAATGGATGAAGATAACAGACTGCCATGTAGCCGCAATTTACGAAGGGTGCCAGAGATTTTAGAGAGACATGATTGCAGCAGGAGAGTTTAGAATTGACAACAATACCCAGATTTTTGGCACATTCAACGATTGGTAGAGGAACATTATCAAGTAAAATAGGCGGGAAATCATCCAGGGACTGCGAGGAACGACTAAGGAAAAGTACTTGCGATTTAATTGGATTTAGTTTAAGGAAATTACTAGAACTCCACTCATTGATTCGAGACAGGGTGTTATTGAGTTCAGAGACCCAGAGTTCAATCTGATGAGAAGGACACGAGATATATAGCTGGAGGTCATCAGCATAAAGATGAAAAAAGCAGTGACGAATAACGGAAGGAAGATCATTAATATATAGGGAGAAAAGCAAAGGACCAAGAACCGAACCCTGAGGCACACCTGCAGGTACTCTAAGGAAAGAGGATGTTACATTATTATGCCGAACACACTGAAACCTATCGGAAAGAAGAGAAGAGAAAAGACGAACAGAAGAAGAAGAGAAGTGATACCGTTGATTAAGTTTATGTAGCAGATGCGAGTGAACCACAGAGTCAAATGCTTTGGAGAAATCTAGTAGAACTAGTACTGCCATATCACCTCGATCAAGGGCAGAACGAAGATCAGTCGTTACCTTCAGTATAGCAGTTTCGCAACTATGGGATTTACGGAAACCAGATTGGAGATTTGAAAGGAAATTATGAGAATCAAGATATCGCACGACTTGAGTAAACACAATTTTCTCAAAGACTTTAGCTAGAAAAGGAAGAATACTTATTGGGCGAAAATCAGACAAATCAGCAGGAGAGGGCTTTTTAGGTATGGGAGTCACTATGGCTTTTTTCCAGAGTGAAGGGACTTGGGAGGTTGTCAGGCAAAAATTAAGAATATGCGTGATAATTTCAAGAATTAAAGGGGAGAGAATCTTAAGAAAGCGAGGGGAAATTCCATCATTGCCAACGCTGTTGGACGAAATGGAAAGCAATATTCCAAGTACTTCAATTGAATCAACACAACGAAAATCAAAACCATCAAAACGTGGAGCATTGGAGAAAGAGGAACAAGGAGAGGAAGACAGGGTAGAATTGGGAGGGGATTGAATGAAAGATGCATTGAGTGAGTTTACATCAACATCATAAGAGTTAAGCTCAGAAGAATGGATGCCTAGAGAACGGAGATTAGACCAAAGTTGCTTAGTGGACAGAGCAGGATCAAGTTTACGTGAGTAAAATTCACGCTTGGCCGATCTGACTTTGCTATTGATTAAGTTGCGAAGATTTTTGTACTCACAAAGGTAACTCAGGATCCTCGTTCTGCGGTAGCGTCTATACAGAAACTCACGTTCAACAATCAAGTTGCGGATTTCGTAAGAAAACCAAGGACAAGTTGGAGACTTACAACGTCTTCTTGTAACTAAAGGGACACATTGATTAAATAGGGACTGAGTGAAAGAGTTAAACAGATCAACCTTAGTGTCTACGCAGGTTGTATTATAGATATCAGCCCAAGGTATAGACGAAGAAGCTTCAGAAAGGCGAGTAAGATTGATATTATTGAAGTCACGATACGAAGAAAAGGTAGGGAGGGAGGAGGAAGAGTAAAAAGTAAAACGAAGTGAGAGGAAGAGAATATCGTGGTCAAAGAAGCTAGGAGGAGAAATTTGGCTATGTTTTAGCACTGAATTGGTGGAGGTAGCAGTGAGTACATCAAGGAGCGATGGATTATGGCAGTTTAAAAATGTGGGCAGATATTTATTCGTACATAAAAAAAAAACAGGGTATCCTTCACCTGATGCACAGATATATTCAATATAATTTTATATATATAAAAAAAGGTACTCAATGTGGTATAATATTTAATATATATTAACAATATATTTTTATATATATGAAAAAAAAGGTACTCAACTCTAGTTAACACTCCGCGCAGGCAAGGACTCCTCCAGCGACCCTCCGTCTTCAGTACTTTCCACAGGAAAAAAAAATCCTCCAATAATTTTTACGTAAACTTTGGCACACTTTCACTTTTCACTTCTATTGTCTTTCCAGTAACTAAGAGACTGACCGCTTCAGGGGCCCTGTTTATAAGGAGAAATGCCCACTATTTTAGGGATTTCCAGTGCGCCTTCCAACGGTTTAACCCGGTTCGAATCGGGAATATAATATTATTATTAAAATTTAATTTTTGGTTCCGGGAGACGCACTGGGTCCTGGACATTCCCTTTTCCATCCCCGGAAAAAATCTAGAGGCCGGGCTAGCCTGGGCTTCGAGTATTATAGTGGGGCTTGACAGCCCCCGGCCACATTTCTAGAGTTTCTGAGGTGGACAATTAATTTACAAAACATACCCGTTGGAGCTTCGCCCTGCCTGTTGGTCAGCCCCTTCACCGACAACAATTTTCCAAGAATCTGGATTTCCTGGAGAAAACCGTGGTGAGCCATAAGGAGGTTATGGTCGTTGGGGAAGCCCTTTGTCGCGCTTACAACTTCTTTGTTTACTTAATATTTCTACGCAATTTGATCAAGTTATAAACATTTAGTAATTTAATAGTAGCTTCCTCCACTGCGGAGGCTTCCAGGACTACCGCCAATATGCACTATACGGCCACTGTAGGTGCTGCTAGGGGACTAAAGTTGTTGCCTTTTCTCATCCGCACGGCCTTCCAGGTTTCTTCTATCCCATGGCTTGATCGTCATCTAAAAAGAATTTGGATCAGCAGCCTCAGTTTTCTTTTTAACAACACACAGGGGACATAAACGACAAGGTAACATCACATATAATTCTTTATTTTTTTATTATTAACTTCTTTTTATTTTAGTGCATCCAACAAACCTAACAGGTTGACAAATGCTGTCACCAGGCTTCAGTTGTGGGAAGGGGCCAACCAAAGAGTAATTGAGGAAAAGGACCTTCCCAAATACAAGCGAATCACGTTCTGGGTTCCTAACGATGTTAGGGAACCGGAACAGGTGCTCTGCAGGCTGGAAGTACAGAACCAGCCAATTGAGGTGACCTCTTGGCAAGTGATGGGCAGGAAGGTGGACCAGAACGGTCAAACTCTTGCCCTTAGCATTGACGAGAGGGTGCTCACGCAGCTTAAAGAGCAGGGCATATCCCTTTTCTACGGCTTCGGACGAATCAAGTCAAGGAAATTGACCCAAAAAAGGAGACTCCTGTTGGCTCACAGCAGCGGGAACAGCCTCAGGATGCGGGTGGTACAGTGCAACCTGCAACACAGCAGGGCTGCCTCGGCAGTCCTTTGCAGGGTGCTGGCCACCCAAGCTATCCGCGTGGCTCTTGTACAGGAGCCATGGGTAAATAACGGTGCTATACAGGGCTTGCGGGCAACCGGCTACAGCATTGCATGCAGTGATGTGGACGGCGACCCTCGGACCTGTGTAGTTTACAATAAAAACACCAACTGCTTTCCTCTCACAGATAAATCGTCAAGAGACCTGGCAGTGGTGATGATACAGATTAACAGGGGGGCAGCAAGAGCATGATTACCTTATGTTCGGCATACCTCCCCTATGACTCCAGAGACCCACCACCGTCCAAAGAACTGAAGGATATCGTGGGTCGCTCTAACAGGAGCGGTCTGCAGATCATCGTAGCATGTGATGCGAACGCCCATCATGATGCCTGGGGTAGCAGTGGAGTGAACAAGAGGGGTGAATACCTTTTTGATTACCTTTTAACTACTAACCTGGACATATTAAATCGCGGCACGGATCCTACCTTCGACAACGGTAGGAGACGTGAGGTTATAGACATCACGCTAACTAATCAACAAGTTGCCACTTACGTGAGTGACTGGCGGGTCTCAGATGAGCCATCGTGCTCAGACCATAGATACATTTACTTTATGGTGGGTGAGTCTTTGGAAAATGTGAGTACATACAGGAATCCTAGATATACGAACTGGACAGACTTTCGGGCCGAACTCAGTAGCATATTGAAGGGTTCCATGCACTCAATCAAATCTACGATGGATGTAGAACTATCCGCGGACTTCTTTACGGAGGCGGTTACTGCTGGTTACAACAATAACTGCCCTGTTCTGATGAGGACACGTAATATGAAAACTCCATGGTGGAATCACGAGCTCTCCAAGTTAAGATCCGCTACGAGGAAACTGTTCAACGCAGCTAAGAAGAGCGGCAACTGGGAGAGTTATAAAAGCTCGCTAACCAGCTATAACAGGGCGATCAGACGAGCAAAAGGAAATAGCTGGAGAAATTTCTGCAAGAGTTTCGAAGACATTCGAGACTCAGCAAAAATCTATAAAGCTTTATCAAAGGGCTTGTCGGTAGATCTTGGATCCATCAGGAGAACCGATGGCTCTTTCACACAGTCTAGGGAAGAAACCTTGATAATATTGCTCCAGGCACCTTACCCAGGCACAACCATTTACTCAAAAGAGAGCACAACTTCTGCTGGGCAGCGAACAGGCCAACTTTCTAAAGTGTCCAAAGCCGCCTGGACCGAAACAAATACCTTGTTCAACCATGAAGCTATTAGGGAGGCGATTAGATCGTTCAAACCATTCAAGTCCCCTGGAGCAGACGGAATCTATCCCATTCTACTACAGGAGGGCTGCGACCTAGTGACTCCCTTATTATGCAAATTATTTAGGGCTTCCTTCGCACATGGCTACATCCCATCCGTCTAGAGGAACGTCAACATAACATTTATATCTAAGCCAGGGCGTTCGGATTACACCTTGACTAAATCTTTCAGGCCGATAAGTCTCTCGCCTTTTGCCTTGAAGACAATGGAGAAAATTGTCGACCGGGCGATAAGGAAAACTTATCTTCAAAGCTACTGTTCGACATTGCACTCTATACGAAGAAAATAGATTGTCGACAGTATAAAGGGCCTTTCCTGAGACTCTAGTCTTTCACATAAAAAAAAAAAAAAAAAAAAAACACTAAGCTCCTATCAGCATGCAGGCGGGCAAGTCTACTGAGACAGCACTGCACAATCTGGTGCTCAGGCTTGAACATGCGGCTCTAAACAAAGGAGTTGCGCTGACGGCCTTCCTCGATATCGAGGGAGCCTTTGACAACACATCCTTTGATACTATAGGTAGGGCTCTAAGTAGACACAGTCTAAGTAGCACTTTCTGCAACTGGATTGACTCTATGCTGAGAACTCGCAAACTATTTGTTTCTCATGTTGAGGGGTCTCTGGAGGGCACTATAGCAAGAGGCTGCCCGCAGGGAGGAGTTTTATCTCCACTTCTCTGGTGCTTTGTTGTCAATGAACTCCTCGAGCTGCTCAACGGTCGAAACATTTTCGCCCAAGGTTACGCTGACGATGTCGTCATAGTAATTACAGGTGAATCTGAAGGCGCCATGTCAAGGCGCCTGCAGCAGGCACTTCATCTGGTCTCTAGCTGCTGCGAGAGCGTAGGTCTAAAAGTCAATCCCGACAAAACGATTCTAGTTCCTTTCACCAGGAAACGATCACTCCCGGGAATTTGGGAACCTACATTCGCGGGCAGAACTATAGGCTTTTCACAACAAGCAAAATATTTAGGAGTGACGCTAGATGCTCCTGTATTTTCAATACGTTCTCCTGTATTTTCAATACGTTTTATTGTCCGAGAATCGTAATAACTTAGCTCGAGTAAAATTATAATAAATCAAATTATAAACAATGTTTGTAAATTCGAAATGCTTTCTATTGAAAGCTGATAAACAGTTCAGTAAAATCGCAATGCGTGTAGGATTTATACATTAAGATTGTAAAATTACAACTATATTAGTAAATTTCCTCACATATCTTAGAAAATTCCTTGAATTGTATTTTAATTTTGTATTGCCATACACTGATTTGTAATTTTACTCATCTTTTATTTTGTAAAACAATTGTAATTTTACAAACATTTTTAACAGTGTACCTGAAGTTCATCTGGTCTTCCTGAGAACGAAGGAAGGCCTTTAAGGAGATGAAAAATGTTGATTGGTGTTGTCATCGTGTTATCCGCCGGTTGTTCGGGGTTGTTGTCAGTAGAGAGGTTCGCCAAACTAGATATAAGGTCTTCGATCTCGTGGTTCATTAACGCTTAATCTTTTTTGACGTATAAAACTTCGTTCAATCTGATCAACTTTTCAAATTAAAAAACTGTTTTTTTTTATAATTTTCGGGTAAGCTTTTTTTTTTTAATTATCAGATAAATTTAGAATTTCACATAAAGCTTTTTAGAATTTTCAGATTAAACTTTTTAGAATTTTCACATTGAACTTTTTTTTGTAAAATTTTCAGATAAAACTCTTTAAAATTTTCAAATTAAACTTTTTTGTAAAATTTTCAGACAAAACTTTTTAAAATTTTCAAATTAAACTTTTTTGTAAAATTTTCAGATAAAACTTTTTAAAATTTTCTTTTGCCACTACAGCACTAAGCACAAAGTTAAATCAATAATTCGTTTTTTTTTTTTTTGTTCGACGACACTAATTTTCGGAGCAAAATCCGTTGCCGACTGCGCCAATTAATTAATTTTATTTTATTTTCGAAAATTAAAAACACACGATTTAAAAGAAATACTTTTATTTTCAAAGAAATAAAATTAATTTTGAAACATATAAAAACAAGCGATTTAAAAAAGGAGGTCTTTATACATAGAGTCGATTTATAAGACTGATCAACAAAATTGATAAGCTAAGCCTGAAAGAACTAAGACTGAAAAAAAGAAATAAAAAATTAGACTGATAATAATTTGCGTGGTCATGAGAAGCAGTTGCATGTGCAATATTTCAGAGTTGCATTTCTTAGAAGTAAATGCGACGTGACTTTATCGCGGTTTCAGTTTCGCTAGACGCGATCTTGTATTTAGGTTTTTGATGTTTCAACTTAATTATGGTAACGGAAATCGTTTAAATTGTGGGAACGGAAATGGTTGGAATTTGCACATGTAACTCACGGAGTCAGATTTAAGACTTAGCACTGTCGCATATACTCCTTGCTGGGAAATATTAATAAACGAAAACCCTTGAAAAGGATCGCTGTTAGTGACACAGGTGTAATTAGGATTCCCATCATGTCCATTGGCACATAGGTTTCCAGAGGAATGAGAGAAGTAATGGTTGAGTTCGTTTAAGTCCCTGGCTATATCATTTGTTTCCGATTTGCCTAAACCAATATCTCTCAAGTTTTTCCAAAGCTTTTTAACATCAAGCTTACTTCGATAAAAGTTGATTTTGGAAAGACGAATTTCAACTTCAAATAATAAATTCAAATTTATAGTTTGAATTCTGCACATAGAACACACTAAAAAAATAGTTTGATTCTAGCATGCATTAAACTTAGTCGTGTTTTGCGAAGCTCCATTTTCCAGCGTTTATTTATTTCCAATTTAAGTTTATTTCCAATTTAAATTTGTTTGTAATTGTTTTCTCGATTTTAAATCACCGTGAATATATTGTGTTAGTGCGCTCCGGTATTCTCTAAAATATTTTTATATAAAATGTCGAAATCACATCAGACTCGATCCGCGTCTAGAGGAATTGCTGACAGCAATCTTGTTAGGACCAATACTCCAGAGAGTATTACTTGCAGGCGTAATGAATCCAGCAGCAGCAGAACGCCCAGGCCCACATCTGTAGCTGCCCCGACCATAGCTTTGAGCTACTAGAAAAAAGGCTGATGTCAAGCTTGAATCGCCTGCTTGATGAGCAGTTTGCTGTCTTCGAAGAGAAAATCAAACTGTTTGAGTCAAGCTTCAATCGCCGGTTTATGAGCAGTTTGCCGCTTTTGATGAGAAAATCAAGCAGCTTGAGTCTCGCCTGTCTACGCAAATGGACGAGGTTTGCAGTACTGTTAATAATCAACTTGTTAAACGGCGAGATGAGGTCGAGACTGTGCAACATGACCTAGCCACAGTCTCGAACGAACTGGAGGATTTTCGTCGCCTGTCTAGACTCCAAGACTTAGTCGTGCGGGGCATCCCCTCGTGCGATGGCGAAAATCCCAAGCAGATTCTGAGTGCTGTTGCCTCCGCTATAGGCCATGATCTTTCGCCCTATGTACATGCTTTCTGTCCACAACAGCGAAATGGTACCCCGTTGCAGTCTGGGACAGGCAGGAAAGCAGTAAGCTCATTACTTGTGGTTAAATTCCCGTCTGCCAACGAACAGCTGGAGTTTTTGAGAAAAAGCCGTCAGCATGGAACACTAACGTTGAAGAAACTCAACTTAGGATTCGCCTCTGATAGTCTTGTTCGAGTGACAGAAAGTCTGACGTCCAAAAACAATGATATATACCAAACGGCACGTAAACTTTTAAAGAGGAATGTCATTACTTCTGTTTTTACCAGGCGGGGACATGTTTATGTCCAGCAGCCACGCCGAATAACCTCTGCCCTGGATTTAAATGATATTGCCGGCGCTTCGCCATGTCCTTAAATTCTCCACGGAATACTGCCTGCTGTCATCGTGGAGCTGAGCGTACACAGTAGAGTAGAATTGATTCTTTTTTTTTTTTTGTTATTTATTTTATTTTCTTTACTGCTTTTTTTCGAATTTGTTTTTAATTTCTTTCTTTCTTTTTTTTATATATATATTGTGATGATTTATGCGCCATCTGTTTGTCAAAAAGCATAACCAACGATTGTCGGTAACTACTCTGGTTGATGTCTGAACTAATGACTTATGTACTAAACTAAAATTGGAACGCGCGATAAGTAAAGACAACTTCAAGCTTCTGGGCGAAAAGAAAAGAACATACCACTAGGCTCGAGAAAAAGGACTCGAGAAGGTTCCAGAATTTAAATAAAGGTGGAGCTTGGATATAAAAAGCGGCTTACCGGCGCTGAGAGAGTCAGTTTTGATTTGAAAGACGATAAAAGTGTTCTAAAGTGAAAACAGTGAAAAGTGGTGATTTAAAAGTGATTTAAAGCGATAGATAGAGTTTAATAGTGCGAGTTATTAAATTTAAAGTGATTATAGTGAACTGTAAGAATTGTGTTTGTAATTAAATTGTGTTTTGGTTTGTGATAAATAAATTATTGTGTGGATTATTAAAAAGTGTATTCCTTAATTAATCCTACGAATCCGTTAAGCCGGAAAAACGTAACAATTGGTGTCAGAAGTGGGATTAATTAAGAGATAAGTGAACTTGAACAATAATTGTGGTTGGACTTTAAATTTTGTGCGTGAGAAATAAGGACTTATTAGTAAAATGGGTCGAAAGCTAGTGGATTTGCGCACTGTAGAGTTGAAAAGAGAGTTAAGTAAACGCTCATTGTCAACGGTGGGGGCTAAAAGTTCCCTAACCGCCCTGCTTCGAGAAGCTATGGTGAACGAAGGTAAGGATCCTGAAGCCTACATGTTTGAAAGCGAGGTAGAAGCAGAGCCAGAAGAGACGACAGTGAGTATGGCAGAACTTCTTAAGACATTGATGGTGATGAAAGAAGCGCAAGAACGTGCATCAGCAGAGATGAAGGAAGCGCAAGAACGTGCATCAGCAGAGATGAAGGAAGCGCAAGAACGTGCATCAGCAGAGATTAAGGAAGTGACAGCCGAGATGAAAGAAGCGCAAGAACGGTCTTCAGCAGAGATGAAGGCAGATATGGAAGAATTACAAGAACGTTCAACTATAGAGATCAAGGCTGAAGTGATGGCACTAAAGGACGGACAGAAATTGTTAGCAGTAGCTCATGAACGCTCGTTAGCGGAGCTCAAAGAGTCGATGGAAGAACAGAGGAGCCAGCTGGATAACATGAAAGAAAATGTAAGGAATGATCTGGAAAGTCTCGAATCTTCCATCAAGGAAAATGTACGGAATGATCTGGAGAAGCTCGAAAATTCCATGAGGGAAAATGATGAAAAGTTAAAAATGGAACTAGAATCGGTCAAAGCGGACCTGGAAAGAGTAAAGATTCATCACCCAATGACGGCATCCCACGAAGTCATCGGTGTTAGGAAATTGCAGCCTCCAACTTTCGACGGGCAAAGCCCATGGTCTACTTATAAGCTCCAATTCGAAGCAGCAGGCAATTTCTGGACTGAGGAGGAGAAAGCAACGGCCTTAACGTTGTCACTAAGGGGCACAGCAGCAGAAATATTGCAGTCAATACCAGCAGAACATCGCAACAGCTACCGGTTCTTAGTTCAAGCGCTGGAAATGCGTTACGGTGATCAGCACATGCAAGAGGTTTATCGACTTCAACTTCGCAATCGACATCAAAAGCCAGGAGAAACTTTACAACAACTATGCGCCGATATCGAGAGGTTAGTGCATCTGGCTTATCCTAGCTTCGGCCACTAAGCATATAATACATATAGTCCAATCAATCTACGGAAATTCTCCAGACAATTGAAGGCAGGAAAAAAAATATGGGCGTGTAGAACACTTAATTTGAAGAATGATAGCGTTTTTTTTACGGAACTGCATTGGCGAACTTAACCTAAAAAATTCGCAAAAGTCAAAAAACCGGTTTTTCGCCAATAAAACAAAAAGTTGAGCTCGGATCCGAAAAAGTTAAATTATAAAGTTATAGGTATTAAAATTACCTTTCAATTGATGTGGTACAAAATATTGGTTAGTGTCTTATACATGGAGAAAAATGCTAAAAACCGCTAAAAATCGCTTCTTTTTCTTTTAGTTTTTTCTTTTTATTGATGCGACCTAGAAACTTTTTATTTGGTAAAAATGTTGCTTTTGGCAATCTGAAAACTCATTATTTTTTTTGGCTCGAAATTTTGCAAAATATGGGTGAAATTTCGATTTATGTAAAAAAAAAGCGTTTTCGTAAAATCCTTCGTCTACAGCTCCTCGACCTCGTAGGAAATTTTTTCGAAGCTCTTTTTCTTCGTTAAGAGTTGGACTATCATGCACTATAAGTTAACATTGGAGTTTTTCAATTTTATGTACAAAAAACTCCACCGCAAAAAAGACAAGTTTTTTTGCCGCAAAAAAGACAAGTTTTTGTACTGCAAGTTTTTTATTTCATCATTTTTCGACTCTAAACTACTATTTAATAAAAGTTTATATTCTTTTTACTAATTTTAAAATAAAATAAATTAACCGTACGACCGTCAACAGCGAAGACATTTTTTTAAATAACGGAGCCTTTTTCCTTTGTTAAATACCTATGAATTTGAGACATATTGTTGTTCAATATTTACTGTACTACATACATACAAGTTGTTATTGACGTCTCAACAGCACGGATCATGTGCAATTTAATCTTTTACGTAGAATGTTTGCTTGGTGAGCGGCCACTTCTAACTTTTCGCGCTGTAGTAATTTCTGGTTGTTCGAATCAATTTTTATTATATAAACTAGCTGGGACCCGGGGCGCCTATACTGCACCCATAAGCCAATAGTAGTAATCAGGTGAAGCATTTTAATATACCGTAAGGGAGTTTGAAAAAGGCAATTTTTTGGTATTTTTGATTCCAAATAACAAAATGTGAAACTATTAGGGATCTGGCATGTTGATCGCGACAATAAGAACCATCCATTGACATATCATTTTTCGAGATATGAATTTTCATACCCAGATGCAGTGTCGCAATGAACTGCTTACTTTCTGTATTTTGGATAGCTAGGACCCGGTGCGCCTTGCTGCAGCTAACGTTTAAATATTTAAAATCATTTCAAAGCTTCTAAATTCACATTTATTTGAACTATGACCAAAATTGCCTGAACGTTAAAATATTTAAAATTAATGCAAATAGCCGCATCTAGGACTCGAAATTCGAGGGCCATTTTCTATAGCTTTTTTTAATTTAACTCTAGAAGTCTGCAATAACAAAATTTTTCGAGAATAATTGAAAAATGAAACAATTTTTTATAGTTGGAAAAAGCCATGCCAAAAAACCAACTTTTATTATCATTTATATAATGTATGACCAAATTACCTATTTATTCTCTAAAAACCACCAACGTTAAACCATTTAAATAAACCCAACTCTTCAAAATACCACATGCAACTCTTCAACTACTTTTCATGTAGATCAACCAAAAACAAATTATTCAAAAGAGATATTAGATTCAATATATATGTACATTAATATAAGGTATGACCTAAATAGGTAATTAAAAAGAATATAAACTTTTATTAAATAGTAGTTTAGAGTCGAAAAATAATGAAATAAAAAACTTGCAGTACAAAAACTTGTCTTTTTTGCGGCAAAAAAACTTGTCTTTTTTGCGGTGGAGTTTTTTGTACATAAAATTGAAAAACTCCAATGTTAACTTATAGTGCATGATAGTCCAACTCTTAACGAAGAAAAAGAGCTTCGAAAAAATGTCCTACGAGGTCGAGGAGCTGTAGACGAAGGATTTTACGAAAACGCTTTTTTTTACATAAATCGAAATTTCACCCATATTTTGCAAAATTTCGAGCCAAAAAAAATAATGAGTTTTCAGATTGCCAAAAGCAACATTTTTACCAAATAAAAAGTTTCTAGGTCGCATCAATAAAAAGAAAAAACTAAAAGAAAAAGAAGCGATTTTTAGCGGTTTTTAGCATTTTTCTCCATGTATAAGACACTAACCAATATTTTGTACCACATCAATTGAAAGGTAATTTTAATACCTATAACTTTATAATTTAACTTTTTCGGATCCGAGCTCAACTTTTTGTTTTATTGGCGAAAACCCGGTTTTTTGACTTTTGCGAACTTTTTAGGTTAAGTTCGCCAATGCAGTTCCGTAAAAAAAAAACGCTATCATTCTTCAAATTAAGTGTTCTACACGCCCATATTTTTTTTTCCTGCCTTCAATTGTCTGGAAATTAACATGGTGATTCCGTAGATTGATTGGACTAATAGAGGAGTCACGCAGAACAAAAATTTGTGCTCGGCATTTATCTTCTTCTTTCCTCAGGGACCCAGCGCTCCTGCTACTATAATACCAAATCTGCTTTAGAGTGCTAAGTTGGTAGCAGATTATTGTAAAGCAAGTTGATGGGAGTATTCCGGTGAGGTAAGGGAATCTGGGGGGAAGTTGGGCTGGGTCCCTGTCGCCTGCTATGCGTGGATTGAGTTTTTTTCTTTTATGCGCGTTCGGAGAAAAAAATCGAAGTCGTCTGCCCATGAACAAAATTAAATTTTGGTTGAAAGAAATGTACTTTTTTGTTTTATCTTAGGAATATTCTCTGAGATATTGAATTTTTTTTGTTGGGGGCATTGTAAAATTTAAAATATGAGATTACAGATTTTATTTAATTTTAACTGAGTTCCATGAGTGATGGAATTTATTGAGGCTTGCATGATCGGTTAATGGACGCCTTATTGCAAGCTGAGTGCTCTAAATCTCACCCGATGAGGTTTTTCACGGGGTTTGAAAGAGGGTAAAACTGAAAATCAAACCGAAATGCGTTTATTAATGACGGAAAATGAGGAATTAGATATACCAGAATTCGTAGAAATAAATTTCTTTTCTGGCGACAATTATTTAAAGGACAATTCGATTCGTTATTTTTGTGGTTTTATCCTTTTTAAATTTCTGCAAAAAAGCAATTGTGAAAATTGCAAATGCTTACTTAAAAATGAAGATGTAAGTTTATGCGGGTCAGAAGTATTCTTATTCAATAAGAATTATAATTACTCTGCTTGCCAATTCAAACTAAGAGCTCCTACAGATGAATTTTTTTCCTTAGTGAAATTTCATAATGAAATATTCTCTTATCATTTCAATAAATATCCATTCATAGCTAATATAAAAAAAACTATTTTCGATTTATGTGTCCAGGCAACAAACCAAAGAGAAGATTTGAAGAACTGGTTTAGTGTGTCCAATAAATGTTACAAACATCGCCAATATATTTGAAATTACTTATTGCTGATTTTAATAAGAAAAAATAGTAGTTGGTTGGCACAAAAATTAACCACTAAAGATGTAAGCAATAGAAATACGCGGAAACTAAAATATTTAAAAGCATAAGAATTTTAAACGCATATCCTCATCCTCATATCCAACGCATATTTCACTTTTTTTGTAAAGTCTATATGTACGGAGATATAGTGCTTCAAACTTCATACATCACTTTCTTTGCACTCTATTTCGCTAATGGTTACATGAAAAAGTCCTTAAATTATCCTTAATTTTTGTTATATTTTTTTTTTTTACGTAGAGCTAATATTTCACGAGTTATAACGCTTTTAGTGTCGAAAAAGGCAAATTCCAAAGTAGTTTTTTGCCAATATCTTCTCAATTACACGTTTTATTGCAAAACTGCTTATAACGTTTTTTGTGCGGAATACCATTGCTCACATTTTTTGTTCCGAGCGGGCTGTGGAGTTTGTGCACTAAAGAAATTTCTCACTTATTTGTATGAACATTTAAATGTATATTTATGAAACGTTTGACGCTGAATAGCGGCTTAAGTATAAATGCTAGAAAAAAACGTTCAAAGTAACATTTCTAGAGCAAATTTGTTGGTATAAATTTTCGTCGTTAATAATTAGTTTACGAGATATTTGTAAAAAATCAGTCTGTACTAACGTTTAAGGTATAATTAATACATAAATATCAACTTTACAGAAAAAAGTTGAAATAGGAACTGTGGGCAATAAAATTGCGCACAAAAGTGTTACAATCAGTTTTGCAACAAAATGTGTAATTAAAAAGATATTGGCAAAAAACTACTTTCGAATTTGCATTTTTCTACACTTAAACCGCTATAACTCGTGAAATATTAGCCCGAAATAAAATACAAACATTATATATAATTGTGTGTTCTATAAATCGTGGGAAGGATTTTTTCATGTATAATTAACCATTAATGAAATATATTCCAAAGAAAGTGATATATAAAGCTCGAAGCACTCCTATATATCTCTGTACATATAGACTTTACAAAAAAAGTTTCTAAACAAAAAAGGTAAATCATTGATTTATTTACAAAAAAGATCTATAAATTTTTGTCGTAAGATGCAAAGTTTCTAAGATATAGAATTAAACGCGTTTCTCTTCACTGTAAGTTTAGCACAAGGGTGGGGATGACGCCACTATGAATTGAAGCTCATAAAAATATATAAAATCATTTGGTGAAAAAACGATCGCGTACAGTATTTTTCGCATTACGAAGGGCCTCTTTGCGACCTATTTATTGGACTACACTGGCTCGTGAATTTATAAGCGCAAGTGAACCTTACGTTTGAACTCTTAGATGTTGCATGAGTTAATTTTTTAAGCAACCGACTGAGCCACAACAGTCGGGGTTAGCCAGCCTCGTCGGAGAGTTATGCCTCTTGAAACAAAAAAATCCCGCTAACCAGCCGACAAAGGCTGTGACGCAAGCAGTACGAAGCTACCAGGTGAACAAAGAAGTGCACCGTCCGCTAGGAGACGACTCGTTATTAACCGGTTGAGAAGCCGGGATGCCTTATTAGGGCTACCACGTTGTCTGTATCACTTGAAACAAGCCGTTTATTTATTTTTATTCAAATGAGCAAATGTCAGTCCAAGGTAAACTACGACATCTAAGATCAAGACATCCCTGGTCAATATTAAGCGAAATCACGATAAGTAAAAGGTGAGTTACTTCGTGTAACGTATATCTAAATGTGGAATAGGCCTACTGGGGAACACCACATACATATGTATAAAAAAACGCACCTTATACTCTACCCCTCGGGTGGTGAGGAAAGGAGCATTCATTATAAACAAAAATACTAATATTCAAGGGGCATTCAAACTTCATCGCAGGTTTTATACCTACTATATGTACAAAAAAAGACAAATTTAAACTTATATGTATATATAAGTTATAAACCTACTGAACAATTTTTATAACTATTTAAATCAAAAAATTATCTTGAAAAACTAAATTTTCCCCTCTTTCAAACCCCGTGAAAAACCTCATCGGGTGAGATTTAGAGCACTCAGCTTGCAATAAGGCGTCCATTAACCGATCATGCAAGCCTCAATAAATTCCATCACTCATGGAACTCAGTTAAAATTAAATAAAATCTGTAATCTCATATTTTAAATTTTACAATGCCCCCAACAAAAAAAATTCAATATCTCAGAGAATATTCCTAAGATAAAACAAAAAAGTACATTTCTTTCAACCAAAATTTAATTTTGTTCATGGGCAGACGACTTCGATTTTTTTCTCCGAACGCGCATAAAAGAAAAAAACTCAATCCACGCATAGCAGGCGACAGGGACCCAGCCCAACTTCCCCCCAGATTCCCTTACCTCACCGGAATACTCCCATCAACTTGCTTTACAATAATCTGCTACCAACTTAGCACTCTAAAGCAGATTTGGTATTATAGTAGCAGGAGCGCTGGGTCCCTGAGGAAAGAAGAAGATAAATGCCGAGCACAAATTTTTGTTCTGCGTGACTCCTCTATGTATTATATGCTTAGTGCTTCGGCCAAGACTACATCAACGAAGAAGCAAGAGACGCTTTCCTTAACTCTTTTGCTGACCGAGATCTACAACAGGCAGCCAGATTGGCCGGAAAGAAGAATACCGCAGAAGTTTTGGCATATGCTCTGGCATACGAGGCAGCGAGGCAAGCATCAAGAAGTGCAGTTCGCCTCAGAGAAATCCACACAACAGAGGATAGTTGCAACAGAATGAATGCAACGGAAGTACGCGGTCGACTCCGATGCTGGAACTGTAGTGAACCGGGTCATTTGCAAAGGAATTGCAGAAAGCGAAGGAGAGCAGAGTCTCCCGAAAATAGGAGTGGCGGAACTTGCTGTGAAAAATGCGGACATCGGCAGAAAGGTGACCAGAGGGAGGCCGAAAACAATGACTCCGTGTCTCCCCGCAGGCAGCAGCAGAGAAACGAATAAAGACTAACTCTATGGGGCGGGAGTTAGTCGGGGAAATCGAAGCCCCCGGTGTCATCATCACCACTATCAAACAACTGCAGCGAAGTGGCAACAGCCTGGTCATCGAAGGAAAGATTGGAGCTGAAAAATGCACAATAACTGTATACACTGGTGCTTCAAAATCTGTTATCCGGGCTGACATGGTCGGCAATAAATGGCTGAAAGACGCACGCCAATACAGACTGAAAACTGCAACAGGAGAGCCAGTACGATTACACGGGGAAATTATGTTGGATGTGGTTCTTGCTGACATTCGATTTTCATATTCGTTCCTGGTAGCTGATATAACAGACGAGTGCATTCTCGGTCTGGACTTTATGAAAGCACATAAAATTCTACTGGACATTGGAGAGGAAATACTGAGATATGACAACAAGGAGATTCCAACGGCCACAGGATTCGCAGCTTAAAGTCGTCGCTCGTGAAGATACCGTGCTTCCTCCGTGTGCTGAGAAATTGGTACGAGCGATAGTCGATGGTGATCCCGGGAGCTACCGATTTTACCTTATAGAACCAGAAAAAACGGAACAAAGCAAAAATATAGCAATTGGAAAATGTCTGGTGAGCATCGACGACAAGAAGGAGGTATTCATGAGAGTGCTAAATACTAACGAACGAGAAGTACGATTGAAGAAGGATACGGTTTTGGGGAAAGGAGAACTGGCAGAACAGATTACATTATTGGAGTGCGCTAACATCGAAACGGTTCCAAAAACCAAAGCCAAAGGCCACGAAATTAGTAAACGCAGTGCTCTCAACTAGTTGTCTTGAACAAAAACAGTATCTCCAGGCAAGGAAATTAGTAGAGGATTTCAGTGATATCTTCGCCATGAGGGATGATGACTTTGGGAAAACGGACATCGTTCAACACAGGATCGACACCAAAGATGCCCAGCCAATTAAACAACCGCCGAGAAGACTACCACTAGCCAAGCGGGAAGAGGCAGCCGGTATGATTGAAGATATGAGAAGACAAGGCCTTATAGAGGAGTCGAAAAGCCCTTGGATGTCTCCCGTGGTTCTAGTCAGAAAGAAAGATGGCAGTACAAGATTTTGCGTGGATTATCGGCGGCTAAATGACGTCTCCAAAAAGGACAGCTACTCATTACCTCGTATCGATGACACACTGGATACTCTCTCTGGAGCTAAATGGTTTTCTACCTTGGATCTTAAGAGCGGCTACTGGCAAGTCGAAATTCACCCGGAGGACCGAGAAAAGACAGCCTTCTCTGTAGGAAACGGCCTGTGGCAGTTTACAGTCATGCCGTTTGGACTGTGTAATGCTCCAGCTACATTCGAACGACTGATGGAATGCGTCTTGCGAGAACTGACCTGGAAGACTTGTCTGGTTTATTTGGACGATATCATCGTCGTTGGAAAAAGTTTCGAGGAGCATCTGGGCAATCTACAAGAGGTTTTCCAAAAGTTGAGAACAGCCCAACTGAAACTCAGCCCTAAAAAGTGCGTACTGTTCAGAGACCAAGTCAACTATCTCTGACATGTGGTTTCATCCAATGGAGTTCAAACAGATCCTGAGAAAATAACAGCGGTTAAGAATTGGCCCACACCGAAGGATAAACATGAACTTCGAAGCTTTTTGGGACTTGCCACCTATTATAGGCGTTTTGTCAGGAATTTTGCCGACAAGGCTAAGGAATTACATAAACTGACAGAAAAAGGAAAACCATTTATCTGGACAGAAAAGTGCGAGGAAAGTTTCAACACACTAAAACAAGGACTTTGCCAAGCACCAATACTCACATACCCGAAGCCAGGCGAAAGATTCATATTGGACACAGACGCGAGTAATGTCGGGATTGGCGCAGTGCTATCACAAAACTTCGACGGACAGGAAAAGGTCATAGCTTATTACAGTAGAGCGCTGTCAAAATCGGAGGGGAATTACTGTGTCACAAGACGGGAACTATTGGCAATCGTGGACTCAACTAAACACTTCCACAAGTATCTCTATGGGCAAAACTGCATCCTTCGAACGGATGATGCAGCATTAAAATGGCTGATGCAATTCAAAAACCCTGAAGGACAAGTGGCAAGATGGATAGAGAGACTTCAGTCCTACGACTTCAATATAGACCACAGAAAGGGAAGAAACCATGGAAATGCAGATGCACTCTCCCGGCGACCATGCGTACCAGACTGCAAACATTGTGGACGTATCGAGGAAAAGTGTCAAAGGACGACAGTCGAGCCAACGACAGGATGGGATGACCAGGGACTCCGAGACGCCCAACGCGACGACCCGGATATTTCTTCAATTCTGACATGGAAGGAATACGAGGAAAAGCCTGAATGGAAGGACATTGCTGAGAGGAGCGAGACCCTGAAGAGCTATTGGGCCCAATGGGATTCGTTGTACATTGAGCGAGGAGTATTAAAGCGCAAATGGGAAACCGCTGACGGTACCTCTCATCGAATGCAGGTATTAGTCCCTCCCGTTAGAATAAGGGATATTCTCGAGGAGTGTCATAACGGCGCATCAGGAGGACATCTGGGAGTCAATAAAACTTTGGCAAAAATAAGAGGTAGATTCTATTGGCTTCACATGCGAGACGATGTTGCAGACTGGTGCTGTAAATGCACAACTTGTGCCAGCAGCAAGGGCCCTCGGGTAAGAACAAAAGGAGAAATGCAGCAATACAACGTGGGAGCCCCATTTGAAAGAATCGCAATCGATGTGGCGGGACCTTTTCCGGTGTCAGACCGAGGAAATCGATACATTTTGGTGGTCATGGACTACTTCAGTAAGTGGCCCGAAGCATATGCCATTCCAAATCAGGAAGCAATCACTGTTGCAGAGGAATTAGTGAACAATTGGATCTGCAGATTTGGTGTTCCTCATGAGCTTCACTCTGACCAAGGGAGAAACTTTGAATCTCAAGTTTTTCAAGAAGTATGTAAGATACTTGGAGTGAAGAAGACCAGGACGACGCCCCTTCATCCCCAGTCCGATGGAATGGTAGAGCGATTCAACAGGACAATGCTAGAACACCTAAGGAAAGTTGTTAGCGAGCACCAGCGTGACTGGGACAGTTACATCCCTATATTTCTAATGGCATATCGGACAGCGGTTCATAATTCCACAGGACAAACCCCTTGTAGCGTGATTTTTGGAAGACAAATCCGGCTGCCAAGCGACTTGAAATTTGGGACACCTGTTGAAAGCAACGAGTCTACTGGCGGTTATACAGGTGAACTTCGTGATCGACTCGCAGATATCCATCAGCTTGCAAGGAAGAATCTTAAGATAGCCAGTGACAGGATGAAAACGACGACCTCCGAGCAAACTGTAGCGGATACCAGGAAGGTGACCTCGTTTGGCTGTTCAATCCTCGGCGACGAAAGGGCAAGTCTCCGAAACTTCAGCGCCAGTGGGAGGGGCCCTATAAAATCCTAACACGGATCAACGACGTTGTCTACAGGATTCAACAAGGGCCCAAAGCCAAGAAGAAGATTGTGCACATTGACAGGCTGTGCCCATATCATCAGCCGGATCCAGGATGGACAACTGTTCGGGACGAACAGTCCTAAGAAGGGGGCAATGTGATGATTTATGCGCCATCTGTTTGTCATAAAGCATAACCAACGATTGTCGGTAACTACTCTGGTTGAATCGCCAAGCCATCATTGGGGACCGTGTTACTTTGAGTTCCTTGCCCCGTGTTCCGGAGATGGAGTCGACTTCTAGGCCGGTCTCAGTATCAACCTCTTGGCCTTTAATAGTGGCCAACCCCCCGGTCACGGCAGCTACAGTTCCCCTACAGCCGTGCACCCCTCTGGTTACGATACCGAGACCTTTAGATATCTTTATATCACGATTCTCTCCTGAAACTATGACGGAGTCTGTCTGTGAATATTTAAGGAAGAAATCTATAGATCCTGGAACTGTCTCCTGCAGAAAAGTCAGCAAGGCTTCCAAGCCTGTTGCTTCTTTTGTTTTGTCTGCACCGCCCGTTATTGCCGAGACTCTTTTAGATCCCGGTTTCTGGCCTGCTGGTGCCCTTAGCAAGCTTTTTGTTCCGCGTACCCGTACTCAGGCGCATCGTGCAAACGCTTCTACTCCGAGCACTATACAGATGCCAAAAAACTCGAGACGCTTTCCCTCTACTACCAGAATGTAAGAGGGACTAGGTCAAAAACTAACGACATCCTTCAGGCATCGATGGCTAGCGGGTTCGATGTCATAGCATTTACTGAAACCTGGCTTCATGAAGGTATTCTTAATGCGGAACTCTTTGATTCCTCTTACCAGGTGTTTCGGAGGGATCGTTACACTGACTCGGATGCTCGTGGAGGTGGCGTACTTCTTGCTTGCAGTAGCCATCTGTCTTGTAATCCAATTTCTCTTCCTAGTTTTTCTATCCACCTTGACATTGAGCTTGTCGCTCTTAAAATTACCTTATCAAAAATTAATCTCTTTCTGCTGTGCTGCTATATCCCACCAGATATGATAAGCACTCTTGACGATAGAGGTAAAAATCTCTATGATATTCTCATCTCTGGTGTTGATCATATCTCGAGTTTGATGGACACTGGCGATGAATTACTTCTCCTTGGAGACTTTAATTTACCCAATATTCAGTGGGTAACGGATGTAGATGACGATAACTACCTTCCTGAAGGCAACCTGAATTCTAAGGAATCCTGTTTTCTTAATTCCTTATTCTCACTTGGCTTGAATCAAATGAGCGGTGTATCTAACGTTTTGGGGAGGCAGTTAGATCTTGTATTCTTTACTGACGCAGTCAATATGACTGTCGAACTCAGTCCAACAGTCATGACGTCTGTTGACAGTTACCACCCTCCGCTTCTGCTTAATTATTGCTTCAATTCAGAGAATAAGCCTTGTGCGGAGGAGGTAACCCATTCCTTTAACTTTAGAAAGGCTAACTTTGGGGAGCTGTCATCTAAGCTTGCCTCGATCGATTTTAACAGTTTGCTTTCCGCAAATGAGTTGGATGACGATGTGGCACTGTTTTATAACGTAATATACGAGGCCCTCGTTTCTTGCGTACCTTATGAGCCCCAAAAACTGCCCAGTTCTTCTCCACCTTGGTTTAATAATGAACTCAGGCATTTAAAAAATCAGAAGAATAGACTTTGGAAAACCTATTTAAAGAGAAAGGACTCTCCTAGTCGCAATTCATTTATCAATTGCTATAACAGATTTCGTTCACTCTCTTTTACTCTGTATCGTGAACACCTTAGCAGCATGAGTGATAAAGTGTTTACTGATCCTAGGAACTTCTTTAAATTTGTCAACTCTAAGAAAAAAGTTGATAACTACCCTAATACTATGCAGCACACGAACTGGTCTAGTTCTGAGTCACCTGCGATTTGCAACATGTTTGCATCATTCTTTCATCAATCTTTTTCACCTTCTGACTTTCAGCCTAATGACAATAATTTTCGTCACATTACCCCTAACCGAGAGCCTCATTTTTTACCTCTCTCAATTACCCTTGCTGATATCGTGAAACATATTGATGAACTCCCTTTCGACTTCACTTCGGGCCCTGACGGTATTCCACCTGCTGTCCTGAAGTCCTGTGTGGAGGTTCTCCAGTCTCCACTGAAAACCCTGTTTCAGAAATCCCTTGATAAAGGGTGCTTCCCTACGCTTTGGAAGAATTCGTTTATAATTCCTATTCACAAAAGTGGTAGCAAAAACGAAATATCGAATTATAGACCAATTGCGAAGTTGTCTGTTATACCGAAGCTTTTCGAATCAATTATCTATTCTGCGATCGCTCCGATCTGCAAGAGGCTTGTCTCAACGAATCAACATGGTTTTCTTGCAGGTCGTTCCACTACCACCAATCTTCTTGAGTTCACTTCTCATGCTGTCGAGGGCTTCGTTTCTGGTTGTCAAACTGATTGCGTTTACACTGACTTTAGCAAGGCATTTGACAAGCTCTCCCATTCTATTATAATTCTCAAATTAAGAAGGCTTGGCTTTCCGCAAGCACTTCTGGTGTGGTTCCAGTCTTACTTAGCTGACCGGACCTACCAAGTTCTTTTTCGAGGATCCAAATCAGTACCCATTGAAGCATCATCCGGTGTCCCTCAAGGAAGTCATCTTGGCCCTCTTCTCTTCATTTTATCAATTGATGACATTGTTTCCTTGCTAAGACACTGTAGAATATTGATTTACGCTGATGACATCAAGTTATACCGTCACATTAAGAGTACTGAGGATTGCAAACTTTTGCAAGCTGATCTTGACACCTTTTACTCTTGGTGTACTTATAACAACCTGGTTCTTAATATTAGTAAATGTGAAGTCATGACTTTTAGTAGGAGACGTGATCCTATAATTTTTAACTACACCTTTCTTAATGAAGGAGTCCCTCGTGTAAACTTTGTTAAAGATCTCGGGATTAGATTTGATAGTAAGCTGGATTTTTCCACTCACATCAACTATATCTCGTCTAGAGGTAGTTTAGTTCTGGGTTTTATAAAAAGGTGGTCCAAAGAATTTAACAACCCCTTGATTACTAAACACCTTTATATTTCTCTTGTCAGACCATTACTCGAATATGCGTCCCAGGTTTGGTCTCCTCACTACTCTGTGCATGTTAGAACTATCGAATCGGTCCAACGAAGGTTCGTTCGATTCGCACTGAATCATCTTCCTTGGGAAAACCCATTAGTTCTTCCATCTTATGAATCTCGGCTTAAGTTACTTAACATAAGCTCTCTTCACAGGCGCCGTGAGGTGGCCGATGTTGTTTTTGTTCATCAGCTCCTTAATGGAAAGGTTGACTCAGGTTTTCTAGATCACCGTGCATCGTTTAGAGTGAGTCGTTACAATCTAAGAGGACCACCTCTCTTACAAACCAACTCTTCTAATACGAATTACGGCAGATTCGAACCTGTCAATCGCATGTTCATTAACGTGAACAACAATATTGATGTGTTTAACGTGAGTATTGGTAAAGATGCCCTTAAAAGGAGTCTTTTTAATCTGACGTGATTGCTTACATTTTATGTTGTTTGGTGGGTTACATGTTGGATGCCCTTACTTTTTATTTTAATCTATGTTACTAATATTTTATGTTTGCATGTCTCAGCTGAGCCACGGCAGTGGTAAAAATTTCTCAGCCCTGCTGGGAAGTGTGCCTTCTGCGTTAGAAGGGAAACTCTATATATGTATATATATATATATATATATATATGTATATATATATATATATATATATATGTATGTATGTGTATGTATATATAGATTTTCATGCTTAGCTGAAAAGTGCGCCTTCTGTGCTAGAAGGGTTAACTCTAATATAAAAAAAAAAAAAAATGATGCCTGAACTAATGACTTATGTACTAAACTAAAATTGTAACGCGCGATAAGTAAAGACAACTTCAAGCTTCTTGGCGAAAAGAAAAGAACATACCACTAGGCTCGAGAAAAAGGACTCGAGAAGGTTCCAGAAGTTAAATAAAGGTGGAGCTTGGATATAAAAAGCGGCTTACCGGCGCTGAGAGAGTCAGTTTTGATTTGAAAGACGATAAAAGTGTTCTAAAGTGAAAACAGTGAAAAGTGGTGATTTAAAAGTGAACTATAAAGCGATAGATAGAGTTTAATAGTGCGAGTTATTAAATTTAAAGTGATTATAGTGAACTGTAAGAATTGTGTTTGTAATTAAATTGTGTTTTGGTTTGTGATAAATAAATTATTGTGTGGATTATTAAAAAGTGTATTCCTTAATTAATCCTACGAATCCGTTAAGCCGGAAAAACGTAACAATATATAATTTGATTTTGTTTTAACTTTTTCTTTTATTCTGTTTTTTTTTTTAATTTTTTATCCTTACTAATATTATAAATGCGAAAGTAACTCTGTCTGTCTGTCTGTCTGTTACGCTTTCACGCCTAAACCACTAAACCGATTTTGATGAAATTTGCTACAGACGTAGTTTAGACCTTGGAGACGGACATAGGCTACTTTTTATGGAGAAAAAAAGGGTTTAAGGGGGTGAAATGGGGTTCAATAAGTTGTAAGGGGATTTTTTATCTTTACTTTTTTTTCTATTGTATAAAAAGTAACTGACTGACAGACAACGCACAACCCAAACCGCTGGAGCTAAAGGGCTGAAATTTTGACAGTGCATCCCTATAATGGCGTGGACATCCACTAAGAAGCGATTTTTCGAAATTCATCCCCTAAGGGGGTGAAATGGGGTTTACCCAAACCGCTGGAGCTATAGGGCTGAAATTTTGACAGTGCATCCCTATAATGGCGTGGACATCCACTATAAAGCGATTTTTCGAAATTTATCCCTTAAGGGGGTGAAATGGGGTTTATCCAAACCGCTGGAGCTATAGGGTTGAAATTTTAACAGTGGATCCCTATAATGACGTGGACATCCACTAAAGAGCGATTTTTCGAAATTCATCCCCTAAGGGTGCGAAATGGGGTTTTTACAAACCGCTAAAGCTATAGGGCTGAAATTTTGACAGTGCATCCCTATAATGGCGGGGACATTCACTATAAAGCGATTTTTCGAAATTCATCCTTTAAGGGGGTGAAATGGGGTTTATCCAAACCGCTGGAGCTATATGGTTGAAATTTTAACAGTGGATCCCTATAATGACGTGGACATCCACTAAAGAGCGGTTTTTCGAAATTCATCCCCTAAGGGTGTGAAATGGGGTTTTTACAAACCGCTAAAGCTATAGGGCTGAAATTTTGACAGTGCATCCCTATAATGACGTTTACATCCAGTAATCCACTAAAGAGCGATTTTTCGAAATTCATCCCCTAAAGGTGTGAAATGGGGATTTTACAAACCGCTAAAGCTATAGGGCTGAAATTTGGACAGTGCATCTCTATAATGGAGTGGACATCCACTATAAAGCGATTTTTCGAAATTCATCCCTTAAACGGGTGAAATAGGGTTTATCCAAACCGCTGGAGCTATAAGGTTGAAATTTTAACAGTGCATCCCTATAATGACGTGGACGTCCACTAAAGAGCGATTTTTCAAAATTCATCCCCTAAGGGTGTGAAATGGGGTTTATCCACACCGCTGGAGCTATAGGGCTGAAATTTTGACAGTGCATCCCTATAATGACATGGACATCCACTATAAAGCGATTTTTCGAAATTCATCCCTTAAGCGGGTGAAATAGGGTTTATCCAAACCGCTGAAGCTATAGGGTTGAAATTTTAACAGTGCATCCCTATAATGACGTGGACATCCACTAGAGAGCGATTTTTCGAAATTCATCCCCTAAGGGTGTGAAATGGGGTTTTTACAAACCGCTAAAGCTATAGGGCTGAAATTTTGACAGTGCATCCCTATAATGGCGTGGACATCCACTAAGAAGCGATTTTTCGAAATTCATCCCCTAAGGGTGTGAAATGGGGTTTACCCACACCGCTGGAACTATAGGGCTGAAATTTTGACAGTGCATCCCTATAATGGCGTGAACATCCACTAAGAAGCGATTTTTTAAAATTCATCCCTTAAGGGAGTGAAATGGGGTTTTTACAAACCGCTAAAGCTATAGGGCTGAAATTTGGACAGTGCATCCCTACAATGACGTCTACATCCACTAAAGAGCGATTTTTCGAAATTCATCCCCTAAGGGTGTGAAATAGTGTTTTTACAAACCGCTAAAGCTATAGGGCTGAAGTTTGGACAGTGCATCCCTATAGTGGAGTGGACAACCACTATAAAGCGATTTTTCGAAATTCATCCCTTAAGCGGGTGAAATAGGGTTTATCTAAACCGCTTTAGCTATAGGGTTGAAATTTTAACAGTGCATCCCTATAATGACGTGGACATCCACTAAAGAGCGATTTTTCGAAATTCATCCCCTAAGGGTGTGAAATGGGGTTTTTACAAACCGCTAAAACTATAGGGCTGAAATTTTGACAGTGCATCACTATAATGGCGTGGACATCCACTAAGAAGCGATTTTTCGAAATTCATCCCCTAAGGGGGTGAAATGGGGTTTACCCACACCGCTGGAGCTATAGGGCTGCAATTTTGACAGTGCTACCCCGTTTCACCCCCTTAGGGGATGAATTTTGAAAAATCGCTTCTTAGTGGATGTTCACGCCATTATAGGGATGCACTGTCAAAATTTCAGCCCAATACCTCCAGCGGTTTGGGTAAACCCCATTTCACTTCCTTAGGGGATAAATTTCGAAAAATCGAATTATAGTGGATGTCCACGCCATTATAGGAATGCACTGTTAAAATTTCAGCCCTATAACTTTAGCGGTTTGGATAAACCCCGTTTCACCCCGTTAGGGGATGAATTTTGAAAAATCGCTTCATAGTGGATGTCCACGTCATTATAGGGATGCACTGTTAAAATTTCAACCCTATAGCTCCAGCGGTTTGGATAAACCCTATTTCACCCGCTTAAGGGATGAATTTCGAAAAATCGCTTTATAGTGGATGTCCACGTCATTATAGGGATGCACTGTCTAAATTTCAGCCCTATAGCTCCAGCGGTGTGGGTAAACCTCATTTCACCCCCTTAGTGGATGAATTTCGCAAAATCGCTTTTTAGTGGATGTCCACGCCATTATAGGGATGCACTGTCAAAATTTCAGCCCTATAGCTCTAGCGGTTTGTAAAAAACCCATTTCACACCCTTAGGGGATGAATTTTGAAAAATCGCTTCTTAGTGGATGTTCACGCCATTATAGGAATGCACTGTCAAAATTTCAGCCCTATAGCTCCAGCGGTGTGGGTAAACCCCATTTCACCCCCTTAGGGGATGAATTTCGAAAAATCGCTTCTTAGTGGATGTCCACGCCATTATAGGGATGCACTGTCAAAATTTCAGCCCTATAGCTTTAGCGATTTGTAAAAACCCCATTTCACACCCTTAGGGGATTAATTTCGAAAAATCGCTCTCTAGTGGATGTCCACGTCATTATAGGGATGCACTGTTAAAATTTCAACCCTATAGCTCCAGCGGTTTGGATAAACCCTATTTCACCCGCTTAAGGGATGAATTTCGAAAAATCGCTTTATAGTGGATGTCCACTCCATTATAGGGATGCACTGTCCAAATTTCAGCCCTATAGCTTTAGCGGTTTGTAAAAACCCCATTTCACACCCTTAGGGGATGAATTTTGAAAAATCGCTCTTTAGTGGATTACTGAATGTAAACGTCATTATAGGGATGCACTGTCAAAATTTCAGCCCTATAGCTTTAGCGGTTTGTAAAAACCCCATTTCACCCGTTTAAGGGATGAATTTCGAAAAATCGCTTTATAGTGGATGTCCACGCCATTATAGGGATGCACTGTCAAAATTTCAGCCCTATAGCTCCAGCGGTTTGGGTAAACCCCACTTCACCCCCTTAGGGGATGAATTTCGAAAAATCGCTTTATAGTGGATGTCCACTCCATTATAGGGATGCACTGTCCAAATTTCAGCCCTATAGCTCCAGCGGTTTGGATAAACCCCATTTCACCCCCTTAGGGGATGAATTTCGAAAAATCGCTTCTTAGTGGATGTTCACGCCATTATAGGGATGCACTGTCAAAATTTCAGCCCAATAGCTCCAGCGGTTTGGGTAAACCCCATTTCACCCCCTTAGGGGATAAATTTCGAAAAATCGCCTTATAGTGGATGTCCACGCCATTATAGGAATGCACTGTTAAAATTTCAGCCCTATAACTTTAGCGGTTTGGATAAACCCCGTTTTACCCCCTTAGGGGATGAATTTTGAAAAATCGCTTCATAGTGGATGTTCACGCCATTATAGGGATGCACTGTCAAAATTGCAGCCCTATAGCTCCAGCGTTGTGGGTAAACCCCATTTCACCCCCTTAGAGGATGAATTTTGAAAAATCGCTTCATAGTGGATGTCCACGCCATTATAGGGATGCACTGTCAAAATTTCAGCCCTTAAGCTCCAGCGGTTTGGGTTGTGCGATGTCTGCCAGTCAGCTACTTTTTATACAATAGAAAAAAAAGTAAAGATAAAAAATCCCCTTACAACTTATTGAACCCCATTTCACCCCCTTAAACCCTTTTTTTCTCCATAAAAAGTAGCCTATGTCCGTCTCCAAGGTCTAAACTATGTCTGTAGCAAATTTCATCAAAATCGGTTTAGTGGTTTAGGCGTGAAAGCGTAACAGAGAGACAGACAGACAGAGTTACTTTCGCATTTATAATATTAGTAAGGATTCATTTGTGATTGCTTCATAATTTCTTACATCCACGTAAATAGGCGAACAAACTTAACGAACGTTCGTCAAACCCTAAAATGTCACTTTTCTTGATGACATATACATGCCAATCTCTGCTTCAAAACTTGCAGATTTGTTGAGCAGAGGTGATATTCGCAGCAATTTGTTTACCATATTTATTAAAAAAATGCACTATAATAAACCCTTTTTAGGGATAATAACAGCTGGCTTTTTTGTTGGTTTTTTTTAAGGAAAACATTGCACATAATAAACAGTTTTTAAAGGCGTTGCAAGGCACGCGGGTTTTATGCTAGTATATTTATATTTTCGTTTTTATATTTTTTTTTGATATGTTAGCCTTAAGAATTTCGTCTTATCTTCTTCTTCAATCTTTCTCTCTTCTTTCAATGCTTCACACTTCTCTTTATATTATTTCTGCGTGTGTGATTCTGTTTATGTGGCTCTGTTGCTCATTATATAACGATGAATTTCTCTGATAGAGTGCACGGTGAAGGAAGGCTACTGAATATCCTCTGCTCTTCCTCCTCAGGGCTGAATATATGTACCATGAATGCAAGAAGTCTGAGAAATAAAATGGATGAACTGAGGTTCATGTTTGAAAACACAAAACTGCATGCCATTGTAGTCAATGAGACGTGGCTGAAACCGGAAATCCCTACTTCCTTTGTTTCCTTGCCTGCTTTTTG
Source organism: Thereva unica (assembly GCA_949987705.1). Taxonomy (NCBI): domain Eukaryota; kingdom Metazoa; phylum Arthropoda; class Insecta; order Diptera; family Therevidae; genus Thereva; species Thereva unica. The sequence continues at coordinate 148,266,117 of OX465281.1, read as the reverse complement.
CATGCATCGGAATGATCGCGTGGGTCGTACTGGAGGTGGTGTTGCAATATATGTCACCTCCTCTCTCTCCTCAAAGATAGTAGGCCAGTCCATTGGCTCACATTTTGAATTCATTGCAGTGGAAATAAAATCACCATTTGACAAATGTGTTGTTGTCAGTGTTTACTGCCCACCTAATGTATTTACACCTGATGTTGCTACTCACTTCTTCGATCTCGTGTCTAGTCTCTCCCGTCATTATGATAACATAATTGCTGCTGGCGATTTTAATGTTGATTTGCTAAAGGCAAATGAACGAGCGAACACACTCAAATACTTTTTGGGGTCATTGGACCTTAGTATTCTAAATCAACTGCCCACATTTTTGAACTGCCATAATCCATCGCTCCTTGATGTTATCACTGCAACATCCACCAATTTAGTATTAAAACATAACCAAATCTCTCCTCCCAGCTATCTTGATCACGATATTCTCTTCCTCTCCCTTCATTTTACCTTTCACCCTCCCTCCTTACCTAACTTCTTTTCATACCGGGATTTCAATAACATCAATTTTGCTCGCCTTTCTGAATTTACTTCGTCTTTACCTTGGGCTGATATCTTCAATTCCACCTGTGTTGATACTAAGGTTGAACTCTTGAATTCTTTCATCCAATCCCTGTTTAATCAATGTGTCCCTATAGTCACTAGAAGACGTTGTAAATCTCCAAGTTGTCCCTGGTTTTCTTATGAAATCCGCAAATTGATTGTTGAGCGTGAGTTCTTGTACAGACGCTATCGCAGTACTAGGATCCCGAGCTACCTCAGTGAGTACAAAAGTCTTCGAAACTTAATCAATAGCAAAGTCAAATCGGCCAAGCGTGAATTTTACTCACTTAAGCTTGATCCTACTCTGTCCCCTAAATGTCTTTGGTCTAATCTTCGGTCTCTAGGCATTCATACCTCTGAGCTTAACTCATTTGATGTTGATGTAAACTCACTCAATGCATCTTTTGTTCAATCTCCTCCTAATTTCCCACTGTCTTCCACTTCCGATTCCCCTTCTTCCAACTCTCTATTATCTGACGGCTTTAATTTCTATTGTGTTGACTCGCTTGAAGTACTCGGCATACTGCATTCCATTTCGTCCAATAGAGTTGGTTATGATGTATGAATGTATGCAGACCCGCTCTCAAAATCCATGGCATATTCACGCCGCTCTTAGCATTCACTTCATCCTCTGGCACACATTCGCTGCTGTGTGCGATGGCGTGCGAGAATATGACATGAATTTTTAGAGCGGCGCGAGAATATAAAACGAATGCTGAGAGCAGCTTTTGCATTGCAACATTCTAACCCAATCCCACCCAACAAGGGCGGGCTATTTTGCCTCGCACACATATAATTATGCGCTGCTGTTTGTAAGTGGAGCTAAACTAAAAGATTCCATGCTCTAGCCAGCTGCATAGGCACAAGTGCCCAGAAACGAGTGAGCAACAAAGTGCGCGTGTCGCCATCATGTGTCCAGAAACGGGTGTAGCAACAAAATGCGAGTGTCGCGAATTCTTTGTTTTACCCCCAGCGAAAAAGTGCCAAACGCGCCTAAAGAAGTTAACACTTCAAAAAGAGTATATTTTACAATTTTTGATAAAAGAGAGAGTATGGATAAATCGGATGCCAAAAAGAGTATAATACTCTTAAAAAGAGTAGTTCTGGTCAGCCTACACATGAATACTTAGCTAAGCTCAATGAATTCCAAGAACAAATATATCCTGCTATAAAATCTAAAATAGAAAAGCAAGCCATTAAAAATATAGAGAAAATTAACAAAAATCGGGAAGACCCAGAACCATATAATGAAGGTAGTGTAGTTTACAGAAAAGAGTGTAGAAGAAATAAATTAACTAATAGGTTTAGCAAACACAAGATCAATAAAAATAATAAAGTAACTGTTATTACTAGTGCAAACAAAAAACTTCATAAATCAAAACTAAAAAGACCTCGTAAATTTCAGGATCATAACTCTGACATCAGGACAGAGAATAGAAATCCAAGACCTAACGAACAGCAAGGGAATTCTCCCAATGAACTAGGGACTGCTAGACTTATAAAAGGACAAAATAACCCACTACATATAGTACAACTGGACAAATATGAAGAAAACATAAAAAAAATATGAGTGTGCTTAAGACCACACTTGAGAAGTAAAACTTTTGTGCCCAACGGCTAGTAATATGCAATAGATATAGTGGAAAGTCTGTCGGATCTATAGTACGCTTGAGAAAATTCAGGACAACGACAGATGCAGGAAGAATAATGACGAATCTACTGACGGACTTGATACAAATACTATTTGAAAATATTTATGAATTCCTATGTACATTAAAACCTAAAAGTAACCAAGTAAAAATAATTTTTATTGGCTAATTTTCTTAAAAGCATACACGCGGTGCACCTAGTACGGATAGCATATAAGTGCGCATCCCACACGGGTATGCACGCTTCCGCCACAGGCATGGATACTACCGCCACAGGCACGAAAATCTAAACATTCGCCTCATGGAAGTAAGCTGGTGACATATGCAAGCGTACATGCATTGCATCCAGAGGTTCATAAAATTGCATGGTTTTTTCCGTCCCGGCTTTCACACATAGCCCGAAAATCTAAGTAACGAGTGCATGCAAGGTGCATGTGTTTGTTGTGCATACTTGTGTGTGCTATTTCGAATGAGGCATTATAGAAAAAGTTAAAAGTAGTCCGACCTTTGCGTGGCATGCATTCTATTCATGGAACATTCCGTCAGGTCGCATTTGAATACACACACTTCTATATTATTTATCAACGAATTGAACGCATGTACGCTTGGATATGTCACCAGCTGTATGCATGCTCCGCTCCCGCTACATTCATCATCATTAATAATTGCATTCGCATCGGCATAGACTATTCCAAACCCAGGTATTGTTTTACCAAGCAGTCCGCCAACCACATACATGAAGCTTTACCTACGCGAACGGGAGCCAGTCTACTTGAGTATGGTATTGACACCCTTTATGGCCACCTAGCCAATTACCTGATTACTTCGTCCCATACAATCTTTTAGGGAGCCAATTAATTTTAAAGGGAGCAAAAAGATATGCAATCAACCTTTTTTCAAATTCTTCTTTCTATGCGTAGTTGAAAATAATTTATTTTGGATGATTAAACCGAATTCGAAGCATAAAGTTGAAAAAACATTTTTTACAAACCTTTATATTTTCAGTCGATGTAGGGATAGCTTCAGCCCTTTACTATTATCCCTTATCATAAAATTTGCTTTGTTATAAATCAACCACTTTTGAATATAAATATTTGCAAAAAATGTATTTTATTGGATTGTTTTTGATTTTAATTAAAATTATCGCAAAAATCCTTAAAAAAGGGAGTTTTTAAGCATATTTAAAGGTGACATGCATTATTTTAAGACTGTGGGACCCCGATTTTCGTAATCAGCGACCCAAAAAACGAATCAGGAACGATTTTCACAATAGTGTAATGTTTTGACATAAACGATTCGTCGATTTATGCAAGTTAAAAAAATTGTAATTTAAAAAGGGCAAAGGTCCAGCCCATCTTACCAAAGGGGAAGTGGGTGCCAATTTTAAACAACAGCACCTCACACATTTAATTCACCACTCCCTTTTGGTATTCTAAGCACCCAAACCACCCCCGAAAATTCTTCTCGTATATGCCGCTTCCAACATGTCAGTCAACGCGGCATAAGCCCGGCCAGTGACCAAACCACAAGAAAAATCTGAAATAATTCACCTCTACAGAATGGTGAATTTGTATTCCTATAATGAGATAAAGCAAAGTCTGGGCGACAACGTAGCTAACATGCCAGAAAATCTATGCAGTAAGGCAGAGTGTATTTTAACTGTTACACACACAGCCCCGAGTGTAATCGTCTCTTGTACCCCGTCCGCCCCTTTTCCCATCGTTATACGAAAGTTCTGACGATTTTTCATGTGTGAGAGCGTTACACGAATGAAATTGATTCACTCTCATGTAAATTTTTTTAAGCAAACGTCCCTAAAGAAGTTTTACTTCAAAAAGATAACAGACTCACTAAAGACTTTCTCAGACTCAAACGAAGCTGTGGAAATGGCAGACTCCTTACAGATAACCAACCTGAAGTTAGACGAACTAAAACACAGATTTAAAACTTTAATGCCTAGAAACAGAGTAAAAAGAGGATAAATTGACGGTTTAGGTACAGTACTGAAAACTATTACGGGAAATATGGACGCTAATGATGCCATACGAATTAATAAAGAAATCGAAAGCCTAACGGCTAACGAAAATATTTTAAAAATAAAAATTAATGATCAAGTAAAAATTAATAGGCAAATGATTGCACGATTTGAGAATATAACAAAACATATTAATACCCAACAAGAAACGATTACAGACTATCTCAAGAAGACCCAAAGTCAATTTAAAAATACAATCAAAAATGAAAATATATATTTCAGATACTTCCAATTTCTAAATCAGATAAACTATGTACAATATAGATTTGCTCTCTAATCACACTGGTCTGCAAAAAAACGGGTCATTTTTTGTCCTTTCCAATTTAATAGTCGTATCCTAAGTATTTTTTCGCGCTGAATCCGAATCCGTTGGCCAAATTGCCCTATCACGTCAGGATTTTGAGCAATCCTAACCTAAAAGTGCCAAAAAGCGTGTTTTTTGCACTTTTGCGCGTTAAATATCTCAAAACTATGGAATGATAGGGCAAATCGGACAACGGGATGGTTTTCAGCATGCCAAAATCTACAGAAAACCATGTCGAAAGCGTTAAATTTGAAAAAACTTTTTTTGTAATACTGAAAAGAAAAACTGCGGTGCAACGATGATATCATGTGTTAATAAAAATCGTCGATTTCGCGCCAAGAAGTTTTTCTTTTCAGTATTACAAAAAAAGTTTTTTTCAAATTTAACGCTTTCGACATGGTTTTCTGTAGATTTTGGCATGCTGAAAACGATCCCGTTGTCCGATTTGCCCTATCATTCCATAGTTTTGAGATATTTAACGCGCAAAAGTGCAAAAAAACACGCTTTTTGGCACTTTTAGGTTAGGATTGCTCAAAATCCTGACGTGATAGGGCAATTTGGCCAACGGATTCGGATTCAGCGCGAAAAAATACTTAGGATACGACTATTAAATTGGAAAGGAGAAAAAATGTGAAGACCAGTGTCATTTAAACAGTATATCCGAAGCTATAGTTCTCGCAAAATTAAATATTATCTCCAAACAAATTTTAAGTCCAACAGAGTTATCACAGTTATACCTGATTTTTTAAAACCAGAAAATAGAAATTAAATCTTTTGAGCACATATACGAACTACTAGAACTACAGGCTTACGTCAACAACACCAATATTATCTTCAATATCCAAATACCTATATTATCCAATGAAACGTTCTCCCTATTCCATGCCATACCGATACCATTACCAATAAACCAGACCAAAATCGTCCAAACAAAACCTTATATTCTCCTTAATAACAATAACATTCAGTATTACGACACAAAATGCACTAAAATTGAAGGAATATATTACTGCCGAGAATCAATACAACAGGAAGAAATCCTCGATTCTAATTGTTTAGGCAACCTCATAAATAATAAACCAGCTAATTGCGAAGTACAAGAAAGAAGAACCACTCTAGAAATTTTCCAACCAGAGCCAAATCACATAGTCCTGATAAACATCCCGAAGACAACTATATTCACCACTTGCGGACCCAATCAACAAATAGAAGGAACAGTACTCATCCACTTCACCAATTGGGAGATCACAATCAACAGAATCACAACATGGCAGCAGAAAACATCGTCTGGGATGAAGTTAACATTTATCCTACCATCTTTAACCAAATCAACACCACAACATCAAATAATAGTATTTACCTGAAAACCCCAGACACTTACCAATTTGCAGAGAGGAGCGAAGTTACGGAAACCTTCCTAATTCAAAGAAGTCCTTACAAACCATCGGCCAGTTTCATCATAATTCTAATCCTCATCGTGATAATTATTTGCTACTTCATACGCCGCAGATTACAATCAAATCTCAACGCTCAGCAAGATCGAATCGCACCGATTATCTCAGCAGTGGCACCTATTAGTGAACCCAGGATAAAATTTCTTTGGCCCACGCTGACCTCTGGGGATGGAAGAGTTACGAACCCCGTTTAATTAAATGTAAACATGTTGCACAAATTGCATTCCCATAAGTATCCCTCAACATTTTTATTCCCACAACAAAAGTCATTTCCTTTCCCACAACCAAATTTCCCAGAATAACACCTGCATCCATCTGCATTCTTTTTCCCATGCAAATTGCACTCACAAGCTTTCGTGTAATAAATTTGATCTAAAATAAATCAGTTCAATTTTACATCTCAAACTAGAAGCACATTAAAGAATAATTAAAAATATCAAAAGAAATTGTGTTTTTCTTAACTAAAATTGTGTTTCTCTTAACTCGCGCGTCGAGCTACAAGAATGAGAGACAGATTATCGCACAAAGCACCACAGAAAATAGATAAAGAGTAAGAAAAACGATAAACTTGTGGGTGACAACTTTCTACATTTAACTTTCATTCTCTGGATCTTGACATGAACTGACATATTTTCTCCCTCATATCTGCTCATGGAAATAATAATGAATTGCTAGAACGAATAAAATACCAGCTAAAAGTTTCAAAGAGTTGAAAGTCCAAAGTATGGTTTTTGATTTAGGTTGTTCTGTAAGTGGTGCTAGATGATCTTTGAATCGTCCGCATTCGTCTATCCTATTAGCATAGATACAGTGTGGTGAACGATGTCTGTGATCGAAATCTACATCCGATGCGCAACTCATAGCATTTATCTGCAGGGAACAAAAGTAACATTGAACACGGTCTTTGACGTTTGTGAAAGAAAATCCACTTTTCGCTAGCTGGTCTGCTGTATCTAAGCCTATTGCTAGATTATCGAATGTTTTCAAACGATCGTATTTGTTTTTTGTAGAGCGAAGAAACTCTTTTGCTTCTCCGTTGTTAAATTGGTAGATCAGGGTGTATCACCTCGATCTTTGATGCGCTGTGTAATAGGTGTAACATATAAACACAAGTGTAGCTGTATGATAGAAAAAAGAAGTAGCTCTGCAGCCACTTCTACCTCAAACGTCTGAATTGCTTCGACTCAATTCTTTATTTTAAAACAATTCCTTTTATACTTATGATAATAATAAACAAAACAACAAAAGTTCCTTTAGCAGACAATTGTCTTACAAATAAATGCTAAGTTGCAATTTTCGATTGAAGAAGATTTTCATACAAACATTTTTCAAAGTGAAATTTTACCCGTTGAGACATCATTCTTTTAGGGACAAAAAATTAGATAAAAAAGATGGACTTGACAATTTCAGCAAAATGAATATGAATTTGATAATTTATTTGTTAATAAGAACTTAAGATTAAATTATGGAATTTGATAATTCTTAACATCCTCCGCCGCCTTGGCCAGGGACTGGGCAATGGTCTTCGCTGATGAGCTCCGAGTCTATGTCGAATTGTTTGCAGGTTGATGTTCGAGGAGCTGGGATTGGTCCAAGTCCATGGGAGGGACGTCGTCGCTTTGTTCTACATCTGTGGTACAGTTGATATGCTGCAATCTCCAGGGCTATTAAAAGTGCTGCGTAGCCCAGCCTCAGTTGATGCGAACGGTTTGTATTGATGTGGTGTGGTAGAATCCCGTTCTTCTTGAGCTTGTGGACTTTCTTCTGTAGGATTTCAAGTTGGTCCTGATGGTGATGATCCGCCATAGGTTTTTGCAACTTGTCGGTATGGTTTGAAACTCTCGGATATATGAATTCCGTGAGATTTTTAGTGGGATTGAATGATGATCTGATTGCTTTTGGAGAGTTGTTGTGGGACTGAAAAGCCAGATGATCATGTCTGATCTCACAGTCATTTTCAATTCTCAAGATCCCTGTACCTTGCAGCATTTGTTGCTTAGTCTCACTGCCACATACGATTGTGATGGTGGTGCTTCTGCTCATGGAATAAATCCATTTGTTTGGATTATAAAGTTGAATCCACTTCGGCAAATCTTCTGCGTTGATTAGGTTACAACTTTTAGACGGCTGGGAGTATATGAAGAAATTCAGTTCACAGGAACTAATGTTGGCACCTCGCCTGTATATGGGGTGCCGCTGATAGCACATATGCTCTGACTCGCCGATAGTTTCGCATAAATGGCATTCCTGGCTCATGAGTGGATAATATTTGTCTTTGTGAAGATTGACGACCAAGAATTCAGATGATCGTTTTATAGCTAGGAAGGTGTCCTTGATAATTACTGGAATTTGAATGATACGATAGAGTTCGAATTCCTCAAACGCAAATAGCGGGAGCTTTCTTCGAAATATCACATATTTCGTAGTCACTCGGCCTTCGACATTCATGAGCCTGTAGAGCCGAAGTATGTTGTTTGGTCGCGTAGGCAATCTGAGCGTTGATGGCAAGTGATCCTTTGGATCCGAGGATAATGGCGTTAGAGGCCTTGAATTGAGAATGGCTTCAATTTCTACAACGAGCGTTGACAGTTCTTCAAATGTGAGGTCGGCTAATGATACTGTTCTTTGGAGCAAAGATTTTCCCGTTTTTACAGCGGCTTCCCATAGGCAAAGCAGCAGAATACCGCTATATAGGTCTTTTGCGGAAGCTTTCCTCTTAATTTGTAATGTGTTTGGATCGGACCGCAGAAATCAACTCCTGTGATGACAAATGGTCTGCCTGGTTGGATTCAAGGTGCGGGTAGGTTACCCGTGAGTTGTGTCATTAGTTTGGGTCTGACCTTGTTACATCACATACAGTGCTTCACTATTGATCTTGCGATGTTTTTTCCCTTAATTGGCCAATATCGCTGTCGGGTAATTGCGAGCATTCCTTGTGGGCCTATGTGCATGTTTCGAACGTGCAGATCGTTCATAATAAGTGATGTCACTGGATGAGAGTACGGCAGTAACATCGGATGTTTGGTGTCGAATGACAACTCAGAGTTCTGTAATCGACAACCTACGCGAATGATTTTTCTTTCGTCGAAAAATGGACATAGGCTTTTTAGTGCGCTTTTGACGTTTACAGAGTGGTTTTGTGGCAGCTGATGCATCTCGTCCTGGAAACCTTCTTTCTGGACCTGGGAAACTATAGTTGTGAGCGCTCTGTCTAGTTCCTTGGCTGTCAAAACAAGCGATTCAGCCCTTTCTTGTTTTCTCGAACTATTTACAAAGGGAAAATCATGTATGCGACAATCCTCAAGAGTTTCTGGTAAGAATTAGCGTGATTGATGGTGGTCATCCATGATGCTTCCTTTGTTGATGTTAGCACAACTGGTTTTTGTTTTTTCTTTTCTGCATCCGTGTCAGTGTTGGTTGGCTGCTGTGGCCAGATTCTTTCCGGGCCATGTAAGAATAGGGGCCTATAAAACCATACGTTGCATTTTACGAATTTGGAAGGAGCCATACCTCTAGAGACGATATCCTTTATAGTGTTTAATTCTTGTCTTAATTGTGGTGGAGATATCAGCAGCGGATTTATTTTGCCGTGGTGAGTGTCAGTCAGGACATTCAGAATTTCTGATTGAGCCCGTTGATACCTTGTTGTCATCAGGGTAGTCTGCACTGCTAGAGTAGAGAATGTTTCTGCTACCCTCCGCTGGTAAAACTCCTCGGAAATATCGTTTATTCGATGGTTTATGTTTCTTATTTGGTTAACTATGGCTCTAGTTGATTTGTTATAGCTTCCTGATCGTGTTTCATGACATTCAAAGTGGAGTCTCTGATAGATGTTTGGTTTTTTATTAAACCCAACAGATGATCTTCGTTGTTCTTGATGTGTTTTATTGTGGTGGTCATATGTTCAGCATATTCTGAATCAAGAACTCCGAATAATGCGGAGGCCATGTTTCCAATAATGTTGAGTGCAGCTCTTTTGGTTCTAGACGATGATGTCATCTGAAACAGTTGATCTCCTGTGACAATGTCGTCCTTTAGCATGGTGAATTGATTTGTAATGATGTTACAATGGCTCCATCTATCAGTTGATGCATCTCGTCTTGGAAACCTTTTTTCAGGACCTGGGAAACTATTGTTGTGAGCGCTCTGTCTAGTTCCTGGGCTGTCAAAATGAGCGATGTAGTCCATTCAAAACGCGGGGGGGGGGTGTTCCAAAATAACACCGTTAAGAAAATCGAACCCTAAACGTTTTTGGGGTCGCTGATAATGAAAATCGAGGTCCCACGGGCGTCACCCCTAAAAATGAAAACTAGTTGGGATGTGGGTTCGACCCTTTCGGTCCACACGATCAACTTCCCAGTATGATGGATGTTGAATATTATGATTGGATATTTTAATAATAAATGAACAATAGGCAATATAGAATATATGCATAATACTGAGAATTTGTCACAATTGTTTATCAATATTTTCGCTAAAATGTCAAACTTAATGTGCGCACTTACAAGATTAGGATGACGAAAATGTATATAAAATTGATGTATGAATGTTTTTCGGCACCTCAATGAAGTCGATATAGTTTTTAGTTCGCGCGGTATCGTGCAGGTACAAAAATCACTTAAGTCATTTAAACCAAAAAACCGCTGGACCGAATATTATAAAAATCTTTTCAGATAATATTGTCGCTAATACGCTTCGAACGGCACCTCAAGTAAATCAATATCTTTCGTGGTTCGGGCGATATCGTGCAGGTACAAAAATCACTTACGTCGCTCAAACAAAAAAACGGCTGGACCGATTTTCAGATCATATTTCGGTTAATACGCTTCGAACAACACCTCAACGAAGCCGATATCAGTTTTGGTTCGCGCGATATCGTGCAGGAAAAAATGACCACATCCGTACGCACATACACACACACACACACAGTTTGGTCTGGGACAGCAAGGAGTGCGGACGTCTGCTGGTCCGGTCCCTATTTTCGCGGCGTGAAGTGCACCAAATAAAAAAAATCAGATCCAAAAAACTTTAAAAAACAGTGAAAAGTGAGAACAGAACCACACACATATAAATTCCTCCATCAAAGCAGTGAAATAAAAAAAAAAAGTGAACAATAGAAATTCTCGCGCCGCAGTCAAAAGCCTTCACCCTTCAACAGACAAGACACGCGACCGACGAACAGCAGAAGTAAGTACCCTTGCTCCTCCTACCGAAACCCGAATCCCGGACCAGCAAGTGTCGCGCCCGAAATCTGTCGGTCGATGAAATTTGTCCCGTCTCAAAAGGCATAACACTTTGACGCGAGCAAATTTTATCGACTCTGATGGTTGCGGCAGATGTAATTTCGGGAAATATCCCAGAGAATGTGGCGAGTGAGCCCGCGCAACCGAAGTCCCGTTACAGGTCATGCTTTGTTATTGACTTTTGTAATATTCGTGGACTTCATGCGAATTTCTCTTTTGTTGAGTGCCACTTATCTAATTATAAACCCCCAATCTTCGCACTGAGTGAAACCCAAATATCACCCGATAATAACTTAGGTCATTACCAGGTGTCGGGATACACTTTAGTGCACAATCTCTCTCCCCATAGGGGTACTGCCATCTATGTTAGGGAGGACGTGGCTTATTGTAAAATATTTTCAAGCACGACTTCAGATTTTAATTATATTTGGATTAAAATCATTTTCAAACGCCACGTCATATTCTTCTGCTTCCTATACAGAAGTCCTAACATAAGTAACGAAGCCTCCATTTCATCATTTGATACTATTTCCGAACAAATCTCGGGATTTTTGTCGTCCAATCCTGAGTGTGAAATTATCGTTGCGGGTGATTTCAATGTTCTTAACGCAAACTGGCTGACTTACTCAAATGGCACCAGTGTTTCTGGCAAGGACGTCGAGCTCTTTGCAGACACCAATAATTTACATCAAATTGTGGATCATCCCACGAGAGTCCCTGATGTTGCCGATCAAGGAAACCATCTCCTTGATCTTTTTCTCACTTCCCACCCAGAGCGATACTCCGTCGAAGTTGATTCACCTCTCGGCAATTCGGACCACTGCTTAATTAGCGCTAGCTTCCCATTCGAATTTCCCATCCCTTCCAAACCAGTTAGGAGAACTGTATGGCATTATGGGAAGGCCAATTGGCTGGGGCTAATTAATTTCTTCCGAGCTACTGACTGGAATCAGTGTTTCCGAACCAAAAACGTCAACTCTGCCACTATCCGTATCACTAAAATCATACAGGCAGGAATGCATTTGTATATTCCTCATTCTACTAAATTTGTGAAGGCTAGGCCCAACAGATGGTTTAATCAGGAGTGTATGCATGCAATCAGAAACAAAGAAGCCGCCTTTCGAGCTTACAAGAGCTCCCCGAGTGAATCGCTCCGTGAGGAGTATATAAAACTAAGAAATTCCTGTAAAGTCACCATCAGGAACGTCAAAAATTCATTTGACAGTAAGTTGAGAAGTAAACTCTTTAATGCAACCTCTGGTAGCAAAAACTTCTGGTCCTTGGTAAGTTCCATAAAGAAGAATTTCACTGCACCTACAACTCCTTCATTCATTCACGATAAGAAGGTGATAACAGACAGAAAAGCCAAGGCCGATTTATTAGCATCTCTGTTTGCTTCAAATTCTTCCCTATCCGAAACTGATGCGCTACCCCCAGTTCTCGAGCACAATGCTCATTTAATGGACAGGGTTTTCTTCAGGACTCGCGAGGTGTACAGGTGCCTCAAGGAGCTCGATGTCAACAAATCCACTGGACCCGATAATATACCCTCTATCGTCTTAAAACAATGCGCCTCCCCTTTGGCTAAACCTCTGCGCAAACTTTTTGCCCTATCATACTCCTCCGGAGTTTACCCAGACTCTTGGAAACTTGCCCATGTTCAGCCAATTCCGAAAAAAGGTGAAGCCAGCGACCCCTTAAACTACCGCCCAATAGCAATTACTTCTATTCTCTCCAAAACCATGGAGACGATAATCAACAAAAAGCTTATGGGATATCTAGAATCCAACCTACTCATAAACGACAGACAATATGGCTTCCGCCAGAAAAGATCCACCGGCGATCTTTTAGTCTGTCTTACAGAACACCTCAGCCGTAGTCTGCATTGATCTGGCGAGTCTAGTCTGGTTACTCTAGATATCTCCAAGGCTTTCGATAGAGTTTGGCACTCAGCCCTGTTAGCCAAACTCAAAGCTATTGGAGTCGACTCACTTCTACAGAAGTGGATCAAGAATTTCCTTTTCGGCCGTTCAATCAAAGTGATATTGGATGGCGTCAAATCTGCATCCCACCCGATCTCGGCGGGGGTCCCCCAGGGGTCAATCTTATCTCCGGCCCTATTCCTTATCTTTATAAATGACCTTCTTTCAATCCCCTCCAACCCACTTCTCAGCTTCGCTGACGACGGTACTCGTACAGCTTCGATACAAGGCAGACTCATGCCAGATCCTGTCTTGATGATCGCGAACGTATGTCCAACTCTATTAATAACGACATTGAACTGATTCTAAAGTGGGGAGAGAAGAATCGTGTTGAATTCAACCCCGCCAAAACCAAGTATTGTCTTATCTCCAAAAAGAAGTTCAACACCCCTCCACCCTTGAAAGTGAATGAAGTTCAACTAATGGCCGAACCATCCTTACACATCTTAGGCGTGACATTAGCCAAGGACTTGCGATGGAATGACCACATATTCCAAATCGCCAAACAAGGATCTCAGTGCTTGGGATTTCTTAAGAGGTGTAAGTTCCTCCTCCAGCCATCGGCCCGTGCTGTTATTTATAAATCCTACATTCGGCCTCTTCTCGAATACAACTCCCTCGTTTGGGGCGGCGCTCCAATAACCACCTTGGCATGGTTAGATAAGGTCCAAAAAAAGGCCCTTAAATTAATTGATGACGATACCGCTTGCTCCAACATCGACCCCCTCAGCCACCGTAGGAATGTAGCAGCACTGACAAAATTTTATCGCTACTATCATAGTGACTGTTCCTCCGAGCTAAACGCTCTCCTGCCTCCACGGCATTCTTATACCCGCAACACCAGATTAGCCCACTCGTCTCATTCCCTCCACCTGCAACTCCCCCTTTCACGCACTCAACAAGATATGAATTCGTTTGTTAATAGAACAACTCGGCTGTGGAATAATCTCTCGCAGTCAGTATTTCCGAGCTCCTACAACATCCAAGAGTTCAAACGCAGGGTTCATCACCACCTTCTTCAATACCCCCCCGTTCCTTTATAACCCCTCCAACCCCCCTCCCCCGTACTAAGCTTACTGCTAGACATTGCACCATGACGTGACAAATGACATGACGGACTAGTAGTACAAAGGGTGATTCCTGAGCTTAGCACTGCCACATAAAAAAAAAAAAAAAACACATGCTTCCTCCCAATTTTTTGCTTAAAATGCTCCTGGGACCTTGAAAGATGAAAATACGTTGAAATTTTCGATTTCGATTTTCGGACCGATTGCAATAAATTCCTATACTGGGAAGTTAACTAGATAAGATTACGCAACAGAAAATGATATCTTCACAAATAATATGATTATATAAAAAGCGGCTATACGATGGAGCACGGCGATTACGTCTTATTCACACAGTGACATGACATAAACTCCCAGAATTGAGTAACCTCCTCTTTTTTTAAAGTCGGTTAATAAAAATAAAAAAAAAATCGACTCAAGGCTTCGACACAAAACTAAACTAGTTGGGATGTGGGTTCGACCCTTTCGGTCCACACGATCAACTTCCCAGTATGATGGATGTCGAATATTATGATTGGATATTTTAATAATAAATGAATAATAGGCAATATAGAATATATGCATAATACTGAGAATTTGTCACAATTGTTTATCAATATTTTCGCTAAAATGTCAAACTTAATGTGCGCACTTACAAGATTAGGATGACGAAAATGTATATAAAATTGATGTATGAATGTTTTTCGGCACCTCAATGAAGTCGATATAGTTTTTAGTTCGCGCGGTATCGTGCAGGTACAAAAATCACTTAAGTCAGTTAAACCAAAAACCCGCTGGACCGAATATTATAAAAATATTTTCAGATTATATTGTCGCTAATACGCTTCGAACGGCACCTCAAGTAAGTCAACATCTTTTGTGGTTCGGGCCATATCGTGCAGGTACAAAAATCACTTACGCCGCTTAAACAAAAAAACGGCACGACCGAATTTTATGAAAATCTTTTCAGATCATATTTTGGTTAATACTCTTCGAACGGCACGTCAACTAAGCCGATATCTTTTATAGTTCGCGCGATATCGTGCAGGTACAAAAATCACTTAAGTCATTTAAGGGGGTATTCTAGTGTAGAAGCATGAATTTGAGGTGTTTTTTCAGCTGCTGTAAATAAAAAACTAAAAATATTTTTAGTATCCATTTTTTCACAAGATATTTACTCATGTTTAAAGAATACATAAAAAATAAAAAAAAGTCCAAAAATTAAAAACTGTAAATTTTATAGGTTGTTGAAGTAGGGTGTAAAAAAAAATGGCGCGCCAAGTTTGCCACGATTCCAACCCTTCTGATGATCTGACCAAAATAAAAAAAACATATTATTAATTTAGATGAATGCTGCTATCGTACTAACTGAGAAAAAGTGGCATTTTTTTGTTTTTGGCTAAATTCCGGCTGTCCGAAAAAAAAATTGCTTTTTGGCCTATTTTTTTGACTTTTCGGAATTTTTTAAAAATAGTAAAAAACATTATATTGTTATAATAATAGTTCATACGATAAAGACATGTATTGAGAACACTCACTGAAAATTTGAAGTAAATCGGTCAAGTAGAACTTGAGAAATCATGGCAAACTTTTTGAAAAATGTAGTTTCGAGATAAACACGTTTAAAGTTTAGGGTAAAATTACGCCGGTTTTGAACCATACAATGACATTTTATACTTACGTTCATTTAATTTGCGATTCATGCTCCATACATTGGGCCTTCTTCTACTTCAAAAAAAGCATTTTCCAAACAACAACAAACCCTTTTAAGGACATATTCTTGAAAGGTTGAGCTTTGAAAATATAAAAATTTTTTTTTTTTTTTTTCAAATTTCTACACTAGAATACCCCCACTAAAATGACTATATCTCTGAAAATAATTAAAAGTTTAACAAGCCCTTTCAAGGACATATTCTTGAGAGGTTAAGCTTTGAAAATTTAAAAAAAAAAAGTGATTTTTTCAAATTTCTACACTAGAATACCGCCTTAAACCAAAAAACCGCTGGACCGAATATTATAAAAATCTTTTCAGATAATATTGTCGCTAATACGCTTCGAACGGCACCTCAAGTAAGTCAATATCTTTCGTGGTTCGGGCGATATCGTGCAGGTACAAAAATCACTTACGTCGCTCAAACAAAAAAACGGCTGGACCGATTTTCATGATAATCTTTTCAGATCATATTTCGGTTAATACGCTTCGAACAACACCTCAACGAAGTCGATATCAGTTTTTGTTCGCGCGATATCGCGTGCAGGAAAAAATGACCACATCCGTACGCACATACACACACACACATACTTCCTCCCAATTTTTTGCTTAAAATGCTCCTGGGACCTTGAAAGATGAAAATACGTTGAAATTTTCGATTTCGATTTTCGGACCGATTACAATAACTTCCTATACTGGGAAGTTAATAACAAACAAACACTTTTTTGATGCTTCCGCGCCACCTACTTTTTGTATTTCAAGTCGAATGACGTCACTTCACGGACATAAAATATAGTTAACAATGTCCTCTACATTTTTTGTTAACTAAACTTTTTACCATAACCCATAGATTCTGAGAAAAAGGCATTTCAAAATTTGGACCCACTTTTTGGATTTTCTCAAAAACAGGGGGAGGGGGGACTTCGGAAATTTGACATTAACTTCATTACATGCCCCCCTAACGATTCATCACGTCAAATTTCGGCATGTCATTTTTCGGAGGCTCACTTACAGATTGACTGTACTATATTTGTAATAAAGGTAATGATCCCACCTTTGTTACCAAAAACAGAGAGGAAGTTCTGGACATCACCCATGTCTCGGACTGCCACTCCGACCGAACAGTGGTCTGGAAGGTTTTGAAGGAACACTCCCTTTCAGATCATAGATTTTTAGAGTTCCAACTGCAAGACTCTAGCCCAGGCACTCCTTCCAAAATAAAAAACCTCCAAAGGACAAATTGGGGTTACTATACTAGGCTTATCGCAAAAAAACCTTGCCCCTAAGCCTTCCTGTGTTCCCAAAAACCGGGAACAACTCGATAGCATTGTGGACTTTTTCACAGAAAAATGCATTTACGCCATTAATAAAGCTTGTCTGAACAGGCCGCATAAAGAGGCTTCCAAACCCCCATGGTGGTCTCGCGAACTTGAAACACTCCAAAAAGAGTGCAGATAGAAATTTAATTCAGCTAGACGCAATAACAGCGCAACCGCCTGGAGCTGCTATAAGTCGAAGCTAAATAGATACAAAACGGCAATAAGGGCTACCTTTTGCAGCAATTATAGTCCACATGGGAAACCTCAAGGCTGCGTTAAATAGTAACTAAAGCGCCAACAATGCTTAGTTATTTACGCAAAGAAGACGGCGATTGGACCGACTCAAGCAGAGTCGGTGAAACTACTTATGGACACCCACTTCCCGAATAGTACTACAGTTGATACAGCTATCACGGTAAACCCTTCAACCTCACCACAGCTGATCAAATCTATCATAAGTAGAGCAAAAATAAAATGGGCTTTAAACAATTTCCAGCCATATAAATCACCAGGCCCTGACAGCATAGTGCCGGCACAACAGCAGCACACCCTTAGTTATATCTGGTTGCAGACGATGTTTACTGGATGCCTTCAAAATAACTGCATTCCCTCTAGTTGGAAAGAGGTTAAAGTAGTTTTTATTCCTAAGGCAGGAAAAGCCTCCCACGCAACACCCAAAGATTTCAGGACAATCAGCCTATCACCCTTTCTATTAAAGACTCTGGAAAGGCTAATCGAAATATATCTGAGGCAGACCGTATTAACCTCGGAACTCTCTGGGGTACAACACGCCTATACAAAGGGCAAATCTACTGATACTGCTCTTCATTCACTGGTCTCAACCATTGAAGAAGGAGTATACATTAGTAGCATTTCTTGGCATAGAAGGAGCATTTAACAATGTATTGCCGGATGCACTAACCCTGGCCTTGACAGAACCTGGGATTGAGAAATCGTTGGTGTATCTTATCCACCAAATGCTTACTGGCAGGATGATGAGCTCGATATTGGGAGACAGATCGGTCCGAAAGGCCTTAAATAGAGGCACTCCGCAAGGAGGAGTACTTTCCCCACTGCTATGGGCCGTAACTATGAACCAGCGTTTGCGACGCATGCAGGCAGAGGTGAATCACGTCCTGGCGTACGCGGATGACGTTGTTATCATCAAAAAAGGAAAATTTCCTCAAGTCCTCCGTGATCTCATGGAGGCAGCGTTACAAACCCTCTCAAGCTGGACTGCCACCCGCGGACTCAGCGTTAACCCAGTAAAAACGGAGCTGGTCCTCTTCACAAGGAGGTATAAGATCTCTCAGTTAACACCCCCCGACTTAACAATGTTAGGCTCAAAATTAGCAACAGTGCCAAATACCTGGGAGTAATTCTGGACAAGAAACTCCTCTGGAATGAAAACACGGAAGAGCGCATTAAGAAAGCAACCATCCCGCCTTTCGCTTGCAAAAAATCCATTGGCAAGAAATGGGGCTTCTCCCCGAAAATAGTGCGATGGATCTACACAGCGATCGTCCGCCCAATTCTCCTTAACGGGGTTTTAGTATGGTGGCCAACCCTGAGTAAATCCACCGTGCTAAGCAACTCACAGGGAGAACAAAGATGTGCGGAATTATGCATAACAGGAGCACTCCGCTCCACACCTACAGAGGCCTTAAATGTTATGTTATACCTCCCTCCTTTAAATCTTGTGACAAGGGAAAGCGCAACCATCGCAGCCCTTAGAATAAAAGAATCCGGTTTTTGGACCTGAATCAGGGAAGGAGACATGAAGGTGCTGAGCTCAGTTACTATCCCCACAATAACTGACTTTCGCACTTCCAAAATTACCTTCACGAGGAACTACGGAGTCCACATCCCTTCACGTCGTGAATAGATAAATAGACCACACAGTTTTCAGGGTGCCATAAACTTATTTACTGATGGCTCTAAGCTTGAGGGTCGAGTGGGAGGAAAAGTATTTTCTCCAGAACTTTGGATTGAAGTCTCCTTCCGACTACCCGATCACTGCAGTGTATATCAGCGGAGGCTTTAGCCATACAAGAGGCTGTTCTGCAAATTAACCAGAAAGGCGATAGGAACCGGACCGTCTACATCTCTCAGATAGTCAGGCAGCTCTGAAAGCCCTGCGCTCCTGCACAAACAACTCTAGAACTACCTCTGAATGTAGCAGATCTCTTAACAAGATGGCTCAACATTTCAGGACCCTGCTCGTATGGGTGCCCGGTCACCGAAATATAGAGGGAAATTGTAAAGCTGACGAACTGGCTAGAAGAGGCACGACCACTACTCTCCTTCCAGAAAAGGAAAGAGTTGGTATGCCTTGGGCCACCTTTAAACTCCGAGCACACAATGACACAAGCGAAAAAGCATTGGAAGGATCTTAATAAATGCACTTTGGCCGAATTAACCTGGCCCTCCTATGATCTCAGGCGGACCACCTTATTACTGAGCCTCGGGAGACAAAACCAGTTATAGTGGGAGTGCTGACCGGACACTGTCTGATAGGGATGCATGCGACCCGCTTAGGTCTTGAGACCTACGATTTCTGCAGAAGGGGGCGTTCAAGTATTACGTAACGCAATTTTTGAAAATTTTTGACCCCCCTCCCCCCCCCTGTAACGCGCCGTAACGTTTTTCTGTACCCTTCCCCCCCCCCCTCCCTAAACGTTACGTAACACCCAACACTTTTACCTGAAAGTGACAATTATATGACGCAAAGTACCAGAAAGCCGCTAAAATAGCTTATTTATTGTTTTAATCGCGATTACCCGTAAAACATAAACGAAAAGGGTTGCTAAGTTGGGAGATTTGAATGCCCTATTTTTTTATTTAAATAAAAAAACAATGTTACGTAACGCGTTGTTCGAACCCCCCCCCCCGCCCCTGTAACGCATCGTAACGTTTTACAAACCCCCTCCCCCCCCAAAAATGCGTTACGTATTACTTGAACGTTCCCGAAGCTGTAAGAATCTGGACGAGGCGGAAAGTGTGCTACATCTCCTCTATCACTGCCTGGCCCTAAGCAGAATAAAGTTAACCACATTTGGTGAACCCTTTCTAAGTACATTTGCGGAAATCTGGAAGATTGGGATCCCGCTACTTAGAAGATTCATTACTTCCTCGGTTTTAACAAAGAAGCGACTCACTATGACATCACAATGGGCCTATCCTTCTGGCCTAAGTGTATGAGCTTAAACCAACAGCTCAGCCATATCTAACCTAACCTAACCTACACAAATTGTAACAAGAATGTAACTCGTGCGCTTTCCTCTCAGTGTATGGCGTACTAATCCTCTGAAAATTGGGAAAGCAAAGAATTGCCACCGCACTTTCCTCTCAGAGTATGGCGGCGTGTTGCGTAGTGTGTGCACGAAAAGCTTTGTGCAGAAAGATGCGCAATCCGACAGGAAACCCCGCGGTTAACTCCTTAGGAGTGGCGCATGCACTTTCCTGCCAGTGTATGGCCTACTAATGGGCTTGCCTGATGCAATATGGTAGACTAATAGCTTACGCAACTAGAGCATTTACAAAATTGCAACAAAATTATCCACAAATCGAAAAAGAGGAAATCGCCATCAAATTCTCATGCACAAAACATCCTGAATATGTGTACGGAAAACGGCTAGAAGTGGATCACAAACCGTTGGAGACGATTTTCAAAAAACCATTGCAGAATGCGTCGCTTCGTTGGCAAAAAATTCTTCGTGATGTTTTGCAATATTCGTTGACGATCAAATACGTCAAATTCACACATACTTATACCAATTCGTGACACACTTAAGCCTCATTTATACTGGACGCTACGGAAAGCAACGGAATGGAGAGTTAACGGAATGGAATTGTGCTGGTTATACTGACGGAATCGAACGTAATCAAATGTCAGTTTTTTCAGCAATTTTTTTCCAAATTTAAAACATGCTTAAAATTTTCATATCCGTGCAATTTTTTATTATAAAGAATTTCATTATCTTCCACTTTATTTATACATTTTTCAACAAACCCTGACTACATTTTGGGCTTAATAATGAATGACAAAGTCAGCTGTTTTTAATGCTGCTTTTGACACTTCAATCCGTTGGTTCCTTCAAGTTCCAAAGTTTTGAAACTTTGATCCGGTCCGTTTCGTTGCGTCCAGTATAACCACTTCAATGCAATTTCTCTGTAATGAAACTCTTTTTGACATTTCAATCCGTTCCGTTGCGTTCAGTATAATTGAGTCGTGATTGCGTTCCGTGTGAATATGAACAAGAATAAGGCTGCGGTTACGCTCAAACTTTCATTGTTTAGTGGTTATGCTGCAAGACAGTTCATGATAGTTATGTACACGGCATCGATTAGCTCGGATCGTATCGTGTTTTGGTATAAACTTTTCAGTGCTTTATTAACAACAATTTTTCATGATGGACGAATCATTTGAAGATATGTTATTTTTAACAGAAAGTAGTTATCTTAAATTTCTACTACAACGTCCACCTCCGCCGATGGCACCTCATCATCCAAGTTTTAGTGCCAGCCGTTGCATCCCACAACAATTTCCTATTCCTCACTTCGTTTATTAATTTTTCAGAATCCATTTTCCCAATTTTAATCTCAACTGGTGCCAGCTAACTAAACAAATTCGATTAGCTATCATGCTGTCATGAACTTTCATGAATGTGTGAAAGCTTGCAAGTTTCAACCTAACCACTCTGAATTAGTTCCTTGTGTTTAATTTTCTTGTAACAGCTGGCACCAGCTGGACTATCACCAACTTTCAGCCAGCGTAACCGCAGCCTAATAATATCCCAGCAGGAAATTTTGGATGTCATTACTGTCGTAATGCATTATTTCTATGATAACATTTGGTGAAAAGTAATAAATTGTCATGTAATACATGAAAAAATTGACGAATGAGTACATTATTCCAAAGTCTTTACACTTTACATTACCCTGTAATGCAAAAAGGATCCCATGCATTTTCTCATTACATTACAAAAGGCATTCTTTAGTAGCCGGAAAAGTAATATACTGATTACCGCCTATGACATGCCTGTGTAAAAGTTAGCTATTCTGTAATGCTAAAAGTATCCCTCCGAGCTTTTTTTTTCCTGTGTGAGGTATTAGGTCCAAAGGTACTGCGGCCATTTAGTTGGCCTATTGTACTACAACCCCTACACCTCATATTTGTAGGCCAGACCGCCTGAACAAGCTCAGCAGTCTGCCTAGTGGTTTGTCGCTTAGACTTGAGTGTTCGAGCAGGGACTTCTCGAACAAAGAGACCCTGCTCCTCGCTATTGCAGGGCACTCACAGAGAACATGGAGGGCAGACTCATCCTCTTCTAGGCAAAGCCTACATGTAGGGTCCTCCGCCCTTCCTATCCTCCATAAGTGGTAATTTAAGGCACAGTGTCCGGTAATTAAGCCAACAAGTGTCCTAACATCACTCCTACTGCGCCGTAATAATTCCTTGGCCGTCTTACTGTAATGAATTACATATCTACTTCGGTAATGACTGCATTTCCTGCTGGGATACGGCGAACAGAAAAAGCGATAACAGAAAAAGCAACACAACGATATATATCTACTCAAACCAGTACAACCAAAGAAGAAATAACCTACGAAAACGGATTGCTTTTCAAAGCGCATAAAGTAATCAAGCCTCAAAACGTCATCAAGACGTTCACACTGGTTACGAGAGCATGACCAAATTATGAGTCAGGCAGTCACTGAATTGGTAAGGATAAACGAAAGACATGAAAAACCACGTCGAAAAATGCGCTGTGTAAAACGACATTTTCTAGTGGAAGGGAGTTGAATATTTACTAATCGTAATTCAACACTTCAAACAATGTGTAAACTAAGTTAAATTCGCAAAAAAGGGAACTAATTAAATGAAAAGCTCGAGGGGTGAATATACAAAAATTGGGTAACTTGATGTCTTCAGTCAATACATAAGGAAATTTTCAACATTTTGTATAATGTTTCATTATATTATAAAATAATTAAACCCTCTTTATTTGTTCACCCAATATTAGTTACTTACTCCAAAAGCAAGTTTGTTGTAAAACACAATAAATCCTCGAAACGTCAGTTCTTTGGTGTGTCACAATCCCAAAAATGCTCAATTAAGTGGTTGTATAATAAAACATATCCTATTTATCATAAATCTTATTTTTTCACTACATTCTGAAATATATTTATTAATAAGTTTCATAAATTTCATCATAGTATCTGTTAAAAAAAAAATAAACTTTGTGTTCACTTTTACCCGTCAGTCCGTTGTGCGAAGTTAATATCTGAAATTTCTCCGAACTATCGATTGAAGGTCAAATCAGCGTAAAGTTTTAAATGGTAGTAGTAAAGTTAGCTCTAAAGCGCACAATTCGGATGCCAGCCATTACGACGCCAGTGCTAGCGGCGTAGTTAATGCGTATGTTCGTGACGCTCCAGTCAAAATTTCAGCACTGTGGTATGTCGTTATTTTCTTGAGTACCAATGTTTTGTTTTGATTTTTAAATTGTTAACTTTGATTTGTAAAAATATAGCATCCTCATAATTGAAAATATCGATAAAAACATTAGTTTCAATTGTAGCCTCTAATTTATGTTCTAATCATCAGTACTTTGTCAAAGGGAAAGGACTGACTTGTGGTCAAGGTACTGATGGTTTTTTTTTTCTGAGTTTTTTTGACGTGACAACGTTTTATAAACCGATGAATCGATAGGAAGTCATTAGCGCAAAATGTCCCGTCCCGTTCCCGACGCAAAGTAGTGGTGGGGATAGTCGCGCGTGGCGCCTTCATAAAACAGGTAATCGATAAAGTCATTGATTCCTTTATTGATTCCAGGTAATCGATAAGGTAATTGATTCTTCTATTGATTCCAGGTAATCGATAAAGTCATTGATTCCTTTATTGATTCCAGGTAATCGATAAAGTAATTGATTTCTTCATTTATTCCAGGAGATCGATAAGGTAATTGATTCTTTTATTGATTCCGGGTAATCGATAAGGTAATAGATTTTTTTATTGATTCCAGGTAATCGATAAAGTCATCGATTCCTTTATTGATTCCAGGTAATTCATTCCTTTATTGATTCCAGCTAATCGATTCCGCCATTGATTCCAGTAATCGATTCCACCATTGATTTCAGGTAATCGATTCCTTAATTGATTTCAGGTAATCGATTCCGTAATTTTTTTCCAGGTAATTTACTCCCATTCATTCCAGATAATCGATTCTTAAATTGATTCGGTTCCTAAATTAATTCCAGGTAATCGATTCCTAAATTAATTCCAGGAAATCTTCTTCTTTAAACTCCTTTAATCCCTCATGGGACATAGGGCGGAAACAGTTGCCCTCCAGTGGACTCTGTTTTGCGCGACAGCTCTTAGCTCCGACCAGGATCTCCCAGTTGTTGCGGCTTCTTCTAGTAGGGTGCAAAATGTCCGTCCCGTTCCCTTCGCTAAGTAATGGTGGGCAACGCGCGACTATTTGCGCTAATGACTTCCTATACTCATCGATTTATAAGACGTTGCCACGTCAAAAAATTAATATTGTAGTAATAGTAACAGCGTTTTTTTATCAAATATGGAGGTACTTAAAGTTAGTCTGCAAACAATTCCTCACTCTTTTCAGAGTAAAACATCATGGCGTCGATTGAAAAAAAATCAGAAATTGTTAAGGGACGAAATATTAAAAAAGAAGAGATACCGCTCAAAAGTATTAGGCCACCCTGAAAAATGAGTTTATTCGGGGTCAGGAAGTTAATTAAAAATTTGTTGATGAACAATAGTAGTTTTTTATTTAAATTTAAATTAAGAATATATAAAATCACAATAAACAATCAAAATAATAAAATCATTTTACAACAAAAAATTGTCGATAAATATGGAAAATTCAAAAATATCAGGGTGGCCTAATACTTTTGAGTTGTAGTGTATGCCGAGAATGCTCGTTTGATCCGAATAAAAAGTGACCCGATTACATTGTCCAAGTATAAAGAAAAATGAAGGTTGCAATACTTAAAAAAAAGAGAAAGGAAAAAGAAAACCAATTAATCAAATGACAACTCGGGAGCAACGGAGGATTAGAAAAAAGTGGAGAGAGTACTCATTAAACTATAGGCAAAATCAATTGTTGAACCAAACCACGACTAATTTTGTACGTCAAAATATACCCCCAACCACCGGCGACGAAGGGCATCAATAGCTGCGTTCCTTTTCTGCTAATTTTTACTATTTTTTACACTTGCGTACTAGCAACTACACTTGCTCTTATAAACGCGTAGAAAGCTCTTGCAATTACGCAATGGAAATCCGCTAGGGGAAAGTGGCCACTTCGAGTCTATTGTGAATTATTTTCACTTACGCCATTACCCGCTAGATGGCTTTTATTTGTGTCGAGCTGATTTGCTCATATAAAAACGTCCATAAATAAAACTTCAGTCGTATAATTATCAAAAATTATTATCTTTCGTTTTACTTTAGAAATTGTCGCATTAATTTCCCCATTGTGTCACAAATTCTTCTTTTAAGAATTTTTTATTTGTAAACTTTAAAGTAACGTCAAAAGTTTCAAGTGAGCTTTTACCATAGACAAATAATTTGTCTATGCTTTTACTCAAATCAGAAAATTTTGCGTTCCTTTTCTGCTCTGCTCACATGTACTAAATAGTAGAAAAGGAACGCAGCTAATAGTTCCTGAAGCAAATGGACTTATCTACGAAGAACAAAGAGCTCAACCAGCAAAAGCACAGAGGAAGCATAGAAACAAGCAAATAAAGAATAAAAAAAGAAAAAAAAATTTTTAAGAAACTCTTTTCTTTACCTTAATATATTGATCAGTTGTGAACACAAAATTAATATAAATACTAAAAAAATAGACTAAAAGGTAAAAAATAAGAAGATTTTAAACAATATAAACTTTTAAATCAAAATGGAAAAAATCTCACACATTCCTTAAAGAAAAGCGTGGGGTGCGTTTTTATGAAACAAAATGCTCAATTAGTGAAAATTCGTAGCTGTCTGAAATGTTAAAATGTACTCACGGCAGTCATGTTTTTTTAAGTTCAGGTTGGTATGGGCGCCCCACGCTTTTCTTTAAGGAATGTGTGCGATTTTTTCCATTTTGATTTAAAAGTTTATATTGTTTAAAATCTTCTTATTTTTTACCTTTTAGTCGATTTTTTTAGTATTTATATTAATTTTGTGTTCACAACTGATCAATATATTAAGGTAAAGAAAAGAGTTTCTTAAAAATTTTTTTTCTTTTTTTATTTTTTACTTTTTAGTAACGAATAGCGTTAATTAATACATTACAATTTCCAAACTTTTAATTAGATTATCATGTTAAATAAGGAAACTTTTTTACATGTTTTGTATTTGTTTCTTTACAACAGTTCTCAAGTGCAGCCCAAAAATGCACAATTTGATGACCCTTAAAAATCTAATAGCGCTCTACGTTTTTTTTTTACATTTTGAAAGGTAGTGTGTGCTCGCCTATACTGGCTGGAGCAATAAAAACTAAAAACTGGAAACATATTTTTTTGCATCTTTTTAAATCATATTTTTATTTGCTATTGGTAGCTATGTTATGTCTTCCGCCATTTTTTAGTGAACGCCATATTTAATTTAAAACGACGTCATACAGTTTACTTTCTTACTCACTTTAATACACTTTCATTTGATATCCATACCGAGAGCGAAGTAAATAAAAGGGTAAACCGCCATTTTGTGTTGGCCGCCATTTTGAATTGAAATGACGGGACACAGACAACAGTATTCTAATTGTCGCTCCCTTCCATTTGATACCCATGCCGAGCGCGTTGTAAAGAAAAATTGATCCTCTGTTTTGTGTTGGCCGCCACTTTTATGCCGCCATTTTTCTACCGCCATTTTGAATTTAGGATGACGCTAATTGTATTCAACTTGTTATAACCTTTCATTTGATACCCATATCGAACGAGTGGCTTGTAAAGAAAAATGTAATCCATCATATTTTTTTGGCCGCCATTTTTAATTTGGAACTATCATTTTCGTGTGTTTTCGTCGGAAATACACATGTCTGTTAATTTTTACCAATTTTTATTGAAGGGAAGTGAATTTTAAGACTCTACATTGAGTAGAACGAATAATTCCAAGCATTTTTTATTAAAAATCGTTTTTTGTTACTCAACAACAAAATCAACAACAAAAAATGTAACAAAATGTCATATTCGTGTATTGTCATCGGGAATATGTATGCCTGCAAAGTTTCATCCATTTGCATTGAGTAAAAGGCGGTTAAATTAACGTTACAAGATTTGATGCTCCGAAGTGAAAGTAAAGAAAAGAGTTTAAAAAGGATGCCATTATTTTAAAACTTAAAACGAAGCTAGTATTTAGCTAAATACTCAGCGTCAAAAATATAAAAGAGTTAAAAAATTAATGGTCTTGGATGTGAAGTATCACGTCCGTATTTTAACGTGACAACGTCTATTAATTTGAACGTGACAACGTCTGTTATTACGTTTTGTATTATTTTCTTAATTAATAAATTATATATTTCGAAGCAAATTTTTTTTTGTGTGCGGGACGCGCGTCCTATCTTAAACCGATTTAATAGACTTTGTCACGTCAATAAGGTGAATGAATGTATTTTTCCCGTGTAGAGGATAAATTAACGAAAATTTTGAGCCATTAACCACCCCCTAACATGTATGGGGGCGGAGATATGATTTTTTTTTGTGTGCGGGACATTGTGCGGGACATTTTCACACGCGTGTCCTATCTTAAACCGATTTAATAGACGTTGTCACGTCAAAAAACAGTTAGAGGTCATAAAGAAAACTACCTCTCATGATGTAAACACTTAGAGACTGTTTTGAAGACTAAGATATACTTCCTTACAGTTTTACATATGTAGTTATAGATAATGTCCACCTAGTCGATTCTTAAGATGTGTGCCGTTATTAAATTCTTAACATTCTCAAAGTGACAATAAATCGAATATTTTCTTATGAAATTGTGTATTTAATCAGTACTTGGTTACCCTCGTCAGTCGCTTGGAAGTAGCTTTTGTAAAGGACGAAATAACTCACAAAGTACTTAAAAAAGTGACTGGCCCGATTTAGAACAGTATATTGATTAAATTGCTTATCTTTCAATCCAAAATACATTTTTAAATTATACAAAAAAACTAATAAACAAAATAAAGGCAAAAGTTACCCAATTTTTGTATATTTACCCATAGGTACAATTAAGAAAATCCAGTTTATTTTGTATCCGTCTAACACAATTGAGAGCTTAAACACAAGTGCTCGAGCCAGTTAATTGTTTGGCTAAAGGCCTTTACAAAATTTGTGGTAGGAACATTGGTGGTAGTAGATCATGATGAGGTAGTAGATCTAAACATTTCCGCCCGCCTCGTAGTTAGACGATGAGTACTCCACCCGGCATGAATGACCAAGAACGCTGCAATTGCCAAAGGTTTAAAGTTGATAGCCTCTAGAGCTAGGTGAGCACGCGGTAAGCATCCGCCCGCCGTGATGGATGAAATTAAAATTCGTGGTGCTGGTTAACATTGGAAATCCTGACTGTAAATGAAGTAAGCAATTAGTTGGTGGTATGAACCGTAAAACACATATGTTAGTGATAGAACGGTTGTTAATCACATGTAAGCAATTAATTTGGACTGTGCACAGGAAGAACACATTATTTAGTAATAGAGCTTTTGTAGAGTCCATCTTTATGGCGGACAGTCACGACTCTAATGTTGCCATCAGGACCGAGATGCACTTCAACAAGGAGGCCCAGGAGCCATTTGGAAGGAGGAAGTTTATCGTCTTTGATAAGCACCACATTGCATTTCAGGTTAGTTTGTGCATGGAACCAGGTATTCCTAAGTTGTAAGTGGTGGATATATTCCTTGTACCATCTACTCCATATAGCCTCGTACATCCTTTGAACTAATTCCCATCGAGTAAGTCGGTTACTAGAATAATCAAGCATAGTAGGTGTTGGCACGGTAGATAAATTGCCTCCAGTCAAAATATGTGCTGGGGTTACCGCTGATATATGTATCTTCTGGATCGTCTGATAAAGCGTATAAAGGACGTGAGTTGAGGCAGGCCTCTACTTACGTCGTGAGCGTCAACATTTCTTCCGCGGAGAGTATGTGGTCTCCTACTACGCGTCGTAAGTGATGTTTTTAAGATTTGACTCCTGCTTCTCATAGACCTCCGAAGTTAGGTGAAGCAGAAAGGATGTATTGCCAATCGGTCCCGTCGTTAATCAAGGCTTCAGGGATTTTAGCTTATTGTAAAGCGCATTGAAATTGGCAACTTAGTTCCTTGTTAGCTGCTACAAATGTCGTGGCGTTGTCACTGTATAGTTTAGAACAGTATCCTCGAGGGCTTATAAACCGTCTAAATGCAGCTATAAAGGCTGCACTTATTACGGTGAGTGACGTCACAAAAAATTGTTCTGTGGAATATCGCGGTAGTGGTTTCTAATATAGCGTTACTGCAGATCGTCACGTAAGATAGCGTTGCCGTCACATTTGTAGCGGTATCGCTTTACGGTGTAGAACTGTTTGTCAACGTTTTTGTAGTTTAGCGGTGGAGACGTGTTTAATTTTTGTACACGTTTAGAAATAAAAAAGGTTTTTTATTTTATTTTGCATAATGTTTTGTTTTATATTTTCTATAATTAATTGATATTTACAGTGCAACAATGTGTTCGAAAAATCAGGGGCCGGTTTGTGTATGTCGAAAACGAAAATTTTTTTTCGTCTCGGGTTCGCGTATGTCGAAAAATTGAAAATTTTCGTCTGAAGCCGACGAAAGGCACTCGAAAGGTCGTGGGCTATCGAGTTTTTGCCTTATTATGATTAATAATTTTCAAATAATAAATAGTTGTATATTTTTACAGCAGTTGTTGTAACATTTTCCGTGTTTCAATATTGTGGTTTCTATCAGGGACACGAAAAAATTTCTTTTGACCTATGCGAAAGCTAAAATTTTCGTCGACAAAATTTTTCGACTTCAATTTCTTTTCGTTCGATTATCGTCGTTCGCCATACACGAACCGGCCCCAGGCTTTGCAATGGTCAAGTGAACAAAGAGACCCAATTTGCACTCTATTTGATGGATTTGTGGTAATATCGTCCTTTATATAACTTAACACATAATCGAACAAAACAGGAGTCAGGCGAAAGTATTCCCTGAATTTATTCTCATTATTATGCAGATGACGAAACACTAAAATATTATAGGCACCTCTTCTTCTGTTCGACTTTTAAATAATTTGGATTCGCTGTCTCTAAGAAAATTAGAACTGCGACCTCAAGATCATCCATTTTTACCGATTGAATTATTCAAAATGACTGTGAAATCTAGCATTGGTTTTCTACGAAGCGGTACCGTCATGTAGCAGCCGTATTACTTTACAACTATTGTCGCCGTATTTGTTGCCGTATTTGTCGCCGGTGTACAAACACCGTTTTGCTTACGTCACTCACCGTAGTAATACGGCCGCTACATAACGGTGCCGCTTCGTAGGAAACCATAGCTTAAGTCCGTGTTTTGGGAGTCAACGAGTATCTGACGATACGCTTTTGCACGGACATCAGTCTGAAGTTTAGGACCTGTATGCAAAATGTCGTTGAGTGAGATGCCAGTAGATGAGCGTTGAGAGGCGTTAAAGACAACACGTAGCTTAGTAATAAAACGGTTAGCCGGGAAGCCGGGCGTGGTTTGCGCTGCATGTAGTAGTGGCAACGAGTGCCACTCACTCGGTTATGCGACACTTTCTCGCGTGGGCATCCCGGCTAACCGTTTTATTGTGTTTATTATAATTATTATATATTACTGTCATTGTTACATTTGATAACGAATAAAAATTGTGTTTATTGCATGTAATGAATAACAGATAACGAGCAACATGGTAGTTGTCACGTGATAATCGCCACAGCGCGAAGCGCCTTGGCCCGGGGCACCGGTTTTTTTTTATAAAAAAATCCTAAATGGCGAGGCTAACAGGATAGACATTAGTAAACCTCGCGTTTGAACTGTTGAATGTTGTTTTTTTAAGCAACAGGCTAGTCGAGGTCTGTCGAAGTTAGCGGGAGACAGCCTCATTGGAGTGCTGTGCCTCCTGAAACAAGTGAATCCCGCAAGCCAACCAGCCAACAAAGACTGTGACCAAACTACCAGGTGAAGAAGGAGGTGTACCTTTCGCTAGATCAGTGATTCTCAACCAATGTGCCGACAATAAAAATTACATATTTTGTATGTACTTTTATTCCGCAAATTATTGGAACAGGAATGCGACGGGAAAACATTTATGCCGCAATCATTACAGCGCAATCTCGGTATTATTGTTATGCCAACTCAATTATTCGGCCAAGCCGAATCAAATATACTGCTATATCGGCGAGCTTTTCTCATAGATTTACTTCAAAAAAAGAGGCCAAATTGTATGTATTCTCGCATATCTTGAATACTCGCTCATTGAACCAGTATGAAAGAGTAATTAGAAATTACCAGTGCGGATTCAGGAAACAGAGGACCACAACCGATCACATATTTGCATTTCGACATGCAATTGAAAAGTCAAAAGAATTTAATGTAGGACGTACCTCTTTTTCATTAACTTTAAGACAGCATATGATCTTGTGCTACGACCAAAATCTGCGAACTGGAACTGAAAACTGAACTTTCCAGACCAATTAATTTATTTATTATTTCGCCAAGCAAGGCACACTTAGTCTAAAATTACATAAAACATAAGGAACATTTTGACGTATATTATACGCACTAGTTATTATGTTTACGTTGTTAGTATGGATTTGAGTCTTTTTTTGTAGGATAATTTATTTATGGCAGGGGTATAGCAAGATCCATAACTGTTAAAGACCCGACAGCATCTGTTGACGGGTTCATTCCTTGCATAGTCGGTACGATGTCTGTATTCCATTAGCAGTTTGGTATGCCTGGTATGTCGAATTTGGTCATTGAATTTGATCCTATTAGAAAGAGTTTCTACATTGAGGTTTCCGTTCAAGACATCCAAGGTAAAGCACGATATAAGCAATTTACGCCGACAGGACAGGGGCATGAGGTCCAACACTTTGAGTCTCTCTGATTAGGGTGGTAGACTGAGATAATCTTGGGAGTCGTACTGATTTCTCAGGGCGAAGAGAAGAAATCTCTTCTGAATAGATTCAATCCTGCTGCTGCTTACTCGGAATATAGGATCCCAGATCGGGCATGCGTATTCCAGGATTGGACGGACTAGTGAGCAGAAGAGTGTCTTTGTGACTCTTACATCGCCGAATTCCTTAGCCCTTCTCTTTATAAAGCCAAGTAACTTGTTGGCTCTGGCGGCACTAAAACCTTTTTAAGTCGATGATAAACAGAATGAGAATACAGAGCCATGTATCGAACAGCGGCCTCACGCAAGGAGACTCAATTCTGATTACTATTTAACATCTTATTAGAAAAGGCGGTCCGAGAGGCACGCATTGAAACCATAGAGAAAATCTTAAACAAGTCTATTCAGCTAATGACATATGCAGATGATTTAGTCA
The DNA here is from genome assembly GCA_949987705.1 of Thereva unica. NCBI lineage: Eukaryota > Metazoa > Arthropoda > Insecta > Diptera > Therevidae > Thereva > Thereva unica. Next base: position 148,233,226 of record OX465281.1, on the reverse strand, counting down.
TCATAGGCAGTAGTGATGAGCAAACCCAGTATAGGAAGTTATTATAATCGGTCCGAAAATCGAAATCGAAATTTTCGACGTATTTTCATCTTTCAAGGTCCCAGGAGCATTTTAAGCAAAGAATTGGGAGGAAGTATGTGTGTGTGTGCGTACGTATGTGGTCAGTTTTCCTGCACGATATCGCGCGAACCAAAAAAGATATAGACTTCGTTGAGGTGTCGTTCGAAGCGTATTCACCGAAATATGATCAGAAAAGATTTTTTTAAAATTCGGTCGAGCCGTTTTTTTGTTTAAGCGGCGTAAGTGATTTTTGTACCTGCACGATATCGCCCGAACAACGAAAGATATTGACTTACTTGAGATGCCGTTCGAAGCGTATTAGCGACAATATAATTTGAAAAGATTTTTATAATATTCGGTCCAGCGGTTTTTTGGTTTAAATGACATAAATGATTTTTGTACCTGCACGATATCGCGCGAACTATAAAAGATATCGACAAAGTTGACGTGCCGTTCGTTTGTACCTGCACGATACCGCGCAAACTAAAAACCGTGCCGTGCCGAAAAAAGAATATTAACGAAGAAATGCTCTGAAAAAAATTTCATAATATTCGGTCGGGCCTTTTTTGTTTAAATAGAAAAACTTCGGCTAATTGTCAGAAAGACCTCAAATGGACAAGTTTTGCTAATATCTAATAAACTCGATGGAATGAGACCCGTTTTAAACGAAGTGATCTTTTTTGGGTTCTGCACAGCGATAGCCTTCGAACAAAACATCACCTTGTCAAAAACCGACAACCTTTCAAAATCATGCAAAAATTTCGTTACCCTTTACAAACAGCGCGAATTTTTCAAACCTTGGATTAGCACTTTTTGACGGGGAATTGTTTTCTACGCGTGATACAGTTTCAGAAAATTGCGTTTCATCCCGGGATTTCCGGTAGTTATCGCCAAATTTGTTCTTTTTGGTCAAGTCTGACAAGTACTTAACAGTTACAGTTTTGCTAATATCTCCGGAAAGCTTTGGAATTTCCAAATGAAGTCATTCACTTCTCAGTTTGTCAACGGCGCTTCAGCACGCTCAATACAAATTTGAACACCCGTTTTAGTGCAGCGAACGAAATACGGAGGAAATTTTTGTTTGCTAACGTTCTGGAAAAACAAATTCTCTAGAGAAATCTTGTGGATTTACTATTATTATAATTATTTGAACTAGCTTCTCTCGGGATTGCTTTGTCATCAGTTCCGATACTAGCCAATTTTCCACCAGTGCTAAACGTATAACTATTTTGTAAGAAGTCAGTTTATTCCATCTTCGTTCATCATACTGGGAAGTAAATCGTGTGGACCGAAGGGCTCAAACCCACATCCTAACTAGTTCTTGTCTTGTTCTTGTTCAGTCTGTCTTGTTCTTGTTCTTGCAAGCATAACTAAGTCTTGTTCTTGGTCTTGCTAAATGTGCCAAGGCAATTTTTGCTCATCACTAGTTTGCGCACAATGCATGCAAAGTAATTTCTTTTGCAATTATCATACTAAAAAGTACATATACACATATGTATAAATCCTTATATTATAAATGCGAAAGTAACTCTGTCTGTCTGTTACGCTTTCACGCCTAAACCACTAAACCGATTTTGATGAAATTTGCAACAGACATAGTTTAGACCTTGGAGACGGACATAGGCTACTTTTTATGGACAACAAAAGGGTTGAAGGGGGTGAAATGGGGTTCAATAAGTTGTAAGGGGATTTTTTTCTATTGTATAAAAAGTAACTGACTGACAGACAGCGCACAACCTAAACCGCTAGAGCTAAAGGGCTGAAATTTTGACTGTGCATTCCTATAATGGCGTGGGAATCCACTAAAAAGCGATTTTTCGAAATTCATCCCCTAAGGGGGTGAATTGGGGTTTACCCAAACCGCTGGAGCTTTAGGGTTGAAATTTGGACACTGCATCCCTATAATGGCGTGGACATCCACTGTTTAGTGCAGATTGAATAAATTTGCACTAAAGATAAAAATAGGAAATTCGTAGGAAAAACACACGTGTCAATTAGAATTCCAAATTGTTTTTATTTCAAAATTGTCTACTTATATCCTAACAGGTAATCCTTAACTTTTAACTTAAACTTGTACTAATAACCAGTAACAGATAATATTGTTTCGGTTAGGTGGTTATTAATATATAACTGAAATATATGAAATTTAGATATATCCAGACAGAAACTCAATAGCTAACATAAAGCTAGTATATGTAGAATTGCACTGAATATATTCTAAGTTAAGTAAATGAAGATATAGCCAGACAGCAATTTAATACTAACAAGTTAGTATACAAAATTGCACTGAGTATATCGGTATACTTTCTGAAAATAACAAAAAATTGGTTAGTAAATCAAACATATATCATTTCCCAGAACCACCAATTTGGCCTATAGAAATTAAATGTTTGATGAAAAATACCTTGAATTAATATTATTTTCCTCACTGAATACTGGAAAAAAACACTTGAATTAAGTACTTTGGAAATATCACTGTGAAACACTTTCTTTGACTGTAAAAGACAAGAGAGAGTGATTGCTTCTGGTATCGCGTTTATATACACCAAAACCAACGGTCCTAGCTTGAACTGCACTGCCATTTTTAGGTGGGGGTAGTTATCCTTTATTACTAAATAAAATATTGTTTAGCCCCAGCGCAATAAATAGGGCTACACACAATAAATTTAAATTTTTTTTTTACAAAAAAAAAAAGAAAACTCACCAAATTTTCATTTTAAATTTATTTCATTTTCCTTTTTATTTTTTTATTTTAATTTTTTTTCTTGAATATTTAATGTAAACCTAAAAAGAAAAAATGAATTAATAAAAGTAACTTGTCAAAAATCTGATACATATACTTACCTGAATATAATACCTAAAAAAGAAACAAATAAAATTAGAATATTGAATTAAGCAAAAATAAATTAAGTACTAACATAAAAAAAACCAATTTTCAACAGTACAAAAACAACAAACACGAATTCACATATGCACAACAACAACAATACATGAAGAATGAAAATAACAACAACAACAAGGAAAAACACCTAATTAACTTTAAATACAACATAAAATAAACGTATAATACACAAAGTATTACATTTCAGTACTTTAATAAGTATTAACAACAAAAAAAGGGCAAAATTAAAGTACAAAACCGAGAAAATAGGTTATGTATGTACACAAACCCGATTTCCTGCGATTTGTACATAATTGCATAATTTAAACATTGAAAACACTACACAAACACTATCTGCACCTAAAACACTTATAACTTACCTGATAAAGTGACAAAAACAGGTAAAACTATAAAAAAACAGTCGCGGCGCGCGAGTTACATGCCCTTAACCCCAAATGCCAAATGCAACACCCGTGTGACCTGATGATTCCAGTCATGAACTCTACACATGCCGCTAACCAATTTCCGTTCCCGATTCATACACCAGACGCCACCTAAGCATAAGTTAAGTAAATTAAGTAGAAGGTTCTCTTTAGAGTAATTTAATATCTAAGGTATTTCCACATTTTATTAAATTCTTTAAGGTAAATCATATTCAAGTAATAATTAGGCTGGACACTCTTGTGCTGGCTTTCGCGTCATCAAGTCGATATCTTAAATCCGATTTATATTATTGTTAAAGACTTTATTTTACTCTTGTTTGATTAATTAATTATTGTAGTAAAAAGTAGTTTTCATAAATTTAAATAAACAGATCTTTTATAGTGTAAAAATCAAATTCATTATTTTTTTTACTGTTTCCGCGGTTCTGAGATATAACTGGCGCAGTCGGTAGGATTGGCAAACGGTCAATCCCGGTCTAATCCGCGAATTTAGAGAAATTTTTTTTGACGGTTTATCAAGAAAACTCTAACGCCGACGGTTTATCGGTGCAAAAGTGTTTCAAAGTGCGTTTTAGTGCCTTCTGACGGTTTATCAGAACACCGGAGCTGACACCAAGAACACTTGCGGAAGGACCAAGGGATATCATCCTGCAACATCAAGTGAAACCGGCGGTTTACCGGAAACTCACCAAATACACAGGACAGACCAGTTGGGTTTTTACCCTTAATTGCCAATCCGAAGAGAACCATGAACCTTAGGAAGCAGTTTATAATAATATTAATGTAAGTTGTCAAGATTTTGATTTGAATTATTTTTCCTATATTTTTTATTATATATATATTTATGCCCCGGCCAAATAAAAAAACTAACCACCCCGGTAATAGTCCTTATCCTTATCTAACAAGACTTAAAAGTAGAATCGGTTTAATTAGATCTTTAGAAAATTTAAATGAAATAAGTGAAATCGAAGAATCGAATCAAAATAGTGCAAGTGACGGTAATTTTTCAATCGAAAATTTGAGTGCAAATAGTGAAAGTAATATCCTTAACGAAAGTAATATACTTAACGACAGTTTAAACCAAAATTTGAGTAACCTTTCTTTGAATAATAGTCCCGAACGTTATAATTCCTCTTGTGGTCCCTCTAATATTATTAATATAATCGAAATGACGTCCAACGAAGTGCCTAATATCCCTCATAATGCTACCAACACAGTGACAGTGACCTCTCTTGACATTTTTAATTCATTAAGAATCCCTGATGCCATCAAGGATTTGCCGCAATTCGACGGAAATCCGAGGCTCTTATTTGACTTTTTGGATAACGTGGACGAAATTTTAAATACCATATCCATTGTTAGTGAAACGGGTTACGGACAGGTCCTCCTTAGAGCCATCCGCAATAAGGTAGTTGGGCCTGCCAATGAAGTCCTGAATATGTATGGGACTCCATTGATTTGGAGTAAGATAAGAGAACATTTAATTTTACACTACGTCGACAAAAGAAACGAATCATCCCTTATCCGCGATCTACATAAGTTAAGGCAAGGAACTAATACCGTCGAAAAATTCTATAGCGAAGTAATAGAGTTGTTTGCTAGTTTAACCAACCACGTTAATATCCACGAAAATAATGCTAGTGTAGTAGAATCCAAAAAAGATTTGTACTCGGAAATGTGCTTAAATGCCTTCTTATCTGGTCTTCGAGAACCCTTGGGCTCAACAATTCGAGCCATGAAACCGATCACCTTAGCAGAAGCCTTCTCGTTCTGCATTAAAGAACAAAATATATCGTATTCAAAGGCAGAACAACCCCACAGATCAAATAATAATCTCTCTACCACCATGAATAGGAATTTCAACCAACAATTTAGACCTAGAAGCCTCCCAAGACTTCAAAATTTCTCACATTTCCCACGTACCAACCAGTTTAATAACAATTCACAACAGCCGAGATATATTCCTTACGCGAAGCAATATAGCGTTCCAAACTTCAACAATAACAATTATCAAACGCGGTTTCAGAACTTCCAAAGACCCTATCCTTCTCACCCCAAACCAGAACCCATGGACACTTCGCACGGTAACCACTCTCAAACGCAGAACAGGCAACAACCAACAAACAGTTTCCAACGGCCATTTTGGGAAGCAAAATTATACAAGTAAGGAGCTATTCCACATAGCAGAGACCCAAGCAGCGCAACCAGGAAATATCAATAACTCAGGATACGCTCGTAAAGCTAATTCGTACCAACAAAGTCTAGACCATTATTACAATTACAGCGATGATACTCCCACCTATGAAATAGACGAAAATTTTACCTCCAGTGCCTCGCAGAACCCATCGGTTACTTAGACGTCAACAAACATGGAACAGTACTCCCTTACATCCACATTTCTTCTCCCTTCGGTCGACCCCTCAAATTTCTCATAGACACAGGTTCCTCATCATCATTTATAAACCCAGAACTTATACACCCTAACGAATTAAGACGCATAAAACCTATAGCAATCACAACAATATTAAATGTCCATGAAATTGATAAAGAAGTCATAATCCCAACGTTCCTCGAATTCAATCAACCCGGTCTGACACGGTTTTTAGCTTTTCGATTCCACGGATATTTTGACGGTTTGCTTGGTCTAGACACTCTAAGATCTCTTGGAGCAAATATCGATCTCGTTAGTCAAAGCCTGATCACAACTTATAGCAGAATTCCACTCCTCTTTAAACCAAACTTCATGTCAGCAAGGTATAAGATTCCTCCTAATTCCAAAATTATTGCTAAATTACCAGTCGATATTGAGCATGGCGATGTCTATTTAAAAAATATGCAAGTGAAACCCAAACTATACATTCCCGAAGGTCTCTATTCTGCCGAGAACTGGTACAGCTGTGTAGAAGTAATCAATCAAAGTAATTACGAGCAGGAACTTTTCTTTGAACAACCATTAAAGGCGGAAGCTTTCACTATCGATAGCTACACAGAGTGTAATAACTTCAACGTAAATTATGACGACGAACCTAAGAATACAAACCCAGCCATAAAAGATCTCCTCAGAACAAACCACCTTAACACAGAAGAAACCAGGGCCTTGCTAGAAGTCTGCAAAGAATTTGAAGACATTTTTTATAAAGAAGGGCAGGATCTTAGCTTCACAAACGAAGTGAAACACCGAATCAGAACCATAGACGACACCCCAATATATACCAAGTCATACCGATATCCCTATATTCATAGAGAAGAAGTGAAAAGACAGATCGATGAGATGCTCGAACAAGGCATAATCCGACCCAGCTATTCGCCGTGGAGCTCACCCGTCTGGATAGTCCCCAAAAAGGCCGATGCCAGCGGGAAGAAAAAATGGCGTCTAGTGATAGACTATCGGAGATTAAATGAGCAAACGATCAGTGACAAGTACCCCTTACCCAATATCACCGAAATCTTAGATAAACTGGGAAAGTGTATGTACTTTTCTACCCTTGACTTAAAGAGCGGCTTTCATCAAATCGAAATGGACCCTTCCGACGTCCAAAAGACAGCTTTCACAGTTGAAGGCGGTCATTATGAGTACGTCCGTATGCCGTTCGGACTAAAAAATGCTCCAGCAACATTCCAGAGAGTTATGGACAATGTGCTGAAAGAGTTACAAGGTTCAGCGTGCCTGGTGTACTTAGACGATATTATCGTTTACTCCACGTCACTGCAAGAACACATTAATAATCTGACGAAAGTATTCCAGAAACTTAGAGAAGCTAACTTGAAAATTCAACTGGATAAATCCGAATTTTTATACAAAGAAGTAGCTTTTCTCGGCCATGTAGTAACAACAAATGGAGTGAAGCCTAACCCGGACAAAACCAAAGCTATTAAGGAATTTCCAATCCCGAAAACCAAAAAAGAGATCAAATCTTTTCTGGGTCTCCTGGGATATTACAGGAAATTCATTAAAGACTTCGCCAGACTGACGAAACCCCTCACGCAATGCCTCAAGAAAGGTAAAGAAATCACTTTAACTGAGAATTACGTTAGAACTTTTGAAATTTGCAAAGACATACTATCAAATGATCCAATACTCCAATACCCCGACTTTACTAAACCATTCGTCTTGACAACAGACGCTAGTAATTACGCTATCGGTGCGGTATTGTCCCAGGGACCAATCGGAAGTGACAAGCCTATTTGCTATGCAAGCAGGACCTTGACAGATTCCGAGATCAATTATTCTACCATTGAGAAGGAACTATTGGCGATTGTTTGGGCGACCAAATATTTCAGGCCGTACCTCTTTGGTAGAAGATTTAAAATCGTGACCGACCACAAACCTTTAGCCTGGATCATGAGTCTCAAAGATCCTAATTCACGTCTCGTCCGCTGGAGACTAAAATTAGAGGAGTATGATTATGAGATAGTCTACAAAAAGGGCTCTCAGAACTCCAACGCTGACGCCTTGAGTAGAATAAGGCCAGAAGCTAATAACCCTGTAGTCGAAGTAAACATAAATGAAAACGCCGAGCCATCTACCAGCGGATCAGCCACCCAACTTGATACTGAGCAAATAGACGACACCATCATTACTACCGATAGACCCATAAACGAATTCGCTCTGCAACTAGTCTTAGAAGAATCTAACATGAAGCCTGAAGTATCCCTTATAATGCCATTCAAAAACAAGCAACGGAGAGTAGTTAGGACCACGACAAACACAGAAGAAGCAATAACCGGGATACTTAAAAGATTTTTAGCACCAGGTCGTTTGAACGCAATTTATACCACGAACGACGACCTCTTCAAGACGATTCAAACCGTTTTCTCCAAATTCTTTTCACGGTCAAAGGCAGTGTTGGCACCGTAATTTACCTCAAATTATTTACTTAGTTATTTACGGGTAAATAACATAATTATTTACAGGCAGTTTTAATGCGTAAATAAAGTAAATAATATATTTAATGTAAAAAATCACAAAATATCGAATTAAAAAAATTATAAATTAGTAAAAAGATTTATTTTATTATTGATAAAAAAGTTAAAAACTTAAATTTCAGTCACTCCATCAGGTTCATCGTCTCCGTTATCATCGTAAATCTGGATACAATCTTCCATTCTGAGTGTCATATATAGATGCATAAGTTTTTTTGATTTTTCAAACGAGAGCCTATTTCTAATTGGGGTATGAATTAGGCTCCATTTAGAAAATGTACGCTCTATTTCTGCAGACGAAGCTGGTATTTTCAATAGTCTTATGGCTATCTTAGATAAAGAGGGAGCATAAAACTCGGCAGTTTTCCAAAATAAAATTGGACACTTTATATCCTTTTGGTACAGGGATTCAAATATGCCCTCTTTCGATTTATACTTATCCCATTCATCTAAACCATCTACATCCAAATTCTTTAACAGAAAGTTGTGAATAGCTGATAGGTTACTTTTAGATAAAAGGTCATTATCGTAATGCGGATGAACATAGTATGCCGTCAAGGCATAGTTGCTTGCGGCCATTTCCAAACGCGAATTGTAATAATGTTTGAAATCTTGTGGAACCTTCAAAGTAAGCCATAATTTTAATGCATCCGCTTGTGATGTTTTTGGATTCTGGCATTCATTAATAAGCTCACAGATGGGATCTAATATCTCTATGCTCTTCTTAATAGATTCAATAAAATTTTCATCGAAAATAAGTTTCATAATGTTTGGTTTTACTTTGTTACTCTCTGCAGCTATTACTTTCATTCCGGTCAAATTCAAAATTAGGCATTTATACGAGTCTCTGTACGAGCACCACCTGGTCTCGCAAGGTAATTTGATTTTACTGCCCCCTTTTTCAACCAAAACTTTCTCGAAATCAGGCTGCTTAAAAAATCGCAAAACTGCAGTAACTTGGTCGTTCAATTTATTATTAATAATTTCTTTTGCAAATAGATTTGCCGTATGACTATTGCATGTTGCGTGCCACACAACATGTTTCAAATTTTTTCCCATTTTTACCATATTACTAGCATTATCAGAAACTACGGCAAAAACATCAATATTGTAATTATTTTTGGCTAAGTCAATTGCTTCGCAGACTACTTCAGCCAACTGATCTCCCGTTTCAGAAATACCGTTGAAATTCCACGCTTCAATAAATACCTAATAAATCAAATTTTTTGTTATATTATATAATATTTTTAAGCTTTCAAATTCATACTTTATTCGTCAACGTGCAGTCGTGAAGAATACAAACGGTAGTCTCGGTAGTCTAGGGGTAAGGCGCCTGACTACTATCCCAAGAGGTCCCGGGTTCGAATCCCGGTGGTGCCACGGTCCTAGCCTTTCCCAATTTCCCGCCTACATAACTTTCCTTCTTTCTTCTTCCCTCTTTACATTCCTGATTCCTCCTGTCATAGCCTTCACTAGTTCTCTTCCACGCTCCACCAAGCGCATGCCATCGGTTGGTTGAAGAGATTCAACTCGTTTCAGGAGGCATAACACTCCAGCGAGTTGTTCTCGATGCCCCGATGTCAGAGTCGCGAAATGGTTGAGAGTTGGTGGAATAAAAATATCGCAATCAGGTTGTGACAGTTCCTTCCTCTCTTCTTTCTCTCTCTTCTCTCTATCTTCCGGCTAGAGCTGCTGTTCGACGGTGTATATGGAAAAAAAATAGATTGTCGACAGTACAAAGGGACTTTCCCTAAGCCTCTAGTCTGCCACATAAAAAAAAAAAAAAAAAAAAAAAACGACTGTTTTGGTATTCGCAGAAGAATTCCTCCAGGAGTCGATCAATAAAACGGAGTCCTTCTTAACAGTTGCAGCTGATTTTGTTTTACAATCTTCATAGATTATGTCAAGCCATTTGGATGCAAGAGTTCTTCTATTGGGTACTTTTTGCGCAAAGGAAGGTCGAATGACCTTTACAAAATCCAAGAAAAACTTGGATTCAATTACATTAAACGGTATATTGCAACCGAAAAAAAATTTTGCCATTGCTGTAGTTACTTCAGTTATCTCTTTGTCGGTAATTTTGCCGACAAAACTGTTTAATCCTGAATTTTGACGACGTCTTTTTAATAATTTTGAATTTAAACAGTTATCCGAGGGTGATTGCGCGACGGACGAAGAAGCAGTCGAAGAAGAAGAAACAGATGATAATGATGATGTGGTTGTTCGTGCGAAATTCTCGTATTGTTGAGTTTGAGGTATTAAGAAAATTTCCTCGTTATTCGTAAGCTCAAACTAAAAAAATGTAGAATTAACTTATACTTTTTTTCTTGTATAGAAAAAGCTTTGCTTACATTGGAATCATCATCAGCAATCAAGAAAATTTCTTGCACTTCCTTCAGGCAACTTTCTTCTGAAACATTTATTTCAGAAGAAATTTCGGTAGAATTTAAATTTTCCTTGCTTGTACAAGTACTCTCAGAATCAGTTGATTCAGTTCCAGTTAATTTGAATTTGCAAGAATTTCTGTATGTTAAAAAAAATAACCAAATAGTAATTTAACTAAAACAAGGAAACAGAGAAAATTTATTTACTGTTACCTGTGAGCTTTAAGTCGCTGTAAAGCGGTATTTTTTAAGATTTTATTGCAAACGTGACACAATGCAGAAAGTTTACCCGATTCATCACTTTTTTTCATTGCAAAACCAAGCGATTTATAATTAATTGAAAATGGTCTTCCACCGGCACTTTTTACAGGATTTTCCATGGTGCGTTTCTATGGCTACAACCTGCTACAACCGAATGAAAGAAATGTCAAAAATAAGACAATCTTTACGTTATTTACGATAATTTACGTTATTGACATTAATTTACGTTATTTACGTTATTTACGTTTATTTACGTTATTTACGGTTAAATATCAAAAATCCTCTATTTACGTGTAAATTACCAACACTGGTCAAAGGTTTTCAAAGTCATTAGATGTCATAAAATATTAACCGACGTCACGGAAGGCGACGAACAAGATAAAATCATCCGAGACTATCATGTTCAGAGTAATCATAGAGGTATCAATGAAAGCCTAAATCATTTAAAACGAAAATACTTCTTTCCATTGATGAAGAATAAAATATCCCAAATCATAAATACCTGTAGCGTATGCCAGACTATGAAGTATGATCGGTCCCCTCCAAAGGTTAAGCACACGGTCCCTGAAACCCCTTTAAAACCTCTCGATATAATCCATGTGGATATATATACCATTAACAATCAGCAAATCCTCACCGTCATTGACAAATTTTCTAAATTTGCTTCAGCACATACTCTGATAGCGAGAAACAGCTTAACGATAATCAAAGCTCTAAAACAGTTTATAAGTACCCATGGCGTACCGAAGAAACTAGTTTCCGATTCTGGAGCAGAATTCACTTCTCTCATTTTCCAAGATTTCTGTAAACAATTCCAAATCCACCACCACGTCACTTCATATCAGCAAAGTAGTAGCAATTCGCCTGTTGAACGCTTACATTCAACACTAACTGAAATTTATAGGATCATCCACAATTTACATAAAACTAGAGATCACGACGATATTTTAAGCGAAACAATTATAACATATAATAATGCTATACATTCAGCCACCCAATTTACTCCTTTTGAGATTTTCTACGGTCGAACCTATGAGTTCAATAACGATTTACAACACCAGAACGTTCATGAATATCTAGAAAAATTAAAAGAATTCCAAACCCAGATATACCCGACGATAAAAGAAAAATTAGAAACTAATGTTAAAAATAATATAGAAAAACTTAATACAAATAGAGAAGAACCGGAACCATACGATGAAGGTATGAGAATTTATAGGAAAGAGTGTAGGCGGAATAAATTAACCCCTCGATTTAGCAAACATAAAGTAAGACAAGATAAAGAAGTTACTCTTATTACAAATAAAAATAAAAAATTACATAAATCAAAAATTAAGAAGAAACGTAAATTTCAGGGCAATAGGGCAGATATTAGCAGAGAAAGTAGAAATTCACGACTTGACGAACAACAAGGGCATTCTACCACTCAAATTGGGAATAGCTAGAACTATACGAGGACATGACAATTTATTACATATAGTAAAACTTAGACAGTACGAAGAAAATATAAACAAGATAGACAACTCCTTAAAGACATTGGACAGTATATACGAACTAAATAACTCATTGGACACTACAAAAACTAAATTAGGCGAACTTAGAAACAAACTGCAGACTTTAATGCCATCATTTAGAACTAGGACTAAGAGAGGACTTATAAACGGACTAGGGACACTTATTAAAGGAATCACGGGAAATATGGACGCTAATGACGCTTTAAAACTTAATACAGAAATTGACACTCTCATGAAAAATGACCAAATGGTAAAAACCGAACTTAACAAACAAACATTAATTAATAAGAAAATGGTAGAACGTTTTGATAATATCACTAAGCATATTAATAACCAACAAGAAATAATAACTAATTATTTTAAATTTACGCAAGATAAAATCCAAAACAAAATTAAATCCGAAAATGCACTATTCCAATACTTACAATTTCTAAATCAAATCAATTACAACATAGACTTACTCCACGCACATCTAGCTAACATTGGAGAAGCTATCGTTTTTGCAAAATTGAACATAATCCCTAAACAGATATTAAGCATTACAGAACTATTAGAAATTCATACTATAATTGAAAAACAAAATATAACTATAAAATCAAATGAACATTTATACGAGCTACTTGGCCTTCAAGCCTATTATAATGATACTAATATAATATTCAACATTCAAATACCGAATTTTTCTGAAGAAATTTATTCTATATTTCATATTATCCCACTTCCTATTAACAAAACTAACACCCTTAAACCCAAGCCGTATATTTTGCTAAATTCAAATCACATTCAAAATCTTGACAACATTTGCAATAGAATAGAAGGTACATATTATTGTAGAGAAACTAATGATAGAGAACCAGTAAGTAGTTCATGTATAGGGAATTTAATTAATAACAAGCCAGCCAAATGCGAACTGCACAAGAGGAAAACTAACGCCGAAATTTTTCAACCGGAGCCAAATTACATAATCTTAATCGAGGCTCCAGCGACCATCATCTCCACCACCTGCGGCCTAGACGAAAGGAAAATCCAAGGATCAGCGCTCATCCACTTTGAAAATTGCCAAGTGAAAATCAACGATGTCACCTACAGCACTCTAGAGAGCAGATATTGGGACGAGATAACCATCCATCCTACCATCTTCAATGAATCAAACACCACCTTCTTCAATAGCCCTATAAAACTGGAAAAACTGCAGAACTACCAATTCGCCGAAAGGAACACCTACGAGATGCTGGAACCTTACGTCCGCTTAGATGACTTCGTCCCTTCATACATAATACTAGTTGTTGTGATACTTACCATCATCCTAATCACCTACGCAGGACTATATAGAAGTTTTCAGAAGAGAACATCCCTGGAACTACAAAGTGCTTCACCTACCATATCCGCATTCGCGACGCCCAGCGAACCTTCAAGGATTCAGTTCATCTGGCCGTCGCTCAACACTAAGGGGGGAGGAGTTACATGCCCTTAACCCCAAATGCCAAATGCAACACCCGTGTGACCTGATGATTCCAGTCATGAACTCTACACATGCCGCTAACCAATTTCCGTTCCCGATTCATACACCAGACGCCACCTAAGCATAAGTTAAGTAAATTAAGTAGAAGGTTCTCTTTAGAGTAATTTAATATCTAAGGTATTTCCACATTTTATTAAATTCTTTAAGGTAAATCATATTCAAGTAATAATTAGGCTGGACACTCTTGTGCTGGCTTTCGCTTCATCAAGTCGATATCTTAAATCCGATTTATATTATTGTTAAAGACTTTATTTTACTCTTGTTTGATTAATTAATTATTGTAGTAAAAAGTAGTTTTCATAAATTTAAATAAACAGATCTTTTATAGTGTAAAAATCAAATTCATTATTTTTTTTACTGTTTCCGCGGTTCTGAGATATAACTCGCGTACGAAACTTTACCGGCGAATTAAACGTCAAACTTTATGTTGACGCATGAAAAAACTTCGCCGTATTATGTCATTTTTTACGACGAATTCAATGGAACTGCCATAAAAAACGATAGAAGTCTATTTTAAAAGATATTGTAAAAAAGATAGTTTTTACATAAGTCGAATAAGAGGGAAAGAGAGGCTAATTATGTAAAAATAGAGCGAGATACAAAATAATTATGTAAACATGGATGGCGGAAGTTGAAAAAATATGAATTATAGGCATTTTCGAAATTAATAAAAATATTAGAAAAAGAAAAATATAAAATTACGTATAACATGAAAAATGCTGAAAATAATTTTAGAAATTTAACGATAATAATTAGTTCAAGGAATATTTTTGGTATAAGGACATACGAAAATTTTTGGACTTTGGTAATGCAGTTCGCCTAAGTACCACTTTCTAGGATATATAAAGCGGGTACCAACAAGGACTCAGCCTCTTTTTCGTCGATTGAGTTTTCCAGTGCAACCACAATTTATATGCCATAAGGTGAAGAAATTGTATATGCTGAAAGCAGTCAATTATTAAAATAGCACAATCAGTTAGAAGTAAAACTAAAACCCAAAAAAAATCAAACATTTTGAGTATTCTCATGCATGCCAGAATAACTGGTGAATTTTGAGAAATAAATGCATGTTTGATTAAGGTAAAGGAAAAGGGTGTTGGAAATTGGTTTGAATAAAGCAAAACTAAAATTATTAAAAATAATAATATTTTACTACATGGTACTACACAGCAGATTGTGAAGGTTCTTCCACATATGCCATATTGGTGAAAGTGGAAAGAACATATGCAAAGTGTTGTGATACCACTTTAAAAACCAAAAAAAGTACTAATTGATTTTTGTTACATCTAAGAACAAATTTAATGAATAAAGATTTTATTTTTTTTTAAACTAAATCAAAGCTGTTCTCATTTCTAAGTCAACCTAGAATATTAATTGCACGATCATTATTATCATATCATAACCAGTCAAGGTGATCTACATTCACTGGGCACAACTGGTAGGTTTAATTGGCGACACAGGTTTTATCCTTTTATCACTACGCATCAGTGATAAGGTGAACAATCGGCAACTAAACAAATATACCTTCAAATTATTACCCTTAATTTATTTAATTCTAATTATTTTTTTTCTTTCTAATTTTATCAAATTTCCACCAATTTTATTATAATTTTCTTATTTTTTATTAAAATTTCTTGTGTACTAAAAATATCCTTTTTGACCATTTTCCTTATTTTCTACTGCAATATCATAATTATATTATTTTATATATTCATCCTTTTTCCATATATTTTCTCTTTTTCTCTTATTATCTTTATGTAATTTTTATGTTTATTGAAATATCTTTTTATACATAAAATATTTCGTTTTTCTGGCATCACCGCTGGATTCTTCATGAAATTTCACCTCGATTTCATGTATCATATGTTGCTATAGCATGAAGTTTGACGTTTCTATACAACGTCGACTTTTTTTCGCGAACGTGCGCGCCGGGTTTTTTACACAACAACTTATCCGTGTTTGTTAATAAAGTCAGTTTAGGTTTTAAGATATGTAATTTATTAAAATAGAAATTATGAATATAAAAAATAAAAAGTTAGCCTGATTGTCTGGCGTGTTGCTTGTCTGAAGTCTAGAACAGAAAAAGGGCAGAGGGTAAAGCTTTATTATACACTTCAAAGAGAAAGCTAAAAATAAGCAACATTGCCAGCCTAAAACTATATTATACAAAGAATGATAACTTCTCACATGAAATTGGCTGGGCTAATTCTCATTCTTTAACACTCCTCCTCAATTTCATTTGAGATGCTTTCACTTACAAAACATTTTATAATTCAAAAAAACTTTAATCATATTAGTCCGAGTTCAGTTCTTAATCTTTCAAAAGAATCCTTATTCAAGGCCTTTGTTAAAATATCAGCCTTTTGCAACTTTGATGGTATGTATTCAACTTTGAGTAGCCTCTTATCGCATAAATCCTTAACAAAGTTATATTTGATATCCACATGTTTTAATCTCTGATGTTGCCATCTTGATAACAGGTGGATGCAGGATTGATTGTCTTCGTACACTATAATTGGTCCATCCCATGAAATTCCGAAATCATGTAAAACGTTTGTTAACCATAACATTTCCATTGCTGCACTAGCTAGAGCAACGTATTCAGCTTCGGTTGAGGAAACCGCAACAGTGGTTTGCTTCTTTGTTGCCCAACTGACTAATCCGCCAAATACTTCGAAGGCGTAGCCTGTTGTCGATTTTCTATCTTCTCCTCCTCCCCAATCAGAATCTGCATAACCAATCATTATTTCTGAAGAATTTCTTCTAAAGTGTAGCCGGAAGTCCAGTGTTTCTTTTAAATATCTCAATACTCGCTTTAAGCCTTTCCATTCAGTCATTGTAGCTCTATTTTGAAAACGAATGTAATAGTTGACTGCCGCGCTCACGTCTGGCCTTGTGTTTAACATGAGGTACATTAGACACCCTATTAATTCTCTATATGGGATATGTTCCATCATATCGTCATCTTTTTCATCTTTACATATTTTATTCGAACTTGATTTCACTTCCATAGGTGTAGCTATTCCCTTACATTCAGACATTTCAAATCTGTTTAGCATATTCTTTATGTAGGCCTTTTGACTTAAAAACATTCCATCTGATGTTCTTTCAATAACAACTCCCAGAAAACAATTTACTTCACCAAGTACTTTGACATCAAGCTCGTTCTGCAATGAAGTGCACACAGAATCTAACTCCTTATGGTCATCACTTCCTAAAATGATATCATCCACATATATTAGTAGGTATATATTTGAATTACCTCTTTTGACATATAGGCATTTGTCTGCTTGCGATTGTTTGAAGCCAAGTGATGTGATGATTCTGTGAAAGTGTGCATTCCAAGTTCGTGGAGCTTGTTTCAAACCATAAAGGGATTTTCTTAATCTGCATACTTCCTCTGAATTTTCAGTTTTTCCTTCGGGCTGCTGCATGAATATTTCCTCGTCCAACTCACCATGAAGAAAAGCATTCTTCACATCCAATTGCCGAGTATACAAGTCTTGATGGTTTATGACTGACAAGAAAGTTCTTATGGTTGTAGAGAATGCAACTGGAGCATAAATTTCCTCATAATCAAACCCCCTTCTCTGTGCACAACCCTTTACAACGAGTCTTGCTTTATACCTTACAATGTTTCCATGTTGATCTCTTTTCACTCCAAACACCCATCTATTTCCAAGTGCTCTTTTTCCAGGTGGTAACTTGACGAGATCCCACGTACAATTTTTCTTTAGCGAGTTTATTTCCTCTTCAACCGCCTCATACCACATATCCTTATCGTGCCTTCTCCCGATATCACTATAACTTACAGGAGCATCATCAACCATTGAATCGATATAAAGTGCCAGTGCTGAGTAATCTTCAAGATATTTTGGTTGACGTTTATTACGCGTACTTGTTCTAGTTTCCCTTATGACATCTTCACTTATTTTATTTCTTTCAGGAGTTACTTCCGAAACATTTTCATCTCCAGGTTCAATTTCCGCTTTATCTTCAACTTCTTGTATTCCAGACTCTTCCACCCCATGATGTTCATATTCTGCTTCTTGTTCGCTTCCATCATTTGATGTTGACCAAATATTTGTTTCCTTTTCTGTTCTCTGTATAACTGTTGATTCATCGAATATTATATCTCTGCCGTTATAAACTTTATTTTCTTCCGGACACCAGAGACGATAGCCGTTTGTGCAGTATCCTATTAAAATACATTTTTTAGTTCTTGTTTCAAATTTACCTTTTCTTAGCTCACGCGGAATGTGCAAGTAGGCGATACAGCCGAAAACTCTCAGTTTCTTTACGTCTTGTTTGTTTCCATACCACATTTCAGCTGGAACACTATTTTTCAAGGCTTCAGTTGGTGTTCGGTTAATAATATAGACAGCCGCCAGCACTGCTTCCGACCAGAAGTTCTTTGGAAGATTTGATCCTATTATCATACATCGTGCTTTTTCTATTATTGTACGATTCATTCTTTCGGAAACTCCATTTTGTTCAGGAGTATATCGAATAGTAAATTCGTACTGGATACCACGTTGTTCAAAATGATTTTGAGTTTCTGCGGATAGATATTCCCTTCCGTTGTCACATCTAAAACGACTAATCCTATTACCAAAATGAGCTGTTGCCATTGACTCATATATTTTAAAATATCGCAAAACTTCAGATTTGTCTTTCATCAAAAATACCATTGTAAAGTGCGTGTAATCGTCAATTAGAGTTAGTGCATATCTCTTCCCGTCATAAGATTCTGGAGATATCGGACCAAATAAATCACTATGTACTAACTGCAGTGGTCTTTTTGCTCTCACTCTTTGATCTCTGTGTGGTAACTTTGTCTGCTTGCCGGCAACACACGTAGAACAAACAAACTTGCTTGCGAATTCCTCATCGCCGACATCAATTCCTGTCACTAGGTTTCTTAATTTCTTTAAGGAAGATTCACTTATATGTCCTAACCTCTTATGCCACAATTCAGTTTCAATTGTTGTGGTACAGACGTATCCTGAGGTTTGATTCATTTCCTTTTCAAAAGTTAGTTCGTAGAGTTTTTCCTTTCTTACAGCTATGGCCAGCAACTTACCGTTTTTGAATATTTTTCCTAGACCTTTTCCAATAATGTATCCCTTCATTTCCAGTTTCCTCACTGACAACAGGTTCAATTCCAAACCGGGCACATATAGAACGTCAGAAATTTTAATTTTATATGACAGACCGCCGTTAGTAATTGATTTCACTTCTACATTTCCCACGCTCTCAGCTGTCAATGCCCTGCCAGACTCTGCTAATTTTATAGTTACAGGTTTTTCCAGAATTTTTGCACTTGTTAAATATTGTTCACAATTTGTTAGATGCTCTGTAGATCCCGAATCCAAGTACCACTTCACTACACCTTTCTTCCCATCAGCTGATGCCAGAAAACAGAATTCCTTATCACAATTTTCTTGTTGATTTGTCACTGCCATATTTGCTTTTCTATTTATAGGATTTGGTTTATTTCGACACTGTGCTCTAAAATGTCCAGGCAATCCACAGTTATGACATTTAAATTTATTCATGTTTTCTTCATTTGTCTTTAACCTGCTTCCACTGCTGGCCCATTTTTTTCCTTTAAACTGACCACTTCTTGCCGCAAACGCTGTCAGCTGTGGCGCTTCTCTTGTTTTCCTCCTTGCTATGTTTCTCTTTGTTTCTTCGTCAATCAGCCTTCTCTTGACAAAACTTAGACTTAAATTTCCCGTTGACAAGGTTTCCAACGCTGTAACCACTACTTCGTATTCATTTGGCATCGTTAATAAGAGATGGCAAACAATATCATTTTCTTCTAATTTCGCACCTGCTGACCTTAATTCTCTTGTGAGTTTATCGAAATGTGCGAAGTGCTGCTCCAAGCTCTCCATGTTGGGGTTAAACCTTAGCGACAGTAATGCTTTACGAATTAATAATTGATTTGCAATTCCTTTTCTTTCAAACGTGTCTTTTAGAGAAGCCCATATCTCGTATGCAGTTTCTTTATCCTTTACATATTCCAAATGACTATCAGCCACCCGTTGTATAATTTGCGATTTACATTTATTATTTCTCTTCTTGAGTGATTCCAACCTGGTTAATTTGGCCTTTTCTTTTTCCCCATTCGGCACGTCTCTTGTTTCTAACTCGTTTAGAGGACTTCTAATAAATTCAATTAAATTTATTTCTTCCAGGAAAGTCTCCATACGGAAAGCCCAATTGCTGAAATTATTTCCATCAAACAATGGAATTTTATATTCCTTTTCTTCCGCCATTTAGAATCTTTCCAGCTAAATCTTTTTAAATTTAAGTATATAAGTACATAATCTCGCCTGGCTCTGGGCCCATAACCTGTTAATAAAGTCAGTTTAGGTTTTAAGATATGTAATTTATTAAAATAGAAATTATGAATATAAAAAATAAAAGTTAGCCTGATTGTCTGGCGTGTTGCTTGTCTGAAGTCTAGAACAGAAAAAGGGCAGAGGGTAAAGCTTTATTATACACTTCAAAGAGAAAGCTAAAAATAAGCAACATTGCCAGCCTAAAACTATATTATACAAAGAATGATAACTTCTCACATGAAATTGGCTGGGCTAATTCTCATTCTTTAACAGTGTTTTTTACAGGTAAGTATGGTGATTATTGTGATGATGTTTAAATTGTGCGGTGTTTTTTGTGCTATGTGTAGGTGTTAGTATCGGTAATTGTTGGTCAAAAAATGGTCAACAATTACTAGTTTCATAAAGTTGGGTTATGTGTGAAATACACCCTTTCTTATCACTTTACCTGTGTTTGATAGTTATTTCAACTATTTTACATAGGTAAATTGTCTCCAATCATGTGTTTTCATTACTTAATAATGTGCTGCGTGGATAATATATGTTATTTGTACTGAGTGTATTTGGTTTTCGTGTAATGTATTGTTGTTGTTTTTGCTTGCAAGTCAACAAATTTTCTTTCAAGGTTGTTTATATATTTATTGAATCTATTTACATGCTTTAATTTATTTGAATTATATTTTTTTATCATTTTTTATTTTTAGCCATATTGCAGCAGTATTTCGGCTTTGATACCTTAACTAGGTAAGTTTCTTGTGTGTGTGTGTTTATGTTTATTTGCATTGTTTTTTGTTTTGGCGTGTTTCAGGAATTTTTGTTTTCATGGAAATTATATTCGTAAATATTAATCCAATATATTGTTACCTTTTAGGTATGTTGCAGTTGAAATAATTATGACGAACAAACAAAAGAAAACAAAAAAAAAACAAAAAAAACAGCAGAGGGTTGAAGCGAACAGATAAAACAAAATAAACAAAAGCAGTAACCCAAAAGTATCTTTCTTTGTGCCCCTTTAATCCCTCATGGGACATAGGGCGGAAACAGTTGCCCTCCAGCGGACTCTGTTTTGCGCGACAGTTCTCAGCTCTGACCAGGATCTCCCAGTTGTTGCGGCCTCTGCTAGTAGGGTCCTCCTCCACGTTGTTCTAGGTCTTCCAACTCGACGGGATCCTTGCGGGTTCCAGTCAAGGGCCTGTTTGGCTAGGTTTTCGTTATCGCGTCGCAAGGTGTGGCCAACCCAATTCCATTTCCTTCGCCTGATTTGGTCGTCTATCCTTTCTTGGCCGGCACGGCGCCATAGCTCTTCATTTGAAATTCTATCTTGCCAGCGGATTTTTAGAATACGACGCAGGCATCTGTTGATGAAGACTTGTAGGCGCCCTGTGATGAATTGGGTGACTTTCCATGTTTCGCAACCGTACAAAAGAACTGCCTTAACGTTGGAGTTGAACAGCCGCAATTTGGTGTTAGTTGAGATCTCCGTTGATCTCCATATGCGGAACAGGCATGCATATGCGCCTCGTGCTTTATTTATTCTGGAACTGACGTCTTCTTCTGCACCGCCATTTTCGGTAATAATGCTACCGAGGTAGCAGAATTTATCTACCAGTTCCACGTCACGGTTATTCAGCGCAGTTCGTTCAAGTGTGTTTGCATTTATCCGCATTTCTTTGGTTTTGTTCGGATTCAGCCTTAAGCCTGCTAGACTACTTTCTGTTGCCAAATTGTTTAACATGTTTTTTAGCTCCTGATGTCTGTGGGCCAGCAAACAGATATCATCCGCGTAGTCGAGGTCCTTAAGGCGATCTAGCAAACCCCATTGTATGCCGCCTGTTCTACTATCTAGAGCGCCGACAAGAATGTCATTTATTACTATAAGAAATAGTAATGGCGAAAGTAGACATCCTTGTCGTACTCCTGAATTCACCTCGAAGCTGTCGGATAATTTTCCATTATGGAGAACTCTGCATTTGGAATTGTTGTAAAGGGCTTTTATCAATTCTATTATTTTATCAGGCAGTCCACGTCGCCGTAATGCCTGCCATATAAAGCTCCTATTAACCGAGTCGAACGCTTTCTCATAATCTACGAAAGCAAGGTAAAGGGGGGATCGGAATTCAGTAGACTGCTCCACTATGATTCTCAAGGTGTTATATGGTCTATACATGAGCGGCCCTTCCTGAATCCGGCCTGCTGCCTTCTAAGCGTTCGGTCCACTGCCTCTCTTATCCTTGATAATATAACGTGGGACAGGATTTTACCCACAGTAGATAATAGACAGATGCCTCTCCAGTTGTCGCATATTGTTAGGTCCCCCTTTTTGGGTATTTTGACTATGATACCTTCCGTCCAATCCTCCGGAAAGGTACAGGTGTTCCATGCTATTTCCAGGATTGGCTGAAGCGCATATGCTATGAGGCTTGAATCGGCTTTCAACAATTCTGGCGGGATGCCATCTTTTCCAGCTGCTTTACCATTGGCCATCGCATGAATTGCGGTTACTATTTCCGTCTTGGATGGGGCCCGGGTGTTGATTCTTATCGGCTGGGCATTGTTGCTGTTTTCCTGAGGTTCTTGTGCAAGTGAACCATTCAGGGCGGCGAAGAAGTAATCTCTCCATCTTTGGAGTTGCTCCTCGTCGCTGCACAACAGCCTTCCATCCTCACTCTTAACGGCATGTTTTTTAGTAGAGTGATTCCCAAAAGTATGCGGTGAGTTTTTTTTTGTATTTTATTTGTTTTATATATTTTTTTTTTGTTTTTTGGGGCTAAACAATTTTTTGTTTGTTTTTTATTTGTTTGGGGCTGAACATTCTCCCCCCTGTTGAACAACCTTGTTCAACCGCTTTTGTAGTTTGCTGAGGCCTCGTTTGTGGTGGTGGTGGAAGACGATTCGTCCGTCAGCTTTTACCTGAAGCCTCACATGGTACCGGTTGGGTAGGTTGATGGTTTGTTCCTTTTTCCTCGTTGACCGGACTTGTTCAAACTTTATTCTGTTTATTATGTGTTTTGGGAAGTATAGGTCTTCACCCTCCCTGGTGATAAAACGTTGGAAGCAGTTTTGCTCTCGTTCCTTGAGGTCCTTCAATGTTGTAGTGGGTTTCAATAGGCGTAAATTATATATTTGACGCTTATTGATTGTCGCAGGTTCTTTAAGAATGATTTCGGTGCTGCAATCCTTCTCAATAAAATAATATCGCTTATGTGACAGATCTTTTGTTTGTGCTGGTCCGGCCAGTCGTCGATACCTTAGCCATTGGATTAGGTATATCAGGTACCGTGAGATCAATCACAATTTGCTGTTTGGGTGTAATGGAGTTCGTCCTCTTTGAAGTTTCTTGCATAATGCCTACGTTATTCTGATGGGCTGTTCTTGGCCGAGTACTTGGTTTTACTAGATCCATTTCCAGGCGCTGTATTTTTGGCCTTGATGGATCTTCTTGACTCGGTTTTCTGTCTGGTGATGCCCTGGGTTTAGTAGTCGGGACTCGCCTGGGTTGAGTGCGGATTCGAAACTCTGGTCCGCGCGGCGAGACTTCCTTTGACCGCTTAGTGATGGGATGTTTTGGAGTTCCTGTATTTTTCTTGATCTTTGGCGACTGGGGATGCCTTGGCGTTTGAAACTTCTTAGTTGACGCAGGACCATCAACGAGTGCCGATAACTCTGCTAGCTCTGCTTCAAAGTCGAGTTCAAGGTCCAAGACCGGGCTTTCTCGAGAACCGGTTGCTCCATAAAGCCAATAGTTCTCGGCGGCAGCTAGATCCTCCTCGGTGTATTCAAAGTCTGACATCTGTAACAAGGTTGGATTAGTTGTCTGTTTGAATAAGATGGTTTGGACAATGGACAAACTTTACTTGTGGACTGTACATTTAACAAGACGGCACTTCCAAAACTGTGGCTCTCTTATGGTTTTACTTCTAAGGGAGACGACTGAGTTATGGGTAGACGACATATTTTTGTTATTGGGCGTCGAAATGTCCTTTGGCTGGTTTTGACTTGTACCACTCGTATTAACCCGTCTGGTCCGGGGAAAGTCTCTTCGATGACTCCAAGAGGCCACCTTGTGGGTGGCATGTTTTCATGTTTGATGAGGACTATATCCCCGGCCTGTAATGTGGTTTGTTGAGTGTTCCATTTTGGTCTCTGCTGTAGTTGATTTAGATAGTCCTTTGACCATGCCTTCCAGAACTGTTTTACCATAAATTGGATGTGTTTCCAACGTTGTACTAGTGACACAGTTTCCGTCTCAGTGGTCGATTCAGGAAGGGCGTTTAATGGTTGCCCGATTAAGAAGTGTCCTGGGGTGAGAATCGTTGTGTCCTCAGGATCATTTCGGATCCAACAAAGTGGTCGTGAATTTAAGCATGCTTCGATTTGAGTGAGTAATGTGGCATACTCCTCAAACGTACACGTTGAGTTTTTCACTGTCCTGTATAGATGGTACTTGATGGATTTTACGCTTGCCTCCCATAATCGACCAAAATGAAGTGCTGCTGGAGGATTAAAGTTCCATGATATTCGTTTGGGGGTGAAGTATCGTTCCGCATCTAGATTGGACTCCTTGATGACTTGTCGTAATCTGAATAAATGTTTGTGCAAAGTCCTCGTCTAGCTATGAATCTTTTTAAGGCTGCGATGAATGCTGTTGATGATAAATCTGAAACCAGCTCGATATGTACAGCCTTAGTTGCTAAACAGACGATGACACAAATGTAGGCTTTTTGTACTTTTGCGTTTCTTAGTGCTGATGTCTTAATAGTAATTGGTCCAGCGTAATCAATGCCAACATGGGTAAAGGGCTTGCTAATGTTGACTCTTGGAGTAGGTAACTGCCCCATTAATTGTGTCATAGTTTCTCCCCTTTGTTTAACACATACCACACATTTATGTATTCTGCTGGTGATACATCTTCTTGCATTTAAAATCCAAAATCGTTGACGGCTCGTACTTAACACCAATGAAGGTTCGCCATGTAATGTTTCTAGGTGGATCTTGTCTATGAGTAAGTGTGTGAGCGTATGATTTTGGGGTAAAATGATGGGATGTTTCACCTCGTATGGGATTGTGGCATTGCGTAGTCTTCCTCCCACTCGTATCAACTGGGCATGGTCCATGAACGGCGTTAATTTTATTAATCGACTGCTTCGTGCTAGTGGTTTTCCTTGTAATAAACTGGCATGTTCCTCCGGAAAAGCCATCTGCTGCGTAAGTCGTAACATTGAATTCTCTGCCCTTTGCCATTCCAGGGCAGATAAGTGCTTAGTTTGTTTATCCGTAGGATGTAAGCAATTGTATTTAAAACGTTGTATGATGGCTACTATATAGATAAGTCGTGTTATGGACGAGTAGCGACATAATATGTTGTCCTCAAGTTGTGTGAGAAAACTTGTGACGGCTGGTTTTTTCGCTTCAAGATCGGTATTTTCCTTTATTTCTTGAAACTGCGGCCATTGGGTCTGTGGTTTACTTAGCCAACTGGGTCCATGCCACCATAACTGATTGTTAATTAAATTTGTCACCGAGATGCCTCGAGATGCTATGTCGGCAGGATTATCTTCTGTTGAGATGTGTCTCCATTGGTCGTATCGTATTACCTCTTGAATTTCGACGACACGATTGGCCACGTACGTCTTCCATCTGGACGGATGTTCCTTCACCCATTGGAGCGCGATCATTGAATCCGTCCATGCGAATGTGGGGATATGTTTTAGTTGCATGTCTTCAATCGTGTTTTTTACTAGTTTGGCTAAAATTACAGCTCCATTCAGTTCTACCCTGGGTATTGTTGTTGGCTTGTGAGGAGCCACCTTCGGCTTGGAAGTAAGTAAGATTGTTGAGATTTGTCCATGATCCTCCTCTACTCGTAAGTATAGGACTGCAGCGTATGCCTTTGCTGATGCATCACAAAAACCATGGAGTTGTGCCTTAGTATTGACGCTGTATTTAATCCACCTAGGAATTTTTAATTTGCTTTATTAGTTAGCTCGTGTTTGAAAGTTAACCACTCATTTTCTATTTGGGTGGACACCTGTTGATCCCATGAACAGCCGGTTATCCATAATACTTGCATTAATATTTTAGCAATGATAATGACAGGAGATAACCAGCCTAATGGGTCATATAAGGATGCGATATCTGAAAGAATATTGCGTTTAGTTGTAGTGGTGTATTCTCGCATTGGAGTGATGGCAAATGTGAAGTGATCTGGTCCAGGATGCCAACGTATCCCAAGGGTTTTCACTGCTTCGTCTGTGCTGAGTGTTAACACAGTCTTTAGTTCACGATGCTCTGGAGGGAGATGATCTAATAATTTCTGATCATTACTAGCCCATTTTCGTAAATTAAAACCGCCGGATCGTGTGATGTTTATCAGTTCCATTTGTAAATGTTCTGCATCGTGGGTGTTGTCAGCTCCGGTTAGCAAATCGTCGACATAAAAGTTATTATGTAGTGCTTTCGAGACTAACGGCCAAGTTTCCCTTTCATCCACTGCCAATTGTTGTAGCGTGCGAATGGCTAGGTAAGGAGCACTTGCCGTGCCAAAAGTCACAGTTTTCAATTTGTAATCTTGAAGTTGTAAGGTTTTTGGATTTTGCCATATAATTCTTTGAAATGTTTGGTCCTTATGATGAACATCAATCATGCGGTACATTTTCTCAATGTCTGCATTCATAGCGACTTTATATTTTCTCCAATTGAGCAAAGTTGCAAACAGCTTTGGCTGCAGTCTCGGTCCAGTCAGCAAGTGATCGTTGAGCGATGTCCCATTTGTAGTTTTGGCAGATGCATCGAATACGACTCTTAATTTAGTCGTGGTGCTCTCCTTGAAGACTGCATGATGAGGGATGTAGAAATGATCTTCCTTCTCTGTTGGAGGATCCACTTCTTCCATGTGCCCAAGTTCAATATATTCGTCTAAACACTTTCTATATTCTTCTTCGAATTGTGGTTTCATGGCGAACTGCCGTTGCAGCGATGTGAAACGTTTGAGTGCTTGTGGTCTTGACAATCCTAAAGTAGGAACCTTGTTGTTCTTAAATGGAAGGTTGACTTGGTATTTTCTATTTTGTTTGCGTGTGTGGGTTTTATCGAAGATTTCTTGGCACATTTCGTCGTCCTCGTTTAGGATCTGTTTTGCTGGCAATTCTTCGATTTCCCAAAACGATTTTAACTGTTCATTTAAGTCCATCGTTGTGGCCGTAAATGCTGATACTTGATCAACGAAAGTATTTGTCATTGGTCCAAGTATTATCCACTCAAATATGGTATTAATGGCTATTGGGGCGGTGTCAGGTCCTTTTCGGATACCTTCCTTTACGATGCGTGCATAAAGTCGAGTTCCTAGAAGGGCGTCGATCCGTCCTGGCTTCCAGAATGTTGTATCCGCTAGTGGCAAGTTGTTGAGGTGTTTCCATTCCTCCTTGCGAATTACCTTTGTTGGTAAGGGAACACTGATATTACATATCAGGAAATCATCTGCTATTGACACCGTGTTAGAGCTCTTTGATTTTAACGTGAGTCTAACTTGTTGATGTGCAATCGCTGATGGGCTAATGTCTATGCCTGTGATTGCTACAGTTGTCGGGGAGCCTGTAGCTCCTAATTGTTTGCATGCAGCCTTCGTTATGAACGAAGATTCGGAGCCAGGGTCAATTAGACACCGTAACGTATTTTCCGAGCCATGATCAGTTCGAAAGGCTATCAATGCTGTTGCCAACAATGCATGGCTACTTCTCATGGCTAAGAAACTTTGTATCGTATTTCCTCCGGTAGCGCTGTCGGCTGCCTTCGGAAGTGTTGGAGATGGGCTTGGTATGTCGTCTCCTTCGTAAAAATGTTTTCCTTTGAATCCTGTTGATCTTTGCTTCTCTTGTCTTGAGTCATCGTGCAAAGTAGTATGATGTCTTTGTTTGCATTTGCGACATGTATATTTACTTGTGCATTCCCTTGTAGTATGATTATTTGATAGACAGTTCAATCACCGTCCAGTTTGCTGTAGTATCTTACGCCTAGCCTCAGTACTCATTTGCTGATACTTGGTACATACGCGAATATAATGTTTTTGCTGGCAAGCAGGACAGCAGTTTTGTTTCACCGTATAATAACTATGTGTGACCCTTTTAGTGATAGTTGGCTTGAGTGCCTGTGCTGCTGACTTCGGAACGATTGTATCGGCTATCGACTCTAGAATCCGTAATCTCATCGTTAAGAATTTGCTAAAGTTCGAGAAACTTGGCAACGTCTGATCTGCTCCTTGCTCTTCTTCCCATAACCGTAGTGTGGTGAAGGGAAGTTTTTGTACTAACAAGAAGATCAAAATTGCATCCCAAGATTACGTATCCACTTCTAAGCTCTTCAGTTGTTGAAGACATTCGGAGGTTGTATCTATTAATTCCTTCATGCCTTTAGAAGTTTCCGTGGACAGTTTCGGTATGCTGGTGAATGTTTTTAATTGGTGATTCACTAACATTCTCTTATTTTCGTACCGCTCCTTCAGTTTTTCCCACGCTGGTGCATAATCCTCATTAGTAGTTGGAACATGTCGTAGCAAGCTTTCTGCTTCTCCTACTAAACATTCCTTTAAATAGTGTAGCTTTTGCACTGGAACGAGTCTTGAGTTGTTATGGACCAACGAAACAAACACATCATGAAATGATCGCCATAAGTCATAGTCACCATTATATTTTGGCAAACTAATTTTCGGCAATTGAATCTCGTGTGGTGTGGTCATTATTGTGGGGGCTGAAGCGACTGAAGTAGTTGGGATGTTTTGGATTTGACATTTTTGCAAACCTTCCATTAAATCTCCGAGATAATCGTAATATTTAGTTTCCGTGGCGCCATACAGATGACCATTAAAATATTGATCTGAGTCGGCTGAGGACTCTTGTGATGCTGCGTCATCTAACGCGATGTCGTTGTTCTGGAATTCCTCCCATATCGCCTTCAATCCGGCAATTCTAGATTGGTAAAATCCCAGATGTCGTCTTGCGATTGCAGTTTTTTTTGAATTTTCAATGTATTTCTCTAACCGATTTTTTAAACGTAGTTGTGCTTGACATAGTTGTTGTAACGAAGTCATTTTAAATTTCTTACACAGAAAGGATTACCCAAACACTGATACTAGAGACACAGAAATTGAACACAAAGAATTCGCTGACACGTATTCCTGGATGGAACCACCAAAAAATGTTTAGTGCAGATTGAATAAATTTGCACTAAAGATAAAAATAGGAAATTTGTAGGAAAAACACACGTGTCAGTTAGAATTCCAAATTGTTTTTATTTCAAAATTGTCTACTTATATCCTAACAGGTAATCCTTAACTTTTAACTTAAACTTGTATTCCTAACCAGTAACAGATAATATTGTTTCGGTTAGGTGGTTATTAATATATAATTGAAATATATGAAATTTAGATATATCCAGACAGCAACTCAATAGCTAACATAAAGCTAGTATGTAGAATTGCACTGAATATATTCTAACCCTCAGTCAAGTCAGGTACTTTTGCTCCTTCCTTCCAGGCAGAGGGTAAAATTTACCCAACGAAAGTTTAGACGCGATTCTATTTTAGTGAGAATATTTTTTAACGTTCCGACCGTTACTATTTGATTTTATTGGAATGTTCACATCTTTTGTTGATGATTTTCTAAATTGAAAATTCTGAATTGAAAAAAGTACGGAGCAATAAACAAAAATAAAAAAAAGCAAAATCAGAGAAAAAAATTTTTTTTTCAAAAAATCATAAAACTAATTAGTAGCAATATTTGAAAAGACACAATGATCATCCCTTATAAACAAATGTTTGAACTTTCAGAAAAAAAATACTACAAATCAGTTAGCTTCAAAAACTATATTTTTTTTGGTAATTGAAAATGAGCTATTTTACGAAAAACCGTCATTAATCGTATTTCTATTTTAGGTTGAAATTGACATATATCTTTGTAAAATACACATTTTGATAGCATTTTTTTCAATTATTTGATAGAAGTAATATACTTTTATTTAGAACATCCAATATTCAATAACAAAATGGCGGACTTAAATTGTTTAAATTAACAAAACATGATAAAAATGTATAAAAAGTTTGGTTTTTGAATTTTTTCGACTTGCAATCCAAAGTACATCATTTTATATATATAAAACAAAATTTCAAAGACAAAATGGCGGACCAAAAATAAAAAACTTATCAATATATGATGTAAAAATGAATTCGAACGTCATGTTTATTTTTTACAAATATGTACATGCTTCTGAACAATCTTACGTGGTACATCTGAAGCATACTTTGGCAGTGTGGCTTTTGCACATTGGTTGGTCACATTTGAGACACTTGACTTTTGTTTTTCTGTCCAAAGCACAAGGAGAGTGAAAACACCGCCTGGAAGTCGGGAACTTGTTTTCCGCGAGTAAATCGCGGGGATGTTGGACCGGCGATTCGTCGGATGTCTTTTGCTCTCACGGCCCCAAAAAAATCGTAGGAAGCTGAAGCTATAAAACTACTTAATTACATCGTAATTATTCATAATCAATCAATAAAAAGTCACTGCACCTCACCTGGGGCTCTAATTACATCGATTCGTACATGCATAAAAAATGCACTAAAAATTTACCTCTATTTTGCCTCTCACGGCCCCAAAACAGGTCGTAGGAGGCTCCAAAAACCCTCAATATTTGCGTAATGGTACCTACTATTAGGAAAAATACCAGAAAAATCACACCTTGCCTCTAAGGGGGCCAGAGAGCTCCCCAAAAGGCTGAAAACAAAAAAAAATGTCTAAAATTTTAAATCCACGTTTTCTCACTTACTTCAATGCACGTGGGTAAAAAATGCCCGAACTGCTTTTCAAACAGCATAAACACTATGCTAGGCCATATGAATGACTTTGATTGTAAGTGTACTAATTACCCCCATACATCTAAATTTTTTACGCATGCGCGTTAAACTTGTATCCCCACCTCCATCAGAATGCTACGAGGTTTTATAAGGGCCTGGGTAAATTTTACCCAGGAGCCTTGACTGAGGGCTAAGTTAAATAAATGAAGATATAGCCAGACAGCAATTTAATACTAACAAGTTAGTATACAAAATTGCACTGAGTATATCGGTATACTTTCTGAAAATAACAAAAAATTGGTTAGTAAATCAAACATATGTATATCATTTCCCAGAACCACCAATTTCGCCTATAGAAATTAAATGTTTGATGAAAAATACCTTGAATTAATATTATTTTCCTCACTGAATACTGGAAAAAAACACTTGAATTAAGTACTTTGGAAATATCGCTGTGAAACACTTTCTTTGACTGTAAAAAGACAAGAGAGAGTGATTGCTTCTGGTATCGCGTTTATATACACCAAAACCAACGGTCATAGCTTGAACTGCACTGCCATTTTTAGGTGGGGGTAGTTATCCTTTATTACTAAATAAAATATACCTTCAAAGTATTACCCTTAATTTATTTAATTCTAATTATTTTTTTTCTTTCTAATTTTATCAAATTTCCACCAATTTTATTATAATTTTCTTATTTTTTATTAAAATTTCTTGTGTACTAAAAATATCCTTTTTGACCATTTTCCTTATTTTCTACTGCAATATCATAATTATATTATTTTATATATTCATCCTTTTTCCATATATTTTCTCTTTTTCTCTTATTATCTTTATGTAATTTTTATGTTTATTGAAATATCTTTTTATACATAAAATATTTCGTTTTTCTGGCATCACCGCTGGATTCTTCATGAAATTTCACCTCGATTTCATGTATCATATGTTGCTATAGCATGAAGTTTGACGTTTCTATACAACGTCGACTTTTTTTCGCGAACGTGCGCGCCGGGTTTTTAATACGCTCTTATTAGCTTCACTTGTAACTATGTAATAAAATCTTGTAAGTTAAATTTGACCCACTTCCCGGTTTCCGATTGAGCTGAAATTTTGCACACAGGTTTAGTTTGGATGACAATGCAATCTGACTATTTTGTAAAAAAAATCAAGATGACGGGTCCAGAATGGCGGCTGAATTTTGCAATTGTGTTCGCCGACCCCCCGACATGGGTATCAAATGGATGGGTATGCCAAATACAATACTATAAGCTGTGTAGCGTAGTTCTAAATTCAAAATGGATATGTGTTAATTAGCTGCACTTGTAACTATGCAATAAAATCTTGTAAGTTAAATTTAACCCACTTCCCGGTTTCCGATTGAGCTGAAATTTTGCATACACGTTTAGTTTGGATGACAATGTAATCTGACTATTTTAAAAAAAATCAAGATGACGGGTCCAGGATGGCGGCTGAATTTTGCAATTGTGTTCGCCGACCCCCCGACATGGGTATCAAATGGATGGGTATGCCAACTACAATAGAATTAGCTGCGTAGCGTAATTCTAAATTCAAAATAGCGGCCAACACAAAATAGCGGAATGGCGATTACCTTTTTCTTTAAAACCCACTCGGTTTGGGTATCAAATGAAAGTGTATGAAGGAGTCTGATGATTGAGCCAAGTAGCATAAAGAGCTAGAGTTCATTTAATGATGTACACTATGAGGTCCCACCGAAGCCAAGGTGGGAAAAGTGCTGACTAATTGGATTTCAAAGTGTATTTTAATTTTTTTAATACGCTTTTATCAAGTAACCCCCTGTTCGCCTGCCCAGAAAGTAACCCCCTTTTCTCCTGTCAGCCACCTTTTCGGGTTTAGAAATAACAGCGGACGTACGGCTGCTAGCCGCTATTTGGAAATATAAGAATTGTTATGGTAGAAGCCATATAATAGACTAAAAAGTAGAAAATAAAATATAGTTTAAAAAAACCAAAAAATACGCTTTTAATTTAAAATGAACTAAAAAGTAAAAAATAATTTTTAATGTAAAATTTTTGCTGCTCCAGCCAGTATATGGGAACAACCTACGTTTCGAAATGTAAAAAAGCGTGGGGCGCTAACGAAAAGTTCCAATGTTAATAAAATAAGGAAATAGGTAAGGAGCCCCACGCTATTTTATATTTCGAAACGTAGGTTGTTCCCATATACTGGCTGGAGCAACAACAATTTTACATTAAAAATTATTTTTTACTTTTTAATTCATTTTAAATTAAAAGCGTATTTTTTGGTTTTTTTAAACTATATTTTATTTACACAACAACTTATCCGTGTTTTTTACAGGTAAGTATGGTGATTATTGTGATGATGTTTAAATTGTGCGGTGTTTTTTGTGCTATGTGTAGGTGTTAGTATCGGTAATTGTTGGTCAAAAAATGGTCAACAATTACTAGTTTCATAAAGTTGGGTTATGTGTGAAATACACCCTTTCTTATCACTTTACCTGTGTTTGATAGTTATTTCAACTATTTTACATAGGTAAATTGTCTCCAATCATGTGTTTTCATTACTTAATAATGTGCTGCGTGGATAATATATGTTATTTGTACTGAGTGTATTTGGTTTTCATGTAATGTATTGTTGTTGTTTTTGCTTGCATGTCAACAAATTTTCTTTCAAGGTTTTTTATATATTTATTGAATCTATTTACATGCTTTAATTTATTTGAATTATATTTTTTTTTATCATTTTTTATTTTTAGCCATATTGCAGCAGTATTTCGGCTTTGATACCTTAACTAGGTAAGTTTCTTGTGTGTGTGTTTATGTTTATTTGCATTGTTTTTTGTTTTGGCGTGTTTCAGGAATTTTTGTTTTCATGGATATTATATTCGTAAATATTAATCCAATATATTGTTACCTTTTAGGTATGTTGCAGTTGAAATAATTATGACGAACAAACAAAAGAAAACAAAAAAAAAAAAAAAAAAAAAAAACAAAAAAAAAAACAGCAGAGGGTTGAAGCGAACAGATAAAACAAAAAAAAACAAAAGCAGTAACCCAAAAGTATGCGGTGAGTTTTTTTTGTATTTTATTTGTTTTATATTTATTTTTTTTTTTTTGTTTTTTGGGGCTAAACAATTTTTTTTTTGTTTTTTATTTGTTTGGGGCTGAACATCCACTATAAAGCGATTTTTCGAAATTCATCCCCTAAGGGGGTGAAATGGGGTTTATCCAAACCGCTGGAGCTATAGGGCTGAAATTTGGACAGTGTATCCCTATAATGGCGTGGACATCCACTATGAAGCGATTTTTCGAAATTCATTCCCTAAGGGGGTGAAATGGGGTTTACCCAAACCGCTGGAGCTATAGGGCTGAAATTTTGACAGTGCATCCCTATAATGAAGTGGACATCCACTAAAGAGCGATTTTTCGAAATTCATCCCTTAAGCGGGTGAAATGGGGTTTATCCAAACCGTTGGAGCTATAGGGCTGAAATTTGGACAGTGCATCCCTAAAATGGCGTGGACATCCACTAAGAAGCGATTTTTCGAAATTCATTCCCTAAGGGGGTGAAATGGGGTTTACCCAAACCGCTGGAGCTATAGGGCTGAAATTTTGACAGTGCATCCCTATAATGGCGTGGACATCCACTAAGAAGCGATTTTTCGAAATTCATCCCCTAAGGGGGTGAAATGGGGTTAACCCACACCGCTGAAGCTGGAGGGCTCTAATTTTGACCGTGCATCACTATAATGACGTGGGCATGCACTTAGGGGCGATAGAAATTTATCCCCCAAAGGGGTTAAATGGGGTTAAGCCAAACCGCTGGAGCTCAACGGCTTAAATTTTGACAGTGCATCTCTATAATGACGTGGACATTTATTAAGAAGCGATTTTTCGAAATTTATCCATTAAAGGGGTAAAATTTGGTTTACCAAACTACTGGAACTACAGGGTTGAAATTTGGACAGTGCATCCCTATAATGACATGGACATCCACTAAGAGGCGATTACTCGAAATTCTTCCCCTAAGGGGATGAAATGGGGTTAACCCAAACCTCTGAAGCTGAAGGGCTGAAATTTTGACAGTGCATCCCTATAATCACGTAGAAATGAATGACTCGAAATTCACTTTATTTAATATTCATTTGTGATTGCTTCATAATTTCTTACATCCACGTAAATAGGCGAACAAACTTAACGAACGTTCGTCAAACCCTAAAATGTCACTTTTCTTGATACATATACATGCCAATCTACTTTAAAACTTGCAGATTTGTTGAGGAGAGGTGATATTCGCAGCAATTTGTTTACCATATTTATTAAAAAAATGCACTATAATAAACCCTTTTTAGGGATAATAACAGCTGACTTTTTTGTTGGTTTTTTTTAAGGAAAACATTGCACATAATAAACAGTATTTAAAGGCGTTGCAAGGCACGCGGGTTTTATGCTAGTATACAATATATGGGCAAAAACGCGGAAAAAGGCATATGCGTGTCCGGAGCCGATAACCGTTTTAAAGTCGGAAATGAGTGTAATATTCAGTTGTGCAACCTATCAGTAGTAACCGCTGTAAAATAATTACATAAACGATATGGCAGTCACTGCACCAAAACTGAATAACACTTCCTCTCTGCACATTTCACCAGTTGCAATAAACGTGTCAAGAAGTACACTCGTCTTTCATTTTCAATAGAAGTAATATAACATGGCGCAGTCGGTATCCAATTTATAAAAGTGCACGAGACAAAAACAATAATAAGAAATATAATAAGAAAAACAAAGATAGTGAAAGCATATGGGACGTGTTAAAATAAACAAAAGTGTAATTGCTGAGAAAAAACCACGTGGAAGACCTCCGAAACAAATAAAATATTTGTTCATTAAACAAATGGATCACATCAAGCCTATAGAGAAATTGGAACTGGATGGAAATATCGCAGAAAATTGGCGAAGATTCCGTCAAAATTTTGAAATATTCAGTGTAGCGGTGGAACTTGAAAAAAAGTCGGAAGCAGTTCGCATTGCCGTATTTTTAAATGCCTTGGGATCCGAGGCAATAGAAGTTTTCAATTCTTTTGCTTTATCTGACGAGAAAAAAAAAGTGTACAGAGAAGTACTGCAATCCTTTGAAGAATTCTGTAAGGAAAAGTACAATGAGGTCTATGAGTCATACGTTTTCTATGGTAGAAACCAGTTAGAGAAAGAACCGTTTGACAGTTACTTAATGTGCATAAAGAAATTGGTGAAAAAGTGCAATTTCGGAGAAATGGAGTCCAGGATGCTGCGTGACCGAATAGTTTTGGGAACAAATGATAACTGTTTACAAAAAAAATTGCTGGAAACTGAAAAATTGTCATTAGATAAAGCAATCGAATTAGCACGAACTGCAGAGGTTACGTCCAAGCAAACCAAAAATTTATTAAATGTTGGTACGAACAGCGCTGTGGATAACATTTCATCGGAACACCAACGACAAGACATCAATAGAAATAAATATATCTCTAAGGGTAACTCTGTATCTTATAATTCTAGTAAACAAAATTCAAAATTTCAAACTAATTTTAGGAAAACTAAAGAACCAAAAAGAAAATTTATAAATGTGTGCGAGTCGTGTGGCCAAGTTCACGGATACAACCGTTGCCCAGCTAAAGGAAAAAAATGTAAAAACTGCCTAAGGTGGAATCATTTTGCGAAAGTTTGCAAAACAAAACAGGTACGTGCAATACAAACTGCAAAAATAAATGAAAATTTCGAAAACTTATTCATTGATACGGTAAATATGCTAAATAGAGAAGATAAAGCGTGGTACCAAATAGTGAAAGTTGAGTCCCATAATATAAAGTTCAAATTAGATTCTGGTGCAGAAACCAATGTACTTCCAATTAGATATTTGAAAATGCTAAAAAATATAGTAATAAAGAAAAGTTCAGTTAAGTTAGAAGCTTATGGAGGCGCGATGATCAGAGTACTAGGGTCGGTAAGGCTACTATGCCAAGTAGGCAGTGTTAATTCTTTGCAAGACTTTGTTGTAGTAGACACTATTCCCCTAATAGGACTTCGGGGTTGCATCGCACTTAATTTAATAAAGCGGGTAAATGAGTTGCAAACATGTGCAAAAGAACAATTTATAAACGAAAATCGCGACATTTTTGACGGCATGGGGTGCTTTTGCGAAAATTTTCGTATAGAGTTGAAAACCACACACACACCTGTTGTGCGTCCTGCCAGAAGAATCCCATACACACTCCAAAAGCCGCTTAAAGAAGAATTAAATAATTTGTGCAAACGAGGTATTATTGAAACGGTCAGTGAACCTACCGAATGGGTTTCAAATTTAGTTATTGTGGAGAAACCCACAAAGAAAATTCGTTTATGCCTGGATCCGCGAGATCTCAATGCAGCCATTAAGAATCAAGTGCACTACATTCCCACTTTCGAAGAACTTACGGCTAGGTTAGCAAATAAAAGATTATTTACCGTCTTGGATCTAAAAGAAGGATATTTTCAAGTAAGTCTTCACCCAGAATCCAGCAAATTGTGCACATTCATAACACCATTCGGGTGTTACCGATTTAAAAGACTACCGTTTGGTATCAAAGTGGCTCCTGAAGTTTTTCAGAAACTTAATGAAGACAATTTCGCGGGAATCCCTAATATAGCAATCTTTATCGATGACATATTAATCGCGGCGGAAACTAAAGAAGAGCACGATCAGATATTAGAGCAAGTGATAAGGCGTGCGCGGGAAAAGAATATCAAATTTAATGAAAATAAATTACAGTATTGTGTACCTAAAGTAAAGTACATGGGCCATACTATTTCTGGAGAGGGAGTCGAGGTTGACAAAACACGCACCAAAGCAATAGAAGTTTTAAGTGCCCCTAAAAATAAAAAACAGCTGCAAAAGTTAATTGGCGTTATTAACTATATGAGGAATTTTATTCCACACCTTTCAAGTATTTCAAAGCCCTTGCGGGACTTGCTAAAGAAAGATGTAATTTTCCAGTGGTTGCCACACCACACTAAGTGCTTAGAAAATATTAAACAACAAATTATTAATGCACCTGTATTAAATTTTTTTGACAACAATAAAGACATAGTCCTTCAAACAGACGCGTCCCAGCACGGTCTGGGTGCATGCTTAATGCAAGAAAATAGACCAATCTGTTTCGCATCTCGCAGCCTTACAGATGCCGAGATCAATTATTCCCAAGTGGAAAAAGAACTTTTGGCAATTGTTTTTGGCTGTGCAAAGTTCCATTCATATATCTATGGACGAGAGGTAAAAGTGATCACAGATCATAAGCCACTACTAGGGGTTATGAATAAAGAGATATGGAAAGTGCCCTCACCTAAACTTCAGCGTATGAAGTTGAGACTTTTAAAATATCGACTTTATCTGCAACATAGTCCAGGGAAGCATATGTATATTGCTGATTATCTGTCAAGAGATTTCTGTAAGGAACAAGACGTGGAGATCCCAGAAATAAATGAACTAATTCATAGCATCGATATAAGTGACAACAAAAAACGAATTTTTATAGACGAAACGTCATCAGACCCCATATTGAAAGATCTTCGCGATATCCTAGTTAAGGGATGGCCAAAAAATAAAAAAGAAGTGCCTGCCAACGTTAGTTATTTTTGGAAAATGAGAAGAGAGTTAACTACAGACGGTGGGTTGGTTTTCCTAAATGATCGCATATTTGTCCCAGCAAGCCTACGAAAAAATATCCTCGACATTCTGCATCATCCGCACATGGGCATAGAGAGATCCAAAACGCGAGCACGTAGTTTAGTTTACTGGCCCGGACTAAATTCTGACATTGACAAGCAAGTGATGAGTTGTAGCATTTGTCAAAAATATAGAAATGCTAACATTAAAGAACCCCTATTACCTCATGACATTCCCATGCTGCCGTTCCATAAAATTGGAATGGATTTGATGGATTTCGCTGGGAAAACTTATTTGATAGTATGTGACTATTTCTCCAAATTCCTAGAGATATCCTTGCTTAGGAACAAGTCGGCATCAGAGGTCATACTTAAACTTAAACCAATTTTTGCCTGTCACGGGCTTCCAAGAGTCATAATAGCAGATAATGTTCCGTTTGGATCACACTCATTTATGCAATTTTGCAGTCAAAATGACATTGAGCTAAGAACGTCTAGTCCACGATATCCTCAGTCCAATGGGTTGGCTGAACGCATGGTACAGGTAGCAAAAAGAATGATGCAGAAATGCCATGAAAGCAAAACTGAGCTCTGGCTGGCATTATTAGCACATCGTAATACCCCCCTACAAAATATTGGTCAGACCCCTACGCAACTCATGATGGGGAGACAAACAAGAACGATGCTTCCGGGGAGAAATGAAAAGTTTATTATAAATAACTCTAATGATATTGGTAGGAAGTTTAAAAAGAGAAGGGATGATCTCTCAAAACACTACAATAGGAGTGCGAAGCTTAGAGACTCTTATTTTAAGGTAGGAGAACGTATTTGGTTCAAAAACGGAAGTACATGGGTTGAAGCGCAGATTACGAGAAAGGATAAAAATCCTAGATCCTATTGGATTCAGCTTTCAGATGGAACTACGCTTCGCCGAAATACATCAGTATTAAGGAAGCACGTGTAAGAAGCATTATATCCTTGCAGTTGTATCCTTGATCTTTGCCAACCGACATCGTCTAATATAAATATACTGATTGAATTATATAAAGAATCATATGTAAGAGAATTATGCTTAGAATTGTATTGATTGAATTGTATAAAGGAATGTATTTGATGGATTTGATTGAATTGTATTAGGAATCGCGAGAATTGAATTAATTGAATTATATAAAGAAGTTTATTTAATTGAATTATATTAAGAAATATATTTGTTAAGGGGGAGGTGTAATATTCAGTTGTGCAACCTATCAGTAGTAACCGCTGTAAAATAATTACATAAACGATATGGCAGTCACTGCACCAAAACTGAATAACACTTCCTCTCTGCACATTTCACCAGTTGCAATACACGTGTCAAGAAGTACACTCGTCTTTCATTTTCAATAGAAGTAATATAACAATGAGTACCCAAAAGAAATGATTTCGGTGGATACCGACCTAGACAACATTTTTTCACAAAAAAAAAAAACGGCCATCCAGGTAGCCAAAAGCTAATATAGTGTAGTGCCCGCCAAAATACTGAATCTTCCAGTGAAAGTCCCATCCCAATCGGATTAGCCGTTTCTGAGATTAGCCCGAACAAACCGACATACAGACAGACAAAAATTTTAAAAATGCGTGATTTCTTTTTAAAATCATGTAAATAACCATATGAAATTAACAAAACACAAATATTTTGAAATCACAGACAGACATCCAATTATATTTATATAGATAGATTACTTGAACATCATAATCAATTTTATATTTTTGAAGTGTTAACTTCTATAGGCAAGATTGTCACTTTTTCGCCAGGGGTAAAACAAAGATTTCGCATCTCGCACTTTTGTTAGCAAGTCCTAATCCCACCTCCCCGCGGTGCCCCCTGGGGTACTTCTTCGGAAGGAGCTAACGGGAGAGGGGCGAATGGCGAGCTCTCTGCGCCACAAAACAGAGCATTTAAGTCGGTTGGGCTGAGGGTTAGCAACCCGCTCCCATAAAAAACACTATTGCTACGAATCGGCAAACAGTGCCTCGGAACCGGATGGACAACACGACGACGACCTTTGCTTTTCGAACAAGAACACGAATCGGATCATGGAATGTGAGAACAATGCTTGCTGAGGGACGGCTGGATGAAGTCCTCCACGAGATGAATCGATATCAGTGTTGGGCAAAACTAAATTTCTGGACGATTAAAAATTGACAATTAATTAATTGTTAGTCACGTCTACTGCAATTAACAATTAATTAATTGTAATTGTGAAAACTCGCAATTAACAATTAATTAATTGTTAATCGCGTCTATTGCAATTAACAATTAATTAATTGTAATTGTGAAAATTCGCAATTAACAATTAATTAATTGTTAGTCGGGAGTTTCCACAATTAAAGACGATTAATCAATTGTCAATCATTTTTATGGATTTGATTAAAAACTAAAAATTAAAATTTATTATTATATGGAAAGAGTAGTAGTATGTTATTTTTTATTAGTTCATTTTAAAAAGCGTGTTTTTAGTTTTTAAAGTAAAAACTTTTTTAGCCACGTTGCGCACCTTTGCGTC
Organism: Thereva unica; assembly: GCA_949987705.1. Lineage (NCBI taxonomy): Eukaryota > Metazoa > Arthropoda > Insecta > Diptera > Therevidae > Thereva > Thereva unica. The sequence continues at coordinate 148,191,829 of OX465281.1, read as the reverse complement.
ACGGTCAATTTTTTGCGTGCCGTGGGGGAACAATTTGGCTTTGGGGATTTTAGTTTGTATTGTATGAGTTATCTATAATAACATTCTAGTTGTGCCATTTTCAACATTTTTCGAAATCGAAATCAATGGAGCAATCCATTTTTAGAAGAGATTTTTTTTATTTTATGTTTTTTTGTTTGACCGGAAGAGAATTTTTTACAGAAGAGAATTTCGTTTTGTGTTTGATTTTTTTTTGCTATTTTTCGTTTTGTGTTTAAAGAGGGACTAGTGTATTATATATTATTATGTAACATATAGCAATATGTACTACGTGCTATATACTAAGTGTTATGCACTATGTATTAGGTACTATGTACACGGACTATGTACTATGCCATATGTACTATGTACTATTTATTATGGACTATATACTGCCAACTATGTTTTATGTGCTATGTACTATGCACAAGGTATTATGTACTATGTATAATCTGCTATGTACTAGGTATTATGTACTTTGCATTACGGACTATGTGCTACTTACTATGAATTATGTACTATGAAGTATGTACTATGTACTTCGTACTATGTATTATGTATTATGTACTATTTATTTTGGACTGTATACTACCTACTATATACTGTCAACTATGTTTTATGTGTTATGCACTATGCACAAGGTATTATGTACTATGTATAATCTTCTATGTACTAGGTATTATGTACTTTATTACGGATTATGTGCTATTTACTATGAATTATGTACTATGAACTATATATTATGTACTTTGTACTATGTATTATGTATTATATACTATTTATTTTGGACTATATACTATCTACTATATACTGTCAACTATGTTTTATGTGCTATGTACTATGTACAAGGTATTATGTACTATGTATAATCTGCTATGTACTACGTATTATGTACTTTGCATTACGGACTATGTGCTATTTACTTTGAATTATGTACTATGAACTATGTACTATGTACTTTGTACTATGTATTATGTATTATGTACTATTTATTTTGGACTATATACTACCTACTATATACTGTCAACTATGTTTTATGTGCTATGTACTATGCACAAGGTATTATGTACTATGTATAATCTTCTATGTACTAGGTATTATGTACTTTGCATTACGGACTATGTGTTATTTACTATGAATTATGTACTATGAACTATATATTTTGTACTTAGAACTATGTATTAAGTATTATATACTATTTATTTTGGACTATATACTACCTACTATATACTGTCAACTATGTTTTATGTGCTATGTACTATGTACAAGGTATTATGTACTATGTATAATCTGCTATGTACTAGGTATTATGTACTTTGCATTACGGACTATGTGCTACTTACTATGAATTATGTACTATGAAGTATGTACTATGTACTTTGTACTATGTATTATGTACTATGTATTGGGGGCTATGATTAGGTACCATATACTGTTCACAATGTACTATGTATTAGGTATTATATACTATGTACTGCGATTATGTACTATTTATTCTGTACTATGACTAAGTATTATGAACTATGTGTTATCTGCTATGTACTTTGCACTATATACTCTGTATTATGTATTTTCTACTAAATATTATGTACTTTGTACCAAACACTATATACTATGTTCTATGTAAAAGGTATTATGTACTATGTACTTGCACTATGTACTATGAACTATGTATTATGTTTTGTATTATCTATTATGTATTATGTACTATTTTCTATGAACTATGTACTATGTACAATGTTCTATGTGTTATGTTCTATGTACTAAGTGCTATGTACTATTTACTATGAACTATGTATTATTCACTACTACTATGTACTATATTGTGTAATATGTACTATGAATTATGTTCTATGTATTATTTACATATGTATTATATATTACGGATTACGTATTTTGTATTATGTATTATTGTATATACAAAATTTATTGACCTTTATCCTTCTGTAGGACTAAGATTGATTTGGACATATAGAATGACCATAGAGGTCTTAATTTCCAAAATGTGCCCAGACACACATACATTTTTTTATGATATATAATTTTGTTTAGGTTTTTTGAGATAGGTTATTGATAGTACATTTTATTAGGGTTATAAGGAACAAGTACTGTTATTGCGCCCATGATCAGTATTAACGCGTATTATATTCATGCCAAATTCTACGGTAATTCGCTTTACCATATAACATAAAATACACCACTACAACGCAAACAAACATTACGGTTTCGTTTTTGATATACAGTATCCGTTGATTTTTCAAAGCGGCTGACTTTGGTTAGGTTTTGGATAGTATGGGAGGGAAAGGGGGTGGTTGGAGTCGTAATGGCTGGGCCGCTAGTGCGATTTTGTGTTGGTGCAGGTTTACGTATCACCCTGAATTTAAGTAACCCTAGGACCTATTTTCATGAATATGGTAGCAATGATACTCCCACCCATCTAAAACTACAAAATTAGTCCGCCATTTTGAATTTTGAAATGTTGACCACAAATTTGTCATTTGGATCCCTCAAAATCCCCTGACACTAATTTTCAGCACAATCGGAGCTCAATTGCCAAAATTAGTCCGCCATTTTGAATTTTAAAATTTTAACCACAAATTTGTCATTGGGATCCCTCAAAACCCCCTGACACTAATTTTCAGTACAATCGGAACACAATTGCCAAAACTAGTCCGCCATTTTGAATTTTAAAATTTTAACCACAAATTTGTCATTTGGATCCCTCAAAACCCCCCGACACTAATTTACAGCACAATCGGAGCAGAATTTCCAAAACTAGTCCGCCATTTTGAATTTTAAAATTTTGACCACAAATTTGTCATTTGGATCCCTCAAAACCCCCCGACACTAATTTTCAGCACAATCGGTGCACAATTGCCAAAACTAGCCCGCCATTTAGAATTTTAAAATTTTAACCACAAATTTATCATTTGGATCCCTCAAAACCCCCCGACACTAATTTTCAGCACAATCGGAGCTCAATTGCCAAAATTAGTCCGCCATTTTGAATTTTAAAATTTTAACCCCAAATTTGTCATTTGGATCCCTCAAAACCCCCTGACACTAATTTTCAGCACAATCGGAGCTCAATTGCCAAAATTAGTCCGCCATTTTGAATTTTAAAATTTTAACCACAAATTTGTAATTGGGATCCCTCAAAACCCCCCGACACTAATTTTCAGTACAATCGGAACACAATTGCCAAAACTAGTCCCCCATTTTGAATTTTAAAATTTTAACCACAAATTTGTCATTTGGATCCCTCAAAACCCCCCGACACTAATTTTCAGCACAATCGGAGCACAATTTCCAAAATTTTCCGCCATTTTGAATTTTAAAATTTTGACCACAAATTTGTCATTTGGGTCCCTCAAAACCCCCTGACACTAATTTTCAGCACAATCGGAGCACAATTGCCAAAATTAGTCCGCCATTTTGAATTTTAAAATTGGAACCCCAAATTTGTCATTTGGATCCCTCAAAACCCCCCGACACTAATTTTCAGCACAATCGGAGCACAATTGCCAAAATTAGTCCGCCATTTTGAATTTTAAAATTGTAACCCCAAATTTGTCATTTGGATCCCTCAAAACCCCCCGACACTAATTTTCAGCACAATCGGAACACAATTGCCAAAACTAGTCCGCCATTTTGAATTTTAAAATTTTAGCCACAAATTTGTCATTTGGATCCCTCAAAACCCCCCGACACTAATTTTCAGCACAATCGGAGCACAATTTCCAAAATTTTCCGCCATTTTTAATTTTAAAATTTTGACCACAAATTTGTCATTTGGGTCCCTCAAAACCCCCTGACACTAATTTTCAGCACAATCGGAGCACAATTGCCAAAATTAGTCCGCCATTTTGAATTTTAAAATTGTAACCCCAAATTTGTCATTTGGATCCCTCAAAACCCCCCGACACTAATTTTCAGCACAATCGGAGCACAATATCCAAAATTTTCCGCCATTTTTAATTTTAAAATTTTGACCACAAATTTGTCATTTGGGTCCCTCAAAACCCCCTGACGCTAATTTTCAGCACAATCGGAGCACAATTGCCAAAATTAGTCCGCCATTTTGAATTTTAAAATTTTAACCCCAAATTTGTCATTTGGAACCCTCAAAACCCCCCGACACTAATTTACAGCACAATCGGAGCACAATTTCCAAAATTAGTCCCCCATTTTGAATTTTTCTTCTTTCAGCCATTTTGGCCGCCATACTCCCCATATTTTTTTTTTTCATATTATGCTCTTTATATGAATGATTCTCCAAAAAAATGGCAGGATCATATAAAATTGGAGTGTCTATATCTATATTGAAGCGGAATTATTGTTAGTTTTAATTGTTTTTTAGAACAATTGACAAAATTAATTGCAATTGATAAATTAATTGCAATTGATTTAGTTCTAATATACAATTAATACAGATTAATCCAAATAAATTAATTGTGGGGTGCAATTAATAGTTCAATCGCAATTAATTTTAATTGCAATTAAATTAATCGCAATTAATTTTTTAATCAATTGATTAATTGATTGAAAATTTAATTGATTAATGCCCAACACTGATCGATATAAAATCAAGATCAAGACCAGATGGCCCGATGCGGGGGAACATATCTGCCCAAATGGCGAGTCCTTCTTATATTCTGGGAGAAATGAAACTGAAAGCCGTAGGAGTGGTGTTGGCGTAATACTCACCAAAGAAGCCAGGGCTAGCCTCATTAGCTGGTCACCAGTTTCTGAGAGGTTTATTACCGTGCGCCTACGTACCAGGCTAAGAAGTACTACGGTAGTTCAATGCTATGCTCCAACCGAAGACGCAGAAGATGACATCAAAGACGAGTTCTACATGCGACTGAATGAGGTTTTTCGCTCTATTCCAAAGGGAGACATCATTGTATTAATGGGTGACTTAAATGCACAAATCGGTCACGACAACACCGGTCTTGAACAAACAATTGGAAAACAAGGCCTGAGCCAAGTTACCAATAACAATGGTGAGCTTTTCGTTGACTTTTGTTCTTCCCATCAACTTATGGTAGGTGGAACTTACTTTTGTCACAAGAAGATACATAAAGAGACCTGGGTATCGCCCGATGGTAGAACGAGAAATCAGATAGATCATGTGGCCGTCAGCCGCAGATGGAGAACCATTCTGGAAGATGTCAGGAGCTTCAAGGTAGTGGACACTGGAAGCGACCACCATTTGGTAGTAGCAACTATTCGCCTTAGAATCGCTGCAATCAGAAACTTTCAACGTGAATCTATAAACCGTAGACGGTTTAACGTTGACCTCTTGCGGGAGAGCGCTAAAAAGCGAGAATTTGCTGGAAACCTGCAGCAAATATTAAACCAGCAAACCGTTTCTGACGACACAAATATTGAAGACCTGTGGAGTACAACAAAGGGCGCTATATTGACGGCTGCGGAAACGAGCATCGGTTATGTCCAGAGAAACATGCAACATTGGATCTCGGACAGCACCTGCCAAAAAATAGAACGCTGGAGGCCCTCAAAAATAACATAAACTCTACAAGCGACCCGGATAGACGTCACCAACTTGAACGGGAGTACTCTCAATTACACCGAGAGGTAAAGAGAAGTGTCCGGCGTGATAAAAGGCAGCAGATAAACGAGCTCGCAGAAAAAGCGGAAAACGCGGCAAACACAGGCAACAGTAAAGTGCTGTACCAAATTACTAAACAGCTAACGGGAAAGCACTCTACTAAAAAGCATGCCGTTAAGAGTGCGGATGGAAGGCTGCTGTGCAGCGACGAGGAGCAGCTCCAAAGATGGAGAGATTATTTCTTCGCCGCCCTGAATGGCTCACTCATACAGGAACCTCAGGAAAACAGCAACAATGCACAGCCGATAAGAATCAACACCCGGGCCCCATCCAAGACGGAAATAGTAACCGCAATTCATGCGATGGCCAATGGTAAAGCAGCTGGAAAAGATGGCATCCCGCCAGAATTGTTGAAAGCCGACTCAAGCCTCATAGCAGATGCGCTTCAGCCAATCCTCGAATTAGCATGGAACACCTGTACCTTTCCGGAGGATTGGACGGAAGGTATCATAGTCAAAATACCCAAAAAGGGGGATCTAACAATATGCGACAACTGGAGAGGCATCTGTCTATTATCTACTGTGGGTAAAATCTTGTCCCACACTATACTATCAAGAATAAGAGAGGCAGTAGATCAAACGCTTAGAAGGCAGCAGGCCGGATTCAGGAAGGGCCGTTCATGTATAGATCACATCAACACCTTAAGAATAATAGTGGAACAGTCTACTGAATTCCGATCCCCCCTTTACCTTGCTTTCGTAGATTATGAGAAAGCGTTCGACTCGGTTAATAGGAGCTTTATATGGCAGGAATTACGGCGACGTGGACTGCCGGATAAGATAATAGAATTGATAAAAGCCCTATACAACAATTCCAAATGCAGAGTTCTCCATAACGGAAAATTATCCGACAGCTTTGAGGTGAGTTCAGGAGTACGACAAGGATGCTTACTATCCCCATTACTATTTCTTATAGTAATAAATGACATTCTTGTTGGCGCTCTAGATAGTAGAACAGGCGGCATACAGTGGGGTTTGCTAGATCGCCTTAAGGACCTCGACTACGCAGATGATATCTGTTTGCTGGCCCACAGACATCAGGAGCTAAAAAACATGTTAAACAATTTGGCAACAGAAAGTAGTCTAGCAGGCTTAAGGCTGAATCCGAATAAAACCAAAGAAATGCGGATAAATGCAAACACACTTGAACGAACTGCGCTGAATAACCGTGACGTGGAACTGGTAGATAAATTCTGCTACCTCGGTAGTATTATTACCGAAAATGGTGGTGCAGAAGAAGACGTCAGTTCCAGAATAAACAAAGCACGAAGCGCATATGCATGCTTGTTCCGCATATGGAGATCAACGGAGATCTCAACCAACACCAAATTGCGGCTGTTCAACTCCAACGTTAAGGCAGTTCTTTTATACGGTTGCGAAACATGGAAAGTCACCCAATTCATCACAGGGCGCCTACAAGTCTTCATAAACAGATGCCTACGTCGTATCCTAAAAATCCGCTGGCAAGATAGAATTTCAAATGAAGAGCTATGGCGCCGTGCCGGCCAAGAAAGGATAGACGACCAAATCAGGCGAAGGAAATGGAATTGGGTTGGCCACACCTTGCGACGCGATAACGAAAATCTAGCCAAACAGGCCCTTGACTGGAACCCGCAAGGATCCCGTCGAGTTGGAAGACCTAGAACAACGTGGAGGAGAACCCTACTAGCAGAGGCCGCAACTACTGGGAGATCCTGGTCAGAGCTAAGAGCTGTCGCGCAAAACAGAGTCCGCTGGAGGGCAACTGTTTCCGCCCTATGTCACATGAGGGATTAAAGGGGCACAAAGAAAGATACTTTTGGGTTACTGCTTTTGTTTATTTTGTTTTATCTGTTCGCTTCAACCCTCTGCTGTTTTTTTTGTTTTTTTTTTGTTTTCTTTTGTTTGTTCGTCATAATTATTTCAACTGCAACATACCTAAAAGGTAACAATATATTGGATTAATATTTACGAATATAATTTCCATGAAAACAAAAATTCCTGAAACACGCCAAAACAAAAAACAATGCAAATAAACATAAACACACACACACTGCGTATAATTCTATGTGTGCGAGGCAAAATAACTGGCGCTTGGTGGGAGGGATTGGGTTTCAATGTGGCAATGCAGAAGCTGCTCCCAGCATTCATATCATATTCCCGTAATGCAGACGCCGCTCTCAAAATTCATGTCATATTGTTGCAGACATTCAGTTCATATTTTTGCAATGCAGACGCTGCTCTCAAAATTCATGTCATTCTCGCACACATTCATATTCTCATAATGCAGACGCCGCTCCCTATAATTAAATGACAAAAAACGGCAATTTTAAATTATTTTTGAATTTTTCTGCAAAAACCTGTTGACCGATATCAATGGTCCAAAAATCATAATTTTCGTCTTTTTAAGCACTATTATGTAGTATTTTTTGTTTTCCAAAACAATATTTTTTTCGTACTCAAAACGTGGAAAAACGTGTTTTCGCTACTATTATTAGCTTTTTACCACCTGTTGCCCTGGACCAATTTTATCCAAAACACATTCATTTAATTCCTACGATTTTTCTCTTAATTATAGCGTCATGAAATCGCAGGGTAGATTTATTTCAACTTTTAAATACTTTTTCTCTATCTCTTCTGGACTATATGTAACGTTGGAAAAAGCAGTATCAATATCTGGACTTATTATCAACGAAAATAAAACGAAACATATAATAGACCAAGAGCTAGTGAGCCGTCCGAGTAACGGTGTGTCTGTAAGGCTAGAAATTCTTATGGTGATGAGTCATAGTTGCCTAAGTACAATGACCATCGCCTGGCACGCCTCAGCCCTGCACGTCATCAACCCCTATATTTTTGAAAGTGTAGGAAACATTTGAAAAAAAAACTTGTTCCTGTAAGCTTGAAATTTTTTTACCATTTTGTTTATTTGTTATTAAGTTCAAAAAAAAATTGACAGGCTTTTTCGATGAGCACAAGTACCTGACATGTGAGCCTGAAGGTGTATTATGTGTAAATGAAAATAAACTTTATTCTGTAAAGTTGAAATTTACAGATATGTTTCTTTAGACGATTTAAAGTAAGTTGGTACAATGACAGGCGGTTCTGGCTAGCATAAGTCCTTGACAGGCGAGGGGAAAGATGAGTGCGAGTAAGAGGCGTAGCATGAAAAATCATATCGTTGTTAAATATGGGACCCCAATGCAGGAAAATCCGGATTTTTGTTATATTTTATAATTATAGTAGATAGTTTTACGAAAATTTTAAGGTATCTTGCAGCGTCCTACGATGGTTTTTGGGGCTCTGGGAGGTAAAAATGTGGTTTAATTTAAGCGAAAAGAGGTTTTTTCCTAAAATTACATATAAAAAACGCCATAAATAGATGGACGTATAAATTGCGTGATTATATATAAATTATATATAAAGACTAGGGATGGCCGATTACATCGTGATTAATCGGACAATCGATTATTCGATTCGATTAATCGAAACAATCGCATCGTTTTTTCCCAATCCGATTATATCGAAAATCGATTATTTCATGCGATTATTGCATCCGATTATTGACAATTAAGAAAATAATTATTGGATTGTTAAAAATTGTAAAACAACAGATAAAAGGTTGATAGAATTTGTACCTAGATAATTGTTATTAGGTTGGCAGTACAACTGCTTCACCACACGTCTCTATACCAAACGCAAGTATTAAAAAGATCTAGGTAATGTAAACACCTTGTCTTGTCGGTTGACATTCGCATTTCTTGTGCGTCGATCATCCGTTGAACAGAGGGATAGTAGTTTTTGTTCGGCAAAACGGGCACCGCTCAGCGAAACTCTGTGGTGAAAATATAATCTTAAGTAACTTGCTTCTAGACTGATAAGTAATATACTCTGTTATCAAAAATTATTCTATGATCGTTTCAGATGTATATTCTATATGGTTGCGAGTAGGTGGAATAAAAATATCGCGGCTAGGTTGTGACAGCTCCTTCCTCTCTTCTCTCTATCTTCCGGCTAGAGCTGCTGTTCGACAGCGTATACGAAAAAATAAGATTGTCGACAGTACAAGGGGACTTTCATCACCTGCGAGGGGGTGAGTGGGTGGGGGTAAGTTTCGTGTGCAAACGACTCTACCCTCCAACATGAGCAACTTTTGCTACAAACTTTTTTCACGAAAACCTACCCTTCAGGAAATATCGAACCGTTCCCAGACCTTTTCCACACCCTGTATATATACCGCAGCTAGGTTGTGACAGCTCCTTCCTACTTCTCTGTCTTACTCTTTCTACTCTCTATCTTCCGGCTAGAGCTGCTGTTCGACATTCTATACGAAAAAATAGATTGCCGAATAGTACAAAGGGGCTTTCCCTAAGCCTCTAGTCTACCCCATAAAAAAAGGAACCTTGCGTCAGGGCTTAAATTGTGGCCACTGATGGTGCCTACCTACAATTTCTAGGACCACTGTCGGCCTTGTTCAACCTTTCTTTTTGTGAAACAGGTGTTTTTACATTTTTGAGATTTACTCGAAAAGTTACCATTATTTTTTCATGATATTTTTATTGTAGGTAGGCACCATCAGTGGCCACAATTTAAGCCCTGACGCAAGGTTCTACGATAATTACACTACCTATAATTAAATGTCAAAAAACGGCAATTTTTAAAGATTTTTCAATTTTGCTGCAAAAACCTATTGACCGATATCAATGGTCCAAAACTCACAATTTTCATCTTTTTAAGCACTATTATAATATTTTTTGTTTTCCAAAACAACATTTTTTTCGTACCCAAAACGTGAAAAACGTGTTTTCGCTACTATTATTAGCTTTTTACCACCTGTTGCCCTGGACCAATTTTATCCAAAACACATTCATTGAATTCCGACGATTTTTCTCTTAATTATAGCGTCAAGAAATCTATTATGTCCCCCTTTTCCCCCTTTTTCCGACTGTCTTTATATATAATTTATATATAATCACGCAATTTATACGTCCATCTATTTATGGCGTTTTTAAATTCTTTCATTTAACTTACACTGTTTGTCGTCAAATCTTGGAAGTTAAATTTGACCCACTTCCCGGTTTCGGATGGAGCTGAAATTTTGCATACACGTTTAGTTTGGATGACAATACAATCTGGCCATTTTGTAAAAATATCAAGATGGCGGTTCCAATTCTTTTATTTAACTTACACTGTTTGTCGTCAAATCTTGGAAGTTAAATTTGACCCACTTCCCGGTTTCGGATAGAGCTGAAATTTTGCATACACGTTTAGTTTGGATGACAATGCAATCTGGCCATTTTGTAAAAATATCAAGATGGCGGTTCCAAAATGGGGCCCGATTTTTGAAATTGTGCTCCGCGGCCCTCTGACATGGGTATCAAATGAAAGGATATGACAGGTAGAACACAATAAGCTATGTGGCGTCATTCCAAATTCAAAATGGCGGCCAACACTTACACTGTTTGTCGTCAAATCTTGGAAGTTAAATTTGACCCATTTCCCGGTTTCAGATAGAGCTGAAATTTTGCATACACGTTTAGTTTGGATGACAATGCAATCTGGCCATTTTGTAAAAATATCAAGATAACGGTTCCAAAATGGCGCCCGATTTTTGAAATTGTGCTCCGCGGCCCTCTGACATGGGTATCAAATGAAAGGATATGACAGGTAGAACACAATAAGCTATGTGGCGTCATTCCAAATTCAAAATGGCGGCCAACACTTAATTGCGGAAAGCTTATAATAGACTAAAAAGTAGAAAATATAACCGATCAACTTCCAATTTTGCACACACTCGTAGTTCGGGTGGTTAATGTGTATGAATGATGAGATGAATAGTTGAGTTAAGGGTGCGTTGATAATAAAGAAGCAATACACGTTACAAAAAATCACAAACAAACACAGAGATGCTGCTGTCAACTAAATTCAACTACTCAAATACTGAACTCATGTCCGTATGCATAATTTCAACTAAACCCAGGTAGCAGAGCTGAGTCGAGTTCTATCTATCTATGTGCCCCTTAATCCCTCGTGGGACATAGGGCGGAAACAGTTGCCCTCCAGCGGACTCTGTTTTGCGCGACAGCTCTTAGCTCTGACCAGGATCTCCCAGTAGTTGCGGCCTCTGCTAGTAGGGTTCTCCTCCACGTTGTTCTAGGTCTTCCAACTCGACGGGATCCTTGCGGGTTCCAGTCAAGGGCCTGTTTGGCTAGATTTTCGTTATCGCGTCGCAAGGTGTGGCCAACCCAATTCCATTTCCTTCGCCTGATTTGGTCGTCTATCCTTTCTTGGCCGGCACGGCGCCATAGCTCTTCATTTGAAATTCTATCTTGCCAGCGGATTTTTAGGATACGACGTATGCATCTGTTTATGAAGACTTGTAGGCGCCCTGTGATGAATTGGGTGACTTTCCATGTTTCGCAACCGTATAAAAGAACTGCCTTAACGTTGGAGTTGAACAGCCGCAATTTGGTGTTGGTTGAGATCTCCGTTGATCTCCATATGCGGAACAAGCATGCATATGCGCTTCGTGCTTTGTTTATTCTGGAACTGACGTCTTCTTCTGCACCACCATTTTCGGTAATAATACTACCGAGGTAGCAGAATTTATCTACCAGTTCCACGTCACGGTTATTCAGCGCAGTTCGTTCAAGTGTGTTTGCATTTATCCGCATTTCTTTGGTTTTATTCGGATTCAGCCTTAAGCCTGCTAGACTACTTTCTGTTGCCAAATTGTTTAACATGTTTTTAAGCTCCTGATGTCTGTGGGCCAGCAAACAGATATCATCTGCGTAGTCGAGGTCCTTAAGGCGATCTAGCAAACCCCACTGTATGCCGCCTGTTCTACTATCTAGAGCGCCAACAAGAATGTCATTTATTACTATAAGAAATAGTAATGGGGATAGTAAGCATCCTTGTCGTACTCCTGAACTCACCTCAAAGCTGTCGGATAATTTTCCGTTATGGAGAACTCTGCATTTGGAATTGTTGTATAGGGCTTTTATCAATTCTATTATCTTATCCGGCAGTCCACGTCGCCGTAATGCCTGCCATATAAAGCTCCTATTAACCGAGTCGAACGCTTTCTCATAATCTACGAAAGCAAGGTAAAGGGGGGATCGGAATTCAGTAGACTGTTCCACTATTATTCTTAAGGTGTTGATGTGATCTATACATGAACGGCCCTTCCTGAATCCGGCCTGCTGCCTTCTAAGCGTTTGATCTACTGCCTCTCTTATTCTTGATAGTATATTGTGGGACAAGATTTTACCCACAGTAGATAATAGACAGATGCCTCTCCAGTTGTCGCATATTGTTAGATCCCCCTTTTTGGGTATTTTGACTATGATACCTTCCGTCCAATCCTCCGGAAAGGTACAGGTGTTCCATGCTAATTCGAGGATTGGCTGAAGCGCATCTGCTATGAGGCTTGAGTCGGCTTTCAACAATTCTGGCGGGATGCCATCTTTTCCAGCTGCTTTACCATTGGCCATCGCATGAATTGCGGTTACTATATCCGTCTTGGATGGGGCCCGGGTGTTGATTCTTATCGGCTGTGCATTGTTGCTGTTTTCCTGAGGTTCCTGTGTGAGTGAGCCATTCAGGGCGGCGAAGAAATAATCTCTCCATCTTTGGAGCTGCTCCTCGTCGCTGCACAGCAGCCTTCCATCCGCACTCTTAACGGCATGCTTTTTAGTAGAGTGCTTTCCCGTTAGCTGTTTAGTAATTTGGTACAGCACTTTACTGTTGCCTGTGTTTGCCGCGTTTTCCGCTTTTTCTGCGAGCTCGTTTATCTGCTGCCTTTTATCACGCCGGACACTTCTCTTTACCTCTCGGTGTAATTGAGAGTACTCCCGTTCAAGTTGGTGACGTCTATCCGGGTCGCTTGTAGAGTTTATGTTATTTTTGAGGGCCCTCCTGCGTTCTGAGTCGAGTTCAGTCAACCTTAACCCAACTCGACTCCCGTTTACATGTAGTTAGACTTGGGTTCAACTTGAGTTCAACTCATCATGTATAAGTACTAAATGCAATCTGACCTTTTTGTAAAAAAACCAAGAAGACGGTTCCGAGATGGCGGGCGTTTTTGCAATTATGTTCCACCGAGCCCACGACATGGGTATGAAATGAATACAGTAAACTGTGTGACGTAATTTTAAATCTAATAGAATTGCCATCATAAAATGGCGGAATACATATAATAAACTAAAAAGTATAAAATAAAATAAATGGTTAAAAAAAAATTTAAAAAAAAATTCTTTTAATTAACTAAAAAATGTACTGAAAAGTAAAAAATAAAAAATATTTTAAAGAAAGCGTGAAATTTCAATTTTAATGAAAAAGTTAATTAAAAGAATGGCGCATTTTTCATCAAAACTTGAAAATATAACTGTAAATCGCGTGAGATTTACAATAACCCTCAATTTTTTGCTGTGTTAATTTCAAATTCTTACAAAATTTTTTGATGAAAAATGCGCCATTCTTTTAATTAACTTTTTCATTAAAATTGAAATTTCACGCTTTCTTTAAAATATTTTTTATTTTTTACTTTTCAGTACATTTTTTAGTTAATTAAAAGAATTTTTTTTTAAAAATTTTTGTTAACCATTTATTTTATTTATATGTAATTTCAGGAAAAAACCTCTTTTCGCTTAAATTAAGGGGACTCTTCACCTATATTTTGTTGAAAATCGATTTTTTGACGAAATTTTTTTTATTGCATATTCTGATAGAATAGACTTTTCTTAATTATGTAGCGTTTTCACATTTAAAAAAAATGTTTATAACAATGTTTATAACATAGTGGAGCGATTGAGGTTTTAGCCACTGGGGCGGAGAAAATGTGCGCGTCAAACTTTGAACGTGTTTATCTCAACAAAGTTTTTTTTTTCATTTTTTTATCTTCTCCGACCTCCTCGCTCCACAATTTTCAACCGATTTTAATTTTATAAAGTGGAAAATGTTCGAAATTTATAACTGAATAAATCTGTCAGACAGAATTTTGAAATTTTGAAAATTCATAAAGTTATAAACAAAAATGTAATAAAAAACCGAAAAAATCGAGATTTTCGGCTGTTTTTCGACATCGCCCGACATATTTGTGGATTGTTAATAAACAAAAAAAGATATCAAAATTCTGTCTGACAGTAATGTTTATTATTAATTACTGAACATTTTGGCACAAAATAAAATCAAATCGATTCAAAATTCGCGTGCAAAAAGGTCGCGGAAAATACCCCTTCTCTCGGATGTTTATTAACAAAAATGTTGCTTAACATTTTTTTTTCCAACAATTGATTATGCTTCTGTTTTTTACTCGATAACAACTATTCGGACACAAAATTTCATCTATATCGGTCTAGCGGTTCAGATTTTAGCCATTTCAGTGAAGAGTCCCCTTAAACCACATCGTAGGACGCTGCAAGATACCTTAAAATTTTCGTAAAACTATCTACTATAATTATAAAATATAACAAAAATCCGGATTTTCCGGCATTGGGGTCCCATATTTAACAACGATATGATTTTTCATGCTACGCCTCTTACTCGCACTCATCTTTCCCCTCGCCTGTCAAGGACTTATGCTAGCCAGAACCGCCTGTCATTGTACCAACTTACTTTAAATCGCCTAAAGAAACATATCTGTAAATTTCAACTTTACAGAATAAAGTTTATTTTAATTTACACATAATACACCTTCAGGCTCACATGTCAGGTACTTGTGCTCATCGAAAACGCCGGTCAATTTTTTTTGAATAACAAATAAACAAAATGGTAAAAAAATTTCAAGCTTACAGGAACAAGTTTTTTTTTTCAAATGTTTCCTACACTTTCAAAAATATAGGGGTTGATGACGTGCAGGGCTGAGGCGTGTCCGGCGATGGTCATTGTACTTAGGCAACTATGACTCATCACCATAAGAATTTCTAGCCTTACAGAAACACCGTTACTCGGACGGTCCACTAGCTCTCCTACTATAAAGATCCCTAATAGAAACAATAGAGGAAGGACAGCAGCAAATATAACAATCGACTGATATAGCATAGAAACTGTTCACCTACTTAGGAAAATTGTAAATTGACAAAGACGGAATTTAAAAGAAGAATACTGCTAACGAAGAAAATAGTATGTTGAAATATTTTAAATCAAAAATAATAACCAGGGCTGTCAAATTTAAGTCATCTAAAACGGTAATAAAACCAGTACTGACATATGGATCAGAAGCGTGGACGCTTACTAGGCATGGCGTGCAGGTCTTCGGAAGCTGCCAAAGAAAAATTCTCCGCAGGATAACGGGCGCAGTAATTGAAGAGGGTGTCTGGAGAAGAAGATGCAATCACGTATTATACCAAATATACAAAGAACCTGACATAACCAAAAGCATCATGATTTCACGCTTACGCTGGATAGTACATGTAATGAGAAAGCCTGCAAAAACGCCCCCAAAAATCCTGCTCCTCCAAACGCCTGAGGGAAGGTCACAAGGAAGACGTAGAAAGAGATATAAACACGACATCCAAATAGACTTACTCACAATAAGGATCACCAACTGGAATAGAAAGACGTAGGACCGAGAGCGTTGCAAGAATATTCTTGAGGAGGCCAAGGCTCACGGAAGGTGGTAATGATGATGATGATTAACCAACGACCAAATATAAAAGATATTATCAAAAATTCGAATTATTCTTCATACCTCAAGCTTACTACTAGGCATTGCACCATGAGTTAAACTACATGACGGACTAGTGGAGCAATTGGTGATTCATGAGCTTGGCCATGCCACATAAAAAAGCTCTAATTTCGCATTAAATGCATTTTTATAATTAATTTCTAATTAATCTTCAATAACATTCTGTTGTAGACATATTATTTTATTTTACATTCAAAATTATTATCATAAACCATTTCACACAGTGTATTATAGGTAAGTACAATTCTTTTAAACTTATTGTATTGTTTGTGTGCCGCCAAAGTTTGACATTGTTAAAAGTGTGCCGCAACAGAGAAAAGGCTGAGAATCACTACGCTATATCAAGGGGAGTGGAGCTTTTATTAACCGGTTAAGCTGGCGGGATGCTTTATTAGGGCTACCTCTGAGGAAGTACATGTGAGTATGTTTAATTTTCAAATGGTGATAGCTCATGAATTCTCCTATGTTGCTATATTAAAAGCTAAAATGGCATCACAATGGGCTCAGTGGTGTGGCTAGTGGGGGAGCAGCCATTTCAATCTAAAAGCAAACCTTATAGTATTTGTACCATGCAAAACAGAGAGGAGAAAGCTCTTCAGAATACTGGAAGTGATCTTTAATAATACCATACATGGACTCAATTATTGCTTTTCAGTTACTGAGGAACACTCATCATTGATTGAGACAAACGTTTGGTGACGAAGGGAGAAGTTAGGATGATAAGAGGTGCCACCCCACCTTTCCTTTATCTACAGTTACTATTATATTTCTTTCTTTAATCGAGCTTTTATTTCTTTTGAATAATTTAGTTTCCTCAAGTTTCCACAAATTTCCACATATTTACAAGCCTAACTTTCACAATCTCGATCACTCAAGCTTTCAAGCTCGGTTTACAAGACATGCACTCGAGCTGGTCAAAAAATTTTTTTTGAACGACCCCAGTCGAGGTGCTTGCGTATGCTTCAAGTAATCTTCAAGCTGAACTGGACACCGGACCTATTAATCTTATATAAATATAATTGGAGTGTCTGTCTGTGATTTCAAAATAATTGTGTTTTTTTTAAATTTTATATGGCTATTCACATGATTTTAAAACGAAATCACACATTTTTAAAATTTTTGTCTGTCTGTATGTCTGTTTGTCTGTTTGTTCTAATCTCGGAAACGACTAATCCGATTGGGATGGAACTTTCACTGGAAGATTCAGTATTTTGGCGGGCATGTTTTAGGCTATTTATATGCACTATATATTAGCTCTACCTGTATGTATGTATGGATGTATGTATGTAGACAAATCTTGAAAATTTTTTTTGACCCACTTCCATATAACCGATCAGCTTCAAATTTTGCACACACGTACAGTTCAAGGGACGATGCAATCTGACCATTTTATAAAAAAACAAGATGGCCGTTTTAAGATGGCGGCCGAATTTCGCATTTGTGCTCGTTGACTGCCGACATGGGTATCAAAGTCTTGTCTAGGCGTTTGTCTGTGCGTGTCGTGTGACATTGTACGAGTTCTTGTACGAAGTTTTGTTTTGTTTTTTGATTACTTTTCCTGTGGTGACTTTTTTTTCCTAGTGCCAGTGACTAAGTTATTGTTCTTGTTTTTTTTCTCTCTTCCTGTGCATTTAGGTTGTCTTTATCTCTATTTTTTTTCTAATTTTCTTTTTAATTTTCAAAGTTTGGGTAACATGGTTCTTCCTCTTACCAAAATTTGAGGTAACAGGTACTATCCCATCCTTTATTAAAAGGAATATGAATTTTTTGCCTAAGGTTATGCAAAAAATTAATTCTATAGAAGAAGCTTCCAAAACTGTTTTAAGTACTTTATTATTTTAATTTCCAATTTTTTTTTCTAATTTTTAACTTTTTAATTTTCATATTCAGCTTCAAATTCAGGGGTCATTTTCTTCAAGAATAATTTTTATTTATTTATTTATTTATTTATTTATATAATTTTATTTTTTTTTGTTTATATTAATATATATATATTATTATGGCGGATCATCAATTTTGCAAGAGGTGTTTTTCGGAAATCGCTCGTGATGGGATTTCCTGTGACGAAGTTTGTGGAGGCGTTTTCCACCCTTCTTGCCTTAATACCAAGGCCAGCAGCAAATCGTCGGCTCCTAGAGGGCCTACTTGTGGCGAATGCTCTGACATCAAACCCTGTCATGTGCTGAGATTGATGAAAGACATCTCTGACGCTTTTCTCGTTGGTCACGAAAAAGTAATGGATCGTCTTAACTCTTGCTCCAGTAACATCTTGCACTTTCAAATGTTAGCCGATGACGTCCAGTCTATCAATGTTCGGCTTGACACGTTGTCTGACACTCTGGGCTCTGCTGTGACCAATGTGGGTTCTTTGATTGAGAAATTTGAGAAAATGTCTTCCCGAGTTGCAACAGCACTAGAGTCGTTAGACGACATACATTCGGCGTTACTTAATCCGGTCGCCACTTCTTCCTCCTGCACTTTTAGCTCCTCGGCTTCTGTCCATCCCATATTGGACGATATCAAAAGGAATACAAAAAGTGTAAGGGTTGATATTGAATCGCTATCATCAGCATTGATTCAAAATCACAATGCCCTGAGCTCTCTGTCCTCAAGATTGGAGAGCGTCGTTGTTTCAAATAAGACCTCCTCAGCGACGGTAGAATCTGATGACGCCGTGCAGGTTGAGGAGCAGCCTTTGCCTTTACCCTGCCCCGCGGCTACTTCTCGTTCGAAAAATGTCTTCTTGCCTCAGGAGGCCGTCAATCCAATTGTACCTAGTACATCGAGATCGCCAAGCCATCATTGGTGACGGTGTCACCTTGAGTTCCTTGCCCCGCGTTCCAGAGATAGAGTCGACCTCTAGGCCAGTCTTGGTATCAATCTTCAATCAATCCCCCGGTCACTGAAGCTACAGTTGTCCAAGAACCGTGCACTCCTCTAGTTACGATGCCGAGACCTTTAAATATCTTTATATCACGATTCCCTCCTGAAACTATGACGGAGTCTGTCTGTGAATATATGAGGAAGAAATCTATAGACCCTGGAATTGTTTCATGCAGAAAAGTCAGCAAGGCTTCCAGACCTGTTGCTTCTTTTGTCTTTTCTGCACCGCCCGTTATTGCCGAGACTCTTTTAGACCTTGGCTTCTGGCCTGCTGATGCCCTTACCAAGCTTTTTGTTCCCCGTACACGTACTCGAGCCCATCACTCAAACGTCTCCATTCCGAGTACACCAAGGAGGTCAAAAAACTCGAGAGGCTTACCCTCTACTACCAGAACGTAAGGGGGACAAGATTAAAAACCAACGACATCCTTCAGTCATCGGCGGCTAGGGGGTTCGATGTCATAGCACTCACGGAAACTTGTCTCCACGAAGGCTTTCTTAATGCTGAGCTCTTCGATTCCTCCTACCAAGTCTTTCGGAGGGACCGTTAAACTGACTCGGAAGCTCGTGGGGGTGGCGTTCTTCTTGCTTGCCGCAGTCACCTTAATTGTAAGCCAATTACGCTTCCTAGTTTCTTTAACCACTTGGACATTGAGCTTGTCGCTCTCAAGATTTTCTTTTCTAAATCAAATCTATTCATGCTGTGCTGCTATATCCAACCAGATATGATTAGCACAAATGACGATGGAGGTAAAAGCCTCTATGATATTCTCATCTCTTGTGTTGATTATAGCTGGAGTATGATGAACACTGGGGATGAATTACTTCTACTTGGGGACTTCAATTTACCCAATATTCAGTGGGTATTTGACGAAGTTGACGATAACTACCTACCTGAAGGCAATATTCTCACTCGGCCTTAATCAAATGAGTGGTGTGACTAATGTGTTAGGGAGGCAGTTGGATCTTGTATTCTTTACTGACTCAGGAAACATGATGGTTGAACCCAGTCCAATAGTCATGACGTCCGTTGACAATTACCACCCTCCTCTCTTGCTAAATTACTGCTTCAACTCAAAGAACAATCCTTGTCCGGAGGCGGTAACTCACTCCTTCAACTTTATGAAGGCTAACTTTAATGAACTCTCATCTAAGCTTGCCGTGATTGATTTCAACAGCTTATTTTCCGCAAATGAGTTGGATGTCGATGTGGCACGGTTTTATACCGTACTATATGAAGCTATTGCTTCATGTGTACCTTTTGAGCCCCCAAAAATTGCGCAGTTCTACTCCACCTTGGTACAATAATGAGCTGAAGCATTTAAGGAATCAGAAAAATAGACCCTGAAGACCTATTTAAAGATAAAGGACCCTCCGAGTCTTACTACATTAACTGATTGCTATAACAGATTTCGTTTACTCTCTTCTTCTCTGTATGGTGAATATCTCAGCAGCATGAGGGACCAGGTGTATACTGATCCTAGAAACTTCTTTAAATTTGTCAACTCTAAGAAAAAAGTCGATAACTAGCCTAATGGCAATAATTTTCGTCACATAACTCCACACCGAGAGGCTACTAGATTATCTCTTTCAATTTCCAGTGACGATATCGCGAAACATATTGATGAACTCCCATACGATTTCACTTCCGGCCCTGATGGTATCCCTCCTGCTGTCCTTAAATCCTGTGTGGAGGTTCTCCAGTCTCCACTGAAAACCCTTTTTAAAAGTCCCTTGATAAAGGGTACTTCCCTACTCTTTGGAAGAATTCGTTCATAATTCCTATTCACAAAAGTGGGAGCAAGAACGAAATATCGAACTACAGACCAATTGCCAAGCTGTCTTTACTTCTGCAATCGTGCCCATCTGCAAGAAACTTATTTCTACGAACCAACATGGTTTTCTTCCAGCTCGTTCCACTACCACCAATCTATTAGAATTCACTTCCCATGCTGTTGAAGGCTTCGTTTCCGGTTGCCAAACTGATTGTGTTTACACTGATTTCAGTAAGGCATTTGACAAGCTTTCCCACTCCATTATACTTTTCAAACTAAAAAAGTTAGGTTTCCCTGAAGCCCTTCTATTATGGTTCCAGTCCTACTTAGCTGACAGGACCTACCAAGTCCTTTTCCGTGGATCCAAATCCGCCACCATTGAGGCGTCATCCGGTGTCCCTCAAGGCAGTCATCTTGGCCCTATCCTCTTTATTCTTTCTATTGATGATATTGTTACCCTGCTAAGACACTGCAGAATCCTGATTTATGCTGATGACATCAAATTGTACCGTAACGTAAAGAGTATGGAGGACTGCAAACTTTTGCAAGTCGACCTCGACACCTTTTACTCTTGGTGTGCTAACAACAACCTTAATATTAGTAAATGCGAAGTCATGACTTTTTGTAGGCGACGTGATCCTATAATTTATAACTACTCATTTTTTAGTGAGGGTGTCCCCCGTGTTAATTTTGTCAAAGATCTCGGGATTAGATTTGACACCAACCTGGACTTTTCTACTCATATCAACTATATTTATTCCAAGAGCAGCTTAGTCTTGGGTTTTATAAAAAGGTGGTCCAAAGAATTTAACAGCACCCTGATCACTGAACACATCTACATTTCGCTTGTCAGACCTTTACTTGAATATGCGTCCCAGGTTTGGTCTCCTCACTATTCTGCGCATATTGGAAAAATTGAGTCGGTTCAACGTAGGTTCGTTCGACTCGCATTGAATCACCTTCCTTGGGAAGACCCTTTAATTCTTCCACCATATGAATACCGACTTAAGTTACTCAAAACACTCTCCACAAGCGTCGTGAGGTGGCCGATGTTGTTTTCGTCCACCAGCTTCTTAATGGACGTGTCGACTCAGGTTTTCTAAGTCGTCGTGCGTCGTTTAGAGAGAGCCGATACAATCTGAGAGGACCACCGCTCTTACACATCAACTCCTCTAACCAACTGTGGCCGATTTGAGACTGTTAATCGCATGTTCATTAATGTAAATAAAAATATTAATGTTTTTAGCGTGAGCATTGGTAAAGATCTCCTTAAAAGGAGTCTCTTTACTCCCTCATAACTGTTTATGTGTTTCGCATGCAATTTTTATGGGTACTTAATATTTTATGTTTGCATGTCTCAGCCGAGCCCACGTGGTCGTGCTAAAAGTTTCTCCGCCTAGCTGAGAAGTGCGATTTCTTCATAAGAAGGGAAACTCTATTATATTAAATGAAAGGGAATGGTAAGTATAATATAATTACCTATTTGGTGTCATTCCAAATTCAAAATGGCGGCCGGATCAAAATAACGGCCAAAACAGATGGCGGATTACTTTTTTATTTACATCACGATCGGTATGGGTATCATATGAAAGGATATGACACGTAGAATACTATTAGCTGGATGGCGTAATTCCAAATTCAAAATGGCAGCCAACACAAAATGACGGACTGCATTTTTTTACAACGCTCTCGGTAAGGATACCAATTAAAACTGTATGATGAGTAGATTACAGGAAGCTGGGTGACCTCATTTTAAATATCGGTCACCACAAAATAACCGAAGACATATAATAAATTAAAAAGTAGAAAACTAAAAATATAGTTTAAAAAACTTAAAAATATGCTTTTGTTTAAAAATGCACTACAAAGTAAAAACTTATGTTGAATGAAACCTTTTTTGCTAAAGCCAGAATATATAATATATGGGGCGCTAGCGAATAGATGCAGTAATAATAAAATAAGAATATGGGTAAAGTCCCACGCTTTTTAACATTTTGAAAGGAAGGTTATTTGGCCAATATGAGATCAGGACAGTAGCAGAGATTTCGGCAACTTTACTCACATCAGGAATAACAGCTCATTCTATGCTTAAGATACCGATCGAAGAAGATCATTTGGAAATCCTGCGTGAAACAAATCTAAAAACCTGCGTGCAAAAAATATAAAGTTTTACAAAACTGCATGATGGCTGTCTGGGGAGTGTACTATGGCAAATAAAGTATCTATTAACAGAACACTGCGAGATTTAAGATGTAAAAACCAATTATTTTGGGGAGTAACTGTTTTATTGGCAT
Source organism: Thereva unica (assembly GCA_949987705.1). Taxonomy (NCBI): domain Eukaryota; kingdom Metazoa; phylum Arthropoda; class Insecta; order Diptera; family Therevidae; genus Thereva; species Thereva unica. The sequence continues at coordinate 148,168,559 of OX465281.1, read as the reverse complement.
AAATACTGGGCAAATGGTGCCGGCTGTCCGGACAAATATGTGGGTAGATGATATTGATGCATGTCTGAAATGATCACTCATTTAGGGACATATTGGAAAACGTCATTTAAAGCAAAAGATGAGAGCGCGATCGGAAAACTCAGAATTCAGTATTCTCCTCAACATAGGATATATGTACAATAGAAAATGTTCTGAGATTAATGAGAATGATGCCAGTGACCTGCTGGATGTTGTTTGAAAGTTCGTAATAGACGAGGAAATTTTGATGAGCGACATTTATGACGATTTCGAAAATATCAACTCAACTTAATCGACTCAATTTAGTAATGCCACAAACATTGTAATACTTACAAGTGAAACATCTAACATCGTTTATAAACAAGCGTTACAGTGGATTGTCAACCAATTCCGTGCGAGCGGTATGACCGGAAACGACGAAACACGAAAACGGGAAGCAGCAACTGTCCTTTTTAAGATCAAATCAGTAGTATCGTCTTAAAATGTTGGCAATCTTCGACTCAAGCCATGTTCGTAATTGGGCAAGTTATCTGAGAAAGTCAAAATCTACGCGCACAAGACTTATTCTGAATAAAATTGGCTAGGTATCTGTTGTGAACGTAGTATAAAAGTTTTCCGATAATTAACCTCGAATTTAAAAAAAGTTGTAGGTAACATATTTTTATAGTCAACTCTAAAGTTTTTTATATATCCAAAATCATGTCTTGCAGATTTGTTCTTTGTTTCATTATACCCTTTTCTTATTCCGGACTATGCACACATAATTTTGTTTTATTAAAAAGCGTTGTGACGCACGCGGGTTTTTGCTAGTTTCAAATATAATAGTCTAATTTACATACGTCGCAAATGCAAACCATTTCAGTCAGCAACCTTAACAAAACTGACCGTAGTTAAGCAATGTTAGTCGCCTGGTCTAGTAATGATGAGGCTCACCTAAACCATTTCAATAAAGTGGTCGAGAATTTCGTAGAAAGCTCGCGAACATTATATTTTAATCATATAACATAACCGAGATAACTTATTAGTTAATAATTAAATAATTATTAATATACTTATTTTTGTTTCAAATATGAAAGAATATATGTTTCTTAATGGAATTTGAATCTTTTAAAAATGTGGGAAGATGAATTTGATGCAAAAAAATAGTTTTTAAGAATCCACATTGATCCTTTCTATGTCATCCACTTAGTAAAAATGTCATCATACTCCCACTCCTTTTAAAAATTTATTGATTAAATCCTAAAATCACCACAAATACTATAATACCTTAATACCTTCTCTCTAAATCAAAATCCAATAATTCCTTAAATGTCGTTGAAGAAAATCTTTATTGGCATTAACTTAGAATACGGTCCCTCCCAAAAAAAAACAAATTCCTTATAAATCACTTTGTCCATTGGTATGTATTTCGCAATTAAACCCCAAAGCAGAACAAATTGAATTCCATTACAGCAACAATGTCCTTCCGAAAGTCTCATTCAATCCAGAGTGAAGGTCTTCATTAACCAGTTAAAATGTCATTAGATTTTTCTAAAGCTTTTTCATCCAAATGGAAAGCAAGCAAATGATAAAAGAAAAGCGCTGATGACTTCATTACAGTGATTAAGCATTTTCCTTGAATAGACAAATGTCAATCCTTACGCTTTCGCTTAAGATTCCTTGATTTATAAGTTACACTTTTTCAAACTGCCCAATTTCCTTTTTAGAAATAGTCTTTATTTCTATAAAAGGACAATGTGGCTACGTTCATGAGGATTATTCATGTACTGCCACGGTAGTTTTATTTGCGTCAGTTCCCCAGCTACTAAAATCAAAAATTCATTGAGGAGGCCCCCTCGCATCTTCCTTCAAGTGTGTGGATCCGCATTTTTATGAAAAAGGAGCACTGACATATAGAATGGACTGTTCTTCATTAAAATTTTCATGGCACCTCGTGTCGGCAAGATAAAAATATAAAGCAGAAGAATAAAACCATTGTTAAGGAATGAGCATTCTATAATATTGATTCCTGGACACCACAGTTGGCGACGAGGATAAGTTGGAACCTAAAACAATGGGAAATGGAAAACGAAACGAAGAAAGTTTTTTCGAAGACCCAAAACCATGCGGAGCGGAGCGGAGAACTCTGTATTGGCAAATTTTATATTAAACTCCAAACTCTTTGACGTGAAAGTAGAAAACAATTCCCTGTCAAAAAATGCTAATCCAAGGTTTGAAAAATTCGCGCTGTTTGTAAAGGGTAACGAAATTTTTGCACGATTTTGAAATGTTGTTGGATTTTGACAAGTGATGTTTTATTCGAAGGCTCTCGCTGTGCAGAACCCAAAAAAGATCACTTCGTTTAGAACGGGTCTCATTCTATCGAGGTTATTATCTAATAAATAATATATATTAGCAAAACTTGTCAATTTAAGGTCTTTCTTACAATTAGCCGAAGTTTTTCTATTTAAACAAAAAAGGCCCGACCGAATATTATGAAATTTTTTTCAGAGCATTTCTTCGTTAATATTCTTTTTTCGGCTCCTCAATGAAGTCGATATAGTTTTTAGTTTGCGCGCTAGCGTGCAGGTACAAAAATCATAAACGTCGTTTACACAAAAAAAAACGGTTCGACCGAATTTTATGAAAATCTTTTCAGATCATATTTTGGTTAATACTCTTCGAAGGGCACGTCAGATAAGTCGATATCTTTTATAGTTTGCGCGATATCGTGCAGGTACAAAAATCACTTATGTCATTTAAACCAAAAAAACCGCTCGACCGAATATTATAAAAATCTTATCGGTTTATATTGTCGCTAATACGCTTCGAACGGCACCTCAAGTAAGTCAATATCTTTCGTGGTTCGGGCGACATCGTGCAGGTACAAAAATTACTTACGCCGCTTAAACAAAAAAACGCCTCGACCGAATTTTATGATAATCTTTTCAAATCATATTTCGGTTAATACGCTTAGAACGACACCTCAACGAAGTCTATATCTTTTTTGGCTCGCGCGATATCGTGCAGGAAAAAATGACCACGTACGCACGCACACACACACACACATACTTCACCCAAATTTTTGGTTAAAATGCTCCTGGGACCTTGAAACATGAAAATAAGTCATAAATTTCGATTTCGATTTTCGGACCGATTACAATAACTTCCTATACTGGGAAGTTAATAAACAACACGACTTTGAGCTGGATACTGGTGCAAGCATATCGGCAATAGCAGAAGAAGAATATAATAAAAAATTTGCACATAACAAATTAAAAACGTAGACACGCGAATAACATCATATACAGGTGAGAAGTTGCAAGTAAAGGGTTCTTTTGTTGTTTTTGTAGAATATATAGGCATAAAAAAGCAAGTAAAAATTTTTGTAATAAAACATGGAAATTCGAATATCCTTGGCCTGATTTTTTGGTGAATCTTGGTCTAAAGCTTACAGTGAACAAGATAAGGAAGTGACAGATAATATCAAAAGTGTAAAAAAATTCTATAAACCACGTCCAGACGCGTATGCAAAAAAGGCAGAAGTGGAAAAGGTCTTAAGCGAATGGCTTAGTCAAGGCTTGATTGAAAAGTTGATAACAATGAATGGGGAACACCGATAGTGATAGTTCAAAAGAAAGAAGGTCTAAGAATATGTGGAGACTACAAAGTCACCCTTAACCCAATACTGAAGGAGTAGTAAGGCTATGGGGATTCTGGCGCACTTTCTTATGGGATTTAACATAGGGGTCAAAAATTACTTTTCCGCCATTTTGAAAGCTTTATTTGTACGTGGACGAACAGGGAAAGCTCTTTATGTACGTGGACGAACAGGGAAAGCTCTTTATGTACGTGTATGAGGTGTTTTAGGTTTGTGTCTTGGATAAGGTGGCTGGGAGTTGGTGGGTGGAGATGGGTGAAAGCTTTATTTGTGTGTAGATAAGCAGAGAAAGCTCATTTTGAAAGTTTTATTTGTACGTGGACGAACAGGGAAAGCTCTGGGTGGGAGCTTTGATGGTGTGAATTGCACCTGGAGTGTTTTGAAAGCTTTATTTGTACGTAGACGAGCGGGGAAAGCTCTGGGTGGGAGCTTGGGGGGGATCTCGGGTTAAACTTCGATGTGTGTGTGTGTCAGTGTTGGGCAAAATTTAATCTGATTGATGATTAATGATTGCGACTAAAAGCTGTAGTCTGTAATCATGATTAGAGATTGATATATTTAATCAGAGAAGTAATCATTTTAGGTGATTGATGATTGATCAATTTCAACCGCAATCATGATTAAATGATTAAAATTTTAGATTAAAAATGCATTTTTTTTGGAGATGTTACGTTTTAACGTTGGATTTCTATTCTTTAAGGTTTTATTTGAATATTTTATTTTGTGAATCCGTCAGTTAAGAGTTTTGTGGTCAAAATTTGTGAATTAAAAAGTGGGAATAATTTTGGCTATCGTGCTCCGATTGCACTGAAAATCGGCCCAGAATTTTTACATTTAAGTACTGTAATTTTAAAATTATCTTTTATATTTTATTAGTTCATTTTAAAAAGCATGTTTGTAGTTTTTGATGTGAAAACGTTTTAGGCACGTTGGGCAATTTTCCGTCACGGTCATTTTTTATGCGTACCGTAGGGAAAATTTTCCTTTGGGGATTTCAGTTTTTATTGTATGAGTTAGTACTATGTACTACGTAATATACTAATGAGTTAGTTTTATGTACTAAGTGTGTATGTACTATGTATTCGGTACTATGTACTCGGACTATCAACTGTGCGCTATGATTATGAACTATGTATTGGCGGACGAATTTTGGGAAATGTGTTCCGATTGTACTGAAATTCAGTATCGGGGGGTTTTAGGGGTTCCAAATGACGGATTTGTGGTCAAAATTTTAAAATTCAAAATGGCGGAGAAGTTTTGGCAAATGTGTTCCGATTGTACTGAAATTCAGTATGGGGGGGTTTTAGTGGTTCCAAATGACGGATTTGTGGTCGAAATTGTAAAATTCAAAATGGCGGACAAGTTTTGGCAAATGTGTTCAGATTGTACTGAAATTCAGTATGGGGGGGTTTTAAGGGTTCTAAATAACGGATTTGTGGTCAAAATTTTAAAATTGAAAATGGTGGAGGGGGTTTGGGTAAATGTGTTCCGATTGTACTGAAATTCAGTATGGGGAGGTTTTAGGGGTTCCAAATGACGGATTTGTGGTCGAAATTGTAAAATTCAAAATGGCGGACAAGTTTTGGCAAATGTGTTCCGATTCTACTGAAATTCAGTATGGGGGGTTTTAGGGGTTCCAAATGACGGATTTGTGGTCAAAATTTTAAAATTTAAAATGGCGGGCAAGTTTTAGCAATTTTGTTCCGATTGTACTGAAATTCAGTATGGGGGGGTTTTAAGAGTTCCAAATGACGGATTTGTGGTCAAAATTTTAAAATTCAAAATGGCGGACGAGTTTTGGTAAATGTGTTCCGATTGTACTGAAATTCAGTATCGGGGTTTTAGGGGTTCCAAATGACGGATGTGTGGCCAAAATATTAAAATTCAAAATGGCGCATGACTGCTGAAAGCCTACAAAGCCTACTATAGTCTGTCTGGCTCTTTAAATCCAAGCATCTAACTATAACGTCTAAACTTTTACTATATAAGACGATGATCTTAGCTGTACTCACATATGCATCTGAAACGAGGGTGCTTAGCAAAAAGCACTCAAACCTCTTAGCCGTGCTCGGGAGGAAAACACTTCGGAGGATTGTTGGGCTCTTATGGGAGGAAGGACGATTCCAGAGACTCTAAAATGACGAGATTTACGAGCGCTTTCGTGATATGAATGTTGTAAAGAAAATAAAGCTCGGTAGGCTGCGGTGGGCAGGTCATCTAGCTCGTATGAGTGAAAATGAGCCTGCTCGTAAAGTTCTCTGCGGTAGGACCTATGGAAGGGTGGTGTAGACCAGGACGCTCAGAGCTTAGGGATGCCAAACTGGATGACACCGGATCAGAATCGGGACCGGTGGAGAGGATCGTTGCGAGAGGCCAGGACCGGATCCCGGTTGTAGAGCCGACAAAGAAGAAGAATTTAAACACAAGTGGGTCTCTGAATCTTGGAGATGAAATATCTCGATTAAAATGGGAATCTTTCCTAAATTTAACTAAAATATAATTTGTAACGAATCCACCCATACCATTCATACTTCCCCTTTAAAATCTTAGGACTTATTTTCGTGAATAAGTTAGCAATGATACTTCCACCTATTTCATGCTGCCAAAGTCAAGGTTCTCCACCCTACCAACTTCCAGAGGTATCAGTCGTAGTTTTCACTAAACTTTTCAACTTCAACCACTTTTTTCTCCAAAAAAATGCGTAGTTAATTTTTTTTTTTTTTGGAATGCTTGGACAGTTTTCTGTGAATAAAGTCCAAACAATTTTTATGCTACGAGTTATAAGTTAATTTTGATGTTAAATTTGGCCTTATTTGATACTTTTCCACATAAACTCAGATGGAAAGGGATTAAAAAATATGAAATAGCGCCAATTCTAGCATTAAATTTGCTTATAACTTCAAAATTAAAGGCTGTAGCGTAAAAATTGTGTACATTGCTTATATTGCTACCATTTTCATAAAAATGGGCCATAATGTTACAAAAATACAAGGTGATACATAAACCTTTGCATTTCATTTCAAAACGCTGTAGCGGCTAAATCGTTACGATTCCACACCACCCTCATACCTGAGGATTTTTTATTCATCTATCCACAGCCGGTCACTTTGTAAACATAACGGATACACCCTGTATAGAGAAAATTCTGATTCATTATGTCGATGAGAAAAAAGTAAAACAAGAAAAGGGTTCTAAGCACTAAATGAGCGATGTAATGTGTTAGTGAGTAAGATTATAAACACGTGAAAGATTTAACTAAATAATTGCGACATATGTATGTTAATATAATTCCTCAAAAATAGGGTCACTTGGCACGAAAAACAATACCATCACGACAGACCCCTTTCAGGCCATAAGAATTTTCCTACCTATAAGAATTTTCAGTCCTTAACTAAATACTTTTCGAGTAAACAAATAGTGTAGGTCACGTGAATTGAAAATCTTGGAACCTGTTTGCAAGAACACACTTGCACCACGGACTTCTAACAGGCCTTATTTTTTAGATAATTTCATAGCGAAGAGCTTCACCACTGCATTTGTTACACTAAAAGTTATCAGGAACGGAGATATTAAAAGAAATGTAAAAAAAATCTTATGTTATTCACAATAGGTTAATTAAAAAGTTATGCGGTCAACCAAATTGTGGGCAAACTTATGGTATTAAACTACACCCTAAAACGAATCGATTCCAATAATAATCTCGTGTATGGGCCAAAATGGCCATAAAAAAGCCTTGCCGACTAGCCTATAGTGATTTAACTGAAATAATTTCATTTCATCAAGTAATATAAACTGAAATCGGTCTCTGAACCTTTAAGACGAAATACCTCGATTAAAATGAGACTTCCAAATTTATATTGGATTGAATTTCAATACAATCGGAGCACGATTGCAAAAACTTGTCCGCCATTTTGAATTTTAATATTTTGACCACAAATTCGTTATTTGGAACCCTTCAAACCCCCACATACTGAATTTCAGTACAATCGGAACACATTTACCAAAACTTGTCCGCCATTTTGAATTTTACAATTTCGACCACAAATCCGTCATTTGGAACCCTTAAAACCCCCCATACTAAATTTCAGTACAATCGGAACACATTTGCCAAAACTCGTCCGCCATTTTTAATTTTAAAATTTTGACCACAAATCCGTCATTTGGAACCCTTAAAACCCCCCATACTGAAATTCATTTCAATCGGAACACATTCACCAAAACCCCCTCCACCATTTTCAATTTTAAAATATTGACCACAAATCCGTTATTTAGAACCCCTAAAACCCCCCTATACTGAATTTCAGTACAATCGGAACACATTTGCCAAAACTTGTCCGCCATTTAGAATTTAAAAATTTTGACCACAAATCCGTCATTTGGAACCCCTAAAACCCCCCCATACTGAATTTCAGTACAATCGGAACAAAATTGCCAAAACTTCTCCGCCATTTTGAATTTTAAAATTTTGACCACAAATCCGTCATTTGGAACCCCTAAACCCCCCCCCATACTGAATTTCAGTACAATCGGAACAAAATTGCCAAAACTTCTCCGCCATTTTGAATTTTAAAATTTTGACCACAAATCCGTCATTTGGAACCCCTAAACCCCCCCCATACTGAATTTCAGTACAATCGGAACACATTTGCCAAAACTCGTCCGCCATTTTGAATTTTAAAATTTTGACCACAAATCCGTCATTTGGAACCCCTAAAACCCCCCCACACTGAATTTCAGTACAATCGGAACACATTTGCCAAAACTCGTCCGCCATTTTGAATTTTAAAATTTTGACCACAAATCCGTCATTTGGAACCCTTAAAACCCCCCATACTGAAATTCATTTCAATCGGAACACATTCACCAAAACCCCCTCCACCATTTTCAATTTTAAAATATTGACCACAAATCCGTTATTTAGAACCCCTAAAACCCCCCTATACTGAATTTCAGTACAATCGGAACACATTTGCCAAAACTTGTCCGCCATTTAGAATTTAAAAATTTTGACCACAAATCCGTCATTTGGAACCCCTAAAACCCCCCCATACTGAATTTCAGTACAATCGGAACAAAATTGCCAAAACTTCTCCGCCATTTTGAATTTTAAAATTTTGACCACAAATCCGTCATTTGGAACCCCTAAACCCCCCCCCCATACTGAATTTCAGTACAATCGGAACAAAATTGCCAAAACTTCTCCGCCATTTTGAATTTTAAAATTTTGACCACAAATCCGTCATTTGGAACCCCTAAACCCCCCCCATACTGAATTTCAGTACAATCGGAACACATTTGCCAAAACTCGTCCGCCATTTTGAATTTTAAAATTTTGACCACAAATCCGTCATTTGGAACCCCTAAAACCCCCCCATACTGAATTTCAGTACAATCGGAACACATTTGCCAAAACTCGTCCGCCATTTTGAATTTTAAAATTTTGACCACAAATCCGTCATTTGGAACCCTTAAAACCCCCCATACTGAATTTCAGTACAATCGGAACAAAATTGCCGAAACTAGTCGGCCATTTTGAATTTTACAATTTCGACCACAAATCCGTCATTTGGAACCCTTAAAACCCCCCATACTGAATTTCAGTACAATCGGAACAAAATTGCCGAAACTAGTCGGCCATTTTGAATTTTACAATTTCGACCACAAATCCGTCATTTGGAACCCTTAAAACCCCCCATACTGAATTTCAGTACAATCGGAACAAAATTGCCAAAATTACTCCGCAATTTACTAAAAAAACTGGAAAAAATTTCAGGGAGACAATAAGCTCATATTAATCACTAAAGAGTTAACCATTCAATCATGATTAAGATTAGATTTCATAATCCCTAATCATTCTGATGATTAGATTTTCCCCAAGATTACTCGATGTAATCTTGATTAGTGATTGATTTAATCATGATTGATTCAATCATGATTGGATTTAGCCATGATTATTAGTCTGATTGAAAAATTAGTCGAATGTGCCCAACACTGGTGTGTGTGTGTGTGTGTGTGTGTGTGTGTGTGTGAGGTCCGTGCTGGGAGGGGCTGTTAGTGGAATTAAACTAAGCTGTGTGGGGATTTGAACTTTGGTTTCGAGATGATTTTTCTAGTATTAATTCTAGTAGCAACTTGTGCTTTGGGATGAGCTTGGATTCTGGGGCAAAATATACATATAATTCGGTGAAGAACTGGACTTTCAAGTACCACTAAGAATTAAATTAAGCTTTAGCTGAGATCCCGCATTGGGTATATCACCTCAAATCGCAGATATTACAACAACCGCAACTTGAAATTACTAAGTGACAAAAAAAGCCATACCTGAAAAAGATATTACATAGTTTTAGGAGCAAACAAATTCGGCATATTTTTCAAGTATTAATTCTGGTAGCAACTTAGGCTAAGGAATGAGCTTGGATTCTAGAGCAAAATATACATATAATTCAGTGAATAACTGGGCTTTCAAGTAACACTAAGCTTTAGCTGAGATCCAGCATGGGTATATTATTCTGGTCAACAACCCGGTGCGATCTGTAAGCTAAGATCTGGATTGCAACCATATGTCATTATTACCTTCCAAAGAATTTTTAATGAAAATACTCACCTCAAGTCGCAGATATTACAGCAATCGCAACTTACTAAGTGCCAAGAAAATCATATCTGAAAAAGATATTTCCATAACAACAACAACAACAATACAGCTAAGACTCCCATTCACACTTATGATTTAATTATTATTATCCTGAACATACTGGATATATATTATATTTTTAAAGAATAAAATTGAACACTTTAAGGTAAAATACCCTTCACAAACCACAAATATTACAAACACTAGGAAGTAGCAAAAAGCCACCACAAAAAATACTTCACATAAACTCGGTCACATACTAAAAACAATGAAGATTCCCTTATACCATAATTATTCGATCCTGAACGTATTGGATAAATTCTATTATTTAAACTGATCACCTTAAGTGCTAATTAGACCCAAGCCAACTGCTGAAATAATTAACTAAGTTAGGGTATTAAAAAGAATTGTTGTAGTTGTAATAGCTACAAATAAAAAACTATTAATTAGAACACATATTATTTTGCTTTTTATTCTGATAAATCGTACAATTATTTATTTCAGACACAGCACAGTATCTTATATATTAATAGGCAAACAAAAAGTTTGTACACGCTAAGGCTTTTTTGTTCGTGGACCGATTTCGTTTAAATATTCAGAAAATGTTCTTTTTATGGCATAGTTTCGTAATAAGGAATTTCAACGAAATCGATTCACGAATAAAAAAGTTATAGCGATTTTAATTTTTCGGATTTTAAAAAGCCGTTGGAAAATTTGAATTTTTTGCGAGCATCAACGTAGAGCTGAGTAGCCTACGATTGACACAAATGCCGTTTCAGTGAAGCGAATGAGAAACAGAGAAAAACAAGCGTTTGTGTGGATTTTTGGCGGCATAACTGACATAAAAAACTCGGTCACTTTGTGCGTGCATTATTTATACTCTTTTGTGTATAGTATTATTGAGTTGTATTGTGTAAGGCGCTGCCGTTCGTTTTTTGGCGAATGCCTTTAGAAATTGTAATTGATTCATTTAAGTGTGTTTTGAATGTTATTCTGCGTAATTTTTATTCGTTTTCGTATGGTTCTCGGAATCTGAGTTGTATTTATGTCATTCCAAACACTTAACTGCGAATTTTGAGTGCAATTTATCGGTGAGTACTTACGTTTTTTTCCGCGTTTTCTTTTCGAAATGCCAAGACAACGACGGGGACGCTCGAATGTCGATTTTAGATCCCTTCGCGAAAATACTAGAAGTCGCGTTAGAAATTTACGTAGTGCTAATGAAATGAATGTTGAAAATAATGAATTGAATAGTGGTGTGAATGAAATGAATGTTGATGTTGTGGTTCTTTTAATATGAGTTGTCATTTTTGTCGTGCCAAACATTTTCTGACTGAAGTAACTTTACGTAATACTGAGGCATTTTCTTTGTGTTGTCATAAAGGCAAAGTTAATCTACCTCCACTTTCTCAAAATTACTTTTTCAATAATTTTTTTGAAGGTTTAACTTCAAATGAAAGTGGTAATAATCGTTCTAAAAATTTTTTTTGCAAATATTCGTTCGTATAATGCAGCCTTTGCAATGATTAGCTCTGAGTGTAATTTGTTAAATGACACTGTAAATGGCATTTATCATTTTACCACATAGCCAAGCAAGACGTCATGGATGCGATTAAAAAAAATCCTGGGAAATTTTAGATGCTCTGGAGCGACAATGGAAATGTTTCATAGTAATTAAAAATTCGCCATTGCGAATAATTTTTTTTCTTTAAATAACAATATTTAAATTGAATTTAAATTCGAACAAATCGTGAATTTTATATATTTATTGTTTTTGTGACCGAATTTCGGTAACCGGCATCCCAACTAGTTATTATTATTCACCTGGAAATTTCCTTTTCTTGTTGTTAAGATTGTAAAAATTAGGGATTTCGCTTGAATTATCAGCATAAAAACTATAATTAACTGGGGCGGCATCAATTTGTGCAAACTTTAATATATATGTCCTCCCCTGCGGTCCAGAATTGATTACGTGGAAATTTCCTTTCTTGTTGATGTCTTGTAAGTAGGTACTAGGTCCCTTGAGTCTGGGAACCAAAACCGGTTTTGGGATTTAGGTCAAGGTGATTAATCACCTGTAATTATGTTAATTGGTTGACAGGTCATAAATCACCTGTAATTATCATAAGTGGCTGACCTTGGAATCTGCGCGAGACGGTTTGGACTGAGAGCACGTGGGATGGAATGCAGGTCAATGCCATCAGTTGCCTGTAATGTTGGAATCCAAGTCAAGGTCATTAATCAATCACCTGTTGGTAGGCCCTGGAATCTAGGTCGCGGTCGTTGACCTTGAGACTGGTTTGCTGGTGTTCGGGAACTGGTTCGAGTCGTTGGCTTGGGCGGGGTCTTTGGCGGGGGCGGGGGCGGGGGCGGGGGCTGGGGGCGAATGTTGAGAACTCGATGGCTCGACGGGTACATCATGTCTATGGGAGGTGTAGAAGTAGTTAGTGGGCCCCCTGTAGCGTGGGAACTTTTTTTCTAGGTCACGGAACTAAGTCAATCACTTGTCAGTGAGGGTGGGCTTCCAAACAAAACCTGAAAAACGACTAGGGAATGATCATAATAAAAAACAATATGCTACTTGTTGAACATTTTTATTTTATTTTCTAAAACCGGATTTATTATTACACTCAGTTGTGAAATTCTGTTTTTAAATCTAAATGTATCCACTGCATACTGCTCCCATGGTCCTTTCCTACTTTGTCTGTATGCGAAACTCCATACTACCATATATTTAACTTGTGGACATTCATTGAAACTTATTTTCTCCCTCATATCTGCTCACGGAAAAAATAATGAATTGCTAGAACAAATAAAATACCAGCTAAAAATTTCAAAGTCCAAAGTATGGTTTTTGATTTAGGCTGTTCTGTAAGTGGTGCTAGCTGATCTTTGAATCGTCCGCATTCGTCTATCCTATTAGCATATATACAGTGTGGTGAACGATGTCTATGATCGAAATCTACATCCGATGCGCAACTCATAGCATTTATCTGCAGAGAACAAAAGTAACATTGAACACGGTCTTTGATGTTTGTGTAAAAAAAGCCACTTTTCGCTAGCTGGTCTGCTGTATCTAAGTCTATTGCTAGATTATCGAATGTTTTCAAACGATCGTATTCTTGTTTCAAGTTTAACATTTTGAATGAGTGTAACAGGTTTTATATCACGTCTTTTATATTAATCCAAGTATTGTGTTTTGAAGGAAAACCAAGCCACTTCACTAGAACTTGATTACCGCGTCTTTTTATAACCTTTTCTACTAAATAAACATCAGGGTTTTTCACAGGAGCTATTTCTGGTTCATAAAATCTACCTTGAATTATATTTCCTTGGTAATCTTCGAGAATATATGTTGTCGGGTAAACAGGTTTAACTTCTTTTATTTTAAATATCTCTGTGGACCAATTAGGTGTATAGCCTTTTTCGAATACATGTTTATGTCTACTTATACGGACAAAATCACCTGCTTTGTATTTAGACTTTGATTTTATTTTAGGGTAATTATACACAGATAATAAACGTTTTTCGTTATGCAGCCCAACATCTACAGGTCTCATCTTAATCGTACGATGTTTCGTTGTATTGTAGTCGTCTGTCAACTTGGTCAACATGCTAATCCAGTGATAATTGCCATTCATGCTGAATTCTTTCCACATCATATTTTTTAGCGTTCTGTTAAATCTTTCTACAATCGAGGCTTTCAAAATACTGTAGCTGGAATAATGGTTTATTTCGTAATCTTTCATCAGTTGACGAAACGGTTTATTAAAAAACTCTTTTCCATCATCGGTTTGTAAGTTTCTTGGAATGCGTCCTGTATTAAAGATCGACTTCACTGCTTTTACAACTTCTGATGCCTTTTTAGATTTTAAAGGTCGTGTCCATGCATACTTTGAAAAGCTATCAATCACAGTGAGAAGAAAACGAAACCCTTGATTTTCTGATGAGTAAGAACCCATTTCGACCAAGTCTGCCTGCCACAAATCATCTATACCTTTGGTAGTGACATGTCGACGTTTAAAATTTTTTCGCACTGGTTTATGCAGTTCGTTGATTATCAGTCTTCTGCTCATTGTACGGAATGTATAAATACCTGCGTTGAATGACCAGTTTATATACAAAGCAAGAATGATCAAGTTTAATCACCCATTTACAATGATGGTTGCGGGGCCATCGGGATGCGGCAAAACAACATTTATAAAAAATCTTCTTAATACTAATAAGGTATTTATACAACCGCAAATTAGAAAAATTATATGGTGTAATGCAGAACACGGTGCACTACCAACAGATATTAAACTACAAAATATTGAATATTTAAATGCTATACCGGAGGAGTTTGTAAATCACGTAAATGAAGCAACGTTGATAGTTATAGATGACATGATGTTAAATGCATATAGTAAAGAAGTTTGTGAACTCTTCACTAAGGGGTCTCATCATCGTAATTTCTCAGTAATTCTTGTGACACAAAACGTATTCCATCAGGGAAAATTCAGTCGTGATATATCGCTCAATTGTAAATATCTTGTTGTATTTAAAAACCCCCGGGATAAAAGTCAATTTACACATCTGGCCCGACAAATTTACCCAGAAAATAGTTTAGAACTTGTGAGAATATATAAAGAGATAACTCAAATGCCTTACGGGTATTTGCTAATTGATTTAACTCAGGACATTAACGACGTCTTAAGATTTCGTACTGATATATTTAATAAACACTTTGTAACCTGTTTTTGCCCGCAAAACTCTTTAAATGGTAAGAATGGCGTCACGAATGAAACGATTAAGGGAGAACAAGCATATGCTATATGTGCTTAAAAAGGCTAAACCAAATCTGAGAAAGTCCATCATACAAAATGCTGACCCTGAGGTTATAAAAACTCTTTGTGAAATTACACTCAACACCTTAAAAGGTAACCACATGCCGCATGGAAATATCTACAACTCACTGTGTAGGTATAAAAAGGACATGCGTAAATTGATTTGCGCAAAGAGATCTGTTGCTAAACAGCGTAAAATACTAGTGCAACGAGGAGGTTTTTTACCAGTTTTATTAGGAAGTGTACTATCAGGAGTTATCGGCTCATTAATTGAAAAATATGCATAGAAATAATGGACTTAACAAGATGCTACTTCTGTCGCCAGAGGTTTACAACAGGCTTAAAGATGAAATTGAAATGACTGCAAATCAATCCATTTTTGATAGAGCAATGAATAAAATACTACAGAATAAAGACATGAATGATTCCGAAAAATGGTATAGCTATCGGAACCAACTAATTTCATTTTTAAATCACAATCGGAAATCCAAACGAACGTTGTATAAAGAAACAAATTTTTACTTGCCACGTGAACATAATGTCAAACAAAAAAGTTTAAGAGATAGTACCACACAAACGAAAATTATATTTAAAGATGATGTGTTAACACAGACTTCACCACCACCAGCAAAGGATTTCCTAAGCGAAGAAGAAGTCTTTGAAGAAGCACATAACATAACCCCGCCAAGAAGATCTTTATCACCAGCCGCCAAAAGACGATTATCAGCTAGCGGAATAGCAAAAACTCTAAGGCCACCACCAAAATTACTAAGAACAACATCTGCACCTAATGCACGCGAAAAGGATTATAAAATAATCACAGCTGAGGATGGTGTAACGCAGTATACTGTACCAACGAATATGACTGCCGATGAAGCTAGCGAACATATAGAAGAATTAGAACAAAGTGAAAAACAAAAAGCAGTCCAGAAACAGTCTATATTAATACCCTCTCCGCTAGAATCTGGTCAATATATGCTTTCATTTCCTTTACGTAAGCTCGGTGTTAGACAGAGTGAGCGTCTGAAGACTAAAAAGGATAGAACTACAAGTACGTCGGACATTGCTTGGGAAAGACTGTAAACAATGCCAGTGGAAATAAAAGAAAATGATTTTTACGTATGTCTTTTAAGTAATAACTCTATGCAATTTTACCCGGAAAATACGCTATCGGCTTTTACAAATGCACTTGCGAAACCATGTAAATTTCAAGGGAACTGGCGTGTTGGAATAACTGAAATTGCATTACCAAATTTTGAAATAACAAAACGTGCAATCTCCAACAATGGGGGAAATGTGCGTAAACGAGTGAGGCGTGAATATGACCAGTTAAAGGAAACTAGAAAGCAGCATCAAAAGGATTTTAAAATACTTAGCATCAAAATAAATGAAAATGTAAAACTTGAATGGACACCAGAAAATCTTGAACAAGTTAGTTACAGACCTGGACAAATAAACCTTTCAGCATTTTTATTAACATTTTATAATGCAGTTACACCTTCATGGTATACCATGTACTTGAATGATGTTAAATCGAAAATGTGGAAGCGCTTAGAAGATGACCACTTTAATGAAGTTATCCCTGAAATAAAGTATAAGCAGGAGCCAGACGAATACATATTGCACATATATCAAGGAAAAAAGACTTCAGAAAACGTTGTTTTAAAATATAAGAACTATGAATCAATTGAGGATTTTGTTGATGATGTATTTGGTCAAGTTCCTAGGAAGAATAGAAAACATCCTGTTTTGAAGAATACAATAGACAATTATACACATCCAACGGCTAGCATAAAAACAGCTGAAAATAAAGAGAAAAAAGGTAGTGAAAAGAAGCATGATGTATTCGAACTCCGTTTAGAGGAATTGGGTGTTACGATAAAAATAAAAAAACCACTACCCTCACACTTGAATGTTAAAGATCTCATGACATTGCTTTTAGCCAATTTACACTTTGACGATAAACAACTTAGCGAGGAAGAAAAACATAAACGAATTATTGAAATTAAAAATACAATTTTTGAAATATTGAATAGACTGAAGAAAGATTCACTCAAAGCAAAGACTCCCGAGCAACGGAAAATAACTAAAAACAGTGAAATTTTACAGGTCCCATATGAAAAACAAAGCTCGGGCGAATTTTTATCTACACCAGTACCTATTAATACAAACATAGATAATCTGTCAAACTTCATCACAGATGTATTTCTGCAAACACCTGAAAACAAACGTAATCCTGATGCATTGTTGACGGAAATAAAAGAGTCATTTGACACTGCGGGCTTACGCCAAGAGCATATGTCAATAATGGAAAAAATTAATTCTCTTGATACAACAATTAAAGAATTAATGTTGCGATTACCAAGAAGTACACAAGAAACTACAAAAAATTGCTCTGAGAAAAATATAATGCATATATACACTGATATTATTCAACCTAGAGCTATAGGCGACAAACTAGTAAGATATCTACGAATAATACCAATTCAAGAGTGTAGTACTATATTAAGATTTGAACATGTAGAATACTGTCCCATTGAAAAAACTTTTATTGAAAGTATTTCTATAAAAATAACTGATCATCAAGGTGAGTTAGTAGACTTTAAAACAAGTTATATTCCTACATATGTAATGCTACATTTTAAAAGACAATAAAAACTATAAATATTTGCACAACAGGCTGTTCTTGCATAGTATAAATAGAATTACGAGATGGATTCCTATTATACACGTTATTATTTAATACAAAGCGGCGGCGGCCTGTCAGATATTGGAGAATTATATCGTGGTCCAGTTATTTATCAACGTGGAAGAGGTATCGGTAGCTTCTTCAGTGCATTATTTCGACACTTAAAACCCATAGCTACATCAGGATTAAAAACATTGGCACAACAGGTTGTAAAAACAGGACAAGCTATAATACAGGATAAAAACATCAGCAGCAAATCAGTTAAAGATATTTTAAAAGAACAAGGTCGAGTTGTTGTTCAAGATTTAGCTCAGAAAGGTATAAATAAACTGTTTGACGGAATGAAGGGTGCAGGTATAAAAAGACCCAATCCGTTTACAACTCTACATTTAAAACCAGCTGTTAAACGCAAAAGACGTGGAAAAACACCTAAACGGTCGAGAAATTGTAAAACTGAAAATCAAAGAAAAGGAATAAAAGCAGGAGTTTTGAAAACAAAACGAAAGATACGTAAACGTATACTGGACATATTTGATAAATAATCATAATGTCGTACAAAGAATGCATGAAATCAGAATTGGATCTTTTTTCAACACCACCAGTTCAGAGCAATATTTTGAAAACAGAAGAAGTAGCATATAAGCCAATAGCCTCGCTCGACAACTCCTCCGTTCTAGAGTTTGTAACTTTGGGTCATGGAGATACATACCGTGATTTATCTAGCATATATCTTCGTTTAAAATTGCAATTAATTAAAATAAAAGATGGAAAAGAAGAACTTTATCCAGATGATGGTGATGCTCCAGGTTTAATAAACAATATTTTACACTCCATATTTCGCCAGTGCACTGTATATTTGAATGGAAAACCAATTGCTCAAACCGACCACAATTACAATTATCGCGCTTATATTGAAAATTTATTAAATTATGGCAAAGATGCGGCATCCGCCCATTTGGAGTCGGTTGGCTGGTATCTTGACAAAGATGACGCGGAAATTGCAGATATCGATAAACCCGTTGCTGAATTACACCAAGGCTATTTAGATCGTCAGAAACTCTTCAATAAAAGTAATGTGGTTGAATTGATGGGGAAAATCCATACTGACTTGCTTAATCAGGATAAGTTGCTATTAAACGGTGTCGATTTACGTGTTGTTTTATCGCTTGAAAAACCAGAATTTTATATTTTATCCAAGGACGGTACCGACTCACCACAATTAAAAATCTTGGATGCAACCATGTACATGAATCACGTGACAGTTAATCCGAATATTTTATTAGCACATGAGACAGTTTTACAGCGATCAAACGCCATATACCCATACAAGCGAGTTGAAGTTAAAAGTTACACTATTCCAGCAAACACATTCACACTTTCACTGGATAATATCGTCATCGGACAGTTACCGAACTTAATAATTTTTGGAATGGTGGACAATGATGCTTACACGGGCAGAAGAACAAAGAACCCCTTCAACTTTAAACATAACAACATTACCAGATTCAATTTATCAGTGAATGGCGTGCAGATACCAAATCAACCTCTCGAATTTGACTACTCAAAAGATAATCCGATTAGTACACGCGGATACAATACGTTATTCAGAGGAACAGGTATTCATTATTTCGATAAAGGTCATCAAATATCCAAGAAATTATTTGACAAGGGATGTTTTCTTCTCGCTTTCGATTTAACAACAGACAATTCATATAACGCGACTTGCGGCAATTTACTAAATCAGGGAACAGTACGAGTTGAAGGAAAATTTAGAGACGCGTTAAAAAATAGTGTGACATGCATTGTATATGCCGAGTACGATGGAAGCATTGAAATTGACAAGGATCGAAATGTTTACACAAATTTTTAAATCTATATAAGGTGGATACGATATGTTCCAACTGTTAGTTGGTGAATTGATTTATTACGGTAACAATGAGCTGTTTAATTAATGTGGAATACTTTTGTGGAGGTGAATATACATTCTTTAAAAAAGTCTCTTTCGCTGGATTCACTGCGCAAAATAAAACGTTTGGGAAGGAAATAATTTTTAAATATCCAACATCTACTACAGAATGCAACGAGCAACAACAATCAACTAAATTTGGTAACCTTGAACTAAAACGGATAGATGAAGACCTTATAAAAACTCTGGCGAAATTTAAGACAATCTTTGTTCGTGGAACACCAACTAAGGAGTTTATAAATAACTACGTGACATCTCTCACCAATGTCATTGACCTAGAAGCAGCATTTACCTGTGAACAAGAATGAACACGATCGAGCTTGCAACTGCATTGACAAATAATCGCGTAACAAACAAATTTTTTAGAGGAGTCTTCCCATGCAACCATCTACCACAAAAAATAAAAAAACCAGCATGCGTCATAGCTAATACAGATCCAGCACACAAAGACGGAACTCATTGGGTTGCATTTTATTTCCCTAAACAAGGCTCGGCAGAGTACTTTGACTCATTTGGAAGGTATCCCACCAATAAATATTTTCAAAGATTTCTACTAAATAATTCAAAGAATTTTTTGAATAATAAAAAACGATTGCAAAGTCAATTTTCAGCAACTTGTGGACATTATTGCTGTGTATTTCTATATTCACGATGCAGGGGAAAAAGCTTGAAAACTTTTTTAAAAGAATTCGCCTCCAGCGATCTCAGTTCAAATGATAATAAAATTATTAATTTATATTTAAAGAATTTTTCACAAAATGGTGGAGATTTCTGTAACCAATCATGCAAAGCAGAGGTCAGTACTATAAAAACCCCAAACAGAGGATGTTAATATTCAGTATATAAGTTTAAATTGAGTAGCATGGAGCCATCACGTAAGAGACAAAGGACCACTGGTGCTAAAGGAGAAAAGAAGTTGTCCAAATGTGAAGCAAAAGTTGTGGGTGAAAATCTGTTATTAAACTACACATATCATCTGGACGATTGTCACAACCGGAAAATAATTCTCGGATTTGACCCATCATCATTTGAGGCAAAAATAGTGTTTCATCGCCACGGACTCATACCAATATCAGTATCTTATTCTGAATGGACAACAATTTACAGCTATCTTAGCGCTTTAAAAATCAAAATGGAAAATACATCTCCAGCAAATCAACCAAAGCTGCAAAAAGAACACAAAATCCCCGTTGGCAGTGGCAGCATCACCTTAAGACAGGCTGAACTTTGTAAACTATTTGAAATGCTGAAATTTTTAAACATCGTTATGTACCACAATAACAATGCTGCGGATAGTGTGAAAGAATGTTATAGAAAATATGTTGAAAAATGTAAAGAAAAAAATGTATTGACATTAGCATGCGAAGATTTTTTTATTCCAAGTCGAACATCTTATGTACACTTAAATTATTCTCGACTTTTTTATGAAATACCGTTGTACTGTATTGCAAATCTTGTTTTTGATACGATAAATTTTGAATGCAAATAAATAAAATAAAACTAAAGATATCTTTTATTTAAAAAATTTATTCACTAACATGTATAAATATATATTAACACAATTTTGAACGGCACATCGAAGAGTTGGTGACTTTCCATGTATCATACAGAAAGACTCAAAGTTTTCCAAGTTACTTAGTTTTGGTATTTCCAGCTGGATTATTTTCGCTTCAGGGAGGTATTTCCGGATAAATTTCTCCTTTTCCAATCCTTTCACATAAATTGTTGAATTTGAATAATTCGTCAATAGGTTGGGTAATTCATTGTAATCAATATTTCCACCATTCCATCTTAATCCATTTATTTTCCTAAAGTTGAAATCATCCTGCCAACGAGCTCTTGGTGTCAATTCACTATACGGAAAAGGTGGCTTGAAGTAGTATAAGCTCGGTAAAAGTGATCCGTGTGGTAAGACTACCATCTCCTTAGCAAACAGCTGACCATTTACTCCACTGACAAATTGTATATCCAAAATAACAGTTGCCGAATTCATGACTTTAACGATCCAGGAGAAAATATCAAATGACTCTTAAATACATATTTTAATGTCTTATATATCTTAACAAATATGGAACTCATTTCCACACCAACCCCTGGGGTAGAGTTTATTGGTGCGCTTTTTTTATCATGTGGTATCCCCATTAGGCCTACTCCACGAAACTTATTCAAATTTCTTATTTTTCTAAATTGGCATGGTGTAAGCAGCGACAAATTCATATATTTATCTCTGTTGTTGTCTTCCAAACACATTTTCTCATCTTTTCTGTCTTTTAAACCCATATGGTAGGGAGCTGAAATCTTCCAGAAATCTTCGTTTATTTGAAGTCACCTTATATTTTTTTATTTCCGGAACTGTTACTACCTCGTGATCTTTTGTGCGGCGAATATTTTTTGATAGGATAGGAATGTGGTCTTCCTCGTTGTCATTTAATATCATATTTTTAATTGAATCTAAATTGACATGTTGCGAAGCTTCATAATTCAGACAGATTCCTTTTACTTTACTCTGTACCTTGATGGATTCATCCCTTGTGCTATAAACTGCATATGCATAATTTTTAGGGCCTCCACTTGTAAAAGTTTTTATATAACTACCAGGACCGTAGCATTCTAACTCATCGGTCATATCTCCAATGAATTCTCCAGTCGGGGGATCGTATTCTCCTTCTCTGCTAATATATATGACAGAATCAGTGTCATAATATAAAACTCTTTCTCCAAGCTGCTCCAAATAGCTAAATAACTTAAGTCGTGCCTGTGCGGTTGTATAAGATGCTATAGAAACGTTAACTGTTCCTAGAGATTCTGCAGCTTCTTCTCTGTAATTCCAGTTTACAATAAGCGTTTCTTCATTGACTGGAAGAAGATGTTGTACCTCTACTGCCGGATTTACTAGAAACTGATACAACTCTCCTGAACTGTTAATTATATTGGTCTTCGGTTGGTTTTCTCGCTGTCCGAATTTTCCCCAAAAGGAGTTTAAAATTAACTTGGCTAATGATCTTAGCCCAGGATTTTTATTAACTTCTGAATACTCCAGTTTTACACCTTCATTTTTCAGAAATTCCTCCAGGTATTTCCTCTTTTCCTCTTCATCCGAACTGCATTTGCTGGGCCATCCTGATGCTTGCTGTTTCATCTTGATAAATTTGTTCATCATTGAAGTAAACAGTCCACCCGAAAGGTTTGATTTGTCGTACGCCTCAGTTTTGTAACTCCATATTTCGTATGTATTCAGCATTTTGTATCCTCTACTTAGAGCTGTTTTCACCTCGTCAATTACCCATGTTCCAATAAGAGCTCTTTGCTCATCCGTGTGTGTGCATTCGTGATGTTTGTTTTTCTCCTCACTACATCTATGACATAAGGGGAACATTAATTTATTATTCTGTCTAATCGGTAGAACGGGGTGATACATTCCTTCGGGCGGTAAAATTTTACATTTGATCAGACCATCTATTTTACCTAAATCAACTTTGGAGCATGCATCTGTTCCGACATATAATTCAGGGTGACCAATTGGGAATTTTCCATACTTGCAAACCCATGGATACAATGAACATACATCTATGTATTTTATTTTTTCACCTGGCTTGCATTCGTAATGTGTATAAACATTACCTGTTCGACCCCCATAAAAAGCATCTCTAGGATTTAAAGGTGAATGTACCAGTAAAGGATGGTCTCTTAAAGCTTGAATGTCTTTATTCGTTTCCATCAGTCTGAGAAAATCACACTCCCACATCTCAATGACCTCGTATCCATAAGAACGTAAGCGTCCCGTCTTTGCGGTTGTTACTTCATATCGGTGATTTAGAGTATCGCTATGGTCATCATGAAGAGGTTGATCACGGTTGTGTTTCAAACATGTGGGGTGTCCATGGTAGTAGCATCCATGGAATTCAAAAATTTGATTAGACTCTGCACAATAGCCATCTACTTTTACTCCTTTCAGAACAACTTCTCTTTGTTTGGCTGCATGTGTAATATTAATTCCTCTGCGTTTTTCTTCAGATATTAGCCATTGAATTGCTATTGCTGACTGATTATCGGCATATCTATATCCCTTTCTTGGAATAATACCAATAGTATTCGGTTTAAGAAAATTGCGCCGAAAAACTAAATTGCATGCAGAGGCAATAGTTGTCGCCTCAACAAATGGATCAACTTTGCATTCTACTAACATCAATTTTCTAAATTTTAAGCATGCCTCTGTCAAAATCTGTACATCGCTAATGCAATAGTCTACAATATCACGCTGCATATCAAAGTCTTCATTTTTATGTTTCTCGTACCATTCGAGGAAACTATCACGATCTTCAGTTTTCATGGAGTCGGGACTGTAATATTCTACAGCCGGTAATTTCCCAATATAGTTCTTATTCTCGAGTGTGTTAAATAGGTGCGGGAAGTACCCTTTTTTATACACTGCCGGTAGATCAAAGGCCTTTGGTAGTTGCGATAGGCTCATAGGAAAATAATTTAGTGAGTCGATAAATTTTATGTTTTCCAACTGCATCATTATAATTTTCGTTCCTCGCATTATTAGTTTGGGTTTCAGGTCTGTCTTTTTCAGAATGTAATTCAGTATGAATTGATGGTCAAACGCCTGACCATTATGAGCTAAGACTACTATCCTTTTAAATTTGCCCTTCCTTAATTCCAACAAATCTTTCAAAAACTCGTTCACTACATTAGTTTGGTAGATCTTCAATCTATATCCACATTTTTGGCAAAAATGTAACTTTTCTATATCCACGCAGATTTCACAACGCTTTGCAACAACACATAAATTCGGTTCATGCAGCTTTATGTCTCCAGCTGATTCTCCTTCTATATATTTTTCTCCCACAATCTTCTCCTGTCTTGTTTCCAAGTCGTAAAAGACGAAAAGAGTGTCTTTTGTTGGAGGTGCTCTGACATCCGGTTGGATAAAGCAGAAGTGTCCTTGTTCCACGTGTTTATTACAGATCTTGCAATAATATTCACCGCATATATGAGTTTTATCTGCTTTATATGTCTTTAGACAATCTTTGCACCTTTTTATTACCTCGCAAACACTTTTCTTATTTAACGACCCTGAAGCTTTGTGATAGTTGAAGCAACATTCTCCTCTAAAATGTCGATTACATTCTTTACACAGCTTTTCGATACAGTCTTTAGCGCATGCTGGAGTCTGCTGGCAGCAAGGACAGGTTCCTCCACATCTGTGATCGTTTTTGGTATTGTATGGTACATGACATTCCTCGCAATAATATATACAGCAAAATGCTGCAGTTAGCGAAGCTATGACGTTGTAATGATTGTTGTGGTACAGTAAATTTAGTTTTTTCCCATTATTTTGTCCCTCAAATATCACATCTCTTCCTTTAGCACCATATCTATACACTATAATCTTATAATCTTTCAGATGTTCTTGGAATTTTTGCAACTCTGAAATTCCGGCACCTTCATTGGGTATATTTATCTTGGATTCAGACAAGAGTTCTGTAACTCGCTGAGTTTGTAATTTTCCAATATCCCGCCTCACTTTGTCAAACTCTGTCTCCTTATTCGCTTTGGATATGGCAACAATCAATGCTCTTGCTAGACACAGGCTATCCTTGTTTTTTATTACTACGATACCCCTTCTCTTTGCACATTCCTCATCAAATGTACTGTACTTTTTTGTTCTATCACTTCCTCTCCCTTGTGGCAGTCTAACTGTGGTAACATTCAAGCAAAACCTGTCGGTACTTAATCCACTTGAATTGCTTTGAAAAATTTTTCCAATGGTGTCCCACACATCTGATACTTTCAGTGTGGAGGCCGGTCTGTAACTTAACCACCCTGGACCTTTCTCCATAAAGGACGCTCCACAAAAGGTAAAACCAAGGGAATCATCCGGCTGAACTTCTAAGAGTGCGTGTTGAACAATATCGTCAACCGCACTTTTGATCCAATCTGAGGGTTCCACATTTGCAGGTGGACTATTGATTTTGAAAGTAATTTTACGTCCCCTCAGATTGAAACGCCTGATATGCGTTATCATATCGTTGGTGATGGAAAATTTACTAAACATTCCAAGCTCCTCGTCTACCTGAGCCCTAAGCTTCAACATTTTTTTCATACTTAAATTACACTAGCTGCTTACCCTTTTTTATTTTTAAATATATGTATATCCCCCACACTTTTACACTTTAAAAAATATTAACACTCGAACTTCTTTTTTATTTTTAAATATACATCTACCCACAATTTTACACTTTTTAAAACAATGTTAACACTCAAAATTCCTTTTTGTTTTTAAATAATATCCACCCACACTTTTACACTTTTTAAAACACTTTCAGCACTCGAAATTCCGATTAGCATAAAACTTCTTCACTTTTAAAGTTAAACTGTCAAGGTAAATACTTCCCGACTCACTTTTCGCGATTTTAAAATCAACCTTCGAATGACGGAGATGCATTCGGGTAGGTTTTTATATACGCGACCCAACACAAAACAAAACAAAAACAAACGGGCTCTTGCAGCTGCACCGTATCATGTGCAATTGCGCAGTATATCTGCTTGCGTGATCGCAATTAATTATTAATGCGACTTGTTTCAATCTTTGGAAGTTGAACTCGCCTGCTTATTTATTTTAATTGGTTCGCTTGGCATCTGCATTTCTTAGCTAGATAATAATTTCATTTCTGCGTCAGCTGCGAAATGAGCAAAAACGCAAAACAAAACAAAAACAAACGAGATCTTGCAGCTGCACCGGATCATGTGCAATTGCGCAGTATATCTGCTTGCGTGATCGCAATTAATTATTAATGCGACTTGTTTCAATCTTTGGAAGTTGAACTCGCCTGCTTATTTATTTTAATTGGTTCGCTTGGCATCTGCATTTCTTAGCTAGATAATAATTTCATTTCTGCGTCAGCTGCGAAATGAGCAAAAACGCAAAACAAAACAAAAACAAACGAGATCTTGCAGCTGCACCGGATCATGTGCAATTGCGCAGTATATCTGCTTGCGTGATCGCAATTAATTATTAATGCGACTTGTTTCAATCTTTGGAAGTTGAACTCGCCTGCTTATTTATTTTAATTGGTTCGCTTGGCATCTGCATTTCTTAGCTAGATAATAATTTCATTTCTGCGTCAGCTGCGAAATGAGCAAAAACGCAAAACAAAACAAAAACAAACGAGATTTTGCAGCTGCAACCGGATCATTTGCAATTGCGCAGTATATCTGCTTGCGTGATCGTAATAAATTAGCGACTTGTTTTAATATTATCAATGTATGGGTAGTTCGGGCCTATATAAACTCCACTTTGGCTGATGATTCTTAAGTAGAGTTTCATCAGTTCTAGAGGAAGGCAGAAGAAACTTTCCAAAGTTAAATCAGGTGAGGAGCAGAATTTTTTATTGAAAAATCAAAAGAAACATTTGGGTATTTTACCATTCGACTTTATTCTTTTCAGATATGGCTGGCACTATGAATAATAATAATTTTGAGTTTGGTGCTGATAGTTTGGAGTCAGCTAGGAAATCGTCAACTAGCAAAGGGGTAAAGAGGCGACTTTTCGAGGAGAAGAAGGAGGAGGATTTTTCTAAGTCGACTCTTAGCAAAAGGAAGAAAAGCATGTCCCCTATCATCTGTGTGAATGATGATGATGATACTGATGTCGATGAGGATGAGGAATGCATACTGGAGGAAATCAACAGTTTTCAATATAAGAAAAATATGCCTTTGAAAGACATGAAAGTCAACGAAGCGTACAACATAATTGATGCTAGGAAGGTGAATACCAAGTTCGGGAAAAAGGTGCTGGTGGAGCTGGAGGATAGTATTATATACTTACCGGAAAGGTATACTGACCTCTCAGATAGGGGGATTAATTTATTAAAAAAGGGGAAATATGCCATAGAGAATTTGGGAGAGATGGGTAATTCCTTCGAAATCATATTTAAGAAAAGATCAGGAAATCCCCATGAACTGAATGTGGACGACGGTGAAGGGAACATTATTTTATCACAAAACAGAAAAAAATATTAAATCATGTAAAAATAAAATTTTAAAAATAAATTTCAATGTTTATATTTGATTTAAAAAATAAAAATGTTAAAATAATTGTTTTTTTTTAATGTATCAAATTGTAGTCATTTTCAGGTTTACAGTTCTACTTTCAATGCTACCCACAGAGTTTCAAAACCTACACCTCCCATAGACATGATGTACCCGTCGAGCCATCGAGTTCTCAACATTCGCCCCCAGCCCCCGCCCCCGCCGCCGCCCCCGCCCCCGCCAAAGACCCCGCCCAAGCCAACGACTCGAACCAGTTCCCGAACACCAGCAAACCAGTCTCAAGGTCAACGACCGCGACCTAGATTCCAGGGCCTACCAACAGGTGATTGATTGATGACCTTGACTTGGATTCCAACATTACAGGCAACTGATGGCATTGACCTGCATTCCATCCCACGTGCTCTCAGTCCAAACCGTCTCGCGCAGATTCCAAGGTCAGCCACTTATGATAATTACAGGTGATTTATGACCTGTCAACCAATTAACATAATTACAGGTGATTAATCACCTTGACCTAAATCCCAAAACCGGTTTTGGTTCCCAGACTCAAGGGACCTAGTACCTACTCTTGTAAGGCTGCATCAGAAAGTGAACTGTACCTGGCTGGTAGCAAAAGCTGATGCTCCTCTAACTCGAGATGAATCCGAACACCATACACCGTTTCAAGCCTGCTTGCAGATTTTATTTTATATGGGGTTCCAAATTCCATGTCGGACATCCTTAAGTATGGCGAGTATTCCGAGCTTTTGAGTTCTGTTGCTGTATCCATGTTGCTGCGGCTGATGCTGTTGATCTCCAGGTGGTTGGGGGGTTGAACTGCTAGCGTTCTCCTTCGCAGTTCTCATTATATACCCTAAATCTAGAAACATGATTGAACTTGTCCATGAGTCCGCAGCACATAGATGCACCTGTCTAAACAACTTTGGGGCGGAAGTTTTCATGAATTCCAAGTACAGGGATGCACCTGTGTAAACAACTTTTGGGGGTTAAGGAATTTGCCACGTCAGCAGTTTTGCACCTGCGTAAGAAAGCTGGAGACCGGAAGTTGGCAGTGGCGGATCTAGAAATTCATTTTGGGGGGGGCCATCCACATCCATTGGCGAATTTTTTAATCTTTTGACGAAGGGTTGTAGAGCTTCACAAATATAAATAAAAACACAAAGATTTTGTTTTTAGTTATTGAAATAACTTAACTTAACTTTTATTTATTTAAATAATTAAATTAAGTCTTCTTGCTTTTTGTTTAGCAAATCTTTCGATAATATTATCAATATTCATATGGATATCATGGTGAATATTTAGCAGGGCTAGACCCGTAAGCCTGCCTTCACCCATGCAGGTCCTCAGCCATGTTTTAATACGACGTAATGTTGAAAAGGACCGTTCAGCTGTCGCAACACTTGATGGAAGCGTAAGCAATATCTGTATCATCGTGCTGATGATAGGATACTGATCCTTGTTACAATAACTGAATGTCGCAACAGCAGTTTCGGGGAAGGAACTTCCGTTTTCCTTCTCTCGGTTCCATTTTTGTCTCCAGGCTTCATACTCCTTTTTCATTTTAAAGGATACTCCCCTTACATCTTCAAGGAAATCCTTATATTGGATTGCCAATGACAATGTTTTATTGACATCTTCGCTGCTATCAGTTATACGGCTCGGAATGAATATGGCCAGATTAAAAAATTTAAGGTATCTTTAGGTAAACGTTCTTTCAAATCTGCAATAACGTAGTCTAAGACCGGGATATAAACTGACCTCAAATAGTACTCTTCCACGTTATCTGCCGGTGGATTAGATCGATGTTCTTGCCGGGCTTTTGAGGAATTGCGTGAAGTGGTAATTTGAATACCTCTTTCTTCTGTAATCATTTTCGTCTCGACGAATAGGTTTTTAAAGCATTCAGATGCTTTTTCTCGATGTGACTGTAGAATAGCCAACACATCTTGAAGAGCATCATTTGCACAAACCAAGTCTAACGACTCAGACTGCAGAAGAGTACTTAGTTGTTGTGTAGTTCCCAGGACATCGCATAGAACAATTACTGAAACCAAGAAGTCGCTGTTTTCAAGGACACTGCGAAGATGATGTTGACTTGTCCTGCCAATTCTCGATTTTGTCAAGTGCGTTCTTGATTCCTGGCAAATTTGTACGAAATTGCAAAACGCCATCGTGTCTTTCCGCCCATCTAGTTTCGCTAAGCCCTCTGAAAACTATACCGAGTTCTTGAATGGTTGTAGCATGGGCATCTTTTGGCATTCGTTGCTTCAAGCTGGATTGTTACAACAGTTCCCAGATTCTTTTGGTTTCCAGAAATCATTACGCTGCAGTTGTCCGTTCCGATCCCGACCCATTTTGAGGTATCCAAAGTAAAAGACTTGACAATATCCAGCACTATATGACCTAGAGCCTCGCCAGAAAGTCGTTTCTCTCCGTGCTCAGCAACGTCCTCCTTGCGAATATATTCGTAACAATCGACAAAAGATAAGAATTCTTTTCTGATTTGGCCCTCGTAAAAATACCGTAAAGAAAGGCTAAGTTGTTGATATTTGTTAAACGTTGTAACTTATTTAAATTATTTAAAATGATATTTTGAATTCAGCGCCACCATGCAGCAATACCTGAACAATTTTTTTTTTAATTTAATTTTTTTTAAAACAATAGTGATACTTGTTGGTTTGGGGGGGGCCATGGCCCCCATGGCCCCCCCCCCTGGATCCGCCACTGGAAGTTGGTAAATTGAATTCCATGCACCTGTGTAAACAACTTTTGGGGTTCTATGAATTTGTCACATCATCATCATCATCAATTCTACATCTCATCATCTGATGAAATTCCATCTAAGACAGCCGGATACCGGAAGTTGGTAAATTTTGTACTTGTTCATGAGTTCCATGCACCTATGTAAACAACATTTAGGGCTAGGAATTTGCTACATAGGCAGATTTGCATGATCGAACTTGTTCATGATGTGCAATTGCGGGTATTATAAAAGAAGCAGTAGCTTTATATTTTCACTAGTAAAGTGTTATTAATTTCGACTCCCGTCAAACTATGACTGCAGTGAGGATGATGATGATGATGATGATGATGATGTTAGTGCCGGTGATAGTGATATTGTTTATCATTTCTGTTGGATTAAAGACATTCCGTTTTGGTGTGCAGCCAGGTTTCTAAAAATATATCTGCGATAGATGTTTATTTTATTTTTATACTGAAATAATGCTCGCAGCGCATGTGCCTGAGTGTGAAGAGGTGAATGACTGAAATAAAATCCCTCCGAAAAAAGGAAAAGAAGCTGAAGCGTCAGCGACAATTTCTCAAATGTATGAGAAAATTATAGATTTTTTTTTTTAAATAAAAAACTGAATAAATAACTATTTTGTTTTTTTCCTTGGCAGCTTTTCGGTGAATGAGGTGTACCTGGTCTGTCTGGCTGGTCTGTCTGTCTGTCTGTCTGGCTGGTCTGTCTGGCTGGTCTGTCTGGCTGGTCTGTCTGTCTGTCTGGTTGGCTGGTCTGTATGGCTGGTCTGTCTGGCTGGTCTGTCTGTCTGTCTGGTTGGCTGGTCTGCCTGGCTGGTCTGTCTGGCTGGCTGGCTGGTCTGTCTGACTGATCTATCTGGTTGACCCGCCTGGTATGTCTGGATCTATATATAAATGCTTATTAGCACAGCTTTATATCATTGTAGCTGTAACCACCTGTGTAGCAACATGAATGAAAAATTGATGAAGGATATTATAAAAACACGTGAGAGTATACGAAGAAAGTATAAAGCTCTCAAGACTAGTAAAATTGAATCTGAAGCTCAATTAGAGGAAACATTTAAACCAATAACCAGAACGCTGGAAAAGCTCACAGCAAAAGCAGCATCAGTGAAAATTGAACCAAAAGAAGAAGAAGATGAAATTAAAAAAGTGGAGATTTTAGTGGGCTCCGGGTCAAAAAATAAGCCCACGGAGCCCACTAAAATCTCCACCATTAAGAACCCCAGGGGTCACATCAAAAAATTCCTACTGAAATTAAAAAAGAGTACAATGAAGAAGCATACACACCACCACCATGCAAATACTTAAAGCCAGAGCCACCGAGCATGAGTTATTCTGAGGATGATGATGATGATGATGATGATCCGTTTGTCACACCTACAAAAGAACCGAAATTAGAGGCTGCAGACCAGATACTAAGCAAATATAAACAACTACTGGGAAATGGTAGCACGAGAATTGATAAAACGTATGGAGCGTACTATAAGAGCGATATGTGGAATATTGGTAATTCGAAATTAAAAGTTGATAAAGAATACTTTCTTATAGATGGTAAGCCGTATAAGATAACTGAAGGTCTAGCTGAATTAATTTTTATGAAAAAGCCTCGAGGCTACTCAAAAGAAGACTTGTCCAATTATCAAAAAATTGTAAATGATACATGCGCCCACAGACGTGATTTTAAGGAAAACCAGCAAATAAAAGGAACAAATAGCTTCAAATATAGAAACATAATAAAAAAGTTGATTCACACTCCTCATACTGGAACGGGAATAATGCAAATTCCAAAGAAAAATATCGATTACATATATTGGGATGACCCCAATGAGCTAGTTGATAGGCTCCGAATATTGGTAGCATCGCAGCAAGCTGGAAATAATAGCCATAGTAATGAAATAGTGTCAATCATTGAGGAGTTGCGGGAAGCTGACATTATAGTATAAATATTCCTACCCACATAGAACTATTAACATATCGGAAATGATATGAAAAGGAATTGCAGAAAGTTAAACATTCAGATCTCTACCTTGTTGAAAAAATATTGAAAAAGAGCGGCGATAAAGTTTATGTTAAATGGCTGGGGCTCTCACAAGAACATAATTCTTGGATAAATGCTAATGATGTATTATAAATTAAATAAAAAGACATTTTTTATAACAAATTTGTTTTATTTTTAAATCTATATTTTTTCATGATGATGATGTTGGTTTAATATAGGCTCTAGGATTTTTCCTGTATTGATGACTCCCTGTTGAAATCACCATCTATCATCCAGACATACCAGGCGGGTCAACCAGATAGATCAGTCAGACAGACCAGCCAGCCAGCCAGACAGACCAGCCCGGCAGACCAGCCAACCAGACAGACAGACAGACCAGCCAGACAGACCAGCCATACAGACCAGCCAACCAGACAGACAGACAGACCAGCCAGACAGACCAGCCAGACAGACCAGCCAGACAGACAGACAGACAGGCCAGCCAGACAGACCAGGTACACCTCATTCACCGAAAAGCTGCCAAGGAAAAAAACAAAATAGTTATTTATTCAGTGTTTTATTTAAAAAAAAAATCTATAATTTTCTCATACATTTGAGAAATTGTCGCTGACGCTTCAGCTTCTTTTCCTTTTTTCGGAGGGATTTTATTTCAGTCATTCACCTCTTCACACTCAGGCACATGCGCTGCGAGCATTATTTCAGTATAAAAATAAAATAAACATCTATCGCAGATATATTTTTAGAAACCTGGCTGCACACCAAAACGGAATGTCTTTAATCCAACAGAAATGATAAACAATATCACTATCACCGGCACTAACATCATCATCATCATCATCATCATCCTCACTGCAGTCATAGTTTGACGGGAGTCGAAATTAATAACACTTTACTAGTGAAAATATAAAGCTACCGCTTCTTTTATAATACCCGCAATTGCACAACATGAACAAGTTCGATCATGCAAATCTGCCTATGTAGCAAATTCCTAGCCCTAAATGTTGTTTACATAGGTGCATGGAACTCATGAACAAGTACAAAATTTACCAACTTCCGGTATCCGGCTGTCTTAGGTGGAATTTCATCAGATGATGAGATGTAGAATTGATGATGATGATGATGTGACAAATTCCTAGAACCCCAAAAGTTGTTTACACAGGTGCATGGAATTCAATTTACCAACTTCCGGTCTCCAGCTTTCTTACGCAGGTGCAAAACTGCTGACGTGGCAAATTCCTTAACCCCCAAAAGTTGTTTACACAGGTGCATCCCTGTACTTGGAATTCATGAAAACTTCCGCCCCAAAGTTGTTTAGACAGGTGCATCTATGTGCTGCGGACTCATGGACAAGTTCAATCATGTTTCTAGATTTAGGGTATATAATGAGAACTGCGAAGGAGAACGCTAGCAGTTCAACCCCCCAACCACCTGGAGATCAACAGCATCAGCCGCAGCAACATGGATACAGCAACAGAACTCAAAAGCTCGGAATACTCGCCATACTTAAGGATGTCCGACATGGAATTTGGAACCCCATATAAAATAAAATCTGCAAGCAGGCTTGAAACGGTGTATGGTGTTCGGATTCATCTCGAGTTAGAGGAGCATCAGCTTTTGCTACCAGCCAGGTACAGTTCACTTTCTGATGCAGCCTTACAAGACATCAACAAGAAAGGAAATTTCCACGTAATCAATTCTGGACCGCAGGGGAGGACATATATATTAAAGTTTGCACAAATTGATGCCGCCCCAGTTAATTATAGTTTTTATGCTGATAATTCAAGCGAAATCCCTAATTTTTACAATCTTAACAACAAGAAAAGGAAATTTCCAGGTGAATAATAATAATACTGTGCTGTGTCTGAAATAAATAATTGTACGATTTATCAGAATAAAAAGCAAAATAATATGTGTTCTAATTAATAGTTTTTTATTTGTAGCTATTACAACTACAACAATTCTTTTTAATACCCTAACTTAGTTAATTATTTCAGCAGTTGGCTTGGGTCTAATTAGCACTTAAGGTGATCAGTTTAAATAATAGAATTTATCCAATACGTTCAGGATCGAATAATTATGGTATAAGGGAATCTTCATTGTTTTTAGTATGTGACCGAGTTTATGTGAAGTATTTTTTGTGGTGGCTTTTTGCTACTTTTTTTTTTTTTTTTTTTTTATGTGGCAGTGCTAAGCTTAGGAGTCACCCTTTGTACTACTAGTCCGTCATGTCATTTGTCACGTCATGGTGCAATGTCTAGCAGTAAGCTTAGTACGGGGAGTGATGAGGGGGGGGGGGGTATAGGTTAAGGATTAAAAGGTACGGGGGGGGTATTGAAGAAGGTGGTGATGAACCCTGCGTTTGAACTCTTGGATGTTGTAGGAGTTCGGAAATACTGACTGCGAGAGGTTATTCCACAGTCGAGTTGTTCTATTAACAAACGAATTCATATCTTGTTGAGTGCGTGAAAGGGGTAGTTGCAGGTGAAGGGAATGAGACGAGTGGGCTAATCTGGTGTTGCGGGTATAAGATTGCCGTGGAGGCAGGAGAGCGTTTAACTCGGAGGAACAGTCACTATGATAGTAGCGATAAAATTTTGTCAGTGCTGCTACATTCCTACGGTGGCTCAAGGGGTCGATGGTGGAGCAGGCGGTGTCGTCATCAATTAATTTGAGCGCCCTTTTTTGCACTTTATCTAACCATGCCAAGGTGGTTATTGGGGCGCCGCCCCAAACGAGGGAGTTATATTCGAGAAGAGGCCGAATGTAGGATTTATAGATAACAGCACGGGCCGATGGCTGGAGGAGGAACTTGCACCTCTTAAGAAATCCCAAGCACTGGGATGCTTGTTTGGCGATTTGGAATATGTGGTCATTCCATCGCAAGTCTTTCGCTAATGTCACGCCTAAGATGTGCAAGGATGGGTCGGCCATTAGTTGAACTCCATCCACTCTCAAGGGTGGAGAGGTGTTGAGCTTCTTTTTGGAGATAAGACAGTACTTGGTTTTGGAGGGGTTGAATTTGACACGATTCTTTTTTCCCCACTTCCTAGTGTTTGTAATATTTGTGGTTTGTGAAGGGTATTTTACCTTAAAGTGTTCAATTTTATTCTTTAAAAATATAATATATATCCAGTATGTTCAGGATAATAATAATTAAATCATAAGTGTGAATGGGAGTCTTAGCTGTATTGTTGTTGTTGTTGTTATGGAAATATCTTTTTCAGATATGATTTTCTTGGCACTTAGTAAGTTGCGATTGCTGTAATATCTGCGACTTGAGGTGAGTATTTTCATTAAGAATTCTTTGGAAGGTAATAATGACATATGGTTGCAATCCAGATCTTAGCTTACAGATCGAACCGGGTTGTTGACCAGAATAATATA
Source organism: Thereva unica (assembly GCA_949987705.1). Classification (NCBI taxonomy): domain Eukaryota; kingdom Metazoa; phylum Arthropoda; class Insecta; order Diptera; family Therevidae; genus Thereva; species Thereva unica. Next base: position 148,132,582 of record OX465281.1, on the reverse strand, counting down.
CCCATGCTGGATCTCAGCTAAAGCTTAGTGTTACTTGAAAGCCCAGTTATTCACTGAATTATATGTATATTTTGCTCTAGAATCCAAGCTCATTCCTTAGCCTAAGTTGCTACCAGAATTAATACTTGAAAAATATGCTGAATTTGTTTGCTCCTAAAACTATGTAATATCTTTTTCAGGTATGGCTTTTTTTGTCACTTAGTAATTTCAAGTTGCGGTTGTTGTAATATCTGCGATTTGAGGTGATATACCCAATGCGGGATCTCAGCTAAAGCTTAATTTAATTCTTAGTGGTACTTGAAAGTCCAGTTCTTCACCGAATTATATGTATATTTTGCCCCAGAATCCAAGCTCATCCCAAAGCACAAGTTGCTACTAGAATTAATACTAGAAAAATCATCTCGAAACCAAAGTTCAAATCCCCACACAGCTTAGTTTAATTCCACTAACAGCCCCTCCCAGCACGGACCTCACACACACACACACACACACACACACATCGAAGTTTAACCCGAGATCCCCCCCAAGCTCCCACCCAGAGCTTTCCCCGCTCGTCTACGTACAAATAAAGCTTTCAAAACACTCCAGGTGCAATTCACACCATCAAAGCTCCCACCCAGAGCTTTCCCTGTTCGTCCACGTACAAATAAAACTTTCAAAATGAGCTTTCTCTGCTTATCTACACACAAATAAAGCTTTCACCCATCTCCACCCACCAACTCCCAGCCACCTTATCCAAGACACAAACCTAAAACACCTCATACACGTACATAAAGAGCTTTCCCTGTTCGTCCACGTACATAAAGAGCTTTCCCTGTTCGTCCACGTACAAATAAAGCTTTCAAAATGGCGGAAAAGTAATTTTTGACCCCTATGTTAAATCCCATAAGAAAGTGCGCCAGAATCCCCATAGCCTTACTACTTGAAGGATTTCAATCATCCTCTCCATCGTATAGAGGATATTTTCGCCTCATTAACAGTTGGCATTTTTTTCGCTAAATTAGATATAAAGCAACCTTTTATGCAAATGAAACTTGATGAAGAAGCTCAAAAACTTTGTGCGTTGAGCACCCACATAGGTATATTTAAAATGAAAAGAATGCCATACGAAATTAAACCAGCGTCAACAAAATTTCAAAATGAAATGGAAAAAACTATTACCAGCATAAGTGGGATAGTTGCATATGTTGATGATTTACTAATATGTGGAAATACAAAACTAGAACTAGAGAGACTAGAGCAGGTATTTTCAGCATTAAGAAAAGCAGGACTAAAAATGAACAGTGTTAGGAGTCAGATTTCGGAGAAACCTAAAGGATTAAAAGGATAACGGTTTATTTATATCTTTTTTATAACAATTATAATATATATAGTTATCGTTGATGTTGATTTATGATCTGGATTTTCGATATTCTTCAGTTCTGGTTTTCTGACACACGTCTTGATTCTTGATAAAATTATTTTCCGACTGAGAACAAAAAACCTTGTGGGTAAATTGATCACTGAAAAAATGTAGAGTGATAGTAAACTATCCCAAAGTAGTGAACGACAACAAGGTTGTTCCCAAACAAAAGAATGACACTAAAAGTATCCCGCTAAAAGAGAGTGACACTGAAAGTGTCCCGCTTAAAGAGAGTGACACTGAAAGTATCCCGCTAAAAGAGAGTGACACTGAAAGTGTCCCGCTAAAAGAGAGTGACACTGAAAGTGTCCCGCTAAAGAGAGTGACACCGAAAGGGTCCCGCTAAAGAGAGTGACACTAAACGTGTCCCGCTAAATAACAACAAAGGAAAGAATCCTCATTTACCTGGTGTTGCCGATGTTTGATTTTAAACATTCCCGGCCGCCTTCGCTGACAAAGGCAGCGAATGAGCTGATTCGGTTGACTCAATAGGAAGAGGGCACAATTTAGTAGCTGGTCGAGTAATAACACCTGTACTGGTTTTGATAGTAGCCACTCGAACAATACCGTCTTTTCCTGGGTGAACCTGGATAACACGGCCAACAGGCCATTTAGATGGAGGATATCGTTCATCTTTAATGAAAAACAAGTGCGCCAGTAGTAATTTGAGGTGATGGTGATGTCTGCTTGTAAACAGCTTGATATCGTTGTAGATATTCTATGGTCCACTTACGCCAAAAGCTTTGCAACATTTGGCTTAGATGTTGCCATCGTGAAAGCCGTCCGACTTTGAAATGTTCCAGGTTTGGTTCGGGAACTAAGTTTTTTTTTTTTTTTTTTTTTTTATGTGGTAGACTAGAGACTTAGGGAAAGCCCCTTTGTACTGATCGACAATCTATTTTTTTCGTATAGAATGTCAAACAGCAGCTCTAGCCGGAAGATAGAGAGTAGAGCAGAAAGAGAGAGAAGGAATGAGCTGCCACAACCTAGCCGTGATATATTATTTCACCTACTTCCAACCATTTCACGACTCTGGCATCGGGGCATTTTGAGGAACAACTCGCTGGAGTGTTATGCCTCCTGAAACGAGCTGAATCTCATCAGCCAACCGATGACATGCGCTTGGTGGAGCGGGGAAGGATTAGCGAAGGCTATGACAGGATGAATCAGGAATGCAAAGAGGGGAGAAGAAAGAAGGAAGTTATGTGGGTGGGAAAGTGGAAAAGGCGAAGGACCGTGGGGCTCGGCCGGGATTGAGAGGATGACCGATAAGAAAATGGCCTGGAGTCAAAACGTCCAAATCTTCTGCGTCATTGGAGAGAGGACATAACGGTCTAGAATTTAGGACAGCTTCTATTTGTGTTAGTAAGGTGGACATTTCTTCAAAAGTTAGCAATGTCTCTCCAACAACTCGTCGTAGATGGTATTTCATCGATTTGACTCCAGCCTCCCATTTACCACCAAAATGAGGTGCTGCTGGTGGATTGAGCACCCATTTAGTGCCATCTTTAGCAATGATTGATGCTAAGTGCTCTAGTTCCTTTGAAGCGGCATTGAATAACTTGGATAGTTCCTTATCAGCTCCCTTGAAATTTGTACCGCAATCGCTATTGTGAGGGTGGAGCAAATTCCTCGACGAGCAGTGAAGCGGCGATAAGCGGGGAGGAAGGCATCCGTTGAGAAATCGCTGACGATCCTCAAGATGAATTGCTGAGGTTGTATAACATACGAATACAGTAATCCATGATTTCTGTGTTTTGTTGCATCTGCCTTTCCAGCTTTTCATGATAAATGGGCTAGCGTAGTCGATGCCCGTGTGGAGAAAAGCTCGAGATGGAGTGATTCGAGTTGCTGGTAGTTGTCCCATGAGGTGCTAGCGAAAGGACGTCTATATCGGGTGTACCGAACACATTTAAGAATGAAGGATCGGACCGGTATTCGCCTACCAATAACCCAATACTTTTGACGAAGATAGGCTAGTGCTTCTTGGGTCGCACCATGTAGAGTCTTATCGTGTGCCTCTCGAATTAACAGAGTGGTGAAGTCAGAGTATCATGGAATAATGTAAGGATGTTTCGTTGATGATGGCAGTGATGAGTTTCTCAAACGATCACCGACTCGAAGTAGTCCGTTCTTGTCAAGAAATGGCATCAATCTAATTATTGCTGTTGATTTTGGAAGCAGTTGGTTTGAAGTGAGATGATCGATTTCGTCCTTGAAGTATATTAATTGAATGTACTTAACCCAAACGATGGTCGCGTTTTCCAATTCTTCGGGAGTAATGGGATTGTTGAGAGAAACATTTTGTTTCTCACGAAGCCGTTTAAAAACTCGTTTGCAGATTGCAGTGATCCGAACCAGTGTAGTAAGGGAAGAGAAGCGGCTCAGGAAGTCGTTGGAGATGACTTGATTAGTGTTAAATATTTAAGCTTAGCCATATGTAGAAATAAATATTCGCACATAAAAATAATTTTATTGCACATATTTTCAATTTGCACATTCTGCACATTTTTGCAATTGCCAATTTTTTACCTGCACGAGCTCGATGTAATATGATCGGGTCAATAAGATTTTCATGTATTTTGATGAGTAAACCAATTTTGCCTACTTTTGATTTTATGTAGTTTAATATATCGATAATGTAAGTAGCTTAAGAATTTTTGATATAAATATCGGAATTCATAAATTAAATTTATTCTAGTCAAGAAGCTTGAGCGTTTTACTTCGTTAAAACCATTAACAAACCTTTACTCCTGTTGAATTAGTTTATGTGCTGATTCAACCAACAATTCTGTAGTCACGGTGTAACACCTAGATTACCGATACAGTTAAGGCAAAAGAGCCTTACCTTAAACATTTTGGAGGCCCCGGCGAGATTCAAGTGAAACACTTGAAGCCCGTCATTTGCAACTAAATCTTTATAAACATTGCGTGTTTTGATCGTACATAGAAATGCCACTCTCTCTAGACGAGTTGTTTGCAAGGCAGGAAACCAGTGGACAGGCTCTGCAAATCATCATCCGGAACTACAAGAAGGATGGCACGAAGCGGAAGGACCATCTATATTACCAGAGACGATTGAACCAGCTGGAAGAGGAATGGAGCCGCTTCCAAGACACCGATACCACCATTAGGCAGCAACCAGATCTGCCTATGTCGCATGAATATTTCGCGACCAATTATTATGGAACCATAAAAGATGTTTTTCTGAAATACCAGGAATATTTCCGCCAGAAAATTGCCTCTGCTAATGAAGCAGACAATTTCGAAGAAGAAGATGACCACAACTCAGACAACGACGACGTTGTTTCCATTGCCCAGGGGGCCCAACCCAAATGAATGCCGCCAACAAAAGAATTTAATCCAATACCGCCAAAGGTTCAGACCACCGAGGGTCACAGTTCCAAGTTTGTGGAGCATAAATTACCAGAAATTGCCACCAGTTCCGAGCTAAGCAAGCTGATGCGGAAACAATCCAGCATAATCGAGTCCTTGTGCCGTCATCTGCGCAAGATTGATTATGCTATAACCAACCGACCATACTACGACGTCGCGATACAAACCATAAATCGCTATTGGTCACAAATCGAGGAACTTCACCATCAACTCTGGGAATCATCTTCCGATCCAACCAGCCAAGGATATGATATCGAAGCCTATATTCAACTAGAAGAACAGGTCCAGGATGCTATGGTTCAGCTTACCACCAAGGGGAAAAAGGAATCGTCCAATCCAGAAGCATCGACAAATTACAACAAATTGAAGCTACCCAAAATTACTATCCCGAAGTTTGATGGAAACTACCTTACCTGGAGACAGTTTTACGACCTCTTCAGCCAAATGGTCGACAAGGAAGAAATGGCACCATGTCAGAAGATGTGGTACTTAAAAACCAATGTGCGTGGCGAGGCCGAGAAGCTCATCAGGCATTTCACAATATCAGACGAGAATTACGAGTCAGCCTGGCAGACCCTGAAGGATCGTTACCAGAATACCAGACTTTTAACATCGGCACTTATAAATAGACTGCTGTCACAACCAACTTGCCCAGCAGATCACAGCTCTTCGATCTCCATTAAGGCTTTGCACGACACGACCAAAGAATGCCTTCAGGGATTGGAGAATCTGGGTGTTCCCACTACCAATTGGGACCCCTTATTGCTGCATATATTAATAAGAAAGTTAGATAGAGCTAGCCACACCTTATACGAACAAGGATTAGCGAATCCTCGGGAGCTGCAAGGTGTTAAAGAGTTTTTAAGATTCCTAGAAACCCGGTTTCAATCATTAGAAGCACTAGGAACTAAAGCTAGAAGCGGCGATGATAATCAAAGGAAACTCAATACTGCTAGATCGCGAACTGCGTATGTTGTAAGAAAGGAGCCCATCCCCTTTACTTCTGCGCAACCTTCTTACGATTGGCGACGCATCAACGACTAAATCAAATTCAACGGCATAAGTTATGCATCAACTGTCTTCGTCCTGGTCACGACTCTTCTGCATGTACTCTCAGAGGCTGCTCCAAGTGTGACCAAAAACATAATACACTGTTACATACCAGCGGCTCCACCAAATCCACCGAAACAGCAACTACCAACCCGAACCACCAATCTCCACCGCGAGAATCATCAACCACAATAAACAAGCAGACGGATGCCATAACGCTCACAACATTTAAAGATTCCAGTGAAGAAAGGAGTTATGTTCTATTAAGCACAGCTGTAGTTCGATTAGAAGCCGGAAACGGTAAAAGCGTTGAATGCCGCGCCATATTAGACTCGGGATCCCAGATGAATTTTCTCTCCGAAAGATTAATGAAGAAACTCGGAGTGAAACCAGTCATAGACTCGATGATAATACACGGTATATTCAACGTAAAGCAAGAAGCTCACCAAAGAGTCAGTCTGCAACTACAGTCAACCTTGAATGATTTCTCTACCAGACTGGAGGCCTTTGTCACCCCTCAGATCATAACACCTCAACCATCCCAGTTTATCGATACCTCCAACTGGCCAATTCCACAGAATATACAACTGGCTGATCCCAAATTCAACCAGCCCAATAGAATTGACTTGTTATTGGGTGCCGAATTTTCCCATCATTTATTATCAGATGGACAAATAAAGATGTCCGAGGATCTACCCCTACTCCAAAACACAGTATTCGGTTGGATATTAGCGGGAAAAATAAGAAATATTGATCTCACTACAGCGGCATGTGGCATCTGCAGCGAAGAAGAGCAGGTCAATCAAGCTATTGAGAAGTTCTGGAAACTGGAAGAAGTGGAGGAAACTACGCCACAATTGACGGATGAGCAAGCAAAATGCGAAATGTTCTTCAACCAAACAGTACGTCGAAACCACGATGGCAGATTTATCGTCAGCTTACCATTTGCAGAGGACCCAGGAAGGTTAGGCGAATCTCGGGACATTGCTTTTATACGTTTCTTGGCACTAGAAAGAAGACTATCTAAGAACCCAGAATTGAGGAAACTCTATGTTGAGTTTATGCAAGAGTACCGTACACTTGGGCACATGACGGAAGTCCAACTAAATAACGTTCAAATTCCAAGTTATTTCATACCGCACCATAGTGTACTAAAGCCAGAAAGTACCAGCACTAAACTGAGAGTGGTTTTTGATGCTTCCGCAAAAACGTCCTCCAATATATCACTAAATGATATTCTGCAAACAGGACCCACCATACAGGATGATTTGTTTTCTCTTCTAATACGTTTCAGAATGCCTCGGTATGTTTTCACTGCCGATATACAAAAAATGTATCGCCAGATATTGATCGACGAGAAGGATCGAAATTATCAACTTATTCTGTGGCGTGACGACCCAAAGGAAACTCTAAGGTGCTATCAACTCTGCACAGTTACTTACGGCACAACAACGGCTCCGTACTTGGCAACGAAGTGCTTACAAAGGTTAGCCCAAGAAGGAAGTTCACAATATCCACTAGGATCTGCTGTACTCCAGAACGAATTTTATATGGACGACGTTATGACCGGTTCGGACAGTTTGGTCACCGCTTTGGCAACTCAAGAGCAACTAACAAACTTGCTTCTATCAGCAGGCTTCAAACTCAGAAAATGGTGCGCAAATCATTCCCAGTTATTACAAAATATTCCACCTCCAGATCGTGAAATACAAATAAATTTCACCGATGAAACAAAGGACAACATAAAAACTCTGGGACTTACCTGGCTACCCAAATCAGATGAATTTTCTATCAAAACCAATTGGACGGAGCAAGGCCGAGTTACCAAAAGGACAATTGCCTCGGACATAGCTCGGTTGTTCGATCCTCTCGGAATATTGGGACCAGTAATTGTGACTTCCAAAATTTTCCTCCAACAACTTTGGCAGCTGAAGCTAGATTGGGATGCTGCCGTACCGCTGGAAATTAATACGAAGTGGAGCATCTTTCGGGAAAATTTAAAGTGTTTGAAGGATATACACTTTCCACGGAATGTTTTTGCCCATGGAACGCCAAAGAATATCCAACTTCATGCCTTTGCCGATGCTTCAGAGAAGGCATATGGAGCAGCCATCTATGTTCGCTCAGTTATCAAGGATGGACAGATTATTGTACGCCTACTCTGTGCGAAGTCCAGGGTGGCACCAGTAAAACAGGTTACGCTACCCCGATTAGAACTATGCGCTGCAAAACTCGCAGCAGAATTAGTTAACAGAGTTCAAACCAAATTACAACATAAGGATCTAGTAACCTATTGTTGGACGGATTCAGAGATAGTATTGGCCTGGATCAACGCTAAATCATCAAATTACCATACCTTCGTGGCCAACCGTATATCAGTCATTCAACAGTATACCATCCCGCAGCAGTGGCGTCACGTAGGTTCCAAGGAAAACCCTGCGGACGTTCTGTCCAAAGGTATAGCTCCTGAACGGTTGTCATCCTGCAACCTGTGGTTCTACGGATCATTTTTTCTACATGGTAAAGAAGAAATATGGCCACCCGCATTCACGCCACGGGGTCAAACAGAGGTAGAGAAAAGGAAAAACGTTGTGACATTAACAACAACCGAACCAAGGACAAGTGTTGCTAATCTATTTGACAACATTGATCACCGAAATTCCTTCCGGCGACTACAACGCATAGGCGCTTACGTAGTAAAATTTATTAGCTATATACACAATCCGACGGAACATCAGAAAAACCTCACATTAACCACCATGGAGCTAGAAGAATCTCTCCAAATTATCATACGCTCCATGCAAGTAGAAGAATTTAAGGATGAAATTCATCAATTAAGACAACAAAAGGAAATTGCGAAAAACAGCCCTACTGTTGGATTAACACCATTTCTAGATCAAAAGGGTATTCTTCGAGTAGGGGGAAGGTTGGAAGCAGCCACCATACCATACGATTCCAAACATCAGATGCTATTACCTTACTCACACCCATGGACGAAACTTCTGATGACCGAACTCCATCAAGAAAATTTGCACACTGGGCCACAATCCCTACTGGCAATTACTAGACAACGCTTTTGGCCAGTAAAGGGAAAATCAATCGCTCGTTCCGTGATCCAGCACTGTGTATACTGCAATAAGGTTAAACCAAGGTTGTTGGGTCAAAGAATGGGCAACTTGCCCCAAGACAGAATTCAGCCAGCTCGTCCTTTCATTAACACCGGCGTTGATTTTTGTGGACCTATCTGGATTCACTACCGACTCCGCGGAAAACAGCCCCAGAAAAGCTACATCGCAGTATTTTGCTGCTTTGCCACCAAAGCCATCCATCTGGAGGTGGTCAGTGACCTCTCAACCGATGCCTTCATTGGTGCATTAAAGCGATTCATTGGGAGAAGAGGAAACTACCAGAAGATTTATTGTGACAACGCAACCAACTTCGTGGGGGCCCAGGGTAAACTGCAGGAGCTAAAACAAGGCATCTACTCCAAAACTGGAAGCGATCAGACCATTTCAACCTGCCTCAAGAAGGGTATACAATTCAATTTTATACCACCACGATCACCACACTTCGGAGGTCTTTGGGAGGCTGCAGTAAAATCGGCCAAACATCTAATGCAGAAAGGCATCGCATCAGCATCCTTAACCTATGAAGAACTACAAACACTAGTTGTCGAGGTTGAGGCAATCTTGAATTCCAGACCCTTAACTCAACTCTCAGCGGATCCAAATGATTTCAGTGCTCTTACACCTGGGCACTTTCTAATAGGAGAACCAATGACAGCAACCGTGGACCCACACGCAAGTCCAATGAAAGCCAGCCTTCTAGCTAGATGGAAATTAGTGTCCCGTATCAAAGAAGAGTTTTGGCAAAGATGGGTGAAAGAGTACTTGAATCAACTGCAACAGCGTTCGAAATGGAAACAGTGCCAAGATAACATTAAAGAAGGTACAATCGTCGTCATTCGGGAGGACAATTTACCAACCATGAAATGGCCATTGGGTCGGATTCTCAAAACCTTCCCAGGCAATGATGGAAACATTAGAGTAGTAGACGTGAAGACAGCATCAGGAGTATATCGGCGACCAATCCACAAGCTAGCACCATTACCATGTAACGAAGACAACGTAAAGCAGTCTATGGAAGGTGAAACTGAAACTCAAGGAACCAAGAGACCAGGAGAAGATCCCACCCACGCACTCTCCACGACTAGAGAACCGGAAGTCCCCAAGAAAAGATCACGACAACCGACTAGCTCATCTTTAATGTCTGCCCTCATGATGTGTTTAGTTTTACCTCTTATACGAGGGCAGCCGGTTAACATCACGGCCTTCAATCCGCAGCCAGGATTACACTTCGATAGTCTAGGAGTAGTGAACCTAATTTCAACAGAATGGAAGATTATTGTGTACTATGACATGCAACCATTTTGGAATGAATTTGGTTCTTTTCAACAGGGCATCAAAACATTGCAGCACTTTTGCAAATTAATGGAACCAGACGAAACCTGCCCAGCGGTCATTAGCCACTTCCAACATTTAGCAGAGGAGCTAAACAATGATAATGTGCTGCTAGAAGAACGGTGGATCGTAAGATCTAAGCGAGGAGCACTTAATATAGTAGGGAATATAGCAAACTCCCTGTTCGGTGTACTCGACTTGGAGTACGCAGAAAAGATGGCCTCTACAATACAAACTGTCAAGGGAAATGAACAACACCTAATAGCATTATTAAAGAATCAGACGTCTATTATAGATTCAACAATAAACATCATAAAGAAAGACGAAATCGCACTAAAAAATAAGTTCCAAATGCTGGATGATCAATTCTCCAAGATAGTCAATCAGATCCACGTCACAGAAGAGGAAACGCATAGAACAAAGGTGAGCCAAATCTTCAACACCGTAGCAATACAGCTAACATTAATTTCTGCGAATTTACAACGCATACAAGCTGCTATCCTAGACGTTACTGCTGCTGCACATCAAGGCAGTATTAATCCACTCTTACTGTCTCCAGCCCAACTGAAGAATGAAATCGCAAACATCAGAAATAATCTCCCATCCACTCTGAGTCTACCAGCCAACCCAGAAGATTTACGGCTATTGTACAAGTTGATGAAAGTTAAGGCTCAAGTAATAAAAAATTATATGATCTTTCAACTAAATCTGCCGCTCGTAAACATAGACCAATTTGAGCTATACAAGGTCATCGCAATCCCGGCACTGATCAACAACACATTCTTAGCAATCCAACCAAATTCTACACATCTAGCTATCAGTCGGCATCGTGACAATTATTATCCTATAACCGAACAGGAATTGTCATCATGTACGACTATTAAGGTCGGAGATTATGTGTGCAAGCAATTACACCCAATCTATCATAAGTCAATGAACAGTCAGTCGTGTGAAATAGACTTCCTAAATAATGTCCAAAGTTTGGAAACCTGTAGGCTCCAAGTCATCAACGATAAGCAAGTATAGGTACAACTAGCTCAAGGCAACGAGTGGATCTTCGCGGTAAGGAAACCATCCCCCGTGAACATAGTCTGTGAAGAAGAGACGTATTCCACCATTCTACAAGGATCCGGAACCTTAAAGATGGAGTCACCATGCACTCTCAAACACGATCTAGTTACCATACGAGGCCATCAGCTGTATACTAGCAACGTTAGAACATCCTACACCAGTTTTATAAACAACCAGGTTAACCTCTCAATCCCAAATAATCCCCAATGGACTCTGCGAAATAACACAGAATATCAACCACAGTTAGAGGTACTGGAAAGGCTACAAGACAACCTTAATTCCCAGTTATTCACGGAATTTTCATCTAGAGTTGAAGAGAACAAGGTTCATCATATGGCCGTAGGATATTCCGGACTTCTCCTGATTGGAATAATCATCATCATCGCGGGCATCATGATTTACAAATTCCAAAACAGACCGCAACCTAAACCTATACCGGCACCAAGACGCAGACAAAGTTTGGTCTTCGATGTAGACCCCAGTATTTGTTGAACAATGTTCAACGCGGGGAGAATGTTAAATATTTAAGCTTAGCCATATGTAGAAATAAATATTCGCACATAAAAATAATTTTATTGCACATATTTTCAATTTGCACATTCTGCACATTTTTGCAATTGCCAATTTTTTACCTGCACGAGCTCGATGTAATATGATCGGGTCAATAAGATTTTCATGTATTTTGATGAGTAAACCAATTTTGCCTACTTTTGATTTTATGTAGTTTAATATATCGATAATGTAAGTAGCTTAAGAATTTTTGATATAAATATCGGAATTCATAAATTAAATTTATTCTAGTCAAGAAGCTTGAGCGTTTTACTTCGTTAAAACCATTAACAAACCTTTACTCCTGTTGAATTAGTTTATGTGCTGATTCAACCAACAATTCTGTAGTCACGGTGTAACACCTAGATTACCGATACAGTTAAGGCAAAAGAGCCTTACCTTAAACAATTAGTATGAACTTTAATTGGACGACATTTTAAAGTGCTGGGGTTGTCAACTCGTGATGGCAGTTGGGAAGGCCTGGTTGATGATTCTTGGACGAGCCATGATGGTCTAGTCCACCACGCGTTATAATCGTTAAGCTCGTTAGCCGAAAGCCCTCTTGTCGCGCAATCGGCGGGATTCATTTTTCTTGGAACATGTTTCCAAGTTGCTTTAGGTAACGGATCTTGAATTACGCAGACACGATTGTGAACAAACTCCTTCCTTTTCGATGGATGTTCATTGAGCCAGTTGTGGACGATCGAGGAATCTGTCCATAAGAAGCAAAGTGCGAATTCCAGTTTAAGCGTTTTCGCACAATTAGCAACGAGCTTAGTCAACATAACTGCTGATGCAAGTTGAAGTCTGGGAATCGTCATTCTTTTTAGTCGAGCAACTTTGGTTTTTGAGCACAGAAGTGAAGCAGTTGTGTGATCCGTAGATGACCGGATATGAATCTAAACCACTGCAGCCATTGCGGATTGCGAAGCATCGCAAAACCCATGAATTTCAATTTGTCCCATCTGACTGGTCCAATAGTTCATATTCATGTAGGAAGGATTTGTAAGCTTGATGAAATTCAGGGTGATTTACAAACTTGCGGTGTGGGCAGTGGAGCATTCGAACAGCGGATGACATTGAGTCACCGAGTTGACTTTTAGCGCTCTTAAACGGTAGTCGAACGATATATCTTCCGGTAGAATCTCGCTGATGGGTGACCTTAGAGTGATTTTCACATTCTTGATCGTCTGCAGAAAGTACCTTGGCGGATGTATGTGGAACTTCTTCTTGATGCCAAAACCGTTTCAAAGACTGATGAAGGTCATCGTCAATGGAGTAGTGATAGGTATTTGTCAGTTGAGATTGGTATTCCCGTGGAGATGGACCAGACATAATCCAACCGAAGGAGGTGAGCTGAGCGACTGGCGACTGATTATGCCCCTTGATGATGGGTCCTTGAAGCAACTCTCCGTAGATCAGATCCCAAGATGATGTTAATTGCTCCTGGTTGATTAAACCGTGGATCAGCAAGTGGCAGGTCTTTTAGATGAGACATCTCACTTTTGGTGATGTATGTCTGGGGAATTAAGTTTGTGAGTTTGGGAAGGGCTATTGTGTTGACAGTTAGCTTAAACGGCGAGGCAAAATGAGGCTTGAGAACTGATCTCGACTGATATTAATAAAAAAATAATAATAATAATAATAACATGGTAAACATATACATAATAAGAACACTAATAACAACATAACAAACATAAAAACTGGAAAATAATACATATCGTAAATTATAACACATAACACAAAAATATATTGAGAAAGGTAAATACTCACCATAATAAACAATCTATTAACACGAAACACGTAAAAACAAACCGAAATTTAAAACAATTAATTAAACTAAATAAAAACAACGCACTCGCGCACAAAAACTACACAAACTGTCAAAACAAGAAAAAAAAGCTCTTGTCAAACCAAAAGCTTTTCTGAGTACTAAAACGCAAAATAATTCAAATTATAACAAACGAAATCAGTCGGCGCCATATTTTTAACGCGTAGCTCAGTTAAAATTTCGATGAAAGTTGTCACTTTTGCAAGGTGGGGGGACAGCCGGGAAATATAAACCCGATGCAAGCACAGTGCGGGGCTTTTGATCTGTGCGAGTAAGAGCAGTGGCATTGCCCACATACCTGTTTATACCGAGTTTTTTCCTTAGCTTTTAGATCTGTGCGAATTGAAGCAGTGGCATTGCCCACACACCAGTGTACATCGAGTTCTTTTTTCATTTTTTTACATACGCGAAATTGTGCAGTGGCGTTGCCCACATTACACTTAACGCTCGCGCACATTAGGGCGGGCCGCACCGCACCGCATTGCATAACAAAAATCCTCCTACATCACTTTCGAACATTTTACATGAACTATCGCACACTACAGGCAGGCCGCAACGGGCCGCATCGCAGCGCACTGGCGGATCGCTTGCTAGGCGTATTTTTGCGGCTATGTTATGTGTTGTGAGGCGGCCCGCCTCAGTGTGCGTTGGAAATCGCAGTTATCGGACGTTGTTGCTCGCGATTTTACTTTAATTATTGACTCGATGTTCAACAACAGCAACTCAGGTAATTTTTTATTTTAATGTAAATCGTACTGTGCTTAAGGTATATCAAGCTAGCTGGCCAAAGTGTCGTGCCGCACACGGATGTAGGTTTATAATTTGTCGCTAATTTGTTGCTAATTTGTTACGTCAAGAATAATTTTGTCGCTCGTCTCATTGTTTAAATAATAATGAGCAAGCTAGCTTGATATCAAGCTGGCTGGCCACCTAGTGTATCTTTCGATCTGAGCAAGATAACGGAATGGGGTTTGCGGCGTATTTTGTCGCTAATTTGTCGCTGAAAGAATCACTTAATACCGATTTTGTCGCCGGTTTATTTACGAACCACGGGACGATTATTACCAATCGACCTATCAAGCTGGCTAGCCAACATGTGTATCTCTTATTTGGAAAGTGATAGCGGAACGAGGTTTGCGCCATATTTTGTACTATTATAGTAGATAGTACTATGTAGTTGTGCCATATTTTGGCCTATTATGCATCTGAGAACTTTCCTCTCAAACCTGTTGACTCGTTCCTCTATGTCCTGGGTCATATTATTATTATTATGAAAGTGAAAGTTTCATTTTTCTGTGCACAAATCTTGAGTGCAATATTTGTTTTTGGGCATAAAAAGCTCTATTAGCCAGTAGTATTCGTCTAGTTATTTCTTCCTTTTCATCGTTTCTTTTTGTAATTGTAGACCCAAGGTAGACTGTTTTATCGACTACTTCTAGATTATGTTCGTCGATAGTTATATTTCTTCCCATTCTAAATCTTCCAACTCTGGATTCTTGCTTCCCCTTTATTTTCTCTTCGTTAATGTTCAGCCCTATGTCCTTAGCCGCCTCTTTTAATTCGACATAGACATTTTTTGCTGCCAAGAAGGATCTTCCCACGTCATCCGCATATCCAAGTAATTGTACAGACTGCGTTGCTATGGACGCACTTCTCTGTACTGACGTTTTTCTTATCACCCAATCTAGGGCCAGGTTGAAAAGCATGGGGGCTAGTCCATCTCCTTGTCGCACTTCGAACTCATCTGTTACTGCATTTTGGATCCTTACTTTCGCCAGGGAGCTATTCGTTGCACATTTTATCAGTCGTACCAGCTTGGAGGGGACTCCTAATTCCAATAGGATCCTGAACAGCCTCTCTCAGTTTATCGAGTCATATGCCTGTTGAAAGTCGACAAATATCTGGTATACATATATCTATATTAATTTCCCGGGTTTTCTCCAGAATTTGTTTTAAGGTCAGCAGCTGGTCCAATGTTGACCTGTTTCTCCTAAAACCAGCTTGATATTCTCCTATAAGGCCTTCCGCTATAGGTTCTAATTTTTGTTTCACAAGGATTGTGAAGGATTTGTAGCTGGTGCTGAGGAGTGAGATGCCTCTGTAGTTTTTACAAGTTAATTTAACTCCTTTTTTGTAGATTGGACGTATAATCGCTTTCTTCCAGTCATCAGGTATAGCTTCTTCCTCCCAAACGTTGCATATGAGTTCGTGTAAGTTCCTTAAGAGTTGTGGCCCTCCTTCCTTTAGTAGCTCAGCTGCGATTCCATCGATGCCTGGGGATTTGTTGCTTTTTTGCCTTTTCACAGCTTCCCGTACCTCATCCAGTGTTGGTGGTTCTATTGGAATACTATCTTGAGGGATTACCATTGACTCCGCCTGTGAGTCTTCGTTTATTCTTTGGGTTGGATTCTGTTTAGATACTCTCTCTTTTTCTTTCTGCACAGCTTGTCTGCAGTTCTTCTTTTTAGCTTAAAGACTTCCATCCTTGCTCTTGTGGGCCTTGCGATGTACTCCCCAGAGCATCCAGTGGACACCCGATGTAAAATCTACATCTTCGTGGAGGTTGAGGTAGGATTCGGTAGCATATCGGAAAATCTTAGATCGTGTAGACCTTAGATCACAGGTGGCGTTACTCAGGATTTATCTCTTTGATGTACCGGCACCATCAAAGATCCCTGGGGCCGTTGCTGCCATTTGACCCCGATTAACATCGTTATCTCCTTTTAAACGGGAGATATACATGTTGGCCAGCCAGCTTGATAGGTCGATTGGTAATAATCGTCCCGTGACTCGTAAATAAACCGGCGATAAAATCGGTATTACGTGATTCTTTCAGCGACAAATTAGCGACAAAATACGCCGCAAACCCCATTCCGTTATCTTGCTCAGATTGAAAGATACACTAGGTGGCCAGCCAGCTTGATATCAAGCTAGCTTGCTCATTATTATTTAAACAATGAGACGAGCGACAAAATTATTCTTGACGTAACAAATTAGCAACAAATTAGCGACAAATTATAAACCTACACCCGTGTGCGGCACGACACTTTGGCCAGCTAGCTTGATATACCTCTGTGCTTAATTATTTTACTAATTTTTTCGCTTTGTAACTATTCACGTCCCTTTGTACATACTCGCATGGTGTTGGTGTTTTTCGTTAAGGAATGGATGAAGAATTACTAATTTCGTTAGTAGAATAGTACAAAGAATTGTACGACCTCCAACACCCCAATTATGATGATGCACAAAGAAATAACATTTGGGAGGAAATAGGAGGATTATTGCTTTGCGGCGCGGCCCGCTGCGACTCCTTATGTGCTTTGACGCAATTTTGCAATGCGATGCGCTGCGGCCTGTCGCGGCTGTAGTATGCGCGAGCCTTTAGGGTTATATAGAAGGCGAGTATTCACCGTCTTCTTATTGTTAGGAATAGGTGGAATTAAATGTGCAGTGGCGTTGCCCACAATATAATTAGGGTTATATAGTAGGCGAGCATTCACCGTCTTCTCGTTGTTAGGATAGAATAGGTGGAAATTTAAAAAAATAAAAAATAAATCTAATAACTAAAAAATTTAAATTAACTTATCTATTCAATCAAAAAATTGACTAGATAATTTAATAAGGAGAATTTATTATTTTTCTTTGAGTGCCTTCGCCTCAGGTTAAATAAATTAATTCCCGTATATGTAAAAACTAACAAGGGAATTTGCCCAGAGAAAAATATTTGGACTATTTATGAATTATTAAAAGCAAAATATTTTTAAGATTGCGAATTTGTAGATTTTTTTGAATTTAAAAAAAAAAGAAGAAAATAATAGGCAATAAATTGATTTATAACGAATCTAATTTTTTATTAAAAAAAAAGAACCTGTGACCTGATCCTTTTTCAGTCTATATTCGCAACGGTCAGGTGACAAAGTTACATTGGTCCTTCGAGCCGGATCTGGCTGCAGATAAATCACTTTTTTATTATTATTTGATTTGATTGAGATTTAATTTGAGTGTCCAAATATTTTTTTTGTTGTTGGTTGTTTGTTTTTCGTAAATTTTAATAACTAAACGTGCAAAATGAAGAAAGTGTTGCAACAACAGACCACACTAAAAGCCCAATTAGACCAGACGATTGCAAATTACAATAAAACCTCGAAACACCGTCGAACAGTAGGTTATATCAACGGGAGGATGGAAATAATTAGGAATATCTGGAGAAAGGTCGATGAGAACAATCTACAACTAGGTGCCGCAGACATGTCCAGCATCGAAGATGAAAAAACTCAAGCCGCATATGCAGAGGGAATTCTTCGGAGAGCTGCAAGATGCACTGGCATCAAGCACACCACAACAAGCATCGACTTCTGCACCAAATGAACAGCCAAATCAACAAAGTATCCCTTTGAAGCTGCCGACGGTGGAATTACCAAAATTTGACGGGCAATATACTGCATGGCAAGCGTTCCATGACCGGTTTACATCGCTAATCCATAACAATGCTCGCTTAACGTCTGTAGACAAGTTACATTATTTGAAAGGTAGCCTTACGGGAGAAGCACGAGGAGATATTGACGCATTTGACGTGACTTCCGCGAATTATACGGCTGCCTGGAACTTATTGTGCAAACGTTATAATAAGAGAAGATTGCTGATATACGCCCAGTTAAAACGTCTATTCTATCAACCTAAGCTCACGCATGAATCGCACAAAGATTTACGAACGATGGCAGATGATTTACAGCGCATTCGACATGCGCTTCAGGTGTTAAAGGTGAACATATCTGAGTGGGACGACATTGTTGTCTTCGTAACATCGCACAGATTGCCAGACAAAACAAGGAATCAGTGGGAAGAATTGATATCCAAATCAGATGAGACGCCGTCATTAGGAGATTTTACCAAGTTCCTTGAAGAGAGATACAGAACTTTGGAGGCAATAAAGGATGTCAATACACACAAGCCTACAACACAACATAAAGGTTTAGAGAGAGTGCGCAACCGAACTACAAACTGCTATGTTAGTGAAAACAAAGGTTGTCCGTTGTGCAAAGGGAACCATCATCCGCAGTATTGTAGGTATCTGCAACGAAAACCTCCTGCTCAAAGGAGCAGATTAATAAAAGAGAATAGACTCTGTTTTGACTACATAGGAAGTCATCATGGCAGTCCATGCCAATCGAACAAAACCTGTCCGGTTTGCAAGGGAACGCATTCCTTACAACAATGCGAGAAATTCCAAGGAATGGACATAGCCGAAAGACGTAATCTGACGAGTAAATCCAGACTATGCTATAGATGCCTGCGACCGCATCACAGCAGAGTATGTCCCAGCAGTAATAAATGTTGCAAATGTGGAAAGGGACATCACTCGTTACTACATGAAGATGTTAAAGGTGAAATGGCCAACGACACGCAACAACAAGAAGTAACGACGTGTAATTACAATGAAAATTCAACACAAAGCATGCTAGCTACAGCTTTAGTGAAGGTGACGAACAACAAGGGCAACAGTATAACCCTGCGAGCAGTGATCGATCCGGGGTCCCAAAGTTCATTTTTGACCGAAGCAGCATACCAAACGCTACAACCCGAAACAATACCAACCACGATGCAAATAAACGGGTTGGGTGCAATAAAGGTAGCATCATCAAGGAGGATTGCCTGTTTTACGTTAGCAGCCACTACACGCGCTAATTATGAAACGGCCGTACAAGCATATGTCGTCAAGACCATAACGAACATATGCCCACCGAAACGATCCAAATGGCAGGACTGGTCTTACATCGATGGATTGGAACTAGCAGACCCAAAGTTCACCGACCAAGGACGAATCGATGTTCTTCTTGACGTAAAGGTGTACGCGAACATAATTGAGGATGGAATACGCAAGGGACACTACCAATCACCAACCGCTCAGAAGACTAGCCTAGGACGGATATTATTCGGAGAGGTAGCAACAGCACCAGCCCAGAACCATAACACAAGTTTTTCAGGGTTCACAATTTCAGAAGGTAATGACTTAAACATAGGGTATTTTCATAAACGCAGAACTGCCGCAGTACTGCAGAATTCAGCTACAGACTGCCAATTGCTGAATTTTGCAGTACTGCGGCAGTTCTGCGTTTATGAAAATACCCATACTTAGTCAACAAATAAGGAAATTCTGGGAATGGGAAGAAGTATCAGAAGAAAGGAAGATGACAAGTGAAGAAAAGGATTGTGAACTATTTTACGAAGGGACTACAAAACGTTTGTCCAATGGGTAGTACCAAGTAAAGTTACCATTTAGAGGAGGCACACCTCCAGAGCTAGGAGAAAGCAAGGCACAGGCAGCTTCAAGATTTAATCAACTAGAAAAGAAGCTGATTCAAAGGCCAGACATACAGCTACCCTATGCTGAATGTCTGAAGGAATACATCACCATGGGACATATGAATGCAGTAATGACCAAAGAAGAACGGGCATACTATATGCCGCATCATGCAGTCAATCTTAGCAATCAGAGATGGGACCGGTATGAGTTTTCTTTAAAAGTTTTGTTTACAAATTCTGTTAAAGAATTGATACATTTTTGTTATATACATTGTTTGAATTGATTCTTGTTCCAGATATCTGGTGTTACGGAAATTTCGATTTTCATTCCTATCACAAAGCATTTTCGAATATAATAATTTTAATACAAAATCATACACTCCTTTAGCGTTTTTATTTTGTTACTATCAACTCATGCCGTTTATCATTATGAAGTTTTCTAAGATGTTCAAGTTTTTTGATTGAAAGTTCAGTTTTTCTTAAACTATGTTTTACGATTACGTACTATTTTTTTCATACGTACTCATACTGTTTTTTTATATCAGTACCGTTTTGTTACAGGTTCGCCCACGTTTAGCGAATTCCAATTCATGATGTTAATTTCAACAGTATGGAATTTAAGAAAAAACTTATATTCTAAGATATCATGACGTTTTGTTAGAATTAAGATTTATTAGGATGACTAGCTGGGACCCGGTGCGCCTTCGCTGCACCCATAAGTCAATAGTAAACAATAAAAACCATCCATTGACTTAATATTTTTCGAGATATGAATTTTACACAGATGAAATGCCTCAAAGAACATGGGTCTTGCGTCAGCCGCCATGAATCGGTATATTTAGTCTACTACATTGCTTATTGTATTCTATTTATCATACCCTTTCATTTGATACCCATGTTGAGGGGATTGTGAAGAAAGTGGTAATCCGGCCTCTTTAGACGGCCGCCATGGATCTAAAGATATATTTTGTATACTACCTTGCTTATTGTATTCTACTTATCACACCCTTTCATTTGATACCCATGTCGAGGTGGTTGTGAAGAAAATGGAAATTCGGCCTCTTGAGACGGCCGCCATGGATCTAAAGATATATTTTGTATACTACATTGCTTATTGTATTCTACTTATCATACCCTTTCATTTGATACCCATGTCGAGGTGGTTGTGAAGAAAGTGGTACCCCGCCCTCTTGAGACGGCCGCCATGGATCTAAAGATATATTTTGTATACTACATTGCTTATTGTATTCTCCTTAACATACCCTTTCATTTGATACCCATGTTGAGGTGGTTGTGAAGAAAGTGGTAATCCGGCCTCTTGAGACGGCCGCCATGGATCTAAAGATATATTTTGTATACTACATTGCTTATTATATTCTACTTAACATACCCTTTCATTTGATACCCATGTTGAGGTGGTTGTGAAGAAAGTGGTAATCCGGCCTCTTGAGACGGCCGCCATGGATCTAAAGATATATTTTGTATACTACATTGCTTATTGTATTCTACTTATCATACCCTTTCATTTGATACCCATGTCGAGGTGGTTGTGAAGAAAGTGGTACCCCGCCCTCTTGAGACGGCCGCCATGGATCTAAATATATATTTTGTATACTACATTGCTTATTGTATTCTACTTATCATACCCTTTCATTTGATACCCATGTCGAGGTGGTTGTGAAGAAAGTGGTACACCGCCCTCTTGAGACGGCCGCCATGGATCATTTTAGTTTCAATAGCGTCATGGCCTACCTATTGTTTGACAGCTGCGTAAATTTGAAATTTTCATTAAATGTAATGATTCAATTTAATGACAATTTTACATTTGTCAAACAATAGGTAGGCCATGAAGCTATTGAAACTAAAATGAAGTGAAAATACCTAAAATTACCATTTTTGTTTGGATTTTGCAGCTGTTTTTTTGGTTAAAGGTATAAAAAATAGCCTACGACCTATTATCAGACCTACCAAATATACACAAAAAATTTCATGCAAATTGGTCAACCCGTTTCGGAGGAGTACGGTAACAAACACTGTGACACGAGATTTTTATAGATATATGTAGATATTAAAAAAACTCATACTCAAAATTTACAATATCGTTGTATTTTAGGATATCATGGTTTTAATATCGCAGTATTAATTGATATGATTATGATATGAGAATTGTAATTTTTTTTGCTTTTTTATACGCTATGTTTTAAAATCAACTAATACTGTTTTTGTTATCATCACGTTTTGTTGAAATCAAACATTATTAAATTTATTTTAGTTTAAAACTTCGGATTACAATTGAAAATTGAATTCACTCATACAGTTTCGATACTGTTTTTTTATATCAGTACCGTTTTGTTACAGGTTCGCCTACGTTTCGCGAATTCCAATTCATGATGTTAATTTCAACAGTATGGAATTTAAGAAAAAACTTATCTATATTCTAAGATATCATGACGTTTTGTTAGAATTAAGATTTATTAGGATGCTATTAAAAAAAACTCATACTCAATATTAACAATATCGTTGTATTTTAGGATATCATGGTTTTAATATCGCAGTATTAATTGATATGATTTACGAAATATGAGAATTGTAATTTTTTTTGCTCTTTTTATGCGCTATGTTTTAAAATCAACTCATACTGTTTTTGTTATCATCACGTTTTGTTGAAATCAAACATTATTAAATTTATTTTAGTTTAAAAGTTCGGATTACAATTGAACATTGAATTCACTCATACAGTTTCGATAATATTTGCGGTTCAAATAAATGTAATTACTCTTATTGAATGTTTTTTATTTTTTGTTTGCAACCACCGCATACGTACCCCTTAATAAATACATAAGAGTCAACTTTATACTTTTTCTCCACAATATTTTCTACACGAATTTTTCCGTGTAGAATTAAATTGCAAAAATGCTATATAAACGGAATTCCGTTTGAACTCCATACTAGGCTTTAAGCCTAGTATCCTGTTCGTGCGGAATTCAGACTCCCCTTTAAAATGCATGTTAAAAAAGTGTGCGGAATTCAGGTTATAGGACGGTCTGAATTCCGTCCACAAAGTTTAGTATCCTGTGCGGAATTCAGACCTGTAAATGAGCTTTGTACTCTAGAAAATAGATGGCTTTTTTTCTGAGTGGAGACTTTTCATTTCATTTTCCGCAGGATTCTTAGCTTCAAGAAATGTATTGTTACGTTTTTACGGCTTAACGGATTCGTAGGATTAATTAAGGAATACACTTTTTAATTATCCAAACAAAACTTATTTATTACAAACCAAACACAATTTAAAAATAAACACAATTCTTAGAGTTCACTATAATCACTAGCAAATTTAATATTTCGCACTATTCAATTCTAATTATCGCTTTTTATTTCACTATAAATCACCACTTTTCACTTTGGAACACTTGTATAGCCTTTATAATCAAAACTGACTCGATAGCGGCTGCCAGGCGCTTTTATATAGGCAGCTCCACCTTTGTCTACTTTCTGGAACCTTCGTTTTCTGGTTCCTTGTGGTACGTTCTTTTATTTCGTTAAGTTTCGACCAGCTTGAAGTTGTCTTCGCTTATCGCTCGTTAGTTTAGTAGATAAATTCTTAGTTCAGACAACAACCGAAAATCGTTGATTCATCCTCTCGACAAACAGATGGCGCATAATCATCACATTGCCCCCTTCTTAGGACTGTTCGTCCCGAACAGTTGTCCATCCTGGATCCGGCTGATGATATGGGCACAGCCTGTCTATGTGCACAATCTTCTTCTTGGCTTTGGGCCCTTGTTGAATCCTGTAGACAACGTCGTTGATCCGTGTTAGGATTTTATAGGGCCCCTCCCACTGGCGCTGAAGTTTCGGAGACTTGCCCTTTCGTCGTCGAGGATTGAACAGCCAAACGAGGTCACCTTCCTGGTATCCGCTACAGTTTGCTCGGAGGTCGTACCTAGTTTTCATCCTGTCACTGGCTATCTTAAGATTCTTCCGCCGGGTTGTCTTCCAAAAATCACACTACAAGGGGTTTGTCTTGTGGAATTATGAACCGCTGTCCGATATGCCATTAGAAATATAGGGATGTAACTGTCCCAGTCGCGCTGGTGCTCGCTAACAACTTTCCTTAGGTGTTCTAACATTGTCCTGTTGAATCGCTCTACCATTCCATCGGACTGGGGATGAAGGGGCGTCGTCCTGGTCTTCTTCCCTCCAAGTATCTTACATACTTCTTGAAAACCTTGAGATTCAAAGTTTCTCCCTTGGTCAGAGTGAAGCTCATGAGGAACACCAAATCTGCAGATCCAATTGTTCACTAATTCCTCTGCAACAGTGATTGCTTCCTGTATCGATTTCCTCGGTCTGACACCGGAAAAGGTCCCGCCACATCGATTGCGATTCTTTCAAATGGAGCTCCCACGTTGTATTGCTGCATTTCTCCTTTTGTTCTTACCCGAGGGCCCTTGCTGCTGGCACAAGTTGTGCATTTACGGCACCAGTCTGCAACATCGTCTCGCATGTGAAGCCAATAGAATCTCTCTCTTATTTTTGCCAAAGTTTTATTGACTCCCAGATGTCCTCCTGATGCGCCGTTATGACACTCCTCGAGAATATCCCTTATTCTAACGCGAGGGACTAATACCTGCATTCGATGAGAGGTACCGTCAGCGGTTTCCCATTTGCGCTTTAATACTCCTCGCTCAATGTACAACGAATCCCATTGGGCCCAATAGCTCTTCAGGGTCTCGCTCCTCTCAGCAATGTCCTTCCATTCAGGCTTTTCCTCGTATTCCTTCCATGTCAGAATTGAAGAAATATCCGGGTCGTCGCGTTGGGCGTCTCGGAGTCCCTGGTCATCCCATCCTGTCGTTGGCTCGACTGTCGTCCTTTGACACTTTTCCTCGATACGTCCACAATGTTTGCAGTCTGGTACGCATGGTCGCCGGGAGAGTGCATCTGCATTTCCATGGTATCTTCCCTTTCTGTGGTCTATATTGAAGTCGTAGGACTGAAGTCTCTCTATCCATCTTGCCACTTGTCCTTCAGGGTTTTTGAATTGCATCAGCCATTTTAATGCTGCATGATCCGTTCGAAGGATGAAGTTTTGCTCATAGAGATACTTGTGGAAGTGTTTAGTTGAGTCCACGATTGCCAATAGTTCCCGTCTTGTGACACAGTAATTCCCCTCCGATTTTGACAGCGCTCTACTGTAATAAGCTAAGACCTTTTCCTGTCCGTCGAAGTTTTGTGATAGCACTGCACCAATCCCGACATTACTCGCGTCTGTGTCCAATATAAATCCTTCGCCTGGCTTCGGGTATGTGAGTATTGGTGCTTGGCAAAGTCCTCGTTTTAGTGTGTTGAAACTTTCCTCGCACTTTTCTGTCCAGATAAATGGTTTTCCTTTTTCTGTCAGTTTATGTAATTTCTTAGCCTTGTCGGCAAAATTCCTGAGAAAAACGCCTATAATAGGTGGCAAGTCCCAAAACGCTTCGAAGTTCATGTTTATCCTTCGGTGTGGGCCAATTCTTAACCGCTGTTATTTTCTCAGGATCTGTTTGAACTCCATTGGATGAAACCACATGTCCGAGATAGTTGACCTGGTCTCTGAACAGTACGCACTTTTTAGGGCTGAGTTTCAGTTGGGCTGTTCTCAACTTTTGGAAAACCTCTCGCAGATTGCCCAGATGTTCCTCGAAACTTTTTCCAACGACGATGATATCGTCCAGATAAACCAGACAAGTCTTCCATGTCAGTCCTCGCAAGACGCATTCCATCAGTCGTTCGAATGTAGCTGGAGCATTACACAGTCCAAACGGCATGACTGTAAACTGCCACAGGCCGTTTCCTACAGAGAAGGCTGTCTTTTCTCGGTCCTCCGGGTGAATTTCGACTTGCCAGTAGCCGCTCTTAAGATCCAAGGTAGAAAACCATTTAGCTCCAGAGAGAGTATCCAGTGTGTCATCGATACGAGGTAATGGGTAGCTGTCCTTTTTAGTGATGCCATTTAACCGCCGATAGTCCACGCAAAATCTTGTACTGCCATCTTTCTTTCTGACTAGAACAACGGGAGACATCCAAGGGCTTTTCGACTCCTCTATAAGGCCTTGTCTTCTCATATCTTCAATCATACCGGCTGCCTCTTCCCGCTTGGCTAGTGGTAGTCTTCTCGGCGGTTGTTTAATTGGCTGGGCATCTTTGGTGTCGATCCTGTGTTGAACGATGTCCGTTTTCCCAAAGTCATCATCTCTCATGGCGAAGATATCACTAAAATCCTCTACTAATTTTCTTGCCTGGAGATACTGTTTTTGTTCAAGACAACTAGTTGAGAGCACTGCGTTTACTAATTTCGTGGCCTTTGGCTTTGGTTTTTGGAACCGTTTCGATGTTAGCGCACTCCAATAATGTAATCTGTTCTGCCAGTTCTCCTTTCCCCAAAACCGTATCCTTCTTCAATCGTACTTCTCGTTCGTTAGTATTTAGCACTCTCATGAATACCTCCTTCTTGTCGTCGACGCTCACCAGACATTTTCCAATCGCTATATTTTTGCTTTGTTCCGTTTTTTCTGGTTCTATAAGGTAAAATCGGTAGCTCCCGGGATCACCATCGACTATCGCTCGTACCAATTTCTCAGCACACGGAGGAAGCACGGTATCTTCACGAGCGACGACTGTAAGCTGCGAATAACAAGTGGATCCTGTGGCCATTGGAATCTCCTTGTTGTCACATCTCAGTATTTCCTCTCCAGTGTCCAGTAGAATTTTATGTGTTTTCATAAAGTCCAGACCGAGAATACACTCGTCTGTTATATCAGCTACCAGGAACGAATGTGAAAATCGAATGTCAGCAAGAACCACATCCAACATAATTTCCCCGTGTAATCGTACTGGCTCTCCTGTTGCAGTTTTCAGTCTGTATTGGCGTGCGTCTTTCAGCCATTTATTGCCGACCATGTCAGCCCGGATAACAGATTTTGAAGCACCAGTGTCTACAGTTATTGTGCATTTTTCAACTCCAATCTTTCCTTCGATGACCAGGCTGTTGCCACTTCGCTGCAGTTGTTTGATAGTGGTGATGATGACACCGGGGGCTTCGATTTCCCCGACTAACTCCCGCCCCATGGAGTTAGTCTTTATTCGTTTCCCTGCTGCTGTCTGCGGGGAGACACGGAGTCATTGTTTTCGGCCTCCCTCTGGTCACCTTTCTGCCGATGTCCGCATTTTTCACAGCAAGTTCCGCTACTCCTATTTTCGGGAGACTCTGCTCTCCTTCGCTTTCTGCAATTCCTTTGCAAATGACCCGGTTCACTACAGTTCCAGCATCGGAGTCGACCGCGTACCTCCGTTGCATTCATTCTGTTGCAACTATCCTCTGTTGTGTGGATCTCTCTGAGGCGGACTGCACTTCTTGATGCTTGCCTCGCTGCCTCGTATGGCAGAGCATATGCCAAAACTTCTGCGGTATTCTTCTTTCCGGCCAATCTGGCTGCCTGTTGTAGATCTCGGTCAGCAAAAGAGTTAAGGAAAGCCTCTCTTGCTACTTCGTTGATGTAGTCTTGGCCGAAGCTAGGATAAGCCAGATGCACTAACCTCTCGATATCGGCGCATAGTTGTTGTAAAGTTTCTCCTGGCTTTTGAAGTCGATTGCGAAGTTGAAGTCGATAAACCTCTTGCATGTGTTGATCACCGTAACGCATTTCCAGCGCTTGAACTAAGAACCCGTAGCTGTTGCGATGTTCTGCTGGTATTGACTGCAATATTTCTGCTGCTGTGCCCCTTAGTGACAACGTTAAAGCCGTTGCTTTCTCCTCCTCAGTCCAGCAATTGCCTGCTGCTGCTGCTTCGAATTGGAGCTTATAAGTAGACCATGGGCTTTGCCCGTCGAAAGTTGGAGGCTGCAGTTTCCTAACTCCGATGACTTCGTGAGATGCCGTCGCTGGGTGGTGAATCTTTACCCTTTCTAGCTCGGCTCTGACCGATTCTAGCTCAATCTTCAACTTTTCATCATTTTCCCTCATGGAATTTTCGAGCTTTTCCAGATCATTCTCTACATTTGCTTTAATGGAAGATTCGAGATTTTCCAGCTTTTTGTCAACAGAGAGTGACATTAGTTCGAATTTCTGCTCCATCTGGTTTCTCTGTTCTTCCATAAACTCTTTGAGTTCTGCCAGCGAGCGTTCATGAGCTACTGCTAATAATTTCTGTTCATCTTTTAACGCCAACACTTCCGCCTTGATCTCTGTTGTCGCTTCTTTCATCTCTGCTGATGACCGTTCTTGCGCTTCCTTCATCTCTGCTGATGACCGTTTTTGCGCTTCTTTCATCTCGGTTATCGCCTCCTTCATCTCTGCCGATGCACGTTCTTGCGCTGCCTTCATCTCTGCCGATGCACGTTCTTGCGCTGCTGATGACCGTTCTTGCGCTTCCTTCATCACCATCAATGTTTTAAAAAGTTCTGCCATACTCACTGTCGTTTCTTCTGGCTCTGCTTCTACCTCGTCTTCAAACATGACACCAATTGTTACGTTTTTACGGCTTAGCGGATTCGTAGGATTAATTAAGGAATACACTTTTTAATTATCCTATTAATTGTTAGAAGTTGAAGTTCCCAACACTATACTTGTGCTATAATTCCTGTTAGAGTATAAGAATGAATTATATTAGTATAAGAATTATAAATGATATTAGAAACGAGTTCAGTTCTGTGAATAAACTCAATGTATATAGACCGAATGTGTTTTAGGAGTAACAAAGGTTATGGGCCCAGGTCCCATGCGGTTTGAAAATTTTTAAATTAAAAGTAAAAAAAAAATTATATTTTAATTTCTTTTTGAGCAATCGAGTCCATCATGAGTTCGTCTCTATACCAGATAGAAAAGCTGGATGATGATAACTACGATAGCTGGAAGATTCAGATGAAGTCTGTGTTAATCCATAGTGAAATGTGGTGTTACGTGGCCGGAGCAACAATTAAGCCAGAAGATGCCGTCGCGGCAATAACTTGGACTTCGAAGGATGAGAAGGCCCTAGCAACTATTTTACTCAGTGTAAAACCAGCTCAACTCATCTATATAAAAAATTGCAAGACATCCAAAGATGCGTGGACAAAATTAGAGGAAGTGCATCAACCAAAGGGGCCAGCAAGGAAAGTTACTCTATTTAAGCAACTATTGAGTTTGAAGATGACGGAAGACGCACCAATGTCAGATCATGTAAAACAATTTTTTGACGTGCATGAAAAATTAATTGAGATAGACGTTGAATTGAAAGACGAGTTGCTAGTAATTATATTACTGTCCAGTCTACCTCAGAGTTACGAGAATTTTGTAGTTGCCATTGAGTCCAGAGACACGTTACCAAGTTCCAGTGTATTAAAAACCAAGTTGCTAGAAGAAGGGGGAAGGCGCGAAGAGAGCACTTCTCATGGAAACCACGAAACCGCATTTTTCTCGAAGCACCAGAAAAAATCAACACAGCCACAAAAAGAAGAAACGGTACGTGGAAGATGTTACATTTGCAAAAAAAAGGCCACTATGCATCAGCATGTCGAGAGGCGAAGAGAAATGTAAACAAATCTACTACTTCGTTTGCAATTTTAAATGCTATAAATCTTAAAGTACTAAACCAATGGACTTGGGTATTTGACAGCGGCACAACTTGTCACATATGTTGTGTTGAAGCAATGTTTACACACTTAAGTCCTCATAAGGAAAAAGTGGAATTGGCTGATGAAAAATTTATAGAATCAAGCGGAAGAGGTGTAGTATGTATTGAAACTAAATATAATAAAATTCTATTGCAGGATGTGCTGTTTATACCAGAATTGAAAACCAATTTCTTATCCATAAGTAAAGCCACCAAAGCAGGTCATAAAGTTGAATTCAACGATGAAGCAGCTATAATCAAGACGCGTGACGGAAATAAAGTGATAAGTGCCAGTAAAATAGGTGATTTATTTTTGCACAGTTTGAAGAAACCACATGCATTGTTTAATTTGAGAAAAGTTCCTGATAACAACTTTGTGTTGTGGCATGAACGGTATGGTCATCTGAATGCAAGTGCTTTAAGTTCATTATATAGGCATGACATGGTGCGAGGATTGAACCTAAAGAAAACACTCGAAACGATTGATTGTGAAATCTGTTTAAAGGCGAAGGTAAAAAGTACTCCATTCCCCACAAATACTACCATTCGAAGCAGAGAGTTACTGGAAGTCGTTCATAGTGACATATGTGGCCCCATGAGAACAACGTCACTCGGAGGCGCTAAATACTTTGCTTTGTTTATAGACGACTTTAGCAGAAAAATATTTGTGTACTTCTTAAAAAGTAAAAGTGAGGTTTTTGGTGCTTTCAAGAAATTTAATGCTTTGGTTGAACGTGAGACAGGGAAGAGTATAAAGGTTCTTAGAAGTGACAATGGTCGAGAGTACCTTAGTGGTGACTTTGAAATGTTTTTGAATGAGCACGGAATTAAGCGCCAGCTCACTGTTGAATACACACCGCAACAAAATGGTGTTGCCGAGCGCGCAAATAGAACCGTAATAGAAATGGCAAGGTGCATGTTATTAAGTTCAGGTTTACCGGAATCATTGTGGGGTGAAGCTGTGAATACTGCTGTATATTTAAGAAACCGTTCACCTACAAAAATTCTTAATGACGTCACACCCAATGAAGTTTGGACAGGTATAAAACCATCTGTTTCACATTTTAGAAAGTTTGGTTGTAAGGTCATTATGTTAAACAAACGACCTAGAGGATCTAAGTTCAATCCCAAAGGTATCGAGTGTTTCATGACAGGTTATTCAACTGAATCCAAAGCTTATCGTTTGTATGAGCCGAAAACACGAAAAATCTTCAAAAGTCGGGATGCTGCATTTATAGAGCATTTAGAAGGCAGTGTTGTTTCCAAGACAGATAGAAGTGTAGTAGAAATAGGCAAAGAACAATACGATAATACATTTTATCCAGAAAAATCCTGGAAGGATGATGGTGCTGATATTAGTAGTGGTGCTGTGGCTGGACCGAGAGATTCTGAAGCAGGGACTAGTGGTGCTGTGGTTAAACATAGAGATGCTGAAGCAGGGGCTTGTGGTGCTGTGGCTGAACCAAAAGATCCTGAAGTAGCGACTAGTGGTGCTCTCGTTACTGATAAGGATTCCAGTACCGATACGAGCTATGTTTCTGTGGGAGAAGACTCAGAGGACGAAAATAGGGATTTTAGTAACTTTACAGAAGATCGACGAACTCTGCGTCCGCGTAAACAAAATATAAAGTATAATTACTACATTGATAAATATCAAAAGGATTTTCTCACTAACCCTATAACAGTAAAGGAAGCATTAGGACGTGAGGATGCTGACAAATGGCTTCAGTCCATGAAAGCAGAATACAAGTCGCTTATGGAAAACGAGACCTGGGAATTAGTCGATTTACCTAAAAATCGCAGACCCATCAAGTCAAAATGGGTATTTAACATTAAAAGAAACAAAGATGGGATTGTTGAAAGATACAAGGCAAGACTAGTAGCAAAAGGATGCAGTCAAAAGTTTGGATTTGACTATAAGGAGACGTTCTCACCTGTGGTAAGATACTCAACCATTAGATTAATTTTAGCAGTGGCAGTTGAACTTGATTTGAAGGTGCATCAACTAGACGTAGCCTCTGCATATTTAAATGGAGAACTTCAGCACGAGATCTACATGGAGCAGCCAGAACTCTTTATAGATCGAAATAAGCCAAAGCAAGTATGTAAATTAAAAAAGGCCCTATATGGTTTAAAGCAATCAGGGAGAGAATGGAATAGTAAGTTAGATGGAGTTTTAAAAAAGATTGGCTTTAAACGTTGTGACACAGATACATGTGTATACCAAATGAATGCAAACGGTAATATTAACATTATTGCAGTTTATGTTGATGATATCCTCATCGCATGTTCAAATGTACAAATATTGAATAAAATAAAACATTTTATCAGTTTAGAATTTGAAGTCGTGGACAAAGGTCCGATCGAATACTTCCTGGGTATGGAAGTGAGTCGAGATTACGACAAAAAGACCATAAGTATTTCGCAAAGTCAATTTATTCGGAATCTACTGGAAGAATATAACATGATAGAAACGAGAAAATGCAATACACCACTCGATCCAGGACAACAATTTAAAAGATGCTTAGAGTGCTCCAACTGCTCCAAAGTTGACCCGAAATTATACCAATCGCTCGTTGGCTCGTTAACCTACCTTGGAATATCCACTCGGCCTGATATCTTCCACTCAGTCAATAAATTGGCACAATTTAATGTGAGGCCACACAAGGAACATCTGAATCCAGTCAAGCACATTTTGAGGTATTTGAATCATTATAAGGATTTCAAACTTACTTTCAGGTCTACTGGCGAGCCATTACATGGGTACGCAGATGCTGATTGGGGTAGTAGCTGCGACGACCGAAAATCATACACTGGATTTTGTTTTATTCTAGCTGGCGGAGTGGTTTCTTGGGAGTCCCGAAAACAAGCATCTGTTGCATTGAGCAGCACAGAAGCTGAGTACATGGCGCTGGCATCTGCATCAAAGGAAGCTGTTTTCTTACGGAACCTTTTAAATGAGATTGGAGCTAGCAGGTTCATAGAAGACCCAACCGAGTTAAACGGCGATAACCTCAGCGCCCTGCAGTTAGTCAAAAATCCAACATATCACGCACGAAGTAAACACATCGATATTCGGTATCACTATGTACGTGAGGTATACCAGAAATCATTAATCACATTGAAGTACGTCCCCACTGGTGTTATGATCGCTGATATCCTGACTAAGAATCTAAGTAAACTAAAACATAATAAATTAACAAATATGTTAGGACTTTATTAAAAGCACTTGTATAGCTTTGAGGGGAAGATTGTTAGAAGTTGAAGTTCCCAACACTATACTTGTGCTATAATTCCTGTTAGAGTATAAGAATGAATTATATTAGTATAAGAATTATAAATGATATTAGAAACGAGTTCAGTTCTGTGAATAAACTCAATGTATATAGACCGAATGTGTTTTAGAAGTAACAACTTCTCGTTCGTTAGTATTTAGCACTCTCACGAATACCTCCTTCTTGTCGTCGATGCTCACCAGACATTTTCCAATCGCTATATTTTTGCTTTGTTCCGTTTTTTCTGGTTCTATAAGGTAAAATCGGTAGCTCCCGGGATCACCATCGACTATCGCTCGTACCAATTTCTCAGCACACGGAGGAAGCACGGATCTTCACGAGCGACGACTGTAAGCTGCGAATAACAAGTGGATCCTGTGGCCATTGGAATCTCCTTGTTGTCACATCTCAGTATTTCCTCTCCAGTGTCCAGTAGAATTTTATGTGTTTTCATAAAGTCCAGACCGAGAATACACTCGTCTGTTATATCAGCTACCAGGAACGAATGTGAAAATCGAATGTCAGCAAGAACCACATCCAACATAATTTCCCCGTGTAATCGTACTGGCTCTCCTGTTGCAGTTTTCAGTCTGTATTGGCGTGCGTCTTTCAGCCATTTATTGCCGACCATGTCAGCCCGGATAACAGATTTTGAAGCACCAGTGTCTACAGTTATTGTGCATTTTTCAACTCCAATCTTTCCTTCGATGACCAGGCTGTTGCCACTTCGCTGCAGTTGTTTGATAGTGGTGATGATGACACCGGGGGCTTCGATTTCCCCGACTAACTCCCGCCCCATGGAGTTAGTCTTTATTCGTTTCCCTGCTGCTGTCTGCGGGGAGACACGGAGTCATTGTTTTCGGCCTCCCTCTGGTCACCTTTCTGCCGATGTCCGCATTTTTCACAGCAAGTTCCGCCACTCCTATTTTCGGGAGACTCTGCTCTCCTTCGCTTTCTGCAATTCCTTTGCAAATGACCCGGTTCACTACAGTTCCAGCATCGGAGTCGACCGCGTACCTCCGTTGCATTCATTCTGTTGCAACTATCCTCTGTTGTGTGGATCTCTCTGAGGCGGACTGCACTTCTTGATGCTTGCCTCGCTGCCTCGTATGGCAGAGCATATGCCAAAACTTCTGCGGTATTCTTCTTTCCGGCCAATCTGGCTGCCTGTTGTAGATCTCGGTCAGCAAAAGAGTTAAGGAAAGCCTCTCTTGCTACTTCGTTGATGTAGTCTTGGCCGAAGCTAGGATAAGCCAGATGCACTAACCTCTCGATATCGGCGCATAGTTGTTGTAAAGTTTCTCCTGGCTTTTGAAGTCGATTGCGAAGTTGAAGTCGATAAACCTCTTGCATGTGTTGATCACCGTAACGCATTTCCAGCGCTTGAACTAAGAACCCGTAGCTGTTGCGATGTTCTGCTGGTATTGACTGCAATATTTCTGCTGCTGTGCCCCTTAGTGACAACGTTAAAGCCGTTGCTTTCTCCTCCTCAGTCCAGCAATTGCCTGCTGTTGCTGCTTCGAATTGGAGCTTATAAGTAGACCATGGGCTTTGCCCGTCGAAAGTTGGAGGCTGCAGTTTCCTAACTCCGATGACTTCGTGAGATGCCGTCGCTGGGTGGTGAATCTTTACCCTTTCTAGCTCGGCTCTGACCGATTCTAGCTCAATCTTCAACTTTTCATCATTTTCCCTCATGGAATTTTCGAGCTTTTCCAGATCATTCTCTACATTTGCTTTAATGGAAGATTCGAGATTTTCCAGCTTTTTGTCAACAGAGAGTGACATTAGTTCGAATTTCTGCTCCATCTGGTTTCTCTGTTCTTCCATAGACTCTTTGAGTTCTGCCAGCGAGCGTTCATGAGCTACTGCTAATAATTTCTGTTCATCTTTTAACGCCAACACTTCCGCCTTGATCTCTGTTGTCGCTTCTTTCATCTCTGCTGATGACCGTTCTTGCGCTTCCTTCATCTCTGCTGATGACCGTTCTTGCGCTTCTTTCATCTCGGTTGTCGCCTCCTTCATCTCTGCCGATGCACGTTCTTGCGCTGCCTTCATCTCTGCCGATGCACGTTCTTGCGCTGCTGATGACCGTTCTTGCGCTTCCTTCATCACCATCAATGTTTTAAAAAGTTCTGCCATACTCACTGTCGTTTCTTCTGGCTCTGCTTCTACCTCGTCTTCAAACATGTAGGTTTCAGGATCCTTACCTTCGTTCACCATAGCTTCTCGAAGCAGGGCGGTTAGGGAATTTTTAGCCCCCACCGTTGACAACGAGCGTTTACTTAATTCTTTTTTCAACTCTACAGTGTGCAAATCCACTAGCTTTCGACCCATTTTATTAATAAGTCCTTATTTCTCACGCACAAAATTTAAATTCCAATCACAATTATTGTTCAAGTTCACTTATTTCACTTATCTCTTAATTAATCCCACTTCTGACACCAATTGTTACGTTTTTACGGCTTAACGGATTCGTAGGATTAATTAAGGAATACACTTTTTAATTATCCAAACAAAACTTATTTATTACAAACCAAACACAATTTAAAAATAAACACAATTCTTAGAGTTCACTATAATCACTAGCAAATTTAATATTTCGCACTATTCAATTCTAATTATCGCTTTTTATTTCACTATAAATCACCACTTTTCACTTTGGAACACTTGTATAGCCTTTATAATCAAAACTGACTCGTTAGCGGCTGCCAGGCGCTTTTATATAGGCAGCTCCACCTTTGTCTACTTTCTGGAACCTTCGTTTTCTGGTTCCTTGTGGTATGCATTGATTATAGAGTAAGTAGATATGGACAAACATCTTTCCAGCTGGTTTGCTAGATGGCGGTAGTTGTACCGATTTAAGTTTTAGTGATAGGAATTTTTGTTTTAAACCTCTAAAATCAATGGGAATGGGCTTTCAACATTAGTTTAATAATATAAATAATAATATTTCTTTATGAGTGCAAAATAATCATAAAATACACATTTTTTTTAATTTTGTTATTTTTTAGTAAAAATTGAAAAAAGAAGGTTTGCGCCTGAATTTAAAAAAGCATTTCAAAGTCCTTGACGCATGTTAGAAGAAAATCCAAAAGTTTCGGGTCTAAAAATAGATTCCTGCGCGGGTATTCCTTTTGTTTTGCTTTGGAAGGGGGTGGGTGGGCTGAAACTACGATGATTTCTTGGTCGGTGGCTGAAATTTATCAATGAATTAATGAATGGGAAGAGATTTAATAGGAAATTTTGCATCGCGTTTTTTTTAATTTGAGAAAAATGAAATAGGTTTTTTTTAGCAAAAATTCATGTTTTTGTGTATTTATTTTATTATTGCTTACAGAGAAAATTTAAGCCATTTAGTTTGGGTCAATTTAAATATATGTGTTTACTTACAATAATAGAATTATAATAAAGAATATCAGAATTATCATATTTCTCAAGATTAGGTAGTCGTCAATGAAGGAAGAAAGTTTCCGATTTTGAAAGATTTTTTTAAATGTTATTATATAGGGTAATTGTTTACTTTATTAGTCCGCCCGTCCTCTGTTCTGGGAGCAGCAATAAAAGATTGTTCCCAATTCGAGAATGAGGTAGAGGTTGGGTGGGAGAGTTTTTGGGTCTTACAATCCAGCGTCAAAGTCATTACTGCAATAACTGCTTATTAAAGTCATAAAATAATACTTGTAAAAAGGTGATTTTTACAAAATTTCAACTGTGAATAACTTTTTAAGGGATGACCAAGGGCTAATTCCAAAAGAAACGTGTACAAGTCAACCTCCCTAATTACCCCCACTCCTACCCCCTGCAAGTGAGGTGATATAGTAAATAATTACCAAAAACTCTAAGAATTTTGGTATATTTATGTTCATGTATATATCAAACTTATTATACAACTGGAAGCCTGCCGTGAAAACCCATAATTAGTGGCCGGTGCCTCAGCACAAAAACACACTAGTTTTGTGCCATAAAAAGATTGCAAACAAGTAGGAGTTCTTGATGTTTAGGTTGTAACGGGAGCCAAAATTCAAAAAGAAATTTGTAGATGTAGAAATAATGTGTAATTATAAGCATGATGAGGGATCGCAGGCTCTTGCTTGGGACGACCAGTTTTAATGAAGGTGCTTGGTTTTAGTACTAGAAGAACAGACGAAGAAAAATCGAGAATAAAAAACTCTAGTATGTACCTATAATTTAACCAAAAATTGAAATGTCTTCGTGATATTCAATATTCATCATACTGGGTTGTTGGGCATGTGAGCCTTATAGTCCATCCACACGACATACACTTTGTTCGCGCGAGCTTAGTTCCCATACACTTTTATCCGTAAAACAAAGGAAACCCGCTGGAAAGGTGCCCACGTCGGCCGTTTCATTCAAACATCAAAGTGCGACGGACTAGAGCCACTTTCGTATAGACCCACTATTAAACATCAAATCCACTTCAGCTAGTTTATTAATAAGTTCTATAAATAATTCGACAGTATTTTCATTCATTTTTAATATATTTTTTGTTTCAAGGGTAACAGTTATTACTTTGCAAATCACTGAGTTGACTGAATAGATAGAAAAACCGCCCCTCTTCAAAACTACACACATTTTGCAGAAAATTAAGAGTAGAGTTATGCGGGCAACGAAAAAAGTGAAAAATTCGACGCATGATGGAAAACATCTCGGTTCTAAAGAACTGATTTGAGAGCTTCGTTTGTGGCTGTTCAATGAAGCCAGTACTGGATGGCGTCGAATCACGGCGGGCGTTACCCAAGGGTCGATTCTCTCGCCTGATCTCTTTCTAATATTCATTAGTGATCTGCTCTTAATCCGCTCCAACCCAATTCGTAGGTGTGCCTACTTCTACGCCTTCCTAAATATAAGACAAGCACGGACCAGACCTTGTCGAATAGAGTGTGAACTCTCATCCCTACGAAAACTTGTACCATCCTTCTCTTTACCTCAGTGGGCAAAAAGAACGTAATAGCTGACTCATCTCTTAACATCTCTTACAAATCCACCAATGCAAACAAACATTTGCTCGCGGACTATGCACATCTGAAACATCATCATTTTACGTAATTATCACGTCAAAAGCCTGCGAGCAAATGCCTTGGTGGATTCGTACCATAATCAGGGGCCCTATTCCCTATTACAATATTGTTAAATCCGATCCGAAAATGAAACAGCTTTCAAGTAAAAATTTGCCAATATCGTTAAATTTTCATGTAAAATGAATGTAATACCGGAGACACACTTGTGGTATAGTAATTACAATATGAGCAATATTGCAATATACTTCAGGTGTGTCTCTATATACTGAGAAAAAATCTCGGTATACACTCAGTATACTCAACATTGAAACTCAATATCCCAATTGAGAAAAACTTCGTGGTATAGCTCAGTATACCCTAGATTTAAACCGAAGAATAGTCTGGGCATAACCCAAAATGATAATTTCGAACAGAATTTTAATTCTTCAATTTCCTATTTCACTTTTATTTTTAATATAAATTAATAATAATTTCACAATATTTCTAATCATATTTAACTTCAATTTAACTGCAGCACAATAATTTTTTTCGATTTGCAAATCTGACAGACAAATGACAACCAAATAACTCAGTATACTAATGCAAGTGTGTCTTCACATTTTTATATTGCAATATGGCAATATTGCAATATCCCGATCTCAATTGCTATACCACAAGTCTGTCTCCGGTATAATTATTGTAATAGAAAATACGGTTTCGGCATTTCGTTAAAAAAAACGACAATATTGTAATAGAGAATAAGGTCCCAGATCTGCGATGGAGTAATCACATATTCCAAATCGCCAAACAAGCTTATCAATGCCTGAGATTTCTCCAGAGATGCAAGCTCCTCCTTCAGCCAGCTGCCCTACAATCTACAAGTCCTACATTCCGCCTTGTATTTAATTGTATTGAATATAACTCATACATCTTGGCAGAAATTATATTCCCACGGCCACACCCCATACGACACATGACCCCAAACCCAAAGTCCACGAACCTTCCGGCACAAGCCACCATCGATGACCTCGATACTTCGGGATCATCCTGCTTACAGACGCTTAGTTAGCAATGTTGTACCATTATTAATATTAAGTAAGTCAGGTGTAAGCTTTTCTTTCATCTTTGGAAAAATTAAATTAAAGAACAGAGCTTCAGTTTCGGTTTAGTCTTTATCAAAATGCGTCTGGTTGTAATTACTATAATTTTTTTTTATATCGAGGGTTTCCTGCCAGAAGGGCGTATCCACAAAATCGCGATTTTGGGCTTATAACTTTTTCTTAGAGTCAGGTCGTATCCATCAGACTGGTCGTATCCATCAAGCGAATAAAAGTATCCAAAACGTACGCCTAAAAACATTTATTTTCGATGATAAGCAATATGAAAAAAAATGCACCGATTTTTAAATGTTTTTATTGAATCCTCTAAATCCATGTTTTGGTTGATACGCCCTTTTGGCAGGAAACCCTCGATATGAAAAAACCAAGCTTTGTTTAATTGTCCTCTCAATTTATTTTAACTCATCGTTAAAATAAACTCTGCCTAAATCCTTAGCTGTTGTTGTAATAAAAAACTTTAAATTTAATTGTTTTTGACGGTTGCGTGGCGCGAACCGATATTACCGTAAAAATTAGCTTGCCTTGACTGGACAAGGTGCAAAACGAAGAAGGTGTATTGGCGATAGCACCCTTTTGCTCCTCTATATACTCTTCAAGCCACTGTAGAAATGTATTTTTACCGCTCTTACCTACATGCAAATTCCCAAGACTAGCCAACTCGGCCCATCCCAGGCCCACTACATACCTCCCCTTCGTTGATAAATAGAACACACAGTCGCTGTTGCTGGGACCATATAACACCTCACAGATAAAACCCAAGGTTCATCGAAATCTACTGACGCACTATCCAGACTAACCTAAACTTATTAATAACGATAAATAAAATCAAAAATAAAAATATATATGTATTTTATATAGTATGTATGTATATCAATAATAATACAAATATCCGTAAAAATTTCAAATTTCTACGAACTAAAATACCTGAGAAAAAAATCTAAAAATTTGTCATTCAAAATTCGTTAAATGAAATAATCCCTGAAAACCCATTTCAATTTTTTCAACATAATAAAAAACGCTTGATGCCAAATTTCCCATTAAAATTATTTCGCCCATTCATTTCATGCCCTCATTGTCAAATTTCACCCAGCGAAATCATCATTTTTTCATCCTCCTTGCCCTTCCTGAGCAAAACAATAGGAATAAGCGCATAGTCATCTATTTTTAGATCCACCGCCACTAAAATCAAAGCCGCAGCTTCTGATTTTTTTTCAAATGCGCGAAGGGCTTTAACTTGAACAAGGAAAAGTTTATTTCGGAAACTAACCATATATAGCGGAGCATAAAACCCTGCGATACTAGCGCACCCAGCTCGTGGTGCCGTAACTGGAAGTTAATTTGACTCGCGTTTGTCCATATCTACTTAGTATATAATCAATGTGGTATGTTCTTTTATTTCGTTAAGTTTCGACCAGCTTGAAGTTGTCTTCGCTTATCGCTCGTTAGTTTAGTAGATAAATTCTTAGTTCAGACAACAACCGAAAATCGTTGATTCATCCTCTCGACAAACAGATGGCGCATAATCATCACAGTATTTACTATTTTCATGAGCGGAAATTTTGACATTTACTTTTCGGAGGCTACGAGATGGAAAAATGAAACTTTAACAAATGTTTGCGAGTTGACTGAATAGATAGAAAAACCGCCCCTCTTCAAAACTACACACATTTTGCAGAAAATTAAGAGTAGAGTTATGCGGGCAACGAAAAAAGTGAAAAATTCGACGCATGATGGAAAACATCTCAGTTCTAAAGAACTGATTTGAGAGCTTCGTTTGTGGCTGTTCAATGAAGCCAGTACTGGATGGCGTCGAATCACGGCGGGCGTTACCCAAGGGTCGATTCTCTCGCCTGATCTCTTTCTAATATTCATTAGTGATCTGCTCTTAATCCGCTCCAACCCAATTCGTAGGTGTGCCTACTTCTACGCCTTCCTAAATATAAGACAAGCACGGACCAGACCTTGTCGAATAGAGTGTGAACTCTCATCCCTACGAAAACTTGTACCATCCTTCTCTTTACCTCAGTGGGCAAAAAGAACGTAATAGCTGACTCATCTCTTAACATCTCTTACAAATCCACCAATGCAAACAAACATTTGCTCGCGGACTATGCACATCTGAAACATCATCATTTTACGTAATTATCACGTCAAAAGCCTGCGAGCAAATGCCTTGGTGGATTCGTACCATAATCAGGGGCCCTATTCCCTATTACAATATTGTTAAATCCGATCCGAAAATGAAACAGCTTTCAAGTAAAAATTTGCCAATATCGTTAAATTTTCATGTAAAATGAATGTAATTATTGTAATAGAAAATACGGTTTCGGCATTTCGTTAAAAAAAACGACAATATTGTAATAGAGAATAAGGTCCCAGATCTGCGATGGAGTAATCACATATTCCAAATCGCCAAACAAGCTTATCAATGCCTGAGATTTCTCCAGAGATGCAAGCTCCTCCTTCAGCCAGCTGCCCTACAATCTACAAGTCCTACATTCCGCCTTGTATTTAATTGTATTGAATATAACTCATACATCTTGGCAGAAATTATATTCCCACGGCCACACCCCATACGACACATGACCCCAAACCCAAAGTCCACGAACCTTCCGGCACAAGCCACCATCGATGACCTCGATACTTCGGGATCATCCTGCTTACAGACGCTTAGTTAGCAATGTTGTACCATTATTAATATTAAGTAAGTCAGGTGTAAGCTTTTCTTTCATCTTTGGAAAAATTAAATTAAAGAACAGAGCTTCAGTTTCGGTTTAGTCTTTATCAAAATGCGTCTGGTTGTAATTACTATAATTTTTTTTTATATCGAGGGTTTCCTGTCAGAAGGGCGTATCCACAAAATCGCGATTTTGGGCTTATAACTTTTTCTTAGAGTCAGGTCGTATCCATCAGACTGGTCGTATCCATCAAGCGAATAAAAGTATCCAAAACGTACGCCTAAAAACATTTATTTTCGATGATAAGCAATATGAAAAAAATGCACCGATTTTTAAATGTTTTTATTGAATCCTCTAAATCCATGTTTTGGTTGATACGCCCTTTTGGCAGGAAACCCTCGATATGAAAAAACCAAGCTTTGTTTAATTGTCCTCTCAATTTATTTTAACTCATCGTTAAAATAAACTCTGCCTAAATCCTTAGCTGTTGTTGTAATAAAAAACTTTAAATTTAATTGTTTTTGACGGTTGCGTGGCGCGAACCGATATTACCGTAAAAATTAGCTTGCCTTGACTGGACAAGGTGCAAAACGAAGAAGGTGTATTGGCGATAGCACCCTTTTGCTCCTCTATATACTCTTCAAGCCACTGCACAGTGGGGCCGATTCTCAAAAAGGTGGCCAAAACCAAAAAATTCAAGTTATCAATCTGAAATCTCTCACTCGGGGGTTTTTGGGTCGCTGATTACGAATTCGATATCAAATTTACAAAAAATTACCCCCTTCAACCCCTAACAACCACCCCCTTGCAAACAAAAGCCCATACTTCATAAAGCAATGAAGTCACGTATCACTTCAAAGGTTTTCGGGGTCGCTGATTACGAATTTGATGTCAAATTTACAAAAACTCACAAAAACAGTACAAAAAAAATTAAGCAAGAGTTTAATTAACAAACTTTATTACGTATATTATAATATTAAAACAAAAAATGTTCTTCATAATCAGAGTCAGCATTGGATGCTGATGATTCCTCTTTCATCTAAATCTATTTTGAATTCTTCAGAAATATTGTCGTACACAGGTGGAGATGGAGGTAGTATAAGATTGAAAACATCCGCTGACAATGATCTTAGAGGCTTTTTTGGTATCTCTCGACAATTAGAAATAACAGGATCACTCATTTCCAAAAATCTTAAAAATGTCTTCCATGGTTTTTTCTCTATAATTTTTTCGTGCATGATGAAAGAAAGAAAATTTTGTTTATGCGATATTGCACACTGCTTTATAATTAAATCAAATTAAGCATCGTACATTTTTGGCAACCTAATTTATGATAGTTAAAAGTTTAAAATAGACAGTAGGTATCGAACAGTAAGTTGGAAACGATTATTATAACTATATCGAGGGTTTCCTGCCAGAAGGGCGTATCCACAAAATCGCGATTTTGGGCTTATAACTTTTTCTTAGAGTCAGGTCGTATCCATCAGACTGGTCGTATCCATCAAGCGAATAAAAGTATCCAAAACGTACGCCTAAAAACATTTATTTTCGATGATAAGCAATATGAAAAAAATGCACCGATTTTTAAATGTTTTTATTGAATCCTCTAAATCCATGTTTTGGTTGATACGCCCTTTTGGCAGGAAACCCTCGATATGAAAAAACCAAGCTTTGTTTAATTGTCCTCTCAATTTATTTTAACTCATCGTTAAAATAAACTCTGCCTAAATCCTTAGCTGTTGTTGTAATAAAAAACTTTAAATTTAATTGTTTTTGACGGTTGCGTGGCGCGAACCGATATTACCGTAAAAATTAGCTTGCCTTGACTGGACAAGGTGCAAAACGAAGAAGGTGTATTGGCGATAGCACCCTTTTGCTCCTCTATATACTCTTCAAGCCACTGCACAGTGGGGCCGATTCTCAAAAAGGTGGCCAAAACCAAAAAATTCAAGTTATCAATCTGAAATCTCTCACTCGGGGGTTTTTGGGTCGCTGATTACGAATTCGATATCAAATTTACAAAAAATTACCCCCTTCAACCCCTAACAACCACCCCCTTGCAAACAAAAGCCCATACTTCATAAAGCAATGAAGTCACGTATCACTTCAAAGGTTTTCGGGGTCGCTGATTACGAATTTGATGTCAAATTTACAAAAACTCACAAAAACAGTACAAAAAAAATTAAGCAAGAGTTTAATTAACAAACTTTATTACGTATATTATAATATTAAAACAAAAAATGTTCTTCATAATCAGAGTCAGCATTGGATGCTGATGATTCCTCTTTCATCTAAATCTATTTTGAATTCTTCAGAAATATTGTCGTACACAGGTGGAGATGGAGGTAGTATAAGATTGAAAACATCCGCTGACAATGATCTTAGAGGCTTTTTTGGTATCTCTCGACAATTAGAAATAACAGGATCACTCATTTCCAAAAATCTTAAAAATGTCTTCCATGGTTTTTTCTCTATAATTTTTTCGTGCATGATGAAAGAAAGAAAATTTTGTTTATGCGATATTGCACACTGCTTTATAATTAAATCAAATTAAGCATCGTACATTTTTGGCAACCTAATTTATGATAGTTAAAAGTTTAAAATAGACAGTAGGTATCGAACAGTAAGTTGGAAACGATTATTATAACTATATATCATGTAGTCCACTAACTAAGCACACCTTGTATTATTTTCACCATGAGTCCACCAAAACAGAAAACGTAAGCAAAAAAATTGAGAAACTACTGTCATGACCCTTCGGGAAAAGAGCTGAAACGCAGAGAATGAGTCAAGTAGGAGAAGGACTGAGGAACGATTACAGAGAGAGAGAGAGAGAATCGATTAAACCCAGATTAGGTGATATTAGGCGCTAATTTTTTTTTGTTTTTATTTCTTATGCTTTAATTTATTATCTCCAATCGTTCCAGAGTGGAACAATGCGGAACATTTTAGATATTTACTTTGTAACATAGAGTTTCTTAAATTTTACAACTCAAAAACTATGTAAAATTCAATCTCTCTCTAAAATTATT
This sequence comes from Thereva unica, assembly GCA_949987705.1. Taxonomy (NCBI): domain Eukaryota; kingdom Metazoa; phylum Arthropoda; class Insecta; order Diptera; family Therevidae; genus Thereva; species Thereva unica. The sequence goes on along the minus strand of OX465281.1, from coordinate 148,087,766 downwards.
ATTTGATAAAATAGTATTTTATATAATTTTATAATATTCTACTAACCTTCAGCTGACGATTCCATTTAGTTTTATTAAAAAAGGTGAAATTTTAAAAATTTCGTGCGCTCTTGAAAACGAGGGTCCCTTTCTCTCTTCAATACACAATCACTGCTCCCCCCTTGGAAGCTACATTCACACTGGCATTACACGGGTGAGCGTCCAGCTGGGGTCCTATTATCGTTTGATTCTATCTCACTAGGAATCACTTTAGCCAATTTGAGATAGAAAAATCCCTAACTAAAAACTTTTTTTTTAGGTTTTGGCCAGCTTTTTGAGATTTGGCCCCACAGTGCACTGTAGAAATGTATTTTTACCGCTCTTACCTACATGCAAATTCCCAAGACTAGCCAACTCGGCCCATCCCAGGCCCACTACATACCTCCCCTTCGTTGATAAATAGAACACACAGTCGCTGTTGCTGGGACCATATAACACCTCACAGATAAAACCCAAGGTTCATCGAAATCTACTGACGCACTATCCAGACTAACCTAAACTTATTAATAACGATAAATAAAATCAAAAATAAAAATATATATGTATTTTATATATGTATGTATATCAATAATAATACAAATATCCGTAAAAATTTCAAATTTCTACGAACTAAAATACCTGAGAAAAAAATCTAAAAATTTGTCATTCAAAATTCGTTAAATGAAATAATCCCTGAAAACCCATTTCAATTTTTTCAACATAATAAAAAACGCTTGATGCCAAATTTCCCATTAAAATTATTTCGCCCATTCATTTCATGCCCTCATTGTCAAATTTCACCCAGCGAAATCATCATTTTTTCATCCTCCTTGCCCTTCCTGAGCAAAACAATAGGAATAAGCGCATAGTCATCTATTTTTAGATCCACCGCCACTAAAATCAAAGCCGCAGCTTCTGATTTTTTTTCAAATGCGCGAAGGGCTTTAACTTGAACAAGGAAAAGTTTATTTCGGAAACTAACCATATATAGCGGGGCATAAAACCCTGCGATACTAGCGCACCCAGCTCGTGGTGCCGTAACTGGAAGTTAATTTGACTCGCGTTTGTCCATATCTACTTAGTATATAATCAATGTGGTATGTTCTTTTATTTCGTTAAGTTTCGACCAGCTTGAAGTTGTCTTCGCTTATCGCTCGTTAGTTTAGTAGATAAATTCTTAGTTCAGACAACAACCGAAAATCGTTGATTCATCCTCTCGACAAACAGATGGCGCATAATCATCACAGTATTTACTATTTTCATGAGCGGAAATTTTGACATTTACTTTTCGGAGGCTACGAGATGGAAAAATGAAACTTTAACAAATGTTTGCGTCAAATAAAAATTATTTAATTGTAATGTGTTTTTTACATTTTAAATGCAAAATTTTTTCTTGATTAATTTATAATGTTTTAGCTATTCAAATTTATAAGAACATGTGCATATCCCTATAACATGCATCTTTGATAAAATTCTCTTTTCCAAATAATGGATTTACTCGATAGGCAAGCAATTTTCTTAACTCATCATAAAGTCGCAGAAGCATTTTCAAATTGTCCAACTGTCAGGTCTACATTGTCTACGTAACTCTCCCAGGTAAGGGGAATTCAGACTAATTATATGGATTTTCTACAGAGCGGAATTCCGCACGAACAGGATACTGGGCTTTAGCAAGAGTAAACATGCGGACATACTGCAGCTTATATTATCTTGTCTTGTTGGTTATATTAAAACTTTGCGTTTTCCACATTAACGACATAGCTATTCATATTTTAATTTTTGACACAATTATTATTATTATTATGATTCTTTCTGATGTTTATTTTTATTTTATTATTTTTTTTTCTATACACCTTTTACTTTTTTTACTGCTTTTATTGTACTTTTTTTTCATATTAAAGATTGTTTTTGGTGTCAAGTGCTGCCACCTCGTGGCACTGCCAGTAAACCGACCCGACAAGAAAAAAGTAACAAAATTGAGATCCACCATTTAAAAAATGCATAAAAATCATACAAAAAACTTTATTCAAAATGTGAAAATGATTAAAACATAAAAGAAATTATTAATAAAACTAAATTTGTTGAAAAAGAACCTCGACGATTATTATTTTCAACAATTCTGGTACTCGTGTGTGTGGATTAGTCATCATCATTTTTCATTTTATTTTTTATTTAAATTAACATAATTATTATAATAAAAACTCATACGGAAGTTCTAACGAACTTCTGGATAAATTCGAGAAGAATGACAAAATGTATTTTAAACGTTTCAACTGAACAGTCAGTAAAACAGAAATTGTCAATCCAACATTTGTAATGTCCAGGAAAGAAAAGCGCGGTCGAATGAAATCAAAATATGAAGATGGCGTTTGATCAACGACGAATAGCTACTTAGATTAAGCCTAGTATGGAGTTCAAACGGAATTCCGTTCCCCATATAAATATAAAATACACGTAAAAAGATGCACGAAAATCCGTTCACCCGATTTTTCCGTGTACTTTTTGTTTTGGGAGTACGGACTTCGAAGGGAATTCTGTACTTGTGAAACTTTCTAACAGATGGCTCTACAAGGGAAATTGGAGACTTTTTTCCGTTCACGTTGGACGGAATAAATAGCTAGACAATTATTCCGTTGTTGTGCTGTTGGTAATTTTGACAGAACGACAGCAAATCACCTTTTGCCGTTCTGATTTTTGAAATTTATTAAATTTTCTGTTAATTCCTTTTTTTTAATTCTGACTTTCAATTAAATTCATAATAATAATTGCGGTTCAAATAAATGTAATTACTCTTATTGAATGTTTTTTATTTTTTGTTTGCAACCACCGCATACGTACCCCTTAATAAATACATAAGAGTCAACTTTATACTTTTTCTCCACAATATTTTCTACACGAATTTTTCCGTGTAGAATTAAATTGCAAAAGTGCTATATAAACGGAATTCCGTTTGAACTCCATACTAGGCTTTAGCAAGAGTAAACATGCGGACATACTGCAGCGCCATCTTGTTGGTTATATTAAAACTTTGCGTTTTCCACATTACCGACATAGCTATTCGTATTTTAATTTTTGACACAATTATTATTATTATTATGATTCTTCCTGATGTTTATTTTTATTTTATTACTAGCATAAAATCCGCGTGCCTTGCAACGCCTTTAAAAACTGTTTATTATGTGCAATGTTTTCCTTAAAAAAAAACCAACAAAAAAGTCAGCTGTTATTACCCCTAAAAAGGGTTTATTATAGTGCATTTTTTTAATAAATATGGTAAACAAATTGCTGCGAATATCACCTCTGCTCAACAAATCTGCAAGTTTTGAAGCAGAGATTGGCATGTATATGTATGTCATCCACTGACATATAGTAATGGACTGCTGATTGACGATGCTGAATGGCACCATTTTTCTCCAAAAATAGAAAACCTTTTTTATGCAAACAAAAAATTTTTTTTCGAATTTAGGAGAAAATAAGTGATAAGATGTTTGTTATAATTAACGGAAATAAATTTCCATCACTCATTTTTATTTATTAGCAGTTTTTTCATTAAATAAATGTATTTATTCAAAAATCGTGACGGTTATTTCCCTTGTTTAACGAAGTTTTCAAAATAGCTCAAGAGTGAGACAGAAGAACGAAAACTATACCTGTCTATTTTTTTCTAATTACACCCAACTCTGTTTTTACACGGTCTTTTTTTACACGAATTTGAAATAACACGGTCCACAAAAAGCAAAAAATATTTTTTTTTAACACGAATTATTTGTTCTAACACGATGTTCAAAAAAATTTTGGTACACCCGGTTACAAAAGAAAAATATAACTGGGGGAATTCCCAGAATTTTTTTAGACGCATTTTATATTTGTCTATTTAAAATTGGGTTAGGTTACATCATTAAGAATGTAATTGTATTCAAGAGTGTGCCCAAGAAAAAAATATTTGTTTTTTATAAGTTTTAGTGCCAATATAATTTCTGTTTGGATTTACTTACAACAAAAAGGTAATAACATATATTGCGAAAATCTGGTTTAGAAAATTGTTCAATAAGTGATTTTTATTTAAATTTTATTATAGCCTAATAAGATGTCTGAAAAATCAAAAAATAATCGGAAGAGACAAGCGATTTCTTTAGAAACTAAAATTAAAATCTTAGACTGTCTTAAGAGAGGTGCAGGTCCTACATCTGTTGGCAAAAATTTCGGTTTGAATGAAGCGACCATTAGAACAATAAAAAAAAATGAAGATTCCATTCGGCAATCTGTAATTTCTGGATCGAATGTCAGTTCCAAAACATCATCATACAGTCGAAATACTATCTTAGAGAAAACGGAAAAACTTTTAGTGTTTTGGATAGAGGATGTACTGCGGAAAAAAATACCGATAGATGGAAAGCTTATAAAAGAGAAGGGACTTAGAATATACGAACGACTTGTGGAATCGGAGCCATCAACTAGTTCCACAAAGAAACTGATATTTAATGCAAGTGAGGGATGGCTGACAGGATTTCTAAAAAGACACGCCTTTCACAATGTAAAAATAAAAGGTGAAGTAGCGTCAGGTGATGAAAATGCTGCAAAGATCTTTCCAGAAAAGCTACTAAAAATAATTCAAGACGGGGGTTATACGACAGATCAAGTATTTAATGCCGACGAAACGGGATTATATTGGAAAAAAATGCCTACCAGAACCTACATATCGAAATCAGAAAAATCTGCTGGTGGTTTCAAAGCGGCTAAGGATCGCGTGACGTTCTTATTGTGCAGCAACGCATCTGGAGATAAGATTTTAAAACCTCTGGTAATCAACCGATCACTCATGCCACGAGCTTTGAGAGGAAAAAATATTAAACAGCTTCCAGTTCATTGGATGGCGAATAAAAAGGCATGGATGACGTCGGCTTTATTTATAAAATGGTTCCACGAGTGCTTCGTTATTGAAGTAGAAAAATATATGGATCAAAAGGGGCTTGAATTCAAAGTACTTTTGCTTGTCGATAACGCCCCCAGCCATCCTGTGATAGATCATCCAAATATTCAGTTGGTGTTTTTGCCACCTAATACCACTTCACTGATTCAGCCATTGGATCAGGGTATAATAGCAACATTTAAAATTTATTATATAAAACAAGCATTTAAATATATTTTGGATTCAGTCGAGCAAGGGGACTTGACGGTCGTACAGGCATGGAAAAATTATACAATTATGGATTGTATTACACATGCTTCTTTTGCCATAAAACAATTGCGGACATCTACTCTAAATGCTTGTTGGAGAAAAATTTGGCCAGAATGCGTCAAAAGCGGAAATTCTGTAACACAAGCATCAGTTGTGTGTTCTGAAATTATAAATCTATCACACGCAATTGGTGGTGAAGGCTTTGAAAACCTTGAGTCTGCGGACATCGATGAATTGATGATTGATAAACCTTTGGATGAAGAGGATCTAATTGAAGCTGCAACCGTTGATGCTAGTAATGAGAACCAGGATGATGAAGACGAAGTTGAAATTCCTCAACTAACAGCTAATTTAATTCGCGAGGGTTTGAAATTTTGCTACAAGTATGACACATCATTTTCTCACATATGATCCCGACATGGAACGTGCACTTAAATTTAAACGTAACCTGCAGATCTGTACGGCTGGGTATCAAGAACTGTATAAGCAGCTTGAGAAACCAAAAACACAGCAGCTGATTACAGATTTCGTAATGAAAAAAAAGCCAACATCAGAGAACGTCAATAACGAACCAGATTCTTTATTGGATTCAAACTCGTCAGATGTGTTACACATCTCTAGTGATGAAAGCGATTTATGTCCAGTCAGTAATAAACGTTCGCGCTTATTATCCAGTAGCGGTGAATAGTTTAAATTATTTTTTTATTTAATTTAGATTTTCACAATTATGGACTGAAGTTTCTCTTTATTACTTTTATATTTTTTTAATATTATTATTTTGAATTATATTTTGTTTTTTATTTATTTTATACTTTTTTAATAATAATATGTATGAACTATACATATTTTGTTTTTGTTTTTAATAATAATATACATATATTAAATATATTTTGTTTTTCATTATAATAATTGTTGGTTTTTAGTACTATTATACTTTTTTTGCACGGATTTTAGGTCAACCCAAAGCTCTTTTTTTGATCTTACACGGTTTTTTAAAGTTGTGGAACACATCCTCAATTTTAATACGAGTAGCATGTCTTTTTTTACACGTTTTTTTTTTACACGGTTTTCGTTGGAACGTATCTACCGTGTAAAAAAAGAGTTGGGTGTATGTTTATATCGCTGACATGCGCTGACGATTACAGTTCATTGGGATTTAACGTGGGAGCGAGGCAGGAATAGTTTTTGGTGCCATTTTTTTGTATGGGATTTTGCTCATTTAGCAGTCCATTACTATATGTCAGTGATGTCATCAAGAAAAGTGACATTTTAGGGTTTGACGAACGTTCGTTAAGTTTGTTCGCCTATTTACGTGGATGTAAGAAATTATGAAGCAATCACAAATGAATATTAAATAAAGTGAATTTCGAGTCATTCATTTCTACGTGATTATAGGGATGCACTGTCAAAATTTCAGCCCTTCAGCTTCGGAGGTTTGGGTTAACCCCATTTCACCCTCTTAGGGGATAAATTTCGAAAAATTGCCTTATAGTAGATGTCCACTCCATTATAGGGATGCACTGTTAAAATTCCAGCCCTATAACTTTAGCGGTTTGGATAAACCCTATTTCACCCGCTTAAGGGATGAATTTCGCAAAATCGCTTTATAGTGGATGTCCACTCCATTATAGGGATGCACTGTCCAAATTTCAGCCTTATAGCTTTAGCGGTTTGTAAAAACCCCATTTCACACCCTTAGGGGATGAATTTTGAAAAATCGCTTCTTAGTGGATGTTCACGCCATTATAGGGATGCACTGTCAAAATTTCAGCCCTATAGCTCCAGCGGTGTGGGTAAACCCCATTTCACCCCCTTAGGGGATGAATTTCGAAAAATCGCTTCTTTGTGGATGTCCACGCCATTATAGGGATGCACTGTCAAAATTTCAGCCCTATAGCTTTAGCGGTTTGCCAAAACCCCATTTCACACCATTAGGGGATGAATTTCGAAAAATCGCTCTCTAGTGGATGTCCACGTCATTATAGGGATGCACTGTTAAAATTTCAACCCTATAGCTCCAGCGGTTTGGATAAACCCTATTTCACCCGCTTAAGGGATGAATTTCGAAAAATCGCTTTATAGTGGATATCCACGTCATTATAGGGATGCCCTGTCAAAATTTCAGCCCTATAGCTTTAGCGGTTTGTAAAAACCCCATTTCACACCCTTAGGGGATGAATTTTGAAAAATCGCTCTTTAGTGGATGTCCACGTCATTATAGGGATGCACTGTTAAAATTTCAACCCTATAGCTCCAGCGGTTTGGGTAAACCCTATTTCACCCGCTTAAGGGATGAATTTCGAAAAATCGCTTTATAGTGGATGTCCACTCCATTATAGGGATACACTGTCCAAATTTCAGCCCTATAGCTTTAGCGGTTTGTAAAAACCCCATTTCACACCTTAAGGGGATGAATTTCGAAAAATCGCTCTTTAGTGGATGTCCACGTCATTATAGGGATGCACTGTTAAAATTTCAACCCTATAGCTCCAGCGGTTTGGATAAACCCTATTTCACCCGCTTAAGGGATGAATTTCGAAAAATCGCTTTATAGTGGATGTCCACTCCATTATAGGGATGCACTGTCCAAATTTCAACCCTATAGCTTTAGCGGTTTGTAAAAACCCCATTTCACACCTTAAGGGGATGAATTTCGAAAAATCGCTCTTTAGCGGATGTCCACGTCATTATAGGGATGCACTGTTAAAATTTCAACCCTATAGCTCCAGCGGTTTGGATAAACCCTATTTCACCCGCTTAAGGGATGAATTTCGAAAAATCGCTTTATAGTGGATGTCCACTCCATTATAGGTATGCACTGTCCGAATCTCAGCCCTATAGCTTTAGCGGTTTGTTAAAACCCTACTTCACACCCTTAGGGAATGAATTTCGAAAAATCGCTCTTTAGTGGATTACTGGATGTAAACGTCATTATAGGGATGCACTGTCAAAATTTCAGCCCTATAGCTTTAGCGGTTTGTAAAACCCCCATTTCACACCCTTACGGGATGAATTTCGAAAAATCGCTCTTTAGTGGATGTCCACGTCATTATAGGGATCCACTGTTAAAATTTCAACCCTATAGCTCCAGCGGTTTGGATAAACCCCATTTCACCCCCTTAAGGGATGAATTTCGAAAAATCGCTTTATAGTGGATGTCCACGCCATTATAGGGATGCACTGTCAAAATTTCAGCCCTATAGCTTTAGCGGTTTGTAAAAACCCCATTTCACACCCTTAGGGGATGAATTTCAAAAAATCGCTCTTTAGTGGATGTCCACGTCATTATAGGGATCCACTGTTAAAATTTCAACCCTATAGCTCCAGCGGTTACAATAAACCCCATTTCACCCCCTAAGGGATGAATTTCGAAAAATCGCTTTAAAGTGGATGTCCACGCCATTATAGGGATGCACTGTCAAAATTTCAGCCCTATAGCTCCAGCGGTTTGGGTAAACCCCATTTCACCCCCTTAGGGGATGAATTTCGAAAAATCGCTTCTTAGCGGATGTCCACGCCATTATAGGGATGCACTGCTAAAATTTCAGCCCTATAGCTCCAACGGTTTGGATAAACCCCATTTCACCCCCTTAGGGGATGAATTTCGAAAAATCGCTTTATAGTGAATGTCCACTCCATTATAGAGATGCACTGTCCAAATTTCAGCCCTATAGCTCCAGCGGTTTGGATAAACCCCATTTCACCCCCTTAGGGGATGAATTTCGAAAAATCGCTTCTTTGTGGATGTCCACGCCATTATAGGGATGCACTGTCAAAATTTCAGCCCTATAGCTTTAGCGGTTTGCCAAAACCCCATTTCACACCATTAGGGGATGAATTTCGAAAAATCGCTCTCTAGTGGATGTCCACGTCATTATAGGGATGCACTGTTAAAATTTCAACCCTATAGCTCCAGCGGTTTGGATAAACCCTATTTCACCCGCTTAAGGGATGAATTTCGAAAAATCGCTTTATAGTGGATATCCACGTCATTATAGGGATGCCCTGTCAAAATTTCAGCCCTATAGCTTTAGCGGTTTGTAAAAACCCCATTTCACACCCTTAGGGGATGAATTTTGAAAAATCGCTCTGTCCACGTCATTATAGGGATGCACTGTTAAAATTTCAACCCTATAGCTCCAGCGGTTTGGGTAAACCCTATTTCACCCGCTTAAGGGATGAATTTCGAAAAATCGCTTTATAGTGGATGTCCACTCCATTATAGGGATACACTGTCCAAATTTCAGCCCTATAGCTTTAGCGGTTTGTAAAAACCCCATTTCACACCTTAAGGGGATGAATTTCGAAAAATCGCTCTTTAGTGGATGTCCACGTCATTATAGGGATGCACTGTTAAAATTTCAACCCTATAGCTCCAGCGGTTTGGATAAACCCTATTTCACCCGCTTAAGGGATGAATTTCGAAAAATCGCTTTATAGTGGATGTCCACTCCATTATAGGGATGCACTGTCCAAATTTCAGCCCTATAGCTTTAGCGGTTTGTAAAAACCCCATTTCACACCTTAAGGGGATGAATTTCGAAAAATCGCTCTTTAGTGGATGTCCACGTCATTATAGGGATGCACTGTTAAAATTTCAACCCTATAGCTCCAGCGGTTTGGATAAACCCTATTTCACCCGCTTAAGGGATGAATTTCGAAAAATCGCTTTATAGTGGATGTCCACTCCATTATAGGTATGCACTGTCCGAATCTCAGCCCTATAGCTTTAGCGGTTTGTTAAAACCCTACTTCACACCCTTAGGGAATGAATTTCGAAAAATCGCTCTTTAGTGGATTACTGGATGTAAAAGTCATTATAGGGATGCACTGTCAAAATTTCAGCCCTATAGCTTTAGCGGTTTGTAAAACCCCCATTTCACACCCTTACGGGATGAATTTCGAAAAATCGCTCTTTAGTGGATGTCCACGTCATTATAGGTATCCACTGTTAAAATTTCAACCCTATAGCTCCAGCGGTTTGGATAAACCCCATTTCACCCCCTTAAGGGATGAATTTCGAAAAATCGCTTTATAGTGGATGTCCACGCCATTATAGGGATGCACTGTCAAAATTTCAGCCCTATAGCTTTAGCGGTTTGTAAAAACCCCATTTCACACCCTTAGGGGATGAATTTCAAAAAATCGCTCTTTAGTGGATGTCCACGTCATTATAGGGATCCACTGTTAAAATTTCAACCCTATAGCTCCAGCGGTTACAATAAACCCCATTTCACCCCCTAAGGGATGAATTTCGAAAAATCGCTTTAAAGTGGATGTCCACGCCATTATAGGGGTGCACTGTCAAAATTTCAGCCCTATAGCTCCAGCGGTTTGGGTAAACCCCATTTTACCCCCTTAGGGGATGAATTTCGAAAAATCGCTTCTTAGCGGATGTCCACGCCATTATAGGGATGCACTGCTAAAATTTCAGCCCTATAGCTCCAACGGTTTGGATAAACCCCATGTCACCCCCTTAGGGGATGAATTTCGAAAAATCGCTTTATAGTGAATGTCCACTCCATTATAGAGATGCACTGTCCAAATTTCAGCCCTATAGCTCCAGCGGTTTGGATAAACCCCATTTCACCCCCTTAGGGGATGAATTTCGAAAAATCGCTTCTTTGTGGATGTCCACGCCATTATAGGGATGCACTGTCAAAATTTCAGCCCTATAGCTTTAGCGGTTTGCCAAAACCCCATTTCACACCATTAGGGGATGAATTTCGAAAAATCGCTCTCTAGTGGATGTCCACGTCATTATAGGGATGCACTGTTAAAATTTCAACCCTATAGCTCCAGCGGTTTGGATAAACCCTATTTCACCCGCTTAAGGGATGAATTTCGAAAAATCGCTTTATAGTGGATATCCACGTCATTATAGGGATGCCCTGTCAAAATTTCAGCCCTATAGCTTTAGCGGTTTGTAAAAACCCCATTTCACACCCTTAGGGGATGAATTTTGAAAAATCGCTCTTTAGTGGATGTCCACGTCATTATAGGGATGCACTGTTAAAATTTCAACCCTATAGCTCCAGCGGTTTGGGTAAACCCTATTTCACCCGCTTAAGGGATGAATTTCGAAAAATCGCTTTATAGTGGATGTCCACTCCATTATAGGGATACACTGTCCAAATTTCAGCCCTATAGCTTTAGCGGTTTGTAAAAACACCATTTCACACCTTAAGGGGATGAATTTCGAAATATCGCTCTTTAGTGGATGTCCACGTCATTATAGGGATGCACTGTTAAAATTTCAACCCTATAGCTCCAGCGGTTTGGATAAACCCTATTTCACCCGCTTAAGGGATGAATTTCGAAAAATCGCTTTATAGTGGATGTCCACTCCATTATAGGGATGCACTGTCCAAATTTCAGCCCTATAGCTTTAGCGGTTTGTAAAAACCCCATTTCACACCTCAAGGGGATGAATTTCGAAAAATCGCTCTTTAGTGGATGTCCACGTCATTATAGGGATGCACTGTTAAAATTTCAACCCTATAGCTCCAGCGGTTTGGATAAACCCTATTTCACCCGCTTAAGGGATGAATTTCGAAAAATCGCTTTATAGTGGATGTCCACTCCATTATAGGTATGCACTGTCCGAATCTCAGCCCTATAGCTTTAGCGGTTTGTTAAAACCCTACTTCACACCCTTAGGGAATGAATTTCGAAAAATCGCTCTTTAGTGGATTACTGGATGTAAACGTCATTATAGGGATGCACTGTCAAAATTTCAGCCCTATAGCTTTAGCGGTTTGTAAAACCCCCATTTCACACCCTTACGGGATGAATTTCGAAAAATCGCTCTTTAGTGGATGTCCACGTCATTATAGGGATCCACTGTTAAAATTTCAACCCTATAGCTCCAGCGGTTTGGATAAACCCCATTTCACCCCCTTAAGGGATGAATTTCGAAAAATCGCTTTATAGTGGATGTCCACGCCATTATAGGGATGCACTGTCAAAATTTCAGCCCTATAGCTTTAGCGGTTTGTAAAAACCCCATTTCACACCCTTAGGGGATGAATTTCAAAAAATCGCTCTTTAGTGGATGTCCACGTCATTATAGGGATCCACTGTTAAAATTTCAACCCTATAGCTCCAGCGGTTACAATAAACCCCATTTCACCCCCTTAAGGGATGAATTTCGAAAAATCGCTTTAAAGTGGATGTCCATTCCATTATAGGGATGCACTGTCAAAATTTCAGCCCTATAGCTCCAGCGGTTTGGGTAAACCCCATTTCACCCCCTTAGGGGATGAATTTCGAAAAATCGCTTCTTAGCGGATGTCCACGCCATTATAGGGATGCACTGCTAAAATTTCAGCCCTATAGCTCCAACGGTCTGGATAAACCCCATTTCACCCCCTTAGGGGATGAATTTCGAAAAATCGCTTTATAGTGAATGTCCACTCCATTATAGAGATGCACTGTCCAAATTTCAGCCCTATAGCTCCAGCGGTTTGGATAAACCCCATTTCACCCCCTTAGGGGATGAATTTCGAAAAATCGCTTTTTAGTGGATGTCCACGCCATTATAGGGATGCACTGTCAAAATTTCAGCCCTTTAGCTCCAGCGGTTTAGGTTGTGCGTTGTCTGTCAGTCAGTTACTTTTTATACAATAGAAAAAAAAGTAAAGATAAAAAATCCCCTTTCAACTTATTGAACCCCATTTCACTCCCTTAAACCCTTTTTTCTCCATAAAAAGTAGCCTATGTCCGTCTCCAAGGTCTAAACTATGTCTGTAGCAAATTTCATCAAAATCGGTTTAGTGGTTTAGGCGTGAACGCGTAACAGACAGACAGACAGACAGACAGACAGACAGAGTTACTTTCGCATTTATAATATTAGTAAGGATTATTTTTTTTTCTATACACCTTTTACTTTTTTTACTGCTTTTATTGTACTTTTTTTTATATTAAAGATTGTTTTTGGTGTCAAGTGCTGCCACCTCGTGGCACTGCCAGTAAACCGACCCGACAAGAAAAAAGTGACAAAATTGAGATCCACCATTTAAAAAATGCATAAAAATCATACAAAAAACTTTATTCAAAATGTGAAAATGATTAAAACATAAAAGAAAATAATTATTAAAACTAAATTTGTTGAAAAAGAACCTCGACGATTATTATTTTCAACAATTCTGGTACTCGTTTGTGTGTAGGGGGTAATAGAATGGGTAAACATACGTTCGTTAGTCATCATCATTTTTCATTTTATTTTTTATTTAAATTAACATAATCATTATAAAAACTCATACGGAAGTTCTAACGAACTTCTGGATTTCAAATGGAATCTCAACAACCGTTGAATGAATTCCCCGATGACGTCTTGGAACTGTGGCCGTTTGGAGACCCACATATAGACGAAATGCTGAGGGACGTTCCTCCACTGGAAGACTGGGAGTTAGACCTATTCCTTCCGGAAGTAGGCGACATCCCAACAACCCCCGGGAAGAACTTCGATCTGCGAGATTTATCGCCAGTGGCACCTCGAGATACCAGTCCTCGCACTCCTAGGAGAGACATGCCGACGCTTGAGTTATCACCAGCAGCACACTTAGGCGCCATCCCACGCACGCCAGGAAGAGACATCCAATTCCAAGAGTTGTCGCCATTACCACGAACTCCAGGAAGGGACATTCAGGTTCGAGAATTGTCGCCGGTACCAGCGCAAGGCACCATTCCACGGACTCCAAGAAGGGACATCCAGATGCGAGATTTATCGCCGGTACCAGCTCAGGGCACCATCCCAAGGACTCCAGGCAGGGATCTCAAGCTGGAAAGCTCATCACCAGAACCAAGAAGAGCTGTCTCAGAAAAAGGATCATCGCCCCCAAAGAGATCTCTTCAAGAGTCATCGCCCCCGCCACACAAGAAGTCGCTTCCAATCCAAAATTCACGACCTGCAATACGACGAAGAAAGATACAAGCGCGAGACGTAGTGCCTCGACCCCCACACGAGGCTATACCAGGTACCTCGGCTCAGAGTAGAGTCCAAAGTCTTCCACTAACAGTAGAAGCGAAGCCAACCAGCGGACTGGATAATAAGATATATACCATTCCGACGCGGGAAGGAAAGTACTTCGACATTACATACCGGCAGTACAATTCGATCCCATTTAAACATATGCTGGAAGGAAAACGTAGACGATACACTGTATTTCTGGGAGACAATCACAAGGTGGTCGTGAAATTTAGGAACAATAAATTAGTGGCAGGGATATACGGAAATCAAGTCAAAAAACAAATTAAATCAATCGTAAAATAATAAAAAAAAACCATAACGTGAAATTTAAAATAATATAATAACAGCATCATAAAATCACATTTGAATTGTAATAGTTTATAAGATTGAATTTGAAAATAGTGTTAAGATAAAATGAAGTAAGTTAATGAAAGAAAAATTATAATAATAAAATAAAACTATATGTGAAAAATATTCCGGAGCTGGTAACCCTAGCTCATGATATAAAATAGAAAGCACTTGCTCGAAACAACTACTCTTGCGATAACAACGGCGGTGATAACTTCAACTCTCTTTCTAAATAAATTAACTAAAATTATAACGATTGTATTTTATTTAAACAAACTTTATTATTCCCTCGCAAATTATTTATATATTTGGTGCCGAAACCCGGGACGGAGACATTTAATAATCGGTTTGTTAATAAAACACAATAAATAAAAAATGGATAACGTGAGTCGAGGAATTTATCGAGCGCAGTTAACGAAAATAACGAACGCCGCGCAAGAATATTTAACGTCTGCGGAATCGCAAATAAGTGAAGGCTCTAATTTAGACACCATCGAGGAAGAATGCAGCGTTTACCTCCAACGCATTACTGCCGTAAGAGAATCGCTTGTTCAGGCCAACGCAGCATTGCGACCTTCTATAAAGTTGGAAGATTTCCAAAAGGAAAGCGAAGCGATTGCCGAGTGTGAGGATAAGGCAGTTAGCCTCATTAGCCGCTTACAGGTAAGGCTCAAAAGGTTAGAGCAAACTCGCAACCGTGAATGGAGTTCCGCAGCAATGCCGTCATCTCAGGAAAGCAAATTTGGCATTCTCACAGGCGCGAAGCTTCCACATTTGGCCCTTAAAACATTTTCAGGGAACTTCAAGGAGTGGATCCCATTCTGGGAACGTTTTCGCACAGCCGTGCATGAACGGCGAGATTTGTCAGGAGCAGACAAATTTAATTATCTTCAACATCATTTAACGGGAAATAGTCCAGTCAAATTAGAGGTTTGACTGAAGATAATTCCGAAGTTGCTGAAAATTGGAACAGCCGTTAAAAACATTATTATACGTAAACTGTAGAGACTGCCACGCGATTGGGCGGCTGCAAACTTTTTTATTCAAGGTCAAAGGGTCAAAATATCAGTTTTTTGCAAATATCTGCTAAACCGTACGTCTTATCAGAAAATTGTGTTTACAACATTTGTAGATTAGGCGATTATCTACAAAAAAGTATATTATACATTTTCTCGTAGGAATTGCCATTTCTGAGATATTGTCGTTTTAATAAGTTAAAATACTCATATTCTATCATTCCCGACTTGTAAAGGTCATCAGAAATTTAATAAATCCTTTGTTGGAGTACGCGGCTAATATTTTCAGGGGTGATTCCTGGATATATTTGGAGAAAAAAATTGTTCTACAGAGGGCGGCTATCTCCACTATCCACTAAGATACAGGGTGATTAGGGAAAAAATTTGGTTTTTTTTTTAATTTACTGAAATTTGAATAACTCCTAAAGTAATTATCATAAAATAGGCTAATTAGGCTCATCTTTTAGGTAAATGTGTATTCTTTAATTTGGTGTAAAACATAGCAGCCTGAGTGACTCCGTTCAAAAAATATGTAGGCTCAAACCAATGCTATTATGCCGCAGTTGAAAGACGAGTAACTTTTTATTTGTTCACGATAAAATACGATAAAACTACTACTACTACCTACAAAACTACCCAAAATAAACACTTATTGTATATGGAAATATTGTAGGTAATAGTTTGGTGCATCAGAAAAGCAAAAAAAAATGTACTGTTAGTAACGAATTTTCTGAGAAAAACGAAGAAATCTGCCAGATCTAGATTCTAAGCATTGTTTGAGCCTATATATTTTTTGAACGGAGTCACTCAGGCTGCTAAATCGTTTGATCGTGTGCGAGTGCAAATTAAAAGCATACACAGTGAAAAAATTGTTTCTTTGCTAGCAGTTGCGGTTCCAAGCATTTGTATTGACGTTTTACTGGTGCCAAACGCAGATTCCAAAATATTTACTGGCATGCCTCTGGCTGATGACAGTAAATTTAATGTTTGTGATGGGCTTGGATTATTAATTGGTGCAGATAATTTCGGATCCATAATTTTAGATGAAATAAAGCAAGTGTCACCTGGATTAATCGCCACAAACACAATATTAGGCTGGACTCTTCAAGGACCGGTTTTAAATAACGATAAGGAAATCAATGTGCTGTGTGCCGCTACTTGCTCATTATTGAATGTGTGCAACGATAATAGTGACGTTAAAAAGTTTTGGGATTTAGAATCCATTGGCATTGTTGAACGAAAACCGGATGAAAATGAATTTAGGAGCTCTATCAAGAAAAGTGAAGAACGATACGAGTTTATTGTGGCGTGATCCCAATTGCAAAGTTGACAACAATTATAAAGGTGCTACTGTGCGTTTTAAAAAATTAATAGAAAAATTATCACGTGTACCGAAAAACCTGCTTGAGTACGACTCTGAAATGCAAGAGATGATACAAGCTGGGATAGTTGAAAGAGTCCCTCCCAATTCAAATAATTATGATAAAATATTTTTTATGCCACACCGACCAGTTTATCGACGTGACAAGGAAACAACAAAATTGCGAATTGTCTTTGACGCGTCAGGGAGTACAAGTAATGCTTTGTCCTTAAACCAGCATCTTTTTCAAGGTTCAAATCTGCTTCCGGACGTCCATACGGTGTTGTTAAATTTCCGAATCGGAAGAACAGCTTTAGTTGCCGACATCGAAAAAGCGTTTTTGCAAATACTCTTTTATGAGCGCGATCGTGATTCGCATCGTTTTTTGTGGTTCCAGGATCCAATACAAGATGTGAACAAACTACCTGTAATGGTGGAGTACCGGATGACGCGGGTGACGTTTGGTGTGGCTTGTAGCCCTTACCTCCTTTGTGCTACTTTGCAAAAACTTTTTAACGATATATCAAACTTATTTCCAGATACTGCCCAAATATTGAAAAAAGCCTTTTATATGGACGATCTGGTGGTGAGTGGTAATAATTTGGGTGCGGCTCTTAAATTATATACACAGACACGTCAAATATTAAACGAAGCGTCGATGAATATTCGAAAGTGGAACAGCAACGATCCACAATTTATTCTTTAATTTGGTGTAAAACATAGCAGCCTGAGTGACTCCGTTCAAAAAATATGTAGGCTCAAACCAATGCTATTATGCCGCAGTTGAAAGACGAGTAACTTTTTATTTGTTCACGATAAAATACGATAAAACTACTACTACTACTACTACCTACAAAACTACCCAAAATAAACACTTATTGTATATGGAAATATTGTAGGTAATAGTTTGGTGCATCAGAAAAGCAAAAAAAAATGTACTGTTAGTAACGAATTTTCTGAGAAAAACGAAGAAATCTGCCAGATCTAGATTCTAAGCATTGTTTGAGCCTATATATTTTTTGAACGGAGTCACTCAGGCTGCTAAATCGTTTGATCGTGTGCGAGTGCAAATTAAAAGCATACACAGTGAAAAAATTGTTTCTTTGCTAGCAGTTGCGGTTCCAAGCATTTGTATTGACGTTTTACTGGTGCCAAACGCAGATTCCAAAATATTTACTGGCATGCCTCTGGCTGATGACAGTAAATTTAATGTTTGTGATGGGCTTGGATTATTAATTGGTGCAGATAATTTCGGATCCATAATTTTAGATGAAATAAAGCAAGTGTCACCTGGATTAATCGCCACAAACACAATATTAGGCTGGACTTTTCAAGGACCGGTTTTAAATAACGATAAGGAAATCAATGTGCTGTGTGCCGCTACTTGCTCATTATTGAATGTGTGCAACGATAATAGTGACGTTAAAAAGTTTTGGGATTTAGAATCCATTGGCATTGTTGAACGAAAACCGGATGAAAATGAATTTAGGAGCTCTATCAAGAAAAGTGAAGAACGATACGAGTTTATTGTGGCGTGATCCCAATTGCAAAGTTGACAACAATTATAAAGGTGCTACTGTGCGTTTTAAAAAATTAATAGAAAAATTATCACGTGTACCGAAAAACCTGCTTGAGTACGACTCTGAAATGCAAGAGATGATACAAGCTGGGATAGTTGAAAGAGTCCCTCCCAATTCAAATAATTATGATAAAATATTTTTTATGCCACACCGACCAGTTTATCGACGTGACAAGGAAACAACAAAATTGCGAATTGTCTTTGACGCGTCAGGGAGTACAAGTAATGCTTTGTCCTTAAACCAGCATCTTTTTCAAGGTTCAAATCTGCTTCCGGACGTCCATACGGTGTTGTTAAATTTCCGAATCGGAAGAACAGCTTTAGTTGCCGACATCGAAAAAGCGTTTTTGCAAATACTCTTTTATGAGCGCGATCGTGATTCGCATCGTTTTTTGTGGTTCCAGGATCCAATACAAGATGTGAACAAACTACCTGTAATGGTGGAGTACCGGATGACGCGGGTGACGTTTGGTGTGGCTTGTAGCCCTTACCTCCTTTGTGCTACTTTGCAAAAACTTTTTAACGATATATCAAACTTATTTCCAGATACTGCCCAAATATTGAAAAAAGCCTTTTATATGGACGATCTGGTGGTGAGTGGTAATAATTTGGGTGCGGCTCTTAAATTATATACACAGACACGTCAAATATTAAACGAAGCGTCGATGAATATTCGAAAGTGGAACAGCAACGATCCACAATTGCGAGAAAAATTCAAAGAAAACGCACCCTGTCCTGACAGCCAGAAAGTTTTAGGTATCCATTGGTCTTGTGAAAGAGATGAACTTATTATTCCATTTGTAAAGCTAGCTGACCTACCAGTTACTCCAACCAAACGCAACGTTTTAAGCCTGATAGCGAGTTCCTATGATCCGCTTGGTGTATTAGGACCATTTATCGTTGGATTAAAAATCTTATTTCAGGAGATCTGGAAACTTCAATTGGACTGGGACCAGCATTTACCGCCACCCCTTCAATCAATTTGGAATAAACTCATAAGACAAATTAAAATAGTGAAGGAGGTGACAATTCCTAGATGTTTTTTTGCCAACATACGACCAACAAACGTACAGCTGCACCTATTTGCAGACGCCAGCCCTCAAGCTTACGGATGTGTAGCTTACCTAAGAAGCCTTTACGAGGATCATTCCCCAAGCGTCAGATATATATGCTCGAAGAGTCGAGGTGCACCATTAAAGAGTAGTACTTCCACCGACCTCACGCTTTCAAAACTTGAGCTGACTGCTGCGCTAATGGCCTGCAAACTTGCGAGTTACCTTCGTAAAAATCTGCATATTAAATTTGATGATGTAATATTCTGGACCGACTCCAGGATTGCCCTTGCTTGGATTTTACGGGATAAACAGCGTAATAAGCCTTATATCGAGCACCGAGTAAAGGAAATTCGCCTGCTAAGTAACCCAACGAAATGGAGACATTGCCCCGGAGTTCCAAATCCAGCAGATTCTGTGACGAGAGTTGTTTCCAGGAAAGTTGCAGAAGTTCCATCTAGTTGGCTCAAAGGACCGGAGTGGCTTGTCCAAAACGAAATTAACTGGCCAAGTATTGATTATTTACCCGATATCTCTAATGTTTTTTTTGGCTTACAGATTACTGATGAAGATGAACAAAACCGTTGTCCTATATTTAATATTGAAGGCTTCAGTCGTTATCGAAAGGTCCTGCGAGTTACAGCGTATGTAATGCGCTACATTAGCCGAATTAAGCATGGCAGAACATATCCCACCTATCTGAGAGGTGATGAACTATTGCTAGCTGAGGAATACTGGATCAGATTAACCCAACGCATGTTCTTCGCGGAAGAGGTGAAATGTCTACTGACCAGGAAGCAAATCTTGAAATCTTCGCCCATCTTAACGTTGAGACCTTTCCTGGACAAAGTAGGAATCCTGCGTGTTGGCACTCGTCTACAAGAGCCGAAATTTAACTTCGATGAAACTTATCCGATAATTCTCCCAAAATCATCTTACTTCACAAATCTTTTGGTGAATGATATTCATGAACGGACACTACATGGAGGTGTCAACGTAACGCTGGTGAGATTGAGAGAGAGGTTTTGGATAGTCAAGTCGCGGCAACTAGTAAAGACAATTACAAAACGATGTGTTATTTGCCAGAAATTTAGAGGACCCTCAGGTGTACAAACTGTTGCACCACTACCCAAACATCGCTTAGCCACTTCCAGTTCTAAACAAGGATCAGTTGGAGACACTTCTTTGTGAAGCAGAGGTGGTGATTAATAGCAGACCACTCACTTATGTTAGTGATGACCCAGAGGATCTCTCACCTCTAACGCCGAACAGTTTTCTTGTGGGAAACTACGTTTTCACTTCGGTCAACAACAGCGAAGAACCAGTTGATGCCGATATACGAGCAGCGTGGAAGATTCGACTCCAGCTTAGTAATAAATTTTCAAAACGCTTCAAGACCGAGTATGTTCAAAGCTTACGGTCAGCACACCATTCATTAAATAAAATTGGATTTGGCACAAACATTAAGGTTGGTGATATTGTATTAATACATGACAACTTAACTACCAGACTCTTCTGGAAACCAGCCGTGGTTGTTAATACCTACCCCGGTCGCGATGGTAAAATACGCGCGTGTGAAATCCGATTGCCCAATGGATTCCCAATCGGATTAGCCGTTTCCGAGATTAGCCCGAACAAACAGACAGACAGACATAAAGACAGACAAACATTTTAAAAATGCGTGATTTCTTTTTAAAATGATGTAAATAACCATATAAAATTAAAAAAACACAATTATTTTGAAATCACAGACAGACACTCAAATTATATTTATATAGATAAACATTTCTATCTTAATACATAGAAACAATCTCAAACAAAACTTAATCTGACTGGTCTTTAAAGTTACTATGTACTGTATTTGTCCCACAACTCTTCGCTCAATGACCCCAACAAAACGAGTTGATCAGAATGCTTACTCTTTAACCGATTCCTGAGATATTCTTCTTCTTATTTACGCTCCTTTAATCCCTTTATGGGACATAGGGCGGAAACAGTTGCCCTCCAGCGGACTCTGTTTTGCGCGACAGCTCTCAGCTCCGATCAGGATCTCCCAGTTGTTGCGGCTTCTGCTAGTGGGGTTCTCCTCCACGTTGTCCTAGGTCTTCCGACTTGACGGGATCCTTGTGAATTCCAGTCAAGGGCCTGTTTGGCTTAATTTTCGTTTTCGCGTCGCGAGGTGTGACCAACACAATTCCATTTCCTTCGCCTGATTTGGTCGTCTATTATTTCTTGGCGTGAACTTCTGGGATCGGTTCGTACTAGTTTGACCACGTGAAACGGAAGTACCAACGCTTGGCAAATATTTACCCGCTTGTAAATATAAATTAGGGTACTCTAATTTCAGCACATCCCACGCTTTGAAGGGATTCATATCCCTCGATAGCACGGGTCTGTTAAGGTACTGCCTCAACTCAACTGGCGCCCGGCCAGTTGAATCTTCATCATGCTATGTTACCGCTATGTTATTACCGCTTTTATTTTTTTATAAATATAAAAAACAAAATACTCAGTTACCTTTTTAATAAAAGCACCATCAGGATTACTTTACTTGCGGTAGTAGTTTTATCAGACGGTGTGCGGACGTGCGGGTGCCAGGCGATTCGATTCAATTTATAAAAATTGTCTGTCGTGCTGTTCCGTTAATAATCAAACTGACAATTTGTTTAAATTCCGAATTATCATCAATATTTAACCAATAATTCATAACGAACCAAGTGAAAAACTCAATAAATTTGTGACTTTTTTGGCTTGCGAGTGAAGCTGTCATCAACTCCCGCACCGACAGTGATCGAACTGACTGACTGCCAACTAAGTAAGTTCTTTCCTTCTTCCCACATCCCGATCTCGGCACCGCCGGCGTCAGACCCAGTATCGAGCAGCTGACGGGATTCTCTTTGCGTTAGGAGGCATACCACTCCAACATGCCTCAAAAAATGCATTAAAAATGCATTAAAATTGACCTTAATTTACCTCCCACGCCCTCAAAATAAATGCTAGGGGGGTGTATAACCGCTCAAAATTTGCGTAACGGTCCCTACTACATGGGAAAAATACAAAAAAAATCCACCTTGCCTCTAAGGGGGTCAAAAAAATTTATTTATGGTTGCAACAGGTAAAATGCACTTTATGCACTTTACTAAAATCGTCACCACGCCCCCAAAAAAAATCGTAGGAGGATGTTTGACCCCGCAAAATTTTCGTCTTGAAGCGTACTACACGCAAAAAATAAAATAAAAATCCGCATTTGCCCCTAAGGGGGTCAAATCTCAAGGTTAAAGTTTGCCCCCTCCTAAAATGCACCCTATGCACGCCACTCATGTCTAAATTATAAAACTAGTTAATTACAATGTAATAATTACTAATCAATCGATAGAAGGTCATTGCACCTTACAGGGGCCTCAAATTACATCGAATTGCACATGCCTCAAAAAGTGCATTAAAAATGCATTAAAATTGACCTTAATTTACCTCCCACGCCCTCAAAATAAATGGTAGGAGGGTGTATAACCGCTCAAAATTTGCGTAACGGTCCCTACTACATGGGAAAAATACAAAAAAAAATCCACCTTGCCTCTAAGGGGGTCAAAAAAATTTATTTATGGTTGCAACAGGTAAAATGCACTTTATGCACTTTACTAAAATCGTCACCACGCCCCCAAAAAAAATCGTAGGAGGATGTTTGACCCCGCAAAATTTTCGTCTTGAAGCGTACTACTCGCAAAAAATAAAATAAAAATCCGCATTTGCCCCTAAGGGGGTCAAATCTCAAGGTTAAAGTTTGCCCCCTCCTAAAATGCACCCTATGCACGCCACCCATGTCTAAATTATAAAACTAGTTAATTACAATGTAATAATTACTAATCAATCGATAGAAGGTCATTGCACCTTACAGGGGCCTCAAATTACATCGAATTGCACATGCCTCAAAAAGTGCATTAAAAATGCATTAAAATTGACCTTAATTTACCTCCCACGCCCTCAAAATAAATGGTAGGAGGGTGTATAACCGCTCAAAATTTGCGTAACGGTCCCTACTACATGGGAAAAATACAAAAAAAAATCCACCTTGCCTCTAAGGGGGTCAAAAAAAATTATTTATGGTTGCAACAGGTAAAATGCACTTTATGCACTTTACTAAAATCGTCACCACGCCCCCAAAAAAAATCGTAGGAGGATGTTTGACCCCGCAAAATTTTCGTCTTGAAGCGTACTACACGCAAAAAATAAAATAAAAATCCGCATTTGCCCCTAACGGGGTCAAATCTCAAGGTTAAAGTTTGCCCCCTCCTAAAATGCACCCTATGCACGCCACCCATGTCTAAATTATAAAACTAGTTAATTACAATGTAATAATTACTAATCAATCGATAGAAGGTCATTGCACCTTACAGGGGCCTCAAATTACATCGAATTGCACATGCCTCAAAAAGTGCATTAAAAATGCATTAAAATTGACTTTAATTTACCTCCCACGCCCTCAAAATAAATGGTAGGAGGGTGTATAACCGCTCAAAATTTGCGTAACGGTCCCTACTACATGGGAAAAATACAAAAAAAAATCCACCTTGCCTCTAAGGGGGTCAAAAAAATTTATTTATGGTTGCAACAGGTAAAATGCACTTTATGCACTTTACTAAAATCGTCACCACGCCCCCAAAAAAAATCGTAGGAGGATGTTTGACCCCGCAAAATTTTCGTCTTGAAGCGTACTACACG
Organism: Thereva unica; assembly: GCA_949987705.1. NCBI lineage: Eukaryota > Metazoa > Arthropoda > Insecta > Diptera > Therevidae > Thereva > Thereva unica. The sequence continues at coordinate 148,063,524 of OX465281.1, read as the reverse complement.
CAAAAAATAAAATAAAAATCCGCATTTGCCCCTAAGGGGGTCAAATCTCAAGGTTAAAGTTTGCCCCCTCCTAAAATGCACCCTATGCACGCCACCCATGTCTAAATTATAAAACTAGTTAATTACAATGTAATAATTACTAATCAATCGATAGAAGGTCATTGCACCTTACAGGGGCCTCAAATTACATCGAATTGCACATGCCTCAAAAAGTGCATTAAAAATGCATTAAAATTGACCTTAATTTACCTCCCACGCCCTCAAAATAAATGGTAGGAGGGTGTATAACCGCTCAAAATTTGCGTAACGGTCCCTACTACATGGGAAAAATACAAAAAAAAATCCACCTTGCCTCTAAGGGGGTCAAAAAAATTTATTTATGGTTGCAACAGGTAAAATGCACTTTATGCACTTTACTAAAATCGTCACCACGCCCCCAAAAAAAATCGTAGGAGGATGTTTGACCCCGCAAAATTTTCGTCTTGAAGCGTACTACACGCAAAAAATAAAATAAAAATCCGCATTTGCCCCTAAGGGGGTCAAATCTCAAGGTTAAAGTTTGCCCCCTCCTAAAATGCACCCTATGCACGCCACCCATGTCTAAATTATAAAACTAGTTAATTACAATGTAATAATTACTAATCAATCGATAGAAGGTCATTGCACCTTACAGGGGCCTCAAATTACATCGAATTGCACATGCCTCAAAAAGTGCATTAAAAATGCATTAAAATTGACCTTAATTTACCTCCCACGCCCTCAAAATAAATGGTAGGAGGGTGTATAACCGCTCAAAATTTGCGTAACGGTCCCTACTACATGGGAAAAATACAAAAAAAAATCCACCTTGCCTCTAAGGGGGTCAAAAAAATTTATTTATGGTTGCAACAGGTAAAATGCACTTTATGCACTTTACTAAAATCGTCACCACGCCCCCAAAAAAAATCGTAGGAGGATGTTTGACCCCGCAAAATTTTCGCCTTGAAGCGTACTACACGCAAAAAATAAAATAAAAATCCGCATTTGCCCCTAAGGGGGTCAAATCTCAAGGTTAAAGTTTGCCCCCTCCTAAAATGCACCCTATGCACGCCACCCATGTCTAAATTATAAAACTAGTTAATTACAATGTAATAATTACTAATCAATCGATAGAAGGTCATTGCACCTTACAGGGGCCTCAAATTACATCGAATTGCACATGCCTCAAAAAGTGCATTAAAAATGCATTAAAATTGACCTTAATTTACCTCCCACGCCCTCAAAATAAATGGTAGGAGGGTGTATAACCGCTCAAAATTTGCGTAACGGTCCCTACTACATGGGAAAAATACAAAAAAAAATCCACCTTGCCTCTAAGGGGGTCAAAAAAATTTATTTATGGTTGCAACAGGTAAAATGCACTTTATGCACTTTACTAAAATCGTCACCACGCCCCCAAAAAAAATCGTAGGAGGATGTTTGACCCCGCAAAATTTTCGTCTTGAAGCGTACTACACGCAAAAAATAAAATAAAAATCCGCATTTGCCCCTAAGGGGGTCAAATCTCAAGGTTAAAGTTTGCCCCCTCCTAAAATGCACCCTATGCACGCCACCCATGTCTAAATTATAAAACTAGTTAATTACAATGTAATAATTACTAATCAATCGATAGAAGGTCATTGCACCTTACAGGGGCCTCAAATTACATCGAATTGCACATGCCTCAAAAAGTGCATTAAAAATGCATTAAAATTGACCTTAATTTACCTCCCACGCCCTCAAAATAAATGGTAGGAGGGTGTATAACCGCTCAAAATTTGCGTAACGGTCCCTACTACATGGGAAAAATACAAAAAAAAATCCACCTTGCCTCTAAGGGGGTCAAAAAAATTTATTTATGGTTGCAACAGGTAAAATGCACTTTATGCACTTTACTAAAATCGTCACCACGCCCCCAAAAAAAATCGTAGGAGGATGTTTGACCCCGCAAAATTTTCGTCTTGAAGCGTACTACACGCAAAAAATAAAATAAAAATCTGCATTTGCCCCTAAGGGGGTCAAATCTCAAGGTTAAAGTTTGCCCCCTCCTAAAATGCACCCTATGCACGCCACCCATGTCTAAATTATAAAACTAGTTAATTACAATGTAATAATTACTAATCAATCGATAGAAGGTCATTGCACCTTACAGGGGCCTCAAATTACATCGAATTGCACATGCCTCAAAAAGTGCATTAAAAATGCATTAAAATTGACCTTAATTTACCTCCCACGCCCTCAAAATAAATGGTAGGAGGGTGTATAACCGCTCAAAATTTGCGTAACGGTCCCTACTACATGGGAAAAATACAAAAAAAAATCCACCTTGCCTCTAAGGGGGTCAAAAAAATTTATTTATGGTTGCAACAGGTAAAATGCACTTTATGCACTTTACTAAAATCGTCACCACGCCCCCAAAAAAAATCGTAGGAGGATGTTTGACCCCGCAAAATTTTCGTCTTGAAGCGTACTACACGCAAAAAATAAAATAAAAATCCGCATTTGCCCCTAAGGGGGTCAAATCTCAAGGTTAAAGTTTGCCCCCTCCTAAAATGCACCCTATGCACGCCACCCATGTCTAAATTATAAAACTAGTTAATTACAATGTAATAATTACTAATCAATCGATAGAAGGTCATTGCACCTTACAGGGGCTTCAAATTACATCGAATTGCACATGCCTCAAAAAGTGCATTAAAAATGCATTAAAATTGACCTTAATTTACCTCCCACGCCCTCAAAATAAATGGTAGGAGGGTGTATAACCGCTCAAAATTTGCGTAACGGTCCCTACTACATGGGAAAAATACAAAAAAAAATCCACCTTGCCTCTAAGGGGGTCAAAAAAATTTATTTATGGTTGCAACAGGTAAAATGCACTTTATGCACTTTACTAAAATCGTCACCACGCCCCCAAAAAAAATCGTAGGAGGATGTTTGACCCCGCAAAATTTTCGTCTTGAAGCGTACTACATGTTTGACCCCGCAAAATTTTCGCCTTGAAGCGTACTACACGCAAAAAATAAAATAAAAATCCGCATTTGCCCCTAAGGGGGTCAAATCTCAAGGTTAAAGTTTGCCCCCTCCTAAAATGCACCCTATGCACGCCACCCATGTCTAAATTATAAAACTAGTTAATTACAATGTAATAATTACTAATCAATCGATAGAAGGTCATTGCACCTTACAGGGGCCTCAAATTACATCGAATTGCACATGCCTCAAAAAGTGCATTAAAAATGCATTAAAATTGACCTTAATTTACCTCCCACGCCCTCAAAATAAATGGTAGGAGGGTGTATAACCGCTCAAAATTTGCGTAACGGTCCCTACTACATGGGAAAAATACAAAAAAAAATCCACCTTGCCTCTAAGGGGGTCAAAAAAATTTATTTATGGTTGCAACAGGTAAAATGCACTTTATGCACTTTACTAAAATCGTCACCACGCCCCCAAAAAAAATCGTAGGAGGATGTTTGACCCCGCAAAATTTTCGTCTTGAAGCGTACTACACGCAAAAAATAAAATAAAAATCCGCATTTGCCCCTAAGGGGGTCAAATCTCAAGGTTAAAGTTTGCCCCCTCCTAAAATGCACCCTATGCACGCCACCCATGTCTAAATTATAAAACTAGTTAATTACAATGTAATAATTACTAATCAATCGATAGAAGGTCATTGCACCTTACAGGGGCCTCAAATTACATCGAATTGCACATGCCTCAAAAAGTGCATTAAAAATGCATTAAAATTGACCTTAATTTACCTCCCACGCCCTCAAAATAAATGGTAGGAGGGTGTATAACCGCTCAAAATTTGCGTAACGGTCCCTACTACATGGGAAAAATACAAAAAAAAATCCACCTTGCCTCTAAGGGGGTCAAAAAAATTTATTTATGGTTGCAACAGGTAAAATGCACTTTATGCACTTTACTAAAATCGTCACCACGCCCCCAAAAAAAATCGTAGGAGGATGTTTGACCCCGCAAAATTTTCGTCTTGAAGCGTACTACACGCAAAAAATAAAATAAAAATCTGCATTTGCCCCTAAGGGGGTCAAATCTCAAGGTTAAAGTTTGCCCCCTCCTAAAATGCACCCTATGCACGCCACCCATGTCTAAATTATAAAACTAGTTAATTACAATGTAATAATTACTAATCAATCGATAGAAGGTCATTGCACCTTACAGGGGCCTCAAATTACATCGAATTGCACATGCCTCAAAAAGTGCATTAAAAATGCATTAAAATTGACCTTAATTTACCTCCCACGCCCTCAAAATAAATGGTAGGAGGGTGTATAACCGCTCAAAATTTGCGTAACGGTCCCTACTACATGGGAAAAATACAAAAAAAAATCCACCTTGCCTCTAAGGGGGTCAAAAAAATTTATTTATGGTTGCAACAGGTAAAATGCACTTTATGCACTTTACTAAAATCGTCACCACGCCCCCAAAAAAAATCGTAGGAGGATGTTTGACCCCGCAAAATTTTCGTCTTGAAGCGTACTACACGCAAAAAATAAAATAAAAATCCGCATTTGCCCCTAAGGGGGTCAAATCTCAAGGTTAAAGTTTGCCCCCTCCTAAAATGCACCCTATGCACGCCACCCATGTCTAAATTATAAAACTAGTTAATTACAATGTAATAATTACTAATCAATCGATAGAAGGTCATTGCACCTTACAGGGGCTTCAAATTACATCGAATTGCACATGCCTCAAAAAGTGCATTAAAAATGCATTAAAATTGACCTTAATTTACCTCCCACGCCCTCAAAATAAATGGTAGGAGGGTGTATAACCGCTCAAAATTTGCGTAACGGTCCCTACTACATGGGAAAAATACAAAAAAAAATCCACCTTGCCTCTAAGGGGGTCAAAAAAATTTATTTATGGTTGCAACAGGTAAAATGCACTTTATGCACTTTACTAAAATCGTCACCACGCCCCCAAAAAAAATCGTAGGAGGATGTTTGACCCCGCAAAATTTTCGTCTTGAAGCGTACTACACGCAAAAAATAAAATAAAAATCCGCATTTGCCCCTAAGGGGGTCAAATCTCAAGGTTAAAGTTTGCCCCCTCCTAAAATGCACCCTATGCACGCCACCCATGTCTAAATTATAAAACTAGTTAATTACAATGTAATAATTACTAATCAATCGATAGAAGGTCATTGCACCTTACAGGGGCCTCAAATTACATCGAATTGCACATGCCTCAAAAAGTGCATTAAAAATGCATTAAAATTGACCTTAATTTACCTCCCACGCCCTCAAAATAAATGGTAGGAGGGTGTATAACCGCTCAAAATTTGCGTAACGGTCCCTACTACATGGGAAAAATACAAAAAAAAATCCACCTTGCCTCTAAGGGGGTCAAAAAAATTTATTTATGGTTGCAACAGGTAAAATGCACTTTATGCACTTTACTAAAATCGTCACCACGCCCCCAAAAAAAATCGTAGGAGGATGTTTGACCCCGCAAAATTTTCGTCTTGAAGCGTACTACACGCAAAAAATAAAATAAAAATCCGCATTTGCCCCTAAGGGGGTCAAATCTCAAGGTTAAAGTTTGCCCCCTCCTAAAATGCACCCTATGCACGCCACCCATGTCTAAATTATAAAACTAGTTAATTACAATGTAATAATTACTAATCAATCGATAGAAGGTCATTGCACCTTACAGGGGCCTCAAATTACATCGATTTGCACATGCCTCAAAAAATGCATTAAAAATGCATTAAAATTGACCTTAATTTACCTCCCACGCCCTCAAAATAAATGCTAGGGGGGTGTATAACCGCTCAAAATTTGCGTAACGGTCCCTACTACATGGGAAAAATACAAAAAAAAATCCACCTTGCCTCTAAGGGGGTCAAAAAAATTTATTTATGGTTGCAACAAGTAAAATGCACTTTATGCACTTTACTAAAATCGTCACCACGCCCCCAAAAAAAATCGTAGGAGGATGTTTGACCCCGCAAAATTTTCGTCTTGAAGCGTACTACACGCAAAAAATAAAATAAAAATCCGCATTTGCCCCTAAGGGGGTCAAATCTCAAGGTTAAAGTTTGCCCCCTCCTAAAATGCACCCTATGCACGCCACCCATGTCTAAATTATAAAACTAGTTAATTACAATGTAATAATTACTAATCAATCGATAGAAGGTCATTGCACCTTACAGGGGCCTCAAATTACATCGAATTGCACATGCCTCAAAAAGTGCATTAAAAATGCATTAAAATTGACCTTAATTTACCTCCCACGCCCTCAAAATAAATGGTAGGAGGGTGTATAACCGCTCAAAATTTGCGTAACGGTCCCTACTACATGGGAAAAATACAAAAAAAAATCCACCTTGCCTCTAAGGGGGTCAAAAAAATTTATTTTTGGTTGCAACAGGTAAAATGCACTTTATGCACTTTACTAAAATCGTCACCACGCCCCCAAAAAAATCGTAGGAGGATGTTTGACCCCGCAAAATTTTCGTCTTGAAGCGTACTACACGCAAAAAATAAAATAAAAATCCGCATTTGCCCCTAAGGGGGTCAAATCTCAAGGTTAAAGTTTGCCCCCTCCTAAAATGCACCCTATGCACGCCACCCATGTCTAAATTATAAAACTAGTTAATTACAATGTAATAATTACTAATCAATCGATAGAAGGTCATTTCACCTTACAGGGGCCTCAAATTACATCGAATTGCACATGCCTCAAAAAGTGCATTAAAAATGCATTAAAATTGACCTTAATTTACCTCCCACGCCCTCAAAATAAATGGTAGGAGGGTGTATAACCGCTCAAAATTTGCGTAACGGTCCCTACTACATGGGAAAAATACAAAAAAAAATCCACCTTGCCTCTAAGGGGGTCAAAAAAATTTATTTATGGTTGCAACAGGTAAAATGCACTTTATGCACTTTACTAAAATCGTCACCACGCCCCCAAAAAAAATCGTAGGAGGATGTTTGACCCCGCAAAATTTTCGTCTTGAAGCGTACTACACGCAAAAAATAAAATAAAAATCCGCATTTGCCCCTAAGGGGGTCAAATCTCAAGGTTAAAGTTTGCCCCCTCCTAAAATGCACCCTATGCACGCCACCCATGTCTAAATTATAAAACTAGTTAATTACAATGTAATAATTACTAATCAATCGATAGAAGGTCATTGCACCTTACAGGGGCCTCAAATTACATCGATTTGCACATGCCTCAAAAAATGCATTAAAAATGCATTAAAATTGACCTTAATTTACCTCCCACGCCCTCAAAATAAATGCTAGGGGGGTGTATAACCGCTCAAAATTTGCGTAACGGTCCCTACTACATGGGAAAAATACAAAAAAAAATCCACCTTGCCTCTAAGGGGGTCAAAAAAATTTATTTATGGTTGCAACAGGTAAAATGCACTTTATGCACTTTACTAAAATCGTCACCACGCCCCCAAAAAAAATCGTAGGAGGATGTTTGACCCCGCAAAATTTTCGTCTTGAAGCGTACTACACGCAAAAAATAAAATAAAAATCCGCATTTGCCCCTAAGGGGGTCAAATCTCAAGGTTAAAGTTTGCCCCCTCCTAAAATGCACCCTATGCACGCCACCCATGTCTAAATTATAAAACTAGTTAATTACAATGTAATAATTACTAATCAATCGATAGAAGGTCATTGCACCTTACAGGGGCCTCAAATTACATCGAATTGCACATGCCTCAAAAAGTGCATTAAAAATGCATTAAAATTGACCTTAATTTACCTCCCACGCCCTCAAAATAAATGGTAGGAGGGTGTATAACCGCTCAAAATTTGCGTAACGGTCCCTACTACATGGGAAAAATACAAAAAAAAATCCACCTTGCCTCTAAGGGGGTCAAAAAAATTTATTTATGGTTGCAACAGGTAAAATGCACTTTATGCACTTTACTAAAATCGTCACCACGCCCCCCAAAAAAATCGTAGGAGGATGTTTGACCCCGCAAAATTTTCGTCTTGAAGCGTACTACACGCAAAAAATAAAATAAAAATCCGCATTTGCCCCTAAGGGGGTCAAATCTCAAGGTTAAAGTTTGCCCCCTCCTAAAATGCACCCTATGCACGCCACCCATGTCTAAATTATAAAACTAGTTAATTACAATGTAATAATTACTAATCAATCGATAGAAGGTAATTGCACCTTACAGGGGCCTCAAATTACATCGATTTGCACATGCCTCAAAAAATGCATTAAAAATGCATTAAAATTGACCTTAATTTACCTCCCACGCCCTCAAAATAAATGCTAGGGGGGTGTATAACCGCTCAAAATTTGCGTAACGGTCCCTACTACATGGGAAAAATACAAAAAAAAATCCACCTTGCCTCTAAGGGGGTCAAAAAAATTTATTTATGGTTGCAACAGGTAAAATGCACTTTATGCACTTTACTAAAATCGTCACCACGCCCCCAAAAAAAATCGTAGGAGGATGTTTGACCCCGCAAAATTTTCGTCTTGAAGCGTACTACACGCAAAAAATAAAATAAAAATCCGCATTTGCCCCTAAGGGGGTCAAATCTCAAGGTTAAAGTTTGCCCCCTCCTAAAATGCACCCTATGCACGCCACCCATGTCTAAATTATAAAACTAGTTAATTACAATGTAATAATTACTAATCAATCGATAGAAGGTCATTGCACCTTACAGGGGCCTCAAATTACATCGAATTGCACATGCCTCAAAAAGTGCATTAAAAATGCATTAAAATTGACCTTAATTTACCTCCCACGCCCTCAAAATAAATGGTAGGAGGGTGTATAACCGCTCAAAATTTGCGTAACGGTCCCTACTACATGGGAAAAATACAAAAAAAAATCCACCTTGCCTCTAAGGGGGTCAAAAAAATTTATTTATGGTTGCAACAGGTAAAATGCACTTTATGCACTTTACTAAAATCGTCACCACGCCCCCAAAAAAAATCGTAGGAGGATGTTTGACCCCGCAAAATTTTCGTCTTGAAGCGTACTACACGCAAAAAATAAAATAAAAATCCGCATTTGCCCCTAAGGGGGTCAAATCTCAAGGTTAAAGTTTGCCCCCTCCTAAAATGCACCCTATGCACGCCACCCATGTCTAAATTATAAAACTAGTTAATTACAATGTAATAATTACTAATCAATCGATAGAAGGTCATTGCACCTTACAGGGGCCTCAAATTACATCGAATTGCACATGCCTCAAAAAGTGCATTAAAAATGCATTAAAATTGACCTTAATTTACCTCCCACGCCCTCAAAATAAATGGTAGGAGGGTGTATAACCGCTCAAAATTTGCGTAACGGTCCCTACTACATGGGAAAAATACAAAAAAAATCCACCTTGCCTCTAAGGGGGTCAAAAAAATTTATTTATGGTTGCAACAGGTAAAATGCACTTTATGCACTTTACTAAAATCGTCACCACGCCCCCAAAAAAAATCGTAGGAGGATGTTTGACCCCGCAAAATTTTCGTCTTGAAGCGTACTACACGCAAAAAATAAAATAAAAATCCGCATTTGCCCCTAAGGGGGTCAAATCTCAAGGTTAAAGTTTGCCCCCTCCTAAAATGCACCCTATGCACGCCACCCATGTCTAAATTATAAAACTAGTTAATTACAATGTAATAATTACTAATCAATCGATAGAAGGTCATTGCACCTTACAGGGGCCTCAAATTACATCGAATTGCACATGCCTCAAAAAGTGCATTAAAAATGCATTAAAATTGACCTTAATTTACCTCCCACGCCCTCAAAATAAATGGTAGGAGGGTGTATAACCGCTCAAAATTTGCGTAACGGTCCCTACTACATGGGAAAAATACAAAAAAAATCCACCTTGCCTCTAAGGGGGTCAAAAAAATTTATTTATGGTTGCAACAGGTAAAATGCACTTTATGCACTTTACTAAAATCGTCACCACGCCCCCAAAAAAAATCGTAGGAGGATGTTTGACCCCGCAAAATTTTCGTCTTGAAGCGTACTACACGCAAAAAATAAAATAAAAATCCGCATTTGCCCCTAAGGGGGTCAAATCTCAAGGTTAAAGTTTGCCCCCTCCTAAAATGCACCCTATGCACGCCACCCATGTCTAAATTATAAAACTAGTTAATTACAATGTAATAATTACTAATCAATCGATAGAAGGTCATTGCACCTTACAGGGGCCTCAAATTACATCGAATTGCACATGCCTCAAAAAGTGCATTAAAAATGCATTAAAATTGACCTTAATTTACCTCCCACGCCCTCAAAATAAATGGTAGGAGGGTGTATAACCGCTCAAAATTTGCGTAACGGTCCCTACTACATGGGAAAAATACAAAAAAAAATCCACCTTGCCCCTAAGGGGGTCAAAAAAATTTATTTATGGTTGCAACAGGTAAAATGCACTTTATGCACTTTACTAAAATCGTCACCACGCCCCCAAAAAAAATCGTAGGAGGATGTTTGACCCCGCAAAATTTTCGTCTTGAAGCGTACTACACGCAAAAAATAAAATAAAAATCCGCCTTTGCCCCTAAGGGGGTCAAATCTCAAGGTTAAAGTTTGCCCCCTCCTAAAATGCACCCTATGCACGCCACCCATGTCTAAATTATAAAACTAGTTAAACTAGCTTTAGCTCCGATGACAATGCATTATGGTATACTGAATATACCTTTAGATCCATGGCGGCCGCCTCAGGATGGAGGATTAAAATATTCTTCACAACCCCTTTCACCTGGGTATCAAATGAAAGGGTATGATAAGTAGAACACCATAAGCAATATCGTATACTCAATACATCGTTTTGGTCCATGGCGCTCGTCTCAAGAGGGGGGATTACCATTTTCTTCACAACACCCGAGATATGGGCATCAAATGAAAGGGTATAATAAGTAAGGTATGATAAGTAAAACACCATAAGCAATATAGTAAACTCAACATATGGTTTGGTCCATGGCGGCCATCTCAAGAGGGCGTATTACCATTTTCTTTACAATCCTCCCGACATGGGTTTGAAATTAAAGGGCACCATAAGTAGATTGCAATAAGCTATGGCACCATAAGCAATATAGTATACTCAGTATATCGTTTGGTCCATGGCAGCCATCTCCAGAGGGCGGATTACCATTTTCTTCGCAACCCCCTCGACATGTGTACCAAATGAAAGAGTATGATAAGTAGAACACCATAAGCAATATAGTATACTCAATTTATCGTTTGGTCCATGGCGGTCATCTCAAGAGGGCGGATTACCATTTTCTTCACAACCCCCTCGACATGGGTATCTAATGAAAGGGCATTATAAGTAGAAAGCCATAGGCTAGGTCTTTAGATTCATGGCGGCCTCCTTAAGAGGGCGGGTTACCATTCTCTTCAGAACCCTTTCGACATGGGTATCAAATGAAAGGGTATGATAAGTAGATCACCATAAGCAATATGGTATACTCAGAACATCATTAGGTCCATGGCAGCCATCTCCAGAGGGCGGATTACCATTTTCTTCGCAACCCCCTCGACCTGTGCACCAAATGAAAGAGTATGATAAGTAGAACACCATAAGCAATATCGTATACTCAATATATCGTTTGGTCCATGGCGGTCATCTCAAGAGGGCGGATTACCATTTTCTTCACAACCCCCGCGACATGGGTATCAAATGAAAGGCATCTTAAGTCGAATACAATAAGCAATGTCGTTAGATCCATGGCAGCCTCCTCAAGAGGGCGGGTTACCATTCTCTTCAGAACCCTTTCGACATGGGTATCAAATGAAAGGGTATGATAAGTAGATCACCATAAGGAATATGGTATACTCAGAACATCATTAGGTCAATGGCGGGCATTTCAAGAGGGCGGATTACCATTTTCTTCGTAACCCCCTCGACATGGGTACAAAATGAAAGAGTATGATAAGTAGAACACCATAAGCAATATAGTATACTCAATTTATCGTTTGGTCTATGGCGGCTATTTCAAGAGGGCGGATTACCATTTTCTTAACAACACCGGAGCCATTGGTTGAGCATTTCCACTTTTCGCTTTTCAGACAACAGCGAAATCAAACCCACGTACACCAAAGCCATTTCTCTTAGTATTACAAATAAGCCATTACAAATGTACATCTTTGGTATTTAAAAACCATCGAAGAAATCAAAAATTCACTTCTCAGAGTATTTACTTGCAATTTCCCCTACTGAGTGGCTTTCCTATCTGTGTATGAGTATGTTTGTCAAATTTTGAAATCGATTTTAAATTAACGATTTTAGTCAAACGGGAAAAAGTTAATAACGCGATATCAGTGTGGTGTGTAGTGTGTGCTATAAAATAGAAAAAGTTGTGAAATATTACATAGGTAAGTGCTCATAATTTCCAGTTACAAATTTTATCACTATTATTTTTTATAGGTATTAATAGAGAATTCTTCATTGGTGACAATTTCTGGAGAAAATTTTTTGGAAATTATATAGGTAGGTACTCGTAGTTTTCTTAAAATGACTTACATATATAATTTATTCAAGAAAACTTCTCTTTTATCATTAAACAGAAAACTAGAAATTAGGCGATTAAGGAGGCATCTTCCATTTGATTTTAAATTAGTGTTGTCTGAGAAATCGCAAAGGAAAGGTTTTCGAAATTACTTACGGTTAGTATAGATAAAAAGGAGGATAATAGGTTTGGACAGAAACTGATTTAAGATTTGTTTCAAGCCTCACCAAATTTTAGAGGCAGGAGCCACCACTGTTGAAAATAGAACCAGAACAAGAAGAAAAGAAATTGTGTAGTAATATATAGGTAAGTGGTCCTAGTTTTCCCTTACATATGTCTAGCACTACGTATATTTTATTAGTATTAATAAAGAGTAGTCCATCAGAGACATATTAGACGATTAAGGAGGCATCTTCTATTTGATTTTAAATTAGTGTTATCCGAGAAATCCCAAAGTAAAGATTTTCGAAATTGCTTACGGTTAGTATAGATAAAAAGGAGGATAATAGGTTTGGACAGAAACTGATTTAAGATTTGTTTCAAGCCCCACCAAATTTTAGAGGCAGGAGCCACCACTGTTGAAAATAGAACCAGAACAAGAAGAAAAGAAATTGTGAAGTAATATATAGGTAGGTGCTCCTAGTTTTCCCTTATATATCTCTAGTACTACGTATATTTTATTAACATTAATAAAGAGTAGTCCATTAAAGACAATTTCTGCTATGGTCAAGCAGACAGCCACCCAAATCAAGCGACGTCTTGAGAAGGAGAAGCGTAAATGACAAGAGAAAATTCAACAGGAATCGGAAGCGGATAAGTCTGCAAGATTAGTTAAACGGCGTAGACGAGCTGAAGAACCTCCCGAAAAGCAGCCTAATGTCCATCGTGCAAATGCCAAGGAACTAATTGATCAAATCACCGCCAAAAACCGAGAAGAATGGAAGCGAATCGTGAATAGAGTTCGGGACCCAGCGGCACCGACAGCAGCGTATCCGTTGTGGGGACGTCCCGCTCGGACCGCTAGCTAACGGATCAAAGAAGAAGAAGAAGAATTGATCAAATCAGATCAATCGAGTCGGTGGATGCCCATTCTTCTCGAGTTGGCAATGACGCGCAACGACGTGCTCAAGCAAGAGCAAATGAAACAGCTGATGAGCATATCTCCCGGCTCAAAAGTCAAAGAATACGACAAGCTACACTGAGAGCGAATGAGACACCCGAAGAACGTATCTCTCTCCTTGCTAGTGACGCACGTTGTCATGCTCAAACAAGAGCGATTGAGACCACCAAATCAAATCTCTCGAATGGAACAAGATCGATTGAGAAAATCTGAATTAAGAGCTAGAGAGACAAGTCAGGAACGTGAAGCAAAACTACGATGTCACCGTGAAGCTTATGCTCAACGGGTAGCTCATGAGGCAGATTTTCACGCAACTATAAACATGTTTAGCGACAAGTGCTGTGATATCTACAAGAAAAAATGCTACGCTAATCAGGTAGTGAAATATCGTTTGATTTTGCCCAACCCATATTTGCCACCGGAACTTGTCACTAAAAATGATTTACTTCTTTGTCATCGATGCTATAAGCACTTGAAGAGCTCAAAGAGTCATGCTCCATCCAAGGCGTATTGGAATAACTTGATTCCCGGTGATGTTCCCCATGAAATTTCGGCACTAACTGAACCAGAACGACATTTGCTTCAGCGCATCATTCCGTATGTCAAAGTGATAAAATTTCCAGGCAGATTTGGTCAATACGGTTTCAAAGGGCATGCAACATTATTTGCTCTAGATATCTTTGAAGTCAGCGAAAAACTACCTGAAATACTTCCTCGATCGAGCACAGATGTAGGAATTGTTGTAGTGACGGAAACTCTAGAGAACTTGAATGCATCCAGAAATTATAATATTTCACCAGATCGTGTCTACAAGGCTCTTGATTGGCTTATAGCAAATAACCCATTGTACAAAGATGTACGAGTAAATCGATTTGCGCGATTAAATACGCAGGATGTTATCCGCGTAATTCCAGCTCAGACACATAGACGAAACGAACCTAATGGACAAGTTACTGATGCTCCAACTTACAATGACTACATGCGAATTAATAATTTATCGCGAATCGTACGTGCTTCTTGGCATCAAGGAAATGACGAAATATTTAAATCCGGACATGTTGGACACCAATGTTTCACCATCAGTACCGGCTTTAGGGGTGGGCGAACCCGGGCGATCGCCCGAGGGCGCCATGTCCTAGGGGCGCCGCCACGATCCAATAATGTGTTAATTCATTCCCGTGAAGATAGCTCAGAGCCTTCAAATAATTACCAAAAAGAAAAAAGCTCTCAAGACTAACAATAGTTCGGGATGTTTCAACTTCAGGAACCCAACAATCAGGCTCAACGGGTATCAGGACAACGAGCGAAGTAGTGAAGGACCACCTTCTAGTGGCACTAACCTATGCCAATTTTAGTAGCAGCACACTCCCGGACCTTCTCCGACATCAAGACCAAAATATCAGGGATATTCATGGAGTTCGTGATGAGGTAAGAGTCGTCAGAAGTGCCGCTGCTCCCTTTTGACTCCGGGGAGAGATATAACCAAAAGGGAGGGATGAAAGGGGAGAGATATTACCAAAATACCAAGGGCGAGGATCTGGCTCCCAAAAATGGAAGCAAAGCCAGACAAATTGCTGAGTAGCTTCAATGCCACAACCGGGACATCCCTATGGACAACTAAAATTTACTCAATGCCGGGCAACCCCAAAGAAATAGTAAAACACCGGTACTGCTACTCAACGACGAGTGCATAGAGTGGCTCGGAAGAGTTGATTATAAACTCCATTTTGGCCTAAGATAGGCATGGATAAAGGTTTCCAAAACGGCTTCATCTAACGAAGAGGCTGACTCCGATAAAGAGCTCTGTGAGCGCTTAGATGAACGAGCAGTCATCATGGTTGAGAGGAAATTGGCATCTATAAGCTCAGAAGCAGCGGTTGACAATGTAGAATAAACATGGCAGCAGGTGACCTGTATCATCCTCCAATCAGGTAAGTAGTGGTAGGTTGAAAACAGTATAGAAGAAATTTCTCCTCTTCGCTCTGAGAAACCTACACGACCCGCGCGATTTTAGCCCCTTTCCGCCCTCCATGGACAGATTCGAGAAAATGGATTTCATGCCGCTGTCACAAAGGAGGGAAGTGCTTATTTCGTGCTTGTTCGTGTCCGATAGAATCAAGTTCGATGCCATAGGCATATACAAATGTTTAAGGAATACCCTCATCGGACAGAATATGCAAAGAACGAGTCGGTCAAAAAATGTTGTATATGCTTCTCACCCAACAAAACAAAATCCTTTAAACAAAAAATTCTATACACGCCTCTCACAAAAAGCACATTCAACAATATATTAGGTGCATATTCTTTTTTAGTTCAAATTTGCCGTCGTATGCCCGTGTGAATAGCTCAGTTCTCCATTAAAACCTTACGTTTGGCCGTCCCAAACCCTTATGTACTCCCAAGTGGCCAGTGTTTGGTCGTTGTTATGCCAGCTTTTATTTTTACTCGGGTTATTGTATAATTTGTGCATAGGTAATCTACCGAAAAGAAATGTCTAAAAAGTTAAGGGCGCATAAAAATATTTCGCCCGGGGCGCCAAAATACCTAAAGCCGGCTCTGTTCACCATGGTTGTGGCAAATTTAATTCGTGCTGCTATCCTACCACCAAACCAATGGGATACAAATATTTTAAATGGCAACATGATTGAAGGAGATGGATTTTACGAATTCATTGATTTGGAAACTAGAAATCAACCAGGTGCTTTTCCAATTGATGACCGCGGCTATTTAGAAATAAGAAATCTTGATATTGTAAAAAATGGCATCCTCATGTTCGACAAGGAGTTTGTTATTGAATATGACGATTTGAATGCCGCCTTCGCTGGCAGTTTATGTGACAGGGAAAACGATGGAATTAGTTTCCTAAATCTTAGAGCTTCGATTAACTTATTGTTCGCCGGACATAATGTTGGAATTTTAATTGCTGCTGCTGGAACATATGGTCTCATGAATTATGATAACAAGTTTTATTTCACCGATTCCCATTCATGTGGACCAAAGGGAAAAAGCGAAGCACAAAATGGAAAAGCCTGTGTCATCGAATGCGATACTATTGACGAATTTCTACGTATTATCCGCCGAACTGTGCATTCAAATTCCGGTGCACAATTTTCAATTAACGCCATCAAAGTTGTCGTCAAAGAAGGAGTTGTACCAATGCAGCAACATTTAGAGTCACATCCGTTGATTCAGGTAGATGTAGAAGTTCCTATCAAAAATGAACTAGAACCACCACCATTAGAATCGCAACTCATTGCTGTGCAAACATCTGTAATGGCACCAATTGATCACGAGCAGCAAGATGTTAATGATGAATTTGTGGAAAGCAGGAACATCACCGAAATTGTTCGAAAAACTAAGGACAATATTGTGAATGTCAATCGAGAGTTGAAAGCCGAGGAATTTTCATGGTTCTATCTCTTTCCATATGGAAAAAATGGCTTAAATGAGGAGCGCCCGGTAACAATTACACCTTTAGATTATTTCCAGCACCGAATTCTTGGCTCGGATACTCGTTTCCAAAGAACAGACTATTTGTTTTATGCACTCTCGATGTTTGAATATCTTCGAGTGAAGTCAACAATCAATGCATGTGGTAGAGCTATACGAGGACAAGAAGGTGTTGTGCAGGACCTGCATTTACATTTAAAGAATCTCAGAGGAACGGCGTCATATTGGAGAACAGCTCATAACGAATTGATTGCATTTATACGTTGTCTTGGTCCACCCACTTGGTTTATTACTTTGAGCTGTAATGATTTGAATTGGCTTGACATGCGCAAAGCTCTTTTGATTGCAGATGGCAGACCCGATGTAGATCCCAGCCAATTAAGTCTTGGTGAAGTGCAGCGTTTGATTGAATCATATCCCGTTGTGTTGTGTCGACATTTTTCTCGCCGTGTCGATGCGTTCATGAAGCAGATCAAACAGAATGACAGTCTCCTTAGTGGAAAAGTTATCGATTTCTGGACACGAATTGAGTTTCAGAACCGCGGAAGTCCACATGTCCACCTTGTAGTATGGATTGAAAATGCTCCATCTTTTGAAACTCCAGAAGGACTCACTTACATCGACCAAGTGATCTCATGCCGCTTGCCAAGCGAAGAAGAAGATCAATATTTAAGGGCACTCATCACACGCAACCAAATTCATCATCATACCCATACATGTCAAAAGAACAACTTTGATACATGTCGATTTGCTTTTCCACGCAAGCCATGCCAACAAACTCGTATTGTGCCGCCGAGTTCAGACGAGTTCATTCGAAATGGAGGACGATTCTGCACTTTAAAACGGACAACGAATGAAAAATGGGTCAATAATTATAATCAGCAAATTCTCGGCTTCTGGAATGCCAATATGGACATACAACCATGCGGATCAAACGAATCTGTTGCTCACTACATCGCCAAATACATTTCAAAGACGGAACCAGCAGATGTAAATGAAAGTGTAGCTCAAGCGATTCGTCAAATTCGTCGCGATGAAAATAACATTGGGAAAAAGCTCTTTAAATCATGCATGCGGATTTTGAAGGAGCGACAAGTTTCCGCATCAGAATGTGTTTATCGACTCTGCCACCTTCCACTTCGTTCTAGTTCAAGAAAGTGTGTGTTCTTGAATACAAGAAAGCCTGATCAACGATATAAAGTGCTGAGATTTCAGGATAATCAGGCAATTGGACTTTGTTCAAACATATTTGAGCGATATGTAAATCGTCCAAGGCAACAAGAGCAGAGTTTTGATTTTCAAAATATGTGCCTACTTGAATTTGCGATGAAATTTGAGCCATTTTATAAAACTAAATCGGGAGATAATGAAGAAAGCATTGATGCAGAAGAGAAAGAGCCGCCAACAAGACGAAGGCTCATCAGGCTGGCAAACAACACTAAAATGGTAATAAGAAATGTTCCAGCTGTTGTACGAGTGCCATTCTTTCAAATGCAGACGGATCCGGGAAATTATTTCTATAGCCTGCTCGTACAATATGTACCATTTTACTCGGAGGATGAATTAATTGATGAGCATAATAATGCACGTGAGGCTTTTCTTGCTCGAGAAGACCAATTGAAACGAACAAATGCATACCTCGAAATACATCGTGCAATGGATAGACAACTTGAAATTGCATTCAATCAAGCACATGCTTTCAATCTTCTTGAAAATCCAGAAGAAATTGTTGAGGCAGAGCTTGAAGATGAGCTTATTGAAAATGCTATGACAAACAGTTCCAAAATGTGTGTGCTGCAATGAATTTCCAACAGCGAGAATTATTCAACACCATTACTCGCAGAATCGAGGACCAAATGAATGGAAGTCTGAGTCGCATTAGAATGTTTGTCACCGGAGGTGCTGGAGTTGGCAAAACATTCACATTCAATGCACTAAAAGAACAGGTCAATCGCTGCTATGGTAAGAAAGCAGTTCAAATTGCCGCATTGACCGGTGTAGCGGCACGACTTGTTGGTGGAACAACGCCTCACACATTATTGAAATTACCAGTTGAGAAAGACGGAAGAATAGTAGGAAATTTGGCACCGCTTACTGGTAACTATTTGAAGGTCTTGCGAAATCAGTGGAAGTGTGGCATCTTATGTCTTGTCGTGAGTAGTACTGTTGTGTAGTGCTCCGTGATTTCAACTGTTTTTGTGTGTTTAGATCAGTCCATTCCTTTTTTTTGTCTCATTTAAAATAAACAATTTATTATTTGTTATAATGGCTGATAAAATTAAAATTGGTGGTAAGTTGCCGCACAAGAAAAACACTACAAATCAAATGCCATCACCTGTGCTAACCAGAAGCACCACTCGAGTAATGTCAGAAAGCGGGCAAGATGGTGATAATTCTTTTGAGGAGCTTCTCAAAGCTTTCGAGTGTCGATTTTCCAGTAAATTTGATGATTTATCCAATCAGTTGCAAAAAACCGAATTGCAATTAATTAATTATTCGGCCTCTTTTAATGCCATGACTGAACGCCTGGATTCCATGGAGCGGCGCCTAACGGAAAGCCTCAAGTCGATCTCCGACAGCTGTGAAAATCAGCTGAGAGTTATCAACAAGTCCGTCGAATCACTACAGCAACGAGTCTCCAAGGCAGAACAGCTGATAGCGGACTTCTCGACTGATGTGAAGCTCACAAACAACCTACTCGCTTCAACTAAGTCTGGCGTGGATGACCTGCATCGTCATCAGAGGTTGAGTGACGTGATTGTTCGAGGAATCCCCATTAAACCCGATGATAATCCACTCAAATTTATTAAAAACATTGCTGCGAAAGTGGACCATCAACTGTCTCCCTACGTTGATGCTTTCCGACTGAAGCGGGGCAAAAGCAGTAGCAGGGACATTCCAATCGTCGTAAAATTATCCAGCGAGCGTGAAGCCAAGGCTTTCATGTCTGCGCTGAGAAAATCAAAAAAATATAAATTCCCTCTTAATGAACTGGAGGGCTTTACAGCCAACTCTCCTGTTCACATTAATGAGAGCCTATCGCCACAAAACAATGAATTACTGCGAGCAGCCTTGGAATTACGCAAAATGGGGATTTTGGCTGCGGTGTATACCCGGGATGGCCTAGTAAATATTAAACGCACTAGAGATGACTGCCCGATTGTTGTGCGTGATCTATCTGAACTGGAGTCCATCGAAACATTGGAGTCGCGGAGTGTCAGCATTTGATTCTACTGATTAATATTATTATTTTCATTTTTAATATTTTCTATTTTTTTTTTCTCCTCTCTCTTTTATTTAATATTTGCAATTTCTTTTTCTTTTATTTTTATTATTTTGCTTTGTTTTATTGTTTTTGTTATGTTTTGCTTTAATTTTATTTACATTTTATTTTATGTTTCCTTTTTTATGCTAGCTTTAAGTATTTCGCCTAGTCTTCTTCTTCTATTTTTCTTCTTTCTTCCTAATTTTTCACCTTTTCTTTATTTTCTTTTTCCATGTGTGTTTTGGCTTCTGTGGCTCTGCTGCTCATTTTTTAATGATGAACTCCCCTGATAGAGTGTACAATGAGGGAACGCTACTAAATATTCTTTGCTCCTCCTCCCCAGGGCTGAATATATGTACCTTCAATGCAAGAAGTTTGAGGAATAAAATAGATGAACTGAGATACATTTTTGATAACACTAAATTGAATGTTATTGTAGTCAATGAGACGTGGCTTAAACCAGAAATCCCAACTTCTTACGTCTCCTTGCCTACTTTTTCTTTGCATCGAAATGATCGCTTGGGTCGTACTGGGGGTGGTGTTGCTATTTATGTCACCTCCTCTCTCTCCTCAAAAGTAGTGGGCCAGTCCACTGGCTCACAATTTGAATTTATCGCAGTAGAAATAAAATCATCCCATGACAAATGTGTTATTATAAGTGTCTACTGTCCACCTAATGTGTTTACTCCTGATGTTGCTGGTAACTTTTTTGATCTTGTCTCTAGGCTTTCCCGTCATTACGATAATATAATTGCTGCTGGTGACTTTAATGTTGATTTACTGAAGGCTAATGAACGTGCGAATACACTCAAGTACTTCTTGGGGTCATTGGATCTACGCATTCTAAATCAACTGCCCACATTTTTAAACTGCCATAATCCATCGCTCCTTGATGTACTCACTGCTACCTCCACCAACTCAGTATTAAAACATAACCAAATTTCTCCCCCCAGCTTCTTTGATCACGATATTCTCTTCCTCTCGCTTCGTTTTACTTTTTACCCTTCCTCCTCCTTGCCTGCCTTTTCTTCGTATCATGACTTCAATAACATCAATTTTACTCGCCTTTCTGAAGCTTCTTCGTCTATACCTTGGGCAGATATCTATAATACAACCTGCGTAGACACCAAAGTCGATCTGTTTAATTCTCTCACTCAGTCTCTAATTAATCAATGTGTCCCTTTAGTTACAAGAAGACGTTGTAAAACTCCATCTTGTCCTTGGTTTTCTTACGAAATTCGCAACTTGATTGTTGAGCGTGAGTTCTTGTATAGACGTTATCGCAGAACGAGGATCCTGAGCTACCTTCGTGAATACAAAAATCTTCGCAATTTAATCAATAACAAAGTCAAATCGGCCAAGCGTGAATTTTACTCCCGGAAACTCGATCCTGCCCTGTCCACTAAGCAACTTTGGTCTAATCTCCGTTCTCTAGGCATTCATTCCTCTGAGCTTAACTCTTATGATGTAGATGTAAACTTACTCAATACATCCTTCATTCAATCCCCTCCCAATTCCTCATCGTCTTCCTCTTCTTATTCCCCTTTCTCCAATGCTCTATGTTTTGATGGTTTTAATTTTCGTTGTGTTGACTCACGTGAAGTACTTGGAATACTGCTTTCCATTTCGTCCAACAGCATTGGCTATGATGGAATTTCTCCTCGCTTTCTTAAGATTCTCTCCCCTTTAATTGTTGAAATTATCACGCATATTCTTAATTATTGCCTGACAACCTCCCAAGTCCCTTTACTATGGAAAAAAGCCTTAGTGACTCCTGTACCTAAAAAGCCCTCTCCTGCTGATCTGTCTGATTTTCGACCTATTAGTATTCTTCCCTTTCTAGCTAAAGTCTTTGAGAAAATTGTATTCACTCAAGTCATTCGATATCTTGATTCTAATAATTTCGTTTCTAATCTCCAATCTGGCTTCCGTAAATCCCACAGTTGCGAAACTGCTATACTGAAGGTAACGACTGATCTTCGTTCCGCTCTTGATCGAGGTGATATTGCAGTACTAGTTCTTCTTGATTTTTCCAAGGCGTTTGACTCTGTGGTTCACTCGCATCTCCTTCATAAACTTAGTCAACGGTATCACTTCTCTTCTTCTTCTGTTCGTCTTTTTTCTTCTCTTCTCTCTGATAGGTTTCAGTGTGTTCGGCACAATAATGTGATATCCTCTTTCCTTAGAGTACCTGCAGGTGTGCCTCAGGGTTCGGTTCTTGGTCCTTTGTTTTTCTCCCTTTATATTAATGATCTTCCATCCGTTATCCGTCACTGCTCTTTTCATCTCTATGCTGATGACCTTCAGCTATATATCTCGTGTCCGCCTCATCAGATTGAGTACTGTGTCTCTAAACTCAATGAAACCCTATCTCAAATTAATGAGTGGAGTTCTAGTAATTTCCTTAAACTAAATCCAATTAAATCACAAGTCCTTTTCCTTAGTCGTTGCTCGCTTCCCCTGGATGGTTTCCCGCCTATTTTACTTGATAATGTTCCTCTACCAATTGTTGAATGTGCCAAAAACCTGGGTATTGTTGTCAATTCCAAACTTTCCTGCTGTAATCATGTCTCGCTGATGCTCTCTAAAATCTATGGCACCCTTCGTAAATTGCGGCTACATGGAAGTCTGTTATCTTTGCCTATTCGAGCTAAACTCATCAAATCACTTGTTGTTCCTCATTTTCTGTATGGCTCGTTGGTGTATATTTCCTTCGACTCATCCTGCCGTCAGCGTCTTAAAGTGGCATTTAATGATTGCATTAGGTTCATTTTTCATATGAGAAGGTCTGATCATGTGTCGGGTGTCCAAAATTCCCTACTGGGTTGTGACCTCTTGAAATTCCTTGATCTCATGGCTCTACTTCTCTTGCATAAGGTCTTTTATTCCAAAAGTCCCTGCTACCTTTCTGACTTCCTTGTTCCTCTGCAATCCTTGAGATCCATCAAATTCCTAATTCCTGCCCACACTTCCCTAATTGGTAGTCGTTCCTTCTTTGTATATACTCTTAGAATCTGGAATAATCTTCCTAGTCATATTCAGAGGATGAGCACGGCCACAGTATTCAAAAAACATGCATCTATTTTTCTATCTTCTTCGTCTCACTAGCTTTCTTTATCTACCGTTCTTCACTTTCCTACTTCATTCTTTTTACTTTATTCTATATTTCATTCTTAATTTTCTTCTTCTTTTATTTTTGCCTTAATTTTATTTTAATTTTAGTCTTAATGTAATTGTAATTTAATTTAATTGTAATTTTTAAATCTAATTTTAAGTTTTTTCCTTTGTAAATCCTTCTGTTGTTGTAATTCTTGTATGTACTCTAAAAGATGTGAATCTTGTGTACTGGCCAAAAATAAATTATTATTATTATTATTATTATTATTATTATTATTATTATTATTATTATTATTATTATTATTATTATTATTATTATTATATCGAATTCGTGTTCATTGATGAGATTTCCATGGTTTCATACGAAATGCTGTGCATGATCGATTCGAGATTGCGGCAACTGAAAAAAAAGGAAAATGAACCATTCGGTGCCATCAACATTATGGTTTTTGGAGATTTCTTTCAGTTGCCACCTATCCGAGGTGCTCAGGCTTTCCACCAGCCTACAAGATTTATTCCAGCACTTCATTTGTGGAGACTTTTCAGCCTTGTGGAGTTGACGGAGAATATGCGACAACAAGGCGACACAACATTTTCGGATCTTCTGAATGCTCTACGCGTAGGTGAACTGAAGGCCCCACATTTTGGTATACTGATGTCAAAAATGTTGATAGAGCCATCTGGCGATTTTGATTTCCATAGAGCAATTCGCATATATCCAACTCGTGCACAAGTTGATGCACACAACACCGCTGTCCTTGAACGATATCGAGCCCAAGGAGTGCGAATTTTCAGAATTCGGGCTCAGGATGTGCTGGTGAATGCGACAAGAAATGCCGACAATATAAACATGGACAACATTGTGTCAGGCGATATCAACAAGACTGGAGGATTACAAAAGGAGTTGGATATTTTCAACGGAGCGAGAGTGATGCTTCGCTCAAATATTAATATAGAGCAAGGACTTGTGAATGATGCAATGGGCAATATCACTGAAATTTCTTGGCCTTTATTCCGTCGTGATCAGATGTACGATACCGACATTCCATCTGTTCGTATTGACTTCGGCAGAGATGGAATTCATTTGATCAAGTCGAAAACAATACAGTTTCCGGCACTACGAAACTATGGAACAATAGAACGAACACAGCTCCCATTAATACTGTGCTGGGCCTGCACAGTCCATCAGCATTATTTGCCAAAGGACAGGCATATGTCGCATTAAGTCGTGTCAGAACATTGGAAGGGTTAAGAATAGAGGAGCTCGATTGTTCAAAACTCACAGGCAAGACACCGTGCAATGAAGATGCATTGAAAGAGATGGACAGAATGCGAAAACTAGGACTTCCAGCAACATAAGTGGATCATATTTTTTTATAAATGAAATTGGTAACCAAAAAAGATCTGGTATTAATTTGTTTCAGAATGTTCGTTCATTTTCTACTTTTTAGTACTTGTGAGTAAAGCAGAGAAGGAAAACCAATTTTTGACGATATTTCATTTATGTATATAAAAAAAAAATTATAAATAGAAGAATTTACAACATAATGGAAATTAATACGGTAAATCTTTTAAAGCAAAATGAAATGTAAAAGTTTTAGATAATTACGACTGAAATTTAATTTATAGACGGCTAACATAAACAGGTGGATTGCCTAATTCTTTATAACAACCTCGACAAGGGAATCAAATGAAAGGAAATGTAATGTAGAATAAAATAAGCTATGTGACGTAGTTCAAAATTTAATAAGGACACCAGTTACATAATGGAAATTAATACGGTAAATTTTTTAAAGTAAAATGAAAGATAAAAGTTTTAGATAATTACGACTGAAATTTAATTTATAGATGTTTTGATATGAAGAAAGCAGTTAAATACAATCAAAAGCCATCTAAGCGCTTTTCAGTAAGTCAAAAATTTAACTCCGCCGTCGCCTGGTCCCAAGTCCAGGGTGTGAAAGGAGGAGGGTTGTCGACCTGCCGAACTGATCGTAAAAACTAGGCAAGAAACCGCATTTTTCAAAGCGGCACCGACAGCAGCGTATCCGTTGCGGGGCCGTCCCGCTCGGACCGCCAGCTAACGGATCAAAGAAGAAGAAGAAGAAGTCAAAAATAATATGAGACAATCCCCAAATGGCGATTTTGGACAAGTGAATTTCAATTCCGTAACTACAGGTACAGGTACATTTACTCGCATGTAAGAGCAAGAGTAGTTGCGAGTACTCACGGGTGGAAATGATCAGAAAAGAGACGCAGCTATTATTGAAATAAAAATCATATAAAATAAATTTAGCTTACTTCTTCATTTTAATTTTCCGGAATTTCAAAATTAATCAAATTGGTATATTTTATTAGTAGATTTAGGTAACAATTTTCCGCATATATCGGTCATAATATAATCGAGATGTTCAAAATTGATTGCAAAATGTCACACCCATGACTAAAAAGCAGAAAATAATTATTTAAATAAAAAAAACTTTTTTCCTGAAAATTTGTGATTGTGAATTTGTAATAGCTATGAAAATATTTGTAAGATTTTAAACGAAAAAACGTGGCGCCTACATGATTGATGCGAATGATTTCTCAATCCAGCTACTCTACCCTCTTTACTATTGTCTATAGCAGGGGTTTTCAACCTCGAGCCCGCGGGCGCATTTGTACCCACGGAGATAATTAATTGTGCCCGCGACAAAGTGCTTAATACGAAAAAAAAACTTAAAAATAAAAAAAATTAAAATTAACTTAAAAATAAAAAAAATTTAAAATCTTGCTAGATGTAGTGAAATTCGCTAAATTGGCTACACTAAAATTTGTCTAATCCACCAAGCCAATTGGGCAGTGACTCTGTCGGTTAGGTTCAACGATTTGGTCGCATTTTTATTGTTTTTCTCGATAAGTAGCTAATAAAGGCCATAATATTTAATTTTGTTTTCTTTTTTAAATCCGACTTGTGCCCGCCAGTTTGTTTTGCAATCTCGAATGCGCCCTCACCACAGAAAAGTTGGGAACCCCTGGTCTATAGCATGCGCCCCACGTTTTTTCGTTTAAAATCTTACAAATATTTTCTTAGCTATTACAAATTCACAATCACAAATTTTCAGGACTATCTGTATGGTGTTAGGAATATGTTTGAGGTTCTAAATCTGTATGAGGCTAGGAGAAATTATTTTATACTTTTTAGTTTGTTATAAAAACGTGCTATATTAAAAAGTTTTTTTTTTATCTAAATAATTTTCTTCACTCAATATACAATAAACGAGAATTTATATTTTAAGAGTCAAAAACAAATTTCGAAGTAAATTTGCGAGAGTAAATTTAGTTCTTACTCGAAACCAGACCATTACCAGAAACGAAATCAAGAAAACAAAGAGAATACGGTGGATACGGAAAATTTCTCTATCTTCGACTTCTCATAACCCACTGTTCGGCTCCAAAGAAGTTTTTTTTTTTATGTGAAAGACTAGAGTCTCAGGAAACGCCCTTTATACTGTGTCGACAATCTATCTATTTTCTTCATATAGAGTGCAATGTCGAACAGCAGCTCTAGTCAGGGAAGGAAGGAGCTGTCACAACCTACCAGAGATAGTTTTGAGTCCACCTACTCCCAACCATTACTGTCGCGACTTTGACATCAGGGCATCGAGAAACAACTCGCTGGAGTGTTATGCCTCCTGAAACGAGTTGAATCTCATCAACCAACCGATTACATACGCTTTGGAGGAGCGGGGAAGGGCTAAGGAAGGCTATGACAGAAGGAATCAGGAATGTAAAGAGGGAAGAAGAAAGAAGGAAAGTTATATAGATGAGAAAGTGGAAAAGGTGAAAGACCGTGGGGCTGGCCGGGATTCGAACCCGGGACCTCTGGGATAGTAGTCATGTGCCTTACCTCTAGACTACCGAGGCCCCCTGCGTCTAGCTTAGCTTTTGAGGGTACTGTATCAACGCAAATCTTTGCGTGAATGGAGCTCAATCAAATTGAATGTGTTGGAGTTTTCACATTGATTTTCTGAGGCAAAGAAGCTGACATTTTCTATACAAAAATCTGTACATTGCATACTTAGTGTTTCCAGTGGAGGAAATATATTGAGATTTTTCCTCTGATTAATCTTGAAATATGTATATTTCAATTAATTTTTATGAAGTTGCCTATTTGGTCAAGGGAAGCAGTGCTTCCTTTGCTTCCAAAGAGGAACCGCCACTGTCCTCACATTAAAACGGTTTGTGTATGATGCAGGTATTACACCAAGCATTCACGAAAGAGAGGCATCGTGTAACACTTGTGATGCATGTGTAGTTGTCCAATATATGCGAATGAGAATTTGAAGATGTTATACTTATGTTAGTGTGATGAATGCGAGTAAGGAAAAAAAAACCCTGTTAAACCGCTTTGTGTATGTGGATAATAAAAATACTGGTGGATAGTGCACCTTAGGTGATACGCCGTCTTTCTGCCTATACTCGCTCTAACATTCTCGAGTATACGAAGTCTTTATAAATGCGTTCGTTTTCGATTTCAGTATAAATATCGGTTGCCTTTGCTACATAGAAGCATTCGCGGCTTGTTTGTAACATACAATTATTTTGCTTACGGTTCTAGTTACTATTAATTGTTTTTTGTGCAATTCCTTATCTCATAAGTCAGGGTTCAGGCGGAATGTTAGTCAGTCACTCTTTTTGTATGGCTTACAAACGGAAGAAACTGCTCAGAAAAAAGAGTATTAATGTTTGTTAGTTGTTGTGTAAAAAAATACTTCAACAACCCCTACTGGGAACATAAAGACAGTATGAGAGGGGATAATCTAGCTATGATTTAGTAGAAGTTGGAGGTCAACGGCCTACATTATAATGTCGTTGTTATAAAAATTTTGTTTTTTTTGTCGTGTCCGACAACTTTGACTCGTCGTACAGCGAAATCGGCAAACAAATTTTGTCGGACACGTATACCATGTAATGCCACATATTTTTCTTAAGCAATCCTGAAAAAATCAGATGGTTATTAATAAATTTTTGGAAGCTCATAACTTAGCAGGTTTGGGTTGGTAGACATCCTTAACGGTCCAACATTTTTGTCGGACAAGTACTGTTTCGCTCGTATCATCGCCATCTCATGCGACTATGATTGGTAAAAAAACAGTACCTATAAATTTTTTGGGCACCATAAAAAGGTTGACCTTCGAGCAACCTGGAGGAAAAAATCCGCGGTTTCATAAATTTTTGCAGAGCAAAAGATGGTAGACTAGGTGTCCTTAAACCATACAAAAAGTTTTAAGAGATTATGTATACATTTTTTTTTGTTCTTCTCTCTACATTTCGACCGATTCGGATGATTTTTTTTTGCAGTGTTCGTAATTGTCAGGGCAAGGTTTGCATTAAAGAAAATATTTGGAAAATACATAATTAGCGCGGCGCTTTGGGATATTAAAGCAATCCTTTAAAAAAAAGAAAAAATAGACGTGACTTAAAAATAGCGTAGACATTTTGCGATATTACTGTTGTGTTATCGGTGGTGTATTTGGGATTATAAATATTGTATTTTATAAATATTGTAGACGGAGGGCCAAGGTCTCCCAGACCTACGTCAAAATATAAAGGCTTTTCTGTGTCTTGGTACTTCTTCTTCTTTAACGGCTCTACAACCGGGATCCGGTCCTGGCCTCGCGCAACTGTTCTCTCCACCGGTCCCGATTCTGAGCCGATGTCATCCAGTTTGGCATCCCTAAACTCTGAGCGTCCTGGTCCACGCCATCCTTCCAGCGAAGGTTGGGCCTCCCTTGCTGTCGCACCCCACAGGTCTTACCGCAGAGAACTTTCCGAGCAGGTTCATCTTCACTCATACGAGCTAGATGCCCTGCCCACCGGAGCCTACCGAGCTTTATTTTCTTCACCACATCTATGTCGCGATAGCGCTCGTAGATCTCGTCATTGTAGAGTCTCCGGAATCGTCCTTCCTCACATACGGGGCCAACAATCCGCCGAAGTATTTTCCTCTCAAACACGCCCAAGAGGTTTGAGTGCTTTTTGCTAAGCACCCACGTTTCGGATGCATATGTGAGAACGGGTAAGACCATCGTCTTATATAGTAAAAGTTTAGACGTTATGGTTAGATATTTGGATTTGAAGAGCCTTGACAGACTATAGTAGGCTTTGTTGGCTTTTAGCAGTCGTGCGCGTATTTCTGGTTCCATGCTATTGTCGGCTGCTACTATTGACCCAAGGTAGGTAAATGATTTTACCACGTCAAACTCGTGTTCCTCTACCTTGATTGTGGGACGAATGTAAGGTGTTCTTCCAAACGAGGCCACCATGTACTTTGTTTTGCTTTCGTTAATGTGCAGTCCCAGATTTCCTGCCGCTTGCTAAATCTGAGTGAAAGCTTCTTGTACAGCTGTTGTTGTTCTTCCAATGATGTCAATGTCGTCTGCGTAAGCCAGTAATTGGGTGGACTTGTGGAGGATTGTACCCCTTGATGTCACGCCCGAATCTCAGATCACTTTCTCCAACGCCAGGTTGAAAAGGAGGCCGGCCAGACCGTCCCCTTGTTGGAGTCCATTATAGATGTTGATTGGTCTGGACAGTGTTCCGGATACCTTTACTTGGCTTGACACATTGATCATGGTCAGCCTACATAGTCTTTTCAGTTTGTTGGGGATGCCGAACTCTCTCATGGCTTTGTAGAGTTCTACACTGGCTATGCTATCATAGGCGGCTTTAAAGTCTATGAAGAGGTGTTGAATTGAGTTTTGAAACTCTAGACATTTTTCCATAGCCTGCCTGAAGGTGAAAATCTGATCAGTCGTTGATTTGCCTGGGCTGAAGCCACACTGGTAATGGCCTATGATGTTTCTGGCGTATGGGGCCATCCTGTTTTGTAGGATAGCGGAGAATATCTTATACACGGTACTCAACAACGTTATACCGCGATAATTAGTGCACGCTGTGATATCTCCTTTTTTGTGTACCGGACAGAGGATGCCTTTTCTCCAGTCTTCTGGCATCACTTCCTGCTCCCATAGTTGCACAATTAATTCATGAGTCTTGTTACTACTGTAGCTAAAAACACTCAGGATTACAAATCTTGACTAGTGGTGCGTTAGGCCGGTATCACGTGTAGAAAATTCAGCTAACAACTATTTTATGACAGTATTTGAAAGGCCAGACCAATCCAAAGCGTGTGTGTTCCTATTTAAAGTGGTTTAAATTTGTAAGGTCATCATATCCCCCAATTTTGAGCGGTTTGACTTGATAAAATAAAAGAATAGAACTGAATGTATGGTTACTGACGTGTAAGGTTATTGCACCTGAATGCGTGAGTCAAGAGTTCATTCACCAATTTTTAATTTTCGTTGGTTATTGCTGACGTTGCAGATCGACCCGTGCAGGTGAATGAGCTTTTGATTCAGCATTTTAATTTATTAATTGTTTTTCATAACATAATTAATTGTTTTTCAGAACTTAGGAATTGGCCTAAATCTTAATATTTGCCTCGATTCCCAGATCCGCGCGGTGCGGAAGTGAGTGCGGATTTGACACTTTGCGATTCTCAAATCCGCAACCGCGAATCTCTCTTTGACATTTTCCGCGCTGTAAAAGTGTGATCCGCAACAAATTTTCTGCGGATTTGAACGACAAATGCGCCTAAGATAATCCGACATAGCATATTTCATTATCGCGTGAGTCTTCACTCCGAAATTTCGATTTAAATGAATCCGCGACTGCGGATTTGAGAATCGCAAAGGGTCAAATCCGCACTCACTTCCGCTCCGCCGGATCTGGGAATCGAGGCCATGTGATGTTTTATATGTGCTGCGCACATTCTCCTCCGTCGAAATTGAGAGACGATATATCGCAAGAGAAGTCGTCGTCCTTGATTTTCTGCGACCTTCTAGGAGCTGGCTGCGAACGCCTGTCCCTCGGTGTTTTGCTCTGAATCCTTAGAACCCCCTTCTTCTTATACTTGCAGTATACCAGTATGAGGATGACAATGGTAACCAGCGTATACATGCTGAAGTAATGATGTAGGTGGTGGTGGTTTAAGGTTGGCAGATCGTTGATATGTTGTTGCTGTTTCTTGAGTACACCGCGTAACTCGTCTAGATCCAGGTTGTCCACCTCCTTGACGATCTGTGGTGCGAAGGATACATTTCCTTCCCTCATCTTGTAGGTTAGATTAAGATGAGCAGAAATTACTTGTGTTTCAGGTATGAATGATGTTCTGAGCCTTCCCGTGACCTTGTTGTCGGCTTGTATAGACAGCGTCGGGTGATTGATCATGCACGTTGGTTGAAGTTGGATAATACCAGACTCACTAAGGGTTAGCGGGTGCACAGCTTCACGACAAATTATATCGAAGTGAGTTTCTTCATCCATGATGAATATCCATGTACTTGGTGCACTTAGTTTGATGAACATCTTCTTCGGATTCGTACTTCTGAGACGGCATTTAGGTGACAGTTGTTTCTGGTTACTAAGTAGACTGATCTCACAGCGGCTTTGATTCGAGCTTGTGGTGAAAATTGGCTGTTTCAGATGGCAGGTTAACTGATGGATCGCGTTTAGTTGACATGCACTTAGCTCCTGCTCAGTCATCGGACTGAAGCGGTCTCTGTGATGATTTACAGCTAAATAAGTAGTTGACAACTGGATAGAGATAAATTTGTCCGAGCGATGTACAGGAATCGGTATTAATTTATATAAACGATACGATTCCAATTTTAACAATGGAATTCGAATGTCAAACAAAACCCTTGTTTCCGTTATTCTCATTCGCACATGCATTATGTTGTATATTTCTAATAACGAGGATGATCCGCCTTCTCCAGGCAGTCTTACGTCCTGCGGTAGGTGCTCTCGGATGAATTTGATCTGCTCGGTGAGCTGCGATGGTGTTAACAGTAATGTGTTGAGACGTCCGTGTTTGGTATCTGTTACAATCGATAGGATGTTTCTTTGTATCTGCTGGAAGCTTATTATGTTTAGCGTAATCAGAATGGCAGCAGACCTGAATGTTTGAGATACCATGAGCGTTTGTTGAGAATCATTCATAGCGTTGGTAATTGCTTCGAAATGACGTTCGACTGTGTGGAACTGATTCTGTATAGTGTCGTGATTCTTCTTGAAGACATTTAGAGAACTCTCTATAATTGTAGTTTGATTTCTCAGGAGTTCGCGGAGAAGTGTTTCGTTTTCATTTATACCATTGATTTGTTCTTCAAGGTTTCTAGCGTATTCCTGGTCAAGAATTCCGAATAATTTATTTGCTATAGTTCCAACTATTTCTAATGGAGCTCTCTTACTTCGAGTCGTTGTCTTCTCATTTTGTTGATAAAGAACTTCGTTTATATGTTCTGATTCCAGAATGTGGTGGTGTAGTTGTCTAATTGTGGCACTACATAACTGTTGAAATATATCTTCCTTTACCGGCCCATTGCGTAGTTCTGAGAGTCTTCTTACGGATGAATTCCGCTGAATTCCTTCCAATAGGTGGAGAGGTCGTAATATACTAGTAGGTTCCATTCGCTTGTATATAAAGTCAGCTGTCCTACGTCATCGAAGTAGATCCCTTCTTGGTTCTTGAATATTGTTATGTTGTACGGCGATCGTGCATCCTCCCCACCGACTATGAGGAAGAATAACGCCAAAATCATCAAGTAAGCGATGCTGTTTGTGTTGAAAGTTCTTGCGGGAGCTGATGTAGGCGTTCTTTCGTTGCGTTTGGGCTGCTTTTTGTGGTCTTGTGTTAGGGGCTCTTGGCTTGATCGTTTTCGGGTATCTTGCTTCCCTGTTCGTTCAGTTATCATATCTTTGTTATGTGGTTCGTTGGTCTCGTTGTCATCTTGCCCGATAGGCGATGTTGCGACTTCCACATCAATATTTGCTTCCTTCTTGTTATCGCTTACTGGAAGCAATGAGAGCTTGGTTATCGGCCTGCGCATTTTGCCATTTTTAGTCTGTAACGTCACAACTCGCGTTAATCCATCTGCACCTGGATGTATCTCTATCACTCGACCCAACGCCCAGCGGGATGGTGGGAGCTGTTCGTCTTTAATGAGAACGAGATTCCCTTCTTAGTCCAGTAAATAGGTACTTTTTCTTTGCAAAAAATACCGCACGCGATTTTTTTTACCAAATGTTTTGACATATTTTTATGAGCTTAAATTCAAAATGTCGTCATCCCCACCCTTATGCTTCACTTACAATAAAGGGAAACGCGTTTAATTCTATATCTCAGAAACTATGCATTTTACGACAAAAATGTATATAATCTTTTTTGTAGATAATTAAGTGATTTAACTTTTTTGTTCAGATTTTTTTTTTGTAAAGTCAATATGTTCGGAGTTATAGCGCTTCAAACTTTATATATCACTTTCTTTGCACTATATTTCGTTAACGGTTAGCCCGCCATAAAAAAGTCTTTCCTAAGACTTATAGAACACACGATTATCTATAATTTTTGCTTTTATCATTTTTACATAGGGCTAATATTTCACGAGTTATAGCATGATTCAATTTGCGTCATCAACGTACACATTTCCTCATATGTATGTCAATCTCGCTTCTCCTACTTCTCTTCGCATATGACGCTTGATTGATTTAACACCAGCCTCCCATAAGCCGGGGCCTCGGTAGTCTAGGGGTAAGGCGCCTGACTACAATCCCCAGAGGTCCCGGGTTCGATTCCCGGCGGTGCCACGGTCCTAGCCTTTCCCGATTTCCCGCCTACATAACTTTCCTTCTTTCTTCTTCCCTCTTTGCATTCCTGATTCCTCCTGTCATAGCCTTCACTAGTTCTCTTCCCCGCTCCACCAAGCGCATGTCATCGGTTGGTTGATGAGATTCAACTCGTTTCAGGAGGCATAACACTCCAGCGAGTTGTTCTCGATGCCCCGATGTCAGAGTCGCGAAATGGTTGGGAGTAGGTGAAATAAAAATACCGCAGCTAGGTTGTGACAGTTCTTTCCTTCACTTCTCTCTCTATCTTCCGACTAGAGCTGCTGTGTTCGACATTTCAAAAATAAAAAAAAAAAATAAAAATACATGGTCGACAGTACAAAGGGGCCTTCCCTAAGTCTCTAGTGTGTCACATAAAAAAAAAAGCCTCCAAAATGTGGAGATGATGGTGGAATGAAGTGCCATTGAGTTCCGGTTTCTTGTAAGGCTTGGTTGACATCGGATTTCTAGGACTGTTGTTTATGAAGGTCAGTGATTACCTTGCTCGCCCCAACGAAGTTTGTGGCGTTATCACTGTAAAGGTGAGCTACTGGTCCTCTTCTGCCTGTGAAACGTCTGAAGGCGGCAATGAATGCAGCAGAAGTTAGTTCGGTGACTATCTCTATGTGTATCGACTTTGTAGCGAGACAGAAGAAGTCAGCTCGCTCTTGTATGGTAATATTATTGGGTGTTTTCCATCGTATGATAACTGTGCGTTTTCTAGACGACCTCCAACCCTGAGGATTCCATCCTTTTCGATTAATGGAGTAAGACTTAGTATTCGACTTTGCTTAGGAAATTCTTTCTTCTTTAACAGTTTCGTTATATCATCCTTAAAATGTGATTCTTGGGTAACCTTTATCAGCAACAGTAGAGCAGCATCAATTTCTTTGATTGTTAATGGAGCGATAATTCTTAATGCTCTTTGAGTTTTCAAGTTTGTGACGAAGCGCGTACAGTATGCTATTATACGTTGAAGTTTACTTAGAGATGAGTGATTCCTAATTAGTGTCTAAGATATTTTCGCTGTCTGTAGTTATCGTGGCTACCGTTATATGTTTTTCTTCTAGGTCCGTTTTTGGTAGTTTCATTGACGGGAATTCAATTTTCTGTTCCTTTAGTCAGTCCCTCCCACCAGATCTTGTAGTCGTTCAGGAGGGCAGGATAAATCCCTCGTGATGCCACATCTGCAGGATTTTCTTGTGACTTCACATGAAACCATTTGCTGCTATCGGTCTGTGCTTGAATTTCAGCTACTCTGTTTCCTACGAATGTTTTCCATTTATGTGGGTCTTCCCGTATCCAAGCAAGAACAATTGTGGAGTCTGTCCATGCGAAGTATGGAATATTTTCGATTTCTAGGCTGTCTCTAGCCTCCTTCAGTAGATTCGCTAGCAGTGTTGCACCGCATAGTTCCAGTTATGGCAGTGAAAGCTTGGATTCTAGTGGGGCAACCTTCGTTTTGGCAGTGAGTAGATTTGATGAGACCGTTCCACCTTGTATGATTCGAATGTAGACGGCTGCACTATATGCTCTCTCAGATGCATCTGAGAAGCCATGTAGCTCACATACGCCAATTCTTCCTATGTATCCGACCCACCTAGGAATTTCTATTCGTTGCAGAGCTGGTAATTCGTTCAGTATTCTGCTCCAAATCTGCACTATATTCTGTGGTAGAGCTTCGTCCCAGGAGGATTTCTGGATCCAAATATCTTGTAGCAAAAGTTTAATTTTGATGGTTACTGGAGAGATAAGTCCGATTGGATCAAAGATTTTTGCAGTCTCGGATAGTATATTGCGCTTTGTTGCTGCACGCTCTGGGTGTATGGTGATTTGAATCCTGAATTTGTCTGTGGTTGGGTTCCAGTATAACCCCAACGCTTTAATTGTCTTTTCTTAATCGAAGTCACGATCAGTTGCGGCTTCTCGCAAATCCCATGGCATGTTATTATTATTATTATTATGTGCTTCATCAAGTTTCTATTATTACTTGACCACTTTCTTAACTTAAAACCACCACCGTCAAGCAGTTTGATCAATTGATCGCTTGCAATAGCTGCTTCTTTTAGTGAGTTTCCTCCAGATACCACATCATCAACGTATGTATCATCAGTATTATATGAGATGCTCTAGGATATTTGCTTTCGTCATCCTTGGCCAGCTGCTGAAGAGTTCGAATTGCTAGATATGGCGCTGATGCGGTTCCGTAAGTGACGGTTGTTAACTTGTATTCACGAATTGGGTCTTTGGGCGATTCTCTCCACAGTATTCGTTGGTAGCCTTGATCTCGAACATCGATTCTGATTTGGCGGTACATCTTTTCGATATCTGCGGTAAATACGATCTTGTGTTTCCTCCATCTAAGCAAGATTGACAGTAATTTCTGTTGTATTTGTGGGCCGACCATCATGAGTTCGTTTAAGCTTTTCGTATTATTCCGTTTGGCTGAGGCATCAAATACAACTCTTAGTTTTGTCGTTGTGCTGTCTTGCTTTAGCACGGCATGGTGTGGCAAGTAATATGTCCCCTGCAGAGTATCCTCAGTTGGTACCATGTGTCCTAAACGTAGGTATTCGTTCATGAAGTCCTTATACATGACCTCAAATGTGTGGTTATTTTGAAATTTCCGTTCCATTTGCAATAGTCGTACGAGGGCTAGTTCTCTTGTACGGTGCAGGTTTTCAGCTTCGTCAGGATTTTCTCGCAATGGAATTCTGACCGTATATCGACCGTCAGAGTTTCGCTTATGTGTCGTTCTGAAGTGTGTTTCACAGGCAATCTCCTCGCTTGTCATGATTGGCTCGCGATGGAGTTCCTCCACCTCCCAAAATTTGCGAAGGTCCTTGTTGATATCTATTTCTGATATCATGCAGTGTAATCCTGTATTGCTTTTACTATTTGTTTTAATTTCACCAGATAGAATCCAACCCAGTTTCGTCTTTTGTGCAATTGGAGACTCTTCGGATCCGAGTAGAACTTTCTTCATCATGATCTTTCCTAGAACTCCAACTCCAAGGATTACATTGATTCGTCCTGGTGTGTCGAAATGAGGATCTGCTAGCCTTAAGTTCCGTGTATGTTCCCATACCGTTGGTGTTACTTTCTCTGAGGATAAAACTCTAGTTAACTTCTTGAGTATAAGTGCAGTGGTTACAAGCTCGAATGTTGAAGCGAATCTTGGTTTTATTGTTAACTCTACACAAGTGCGGATGGTTCCCAATTTTACTTGTCCAACTACAGTCAAGACTCTATTAGTTTATAATTTTGGCAATCCCAGTCTCTGTACTGCGTCTTCAGTTATGAAAGAGCCTTGAGAGCCTTGGTCTATCAGTGCTCTTAATGCGATGACCTGACCACTTTTTGTGGATGCATGGATGACTGCTGTAGGAAGCATCTTAGTGCATGGTCCGTTGGTTGCCGCTGTGTAAGTACCAACTTCAGTAGAGTTCGATGGTTGGCCTTTATTATTAGCTAGTTTATCGGCTTCAGTCGGGGCGTTTGTTGAGGTTGGATGAAGAAGTGTATGATGTTTCTTCTTACACACTTTGCATAGTCTCCAGCTTTTGCATGTATTTGTCATATGCCCCTTGACCAAGCAATTGGTACAAAGACTTGATTTTCGTACTGCATCATTTCTTTGTTGGACAGACATTTTCGCCAGTTTCTCACAGGAGTATATTTTATGATTTCCCTTGCAGATTGGACAGAGAGTTTACATTGCGATGGAGCCATGATGTATTTTTAACTCTTTGCCCTTCCAGGGCGTAGCCTTTTGTTTGGTCGGGACTTGCTTTAAGTCCTCGATAGGGTCGATCACTTCTAAGGTGTAAAACCGTCTTTCCAAGAACTCGATTAATTGGCTAACGTTCTCTTGGATTTTTTAAAGACTGTTCATATAGATTGCGGCTTTCCCTGTCCAGCTTCTGTGTAAGTAGAAATACTATTAGTGGATCCCAATTCGATGTGTCAATCCCAAGGTTTCTGAGGGCTTGCAGACACTCTGTTGTAGTGTCCTGGAGTCTTCTGAGGCCCTGCTGGGATTCTTTATTGAGAGTAGGTTGATTCAGAAGGAAGCGTAGTTGAGCGTTTACTAGGGCTCTTTCGTTTTGATATCGCTTGTTGAGGATCTTCAAGGCGGTATCAAAGCTTTCCTGCGTAATTTGTAGATGGTCCACTAGTTCACTTGGTTCACCCATCAGATTTGCTTTCAAGTAGAATAGTTTCTCAGTGTTGCTCAGATTCATGTCGTTTCGAATTAACTCGGTGAATATATTTTTAAATGTTGGCCATTTTAAATAGTCACCATCAAATGTTGGGACATCTATCGGCTTTATTTTCATTTTGTTTCTTCCGTTGTTAATGAGTACTTGTGTTGGTGGACCGTCTGCTTGTTGATTCAGTTTTTCTTTAATTTTTATCTGGATGTCCTGGTATAATGCCTCCGTTGCGGCGAATGTATCCCTCTCAAAGTATTCGTCTTTAAATGTTCCCAGGCTCATTATTTCTCCATGTAAGTCAACCACACGTTCCCAATAATCACTTATTATTTTGGCTTTCTGCGAATAGTATGCGGTTGACCTCGGTGATGTAATTTCGCTTTCTGTTTTCTCAATCGTCCGTTTTAAAGAATTTATCATGGCGTTCTCCCTTTTAATTCTCCTAAGTTGATCTTCTACGCGTTCTGATGTTTGTTGCTTCTCAACGGCTGCACGGAGAGCATCTTCCATCAAATCTCTAGTTTGCTCGAATAAACTTTCCACCTTTTCGAAGTAGTTCTCTTTGAAGTACTTATGTTCTGGATTCTCGCCATTAAGTTGCTCCAGTTCACTGTCTTGATTTTCGAACTCAGCCCATGCCGATTGCAGTGAATGTAATCGAATTTCGACATAGTCCTTTGTCTTCCTACTTTTGGAATCCTTCCGAAAGTTGATGTTCAGCCTTTGGATATGGTCTTTGATGTAATATTTTGCAGGGTTAATATATTTTCCATGGTTGCGCACTAACGGTTTGTAGATCGATGTAGCTGAAATTAACGAGGATTTTCCTCAATTTAATTAGTTTACAGAGCCTCAAGACACGATGTTCTAGAGGATGTGTTTTTTGTTGCTTTTGTATTAGCCTCAAGACACGATGTTCTAGATGAATTTTTGTATATTCTAAAGACACTTGGTTCTTTAGAACACTTTTTCGCTCGAAGGACCAATGTTGATAGCTCAGAGTAAACTTCAACAATTTGGAGCGGTTTGACTTGATAAAATAAAAGAATAGAACTGAATGTATGGTTACTGACGTGTTTATTATGACTGAGCCTTAATGCTCGTATCTTCTACATATTTATACAATTCTTTATTGCTTGACTAGCATAAAACCCGCGTGCCTTGCAACGCCTTTAAATAAAAACTGTTTGTTATGTGCAATGTTTTCCTTTAAAAAAAGGGTTTATTATAGTGCATTTTTTTAATAAATATGGTAAACAAATTGCTGCGTGTATCACCTCTGCTCAACAAATCTGCAAGTTTTGAAGCAGAGATTGGCATGTTTATGTCATCAAGGGAAGTGACATATTAGGGTTTGACGAACGTTCGTTAAGTTTGTTCGCCTATTTACGTGGGTGCAAGAAATTATGAAGCAATCACAAATGAATATTAAATAAAGTAAATTTCGAGTCATTCATTTCTACGTGATTATAGGGATGCACTGTCAAAAATTCAGCCCATCAGCTTCAGGGTTTTGGGTTAACCCCATTTCACCCCCTTAGGGGATGAATTTCGAGTAATCGCCTCTTAGTGGATGTCCACGTCATTATAGGGATGCACTGTCGAAATTTCAGCCCTATAGCTCCAGTAATTTGGTAACCCCATTTCACTCCGTTAGGGGATGAATTTCGAAAAATCGCTTCTTAGTGAAAGTCCACTTCATTATAGAGATGCACTGTCAAAATTTCTAACCCCCTTAGGGGATAAATTTCAAAAAATCGCTCCTAAGTGGATGTCCACGTCATTATAGGGATGCACGGTCAAAATTAAAGCCCTTCAGCTTCAGCGATGTGGGTTAACCCCATTTCACCCATTAGGGAATGAATTTCGCAAAATCGCTTCTTAGTGGATGTCCACGTCATTAAAAGGATGCACTGTCAAAATTTCAGCCCTATAGCTCCAGCGGTTTGGGTAAACCCCATTTCACCCCCTTAGGGGATGAATTTTAAAAAAATCGCTTTATAGTGGATGTCCATGCCTTTGTAGGGATGCACTGTCAAAATTTCAGCCCTTTAGCTCCAGCGGTGTCGGTAAACCCCATTGCACCCCCTTAGGGGATGAATTTCGATAAATCGCTTTAATAGTGGATGTCCTTGCCATTATAGGGCTGCACTGTCAAAATTTCAGCCCTATAGCTTTAGCGGTTTGGAAAAACCTCAATTCACCCCCCTAGGGGATGAATTTCGAAAAATCGCTTCTTAGTGGATGTCCACGTTATTAAAGTTATGCACTGTCAAAATTTCAGCCCTATAGCTCCAGCGGTTTGGGTAAACCCCATTTCACCCCCTTAGGGGATGAATTTCGTAAAATCGCTTCTTAGTGGATGTCCACGTCATTATAGGGATGCACTGTCAAAATTTCAGCCTTATAGCTCCAGCGGTTTTGAGTTGACCCTATTTCACCCCCTTAGGGGATGAATTTCGAAAAATCGCTAGGGATGCACTGTCAAAACTTCAGCCCTTTAGCTCTAGCGGTTCAGGTTGTTCATTGTCTGTCAGTCAGTTACTTTTTATACAATAGAAAAAAATCCCCTTACAACTTATTGAACCCCATTTCACCCCCTTCAACCCTTTTTTCTCCAAAAAAAGTAGCCTATGTCCGTCTCCAAGGTCTAAACTATGTCTGTTGCAAATTTCATCAAAATCGGTCCAGCTGTTTAGGCGTGAAAGCGTAACATACAGACAGACAGACAGACAGAGTTACTTTCGCATTTATAATATTAGTAAGGATTAGCAATAACAAAGTTATTGCACCTGAATGCGTGAGTCAAGAGTTCATTCACCAATTTTTAATTTTCGTTGGTTATTGCTGACATTGCAGATCGACCCGTGCAGGTGAATGAGCTTTTGATTCAGCATTTTAATTTATTAATTGTTTTTTATAACATAATTAATTGTTTTTCAGAACTTAGGAATTGGCCTAAATCTTAATATTATGTGATGTTTTATATGTGCTGCGCACAACATCTTTGTCTGACTGCCTCGTTTTGAAGGCGATCGCGTAGGGAGACAACGAGGATCTGCCTCAAGCATCGCATTTCGAAGAACTCGAGCTTCTTAACGTCCAGTTTAAGCAGTGTCCACGTTTCAAATTCATAAAGAAGAATTTGATGGATCAACGTTCGGTAAAGGCGTACTTTTATTTTGATGGAAATATTTACATATATTTTGATGGAAATATTTACATATATATACATTAGTGGAACTTAAATTTACCTTCACTGTCCGTGCTTCATTATCGGTTTCCTTTATGTCATTCAATGAGGGCCAATATTCTTCTGTTTTTAGCAGCCACTGCGGTCTATTCCACCATAGGTGATGTGTTTAATATGAGAAGTTCTTTTACTTCACGGTGGACTGATTGTCCAAAGTTTCCTTTTAAAATATGTAGGTGTTACACCTTGACAAAGTTATTTAAAATTGTTGACAAAGCGATTCACCTTGACAACGATTGCTTTGTTGATTTGTAAAGTTTGTGCTTGAGCAAAACACCCAAACACAGGACAATTAGAAATTAAATGCTTGAAGTCTTATTAATAACTGTTCTATTTAATTATCCATTAATTTCTTTTATATACACAAAACTGCTTACTTTGCTAAAAGGGGCAAACTTTGGGGGGCAAACGGCTAACAAAGACCTCGGAAAGTGGTGGTACCCGATTTGCAACCTCTGCCAAAACCCGAGAAAAGTCACTGCAGACAAACACCTAGCAGACCTGTTAGCAAGTCCTAATCCCACCTCCCCGCGGTGCCCCCTGGGGTACTTCTTCGGAAGGAGCTAACGGGAGACGGGCGAATGGCGAACTCTCTGCGCCACAAAACAGAGTTTTAAGTCGGTTGGGCTGAGGGTTAGCAACCCGCTCCCATAAAAAACACCATTGCTACGAATCGGCAAACAATGCCTCGGAACCGGATGGACAACACGACGACGACCTTTGCTTTTCGAACAAGGACACGAATCGGATCATGGAATGTGAGAACACTGCTGGCTGAGGGACGGCTGGATGAAGTCCTCAACGAGATGAATCGATATAAAATCAAGATCATGGGACTTAGCGAGACCAGATGGCCCGATGCGGGGGAACATATCTGCCCAAATGGTGAGTCCTTTTTATATTCTGGCAGAAACGAAACTGAAAGCCGTAGGAGTGGCGTTGGTGTAATACTCACCAAAGAAGCCAGGTCCAGCCTCATTAGCTGGTCACCAGTTTCTGAGAGGATTATTACCGTGCGCCTGCGTACCAGACTAAGAAGTACTGCGGTAGTTCAATGCTATGCTCCAACTAAGGACGCTGAAGATGACATCAAAGACGAGTTCTATTTGAGGCTGAATGAGGTTTTTCGCTCTATTCCAAGGGGAGACATCATTGTATTAATGGGTGACTTAAACGCACAGATCGGCCGTGACAACACCGGCCTTGAACAAACAATTGGAAATCAAGGTCTAAGCCAAGTTACCAATAACAATGGTGAGCTTTTCGTTGACTTCTGTAGCTCCCACCAACTCATGGTAGGTGGAACTTACTTTTGTCACAAGAAGATACACAAAGAGACCTGGGTATCGCCCGATGGTAGGACGAGAAATCAGATAGATCATGTGGCCGTAAGCCGCAGATGGAGAACTATCCTTGAGGATGTCAGGAGTTTCAGGGGAGCAGACACTGGAAGCGACCACCATTTGGTTGTAGCAACTATTCGCCTTAAAATCGCCGCAATCAGAAACGTACAACACGATGCTATAAACCGTAGACGGTTCAACGTGATCTTCTGCGGGAGAGCGTTAAAAAGCGGGAATTTGCTGGAAACCTACAGCAAATATTAAACCAGCACAACGTTTCTGACGACACAAATATTGAAGAGCTGTGGAGTAGGACAAAGGGCGCAATATTGACGGCTGCGGAATCAAGCATCGGTTATGTCCAAAGAAACCAGCAACACTGGATCTCGGACACAACCTGGCAAAAAATAGAACGCAGGAGAGCCCTAAAAAATAACGTAAACTCTACAAGCGACCCCGAAAGACGTTACCAACTTGAACGGGAATACTCCCAATTACACCGAGAAGTAAAGACAAGTGTCCGGCGTGATAAAAGGCAGCAGATAAATGAGCTCGCAGAAAAAGCGGAAAACGCGGCAAACACAGGCAACAGTAAGGTGCTGTACCAAATCACTAAACAGCTCTCGGGAAAGCACTCTACTAAAAAGCATGCCGTTAAGAGTGCGGATGGAAGGCTGCTGTGCAGCGACGAGGAGCAGCTCCAAAGATGGAAAGATTACTTCTTCGCCGCCCTGAATGGTTCATTTACACAGGAACCTCAGGAAACCAGCAACAATGCACAGCCAATTCGAATCACCACCCGGGCGCCATCCAAGACGGAAATAGTAACCGCAATTCATGCGATGGCC
Organism: Thereva unica; assembly: GCA_949987705.1. Taxonomy (NCBI): domain Eukaryota; kingdom Metazoa; phylum Arthropoda; class Insecta; order Diptera; family Therevidae; genus Thereva; species Thereva unica. The sequence continues at coordinate 148,019,706 of OX465281.1, read as the reverse complement.
AATGGTAAAGCAGCTGGAAAAGATGGCATCCTGCCAGAATTGTTGAAAGCCGACTCAAGCCTCATAGCAGATGCGCTTCAGCCAATCCTAGAAATAGCATGGAACACCTGTACCTTTCCGGAGGATTGGACGGAAGGTATCATAGTCAAAATACCAAAAAAGGGGGACCTAACAATATGTGACAACTGGAGAGGCATCTGTTTACTATCTACTGTGGGCAAAATTTTGTCCCACATATTACTATCTAGGATAAGTGAGGCAGTGGACCGAACGCTTAGGAGGCAGCAGGCCGGATTCAGGAAGGGCCGCTCATGTATTTGTCTCCAACGATGCCACAGCTGTTCGTGAAGGTGTTGGGTTAGCTGCCAGCGAGTGAGCCTATTCAAGGAAGTGTCCAATGTGCTCGGAGTTGGCACTGCTAAAAGTGGTTCGCCTACTAAGAAATGGCCTGGTGTTAGTATAGTCAGGTCCTCAGGATCATCGCTTAGGGAATTCAAGGGCCTGGAATTGAGGCACGCTTCAATTTGCGCCAGTAGTGTTAACATCTCTTCAAGAGTTAAGGTGTGAGAGCCCACAATGCGACGGAAATGGTGTTTGAAGGCTTTCACGCCGGCTTCCCAGATTCCACCGAAGTGAGGCGATGCGGGGGGGATAAAATGCCACTCTGTCCCTTCGTTTATGAGCTTTTGTGGAATGTCCGATAGGTTAGAGGTAAGTTGACGGAGGTGGTGTGATAACTCCTTGTCTGCAGCTACGAAGGTTCCAGCGTTGTCGCTATATAGTTTGGCACATCGTCCTCGACGGCTGACGAAACGGCGAAATGCTGCGATGAAAGCTGCACTGGTTAGATCTAGGACCAACTCCAAGTGGATGGCGCGGGTAGCCAGGCAGACAAAAAGTGCTACATACGTTTTTGTGGTTTTGTGTCCTCGACCCTTTAGCCACTTGGTGATGAACGGACCAGCGTAATCGATGCCACTATGCAGAAAAGGCTTCGTCGGGCGCAAGCGATCTGCTGGAAGATCTCCCATCAGCTGAGTTCTTGGGGCTGCCGTGTACCGACAACAAACCACACAGGTTTTTACTACATGGCGCACCATGTTGCGCCCTCGGAGGATCCAGTAATTACTACGAATATGGTGGAGAGTTGCCTGTACTCCTCCGTGAAGTGTTTTTAGGTGAGACTGCTGTATAATAAGTGTTGTGAAGAGGTCTCCCTTGGGAAGAATGACTGGGAACTTTTCATTGTAAGCGATGAGCGCATGCCTCAACCGTCCACCCACTCGTAACACGTCGTTAGCATCAAGGAATGGATTCACGCTTCGTAATTTGCTATTCGTTGGAAGTAATTTCTTGGCTTTGAGACTGGTTACTTCGTGCGGAAATGCTGCGTATTGGACTATCTTGAGCCATAGAGTGAGGGCCTTGTCAAGTTCCTCGAGCGTGAGCACGCCAGTTTGCTTGTTTGCCTTTTTCCTGCAGTTATGTACGAACCGAAGAATATATCCTGTTACTCTCATGAGCTTCTTTAATGTTGAGAATGTCTTAAGTAGGTTGGGAGCGAAGTCAGTAGATACAGACATGGAGACATGGGTACATATGTGGCTCGGGTTCCTTTCAAGTTCATGTGATTGTGAATTGCCTTTGCAACGGTCATAACGAGGCGGCCATGATGTTGAACTTTGGCTTAGCCATGGTGGGCCAAACCACCATAATGAATAATCCTTAAGGGCTGCCACTGCTATTCCCCTGGTGATGCAGTCAGAAGGGTTGTCTGCTGATTGAACGTGATGCCAAGTTGCGTTGGGTACCTTCTCGTGTATAAGAGCAACACGATTGGCCACAAACACCTTCCATTTTGATGGGTGTTCGCGCAACCATTCGAGGACGACGGTGGAGTCTGACCACAAGTGTACCGGAATCTTGTCGAAGTTTAGAGTTGTTTTGACGTAAAGCACTAATTCAGCAAGTAGGGCTGCCCCACATAGCTCCAGTCTGGGCAACGAAATGGTTTTGAGAGGGCTGACACGAGTTTTTGATGTAAGTAACGTGACCTGGAATGTGTCCAAATCGTGGATGACTCGCAAATATACTGCGGCGCCGTAAGCTGCGAGTGAAGCATCGCTGAAGCCGTGAAGTTCGATCCCAAGCGGTTTGGCGGTGGTCCCAACCCAGCGATTGATTCGAAGATGAGGTAGACACTTTAAGTCCAGTTTATATTTCATCCATTGCTGATGGAGATTTGATGGCAATGGATCATCCCAGTCCAATGTGGCCAACCAGAGTTGTTGCAAAAAGATTTTTGCAGTGATTGTAATTGGAGATAGCCATCCAAGAGGGTCATATAGCCTGCTAATATCTGCTAACACCGACCGTTTAGTTGATGTGGGTGAGTCAGCTAGACTTATGCTGAAGCTGAATTCATCTGATGTTGGGTTCCATGTGATGCCCAGTGTTTTAATTGAGACGTCCTTGACGACCTTAAGAGAAAGTGAGTGAGCTCGGTCTTCCTCCGAAATGCCTGCTAGCAGAGTCGGTGAGTTGGCTAGCCATTTGCGCAATTTGAAGCCGCCTTTCTTCAGTAGTAAGCAGAGGTCGTCGCGAAGTCCTATCGCAGTCTCCTCATCGTATGCGCCAAACAGTGCGTCGTCGACATAGAAATTTTCAGTGATTATTTTGGAAGCCGCTGGATGTTCTGTAGTGTAGTCATGTGCAAGTTGTTGGAGAGTTTTGCAGGCTAAATAGGGCGCACAAGCTGTTCCGTAAGTGACGGTTAGTAGACGATAGCACTTGACTGGATGCTCACTGGAGGGGGACCAAAGGATCCGTTGTAGTTGGGTATCGGCTTTTTCAACGCGTATTTGCCGATACATTTTTTCGACATCTCCAGTAAGTACGTGAGGATAGAGTCGCCATTTCAGAATGACCGCAATTACATCGTTTTGAAGCTTCGGCCCCACGTGAAGTATGTCGTTTAACGATAGATGTGATGTCGATTGTTGCGATGCATTGAATACCACCCTGAGCTTAGTAGTAGTGCTACTTGGCTTCAACACCGCATGATGTGGTAGATAGTAGACGGGTTCCACCGTGGCTTCTTCTGTAATTTCCTCCATGTGATTTAGAGTTTCATATTCTGTCATAAACGATGAGTACAAACTGTGGAGTTCGGGATCGCGTGTTAATCTCCGTTGCATACGTAAAAGTGCCGACATGGCAGCCTGACGAGATGATCCCAACGAACTAGCAGGTAGCTTTAGAGGAAGGGAGACAACGTATCGGCCATGAGCATCTCTATAGTGGGTTTGATCGAAATGGCCTTCGCACTGAATTTCCTCAGGAGTTAACCGAGTGGCTTGAGGAGGTTCTTGTAGTTCCCAAAATCGCCGGAGTAGAGAGTCAACTTCTAAAGTAGAGGTGTGCACGCGCATTGTAGATGGCGCTCTGTTTGTAGTAGTATCAGCATCGCCTGACACTATCCATCCGAAAAGTGTATCCTGCGCAATTGGAGCACCTGGTGGACCTTTGCGTATTTCAGGTAATATGATTTGCGCGTGAGGCGCTACTCCAAGAATAAGGTCTATCGATGATGGTTGATCAAAATTGGGATCAGCTAATGGCAAATTAAGGAGGTGTGGCCAAGCCTGCCTTGAAACTGCGAAGCCGGGTATGAGTTGAGATAGAGATGGCATCACTAATGATCGAACTGAGAATCGATGCGCTGAATTTTGCAGAGAAATCACGTCATGGTCCACATACGCGTGAGCGGTACCTGCTTCACATTTCATAACTCCGAACACGGCTATGCAAGTTTTTTGTTTTCGTAGACCTAACAGATTGACCAGAGATGATGTAATAAAGCTTGACTCTGAGCCTTGGTCCAATAAAGCACGCACCGTTAAACGTCGACCATTTGTCGCTTCGACTTGTAAGAGTATTGTCGGGAGCAGTACGGACGAAAATCGGAGCCCGTCCTGTGATAGATGTGCGCTGGTTGAAGGGCATGGTGCTTCAGGTACTGTGATCATGTTGGTCTTCTGGGGAGTAGTAGATTCACTTGGTTCAGTAGGCTTGTGGATCATCGTGTGGTGCTTCTCATGACACAACTTGCACCTGTTCGTTGACGGGCAGGAAGCTGCAATATGGTTTGGCCGGAGACAGTTGTTGCATGCCAGCTTCCGTCGAAGAAGGTCGATCCTTTGGTCGATGGACATTGACCGAAAATGAGGGCAAAACAGGAGATGATGTTTTTCATTGCAACTCAAACATGATGAGGATGTGGTACTTGCAGGGTTGGTGGACAAATGATGCGTGTGGGTACTTGGTCTTCTAGATGGTTGAAGTTTCTGCCCCGAAAAGCTTCGCTGTCCGGGCGCCGCGTTCGGTAGCGGTTGAGTGTCCTTGATTGCACTGAGTGCTTGTAACCGCCGTTCTAGGAATCCTGCTACGGAGCTGAATCTTGGCACATCCGTTGATGAACTGAGGGAAGTTTCCCAGTCCTTGCGCGTAGTGGCATCAAGCTTGTTGGATAAGAAGTAGATTAACCAATCGTCCCAGTGTTGCACAGGTCGAGATAGGTTCTCTAGGGCGCGAACAGATTGTTTGAAAGTATCGAACACTCGCTGTAGTTCTGAACACGATTCCCTCACCATAGGCGGAAGGTCGATGAGCAATCTCAAGTTGGCATTAACCAAGACTCGTGTGTTCTTAAATCTGTTGACAATGAGCTCCCAGGCTGACTTATAATTGGCGTCAGTAGTCGCGAAATGCCGCAAAAGCTTAGCTGCTTCTCCTGTGATCGCGGACTTTAAATAATGCAACTTCTGAACGTCGGGCAAGGAATTGTTGCTGTGTATCAACGCCACGAAGGTGTCATGGAAGGATGGCCAGTCAATATGTGAGCCGCTGAATGAAGGCAATTGTATCCTGGGCAACTTGATTTGTGGAGTAGAGGAAGGCTGTGTGTGAACTGTTGAGTGTAATAAGGAACCTTCATGATCGTCGTTTGACGTTTTTGGACTAAAGGCAGCTAGGTGATCTTTAAGCCAGTGTAATGTTGAAATATAGACACACTCGACATCGGAGAAGGCATCTGCTGTCACATATGGGTCTTTGGCTAACGCTTCCGCCGTAGAGTTCTCGTAAAATTCTTCATACGCAGTCATGAATTGAGACCAATAGGACTTGAGTAGATGTATGCGCGAGGTGAGAAATTCTTCATCTCTCTGATCCTTTGCAGTTTTATTTGTATTCACTAGGAAACGTTCAATTCTTTCCTTTGCAAATGTAATTCGACCCCTAATTCCTTCCATAATTTGAATTTTTGATAACCAGTCAAGTCAATCAGGCAGAGTGAGGATTATTTTAATCCGGTGATAAAATTCAAAATGATAATCGACGTTGGTTGAGGAAGTAGAGTTTATTTTGTTTGCCGCACAGAAAACTCAAGGGCAATGAAACTTCTTAAAATTTTGATAATGACCGACAAAGGATTGACTGTATTATTTATTCATCATAATTTCAGACAAATTTGATAGTAAGATCACCACTAATTCAATAAATAAATATAGCTTATTTCAGTTGCAGCACATAAATGTATAGAACTTTAGGGCAGATGTTGCGCGGGAAATAAATTCTCCTAAATGTTGCGGCAGACTGCGGCACAAAATATTAACCACAGTAAAGCAAGCAAAATTCCTCAAATTACTGTTTACTTATAATAATTCAACTTGATTCAGAGTTGATAATAAAAGTCACCACTAAACTGTTAGATTCGCAGAGTATAAAATGTCAGGAGCTTGCGGGCAAATGCTGCACGAAAATAATTTTCAGAGATATTGCACCGAACTGCTGCACAAAATATTATCCAAAATATGGCAAATGAAATGCATTAAATTGTTGTTTATTCATAATAACTCAAAATTCATAAAAAATTGATAATAAAGTACACTATTTGAGACATATAGTTTATTTTACTCGCAGTACATAAAATGTAAAAAAGCTTTCGAGCAAATGTTGCGCGAAAATAATTTGTGTAGATGTTGCGCTAAATTGTTGCACAAAATTTTTCCCCACAATACGAAAATGAAATTCCTTGAAATCTTGATGATGCACGACACTAAATAACGGACTCTATTGTTCAGTCATAAGTCCTAATAAAACAAAATTCGTAAAAAAAGTTGATGATAAAGTCAACACTAATTATGTTCACCGACGACGACGACGACGACGACGACTAGGTTATTATGTTCACCGACGACGAAAACTTCGAAACAACTTTTAGTTTGATGTTGTACGGTAAATAATGTTAATGAAATGTTAATAAATGTTGCATCAACTAATTGTATGCGCGCACAACAATATACATAAACTCGGATAATTTTGTTTTTTTTTTTTTTTGGGAATAGCACTAAACACAATTCTTAATTATGATGATGATATGCATTTATCTACAGGGTTAGTGGTTATATGCAAAGTAGCTGTGTATGTAAATTGGAACGGACTCACCAGATAAGTATGCTAGATCCTAGATCATAACCGCATGGTTCCAGGGTACTTTATGTGGGATGAGTTTGAAGTCCCGTAAATCCGTTATGCTCAAATCTGGTGGTTAATCACACTAACTGTTGGGAAGCAGGTTCCCGGGTTTCGGCACCAAAAAATGTCAATAATTAAAACGCGCAGTTTACGTTATAATAGTTTAATGTTTCTTGATGATTAACTAACACAAGATTTCACATTCGATTTACATGCGTCCACTGGGGACAAAGAAAGTAAAGTTTGATAAATTGGTCGAGATCTGGTCTCTGACCCAGAGTATTAAGCACTGACTCCTCACAGCAGATGATAAGTTTTTAGAGGTCAAGGCATCAGCTTTAGGTACCGCTGCTTTTGCTTACAAAGCAATATCAGTAGCTGCATCCCACATCTGGACCTCTGGTGTTGCAAGATGTGAATTTTCCTTAACAGTATTGATCATATCAACACCTTACGAATTATAGTGGAGCAGTCTACTGAATTCCGATCCCCCCTTTACCTTGCTTTCGTAGATTATGAGAAAGCGTTCGACTCGGTCAATAGGAGCTTTATATGGCAGGCACTACGGCGACGGGGACTTCCTGATAAAATAATAGAATTGATAAAAGCCCTATATAACAATTCCAAATGCAGAGTTCTCCATAATGGAAAATTATCCGACAGCTTTGAGGTGAGCTCAGGAGTACGACAAGGATGCCTACTTTCGCCATTACTATTTCTTATAGTAATAAATGACATCCTTGTCGGCGCTCTAGATAGTAGAACAGGCGGCATACAATGGGGTTTGTTAGACCGCCTTAAGGATCTCGACTACGCAGATGATATCTGTTTGCTGGCCCACAGACACCAGGACCTCAAAAACATGATTAATAATTTGGCAACAGAAAGTAGTCCAGCAGGCTTAAGGCTAAATCCAACTAAAACTAAAGAAATGCGGATAAATGCAAACACCATTGAACGAACAGCGCTGAATAACCGTGACGTGGAACTGGTAAATAAATTCTGCTACCTCGGTAGTATTATTACCGAAAATGGCGGTGCAGAAGAAGATGTCAGTTCCAGAATAAATAAAGCACGAGGCGCATATGCATGCCTGTTCCGCATATGGAGATCAACGGAGATCTCAACTAACCCCAAATTGCGGCTGTTCAACTCCAACGCGAAGGCAGTACTTTTGTACGGTTGCGAAACATGGAAAGTCACCCAATTCATCACAGGGCGCCTACAAGTCTTCATCAACAGATGCCTTCGTCGTATCCTAAAAATCCGCTGGCAAGATAGAATTTCAAACGAAGAACTATGGCGCCGTGCCGGCCAAGAAAGGATAGACGACCAAATCAGGCGAAAGAAATGGAATTGGGTAGGCCACACCTTGCGACGCGAAAACGAAAATCTAGCCAAACAGGCCCTTGACTGGAATCCGCAAGGTTCCCGTCGAGTAGGACGACCTAGAACAACGTGGAGGAGAACCCTACTAGCAGAAGCCGCAACAACTGGGAGATCCTGGTCGGAGCTGAGAGCTGTCGCGCAAAACAGAGTCCGCTGGAGGGCAACTGTTTCCGCCCTATGTCCCATGAGGGATTAAAGGAGCGCAATGATGATGATTGCTAAAAGAATGTTCTATGCATTTTGTGCAACATTAGAATTTCTGAGCATCTGCCGATTCCCTATGGAAATTCGCGTTATCTAGCCGCTTCGCATATTTTCTCATGGCCGGACGGATCAGATTACGTCTGGCTTGATGTTTTATCAGAAATTCTAATGTTGCTGGTCAACATGCTTACATGCCGAAAAATGAAAATTTAAAGATAATAAATGTTTTTACTTTTGCATGGGAAAAATTATGACGACAAAAAAAAGTTTTTTTGTTTTTGGGTTATTAAATTTGTAGTACTATATGAAAATTTATGAGATATATTAAATTGATTGATTTTTATGATATACTAAATTTGTACTATGAGTACTGCCCGCCTTGAACGATGTTCAATTATACAACAACGGTGAAGTCTAATCCTGCGCTTACTCCAACATGCGTCCGGGGTTTAGGTTGAGGCCGCTTAGGTCGTCTGCATCTGATGTACCCATATCGCACCAAAATTCCTATTATTAAGACTGCTACTAATGTAATGCTGAGGTAGCTGGTGATGCTGTGGTGATTATTGTGGGCTTCGATTTTCTTAGGCAGCTCTAGATTTTGTTGCGCAAGCTGCTGCTGCATTTCATCAAGAGTTTCTTGTTGTATCTTGAAGATGGCATCAGAATTCCCTTCCTGTGGTACTTTCGGTTTAGTACTAGAGTATCGGATATGACCTGTCGCCGTGCTGTTGATGTTATTGTGGTGCCCTTGAACAGTCGCCAACTTCTGCTTCAGAATACATTCTGGTTCCAATTTCAGTTGACCGATTCCTTCGAGCGTGATGGTGGATGGCTCTCCATTGCACACGATATTGGTTACTGTTGGTTCCTTCATAGCAAATATCCATTCATTGGGATGATCAAGTTGAATCCAAATTGGTTGTTGGTGTAGTATTTGTACTGGGCATTGTGAGAACGTGGGCATCTCGTTAAGGAGATACACTTCACACATGCCTATTTCAGCACCTCGATGGTAGAGTGGTTGTTGAAGTCGGCATAATGCGTCTCATAGCTAAGCAAAGATTTAGCTCGACTTCTGACATTGGACAGTACATGTCTCTAAGTGTGTTGATGGCAAGGTACCTTGAAGTTGTCCGAATAGCCACAAAGGTGTTATTTACTACTGTGGGGATTGGGGTTATCTTAAGTAAGTCGAAATCATCAGCATTTAGTAACGGTATTTTGAGATGAAAAATGACGTATTTGTCAGTCTTGCAACCAGCTACTGTGATGAGATGGTATAAGCTGCTTATGCTATGGCCATCGGTCGGAAGGCTGTATGATGGTGGCAAGTGGCTTCGAATGGTCATAAGCTCCTCCTTCAGTTGGCGAGGTGATATGATCTGAGGGCTCAATCTTCCATGATGCGTGTCTGCTAAAATGTCCAGGATCAACGAATGGACATGACGCAAATTCGTTGTAAGTAGCGTCATTTGTATAGCAAGTGACGTGACTAAGTTTTGCATTTTTAATGCATAGGTCTCTCCTGTGTCAGGATGGACGGTATTGAGGAGTTGCTGATATTGGTTTTCCAAGTTCTTGAATCTTCCCTCTGTTGTTGACTGGTCCTTTCGTATGACGTTAATTGTCGAATCTATAATGGATGTTTGATTCTTCACTAGTGCTAGTAGATGCTCCTCATTAGTTTGAATATTGTCGATGGTTTCTGACATTTTTACAGCATAGTCGTTGTCCAATACTCCAAATAATGCATTTGCCATATTTCCGACAAAGTTCACCGCTCCTCGTTTCAATCCACTTGGCGTACGCTGTAGACTGAGCAATTCATCACCCGCTTCAAATTCTTCCTGAATGTGTTGAAATTCCCCTATGATTTGTTCACATGTTGGCCTTTGATTAATTTCTATGCAGAGTTGGTGAAAAGTTGTAAGCCCCTTGAGGAAAATTTCGTACTGTGACTGTAATGTTTGCAGATCAAAGTATACGATGATGTCCCATTGTCTTGATGTTAAGCCAACTTTGCCGACGTTTTCAAACTTTAATCCATGATGCTCCTTAAAACGTTTAACTTCTATATTGGATGCCATAATGATTGGTAGGATCAAGCATATTGCCAAAAGCGTTAGTATGGACGGTGATGTTGTTCGCCGTACCCTTTTACTTGGTGTCTCTTCTGGTTCGTTCTCTTCGTTTTGTTGACTTGATCCGAAGGGGTCTTCGTCATCACGTTTTTCATCATCTTCTGTCATTAAGAGTGGGGCCAGTCTGTGTATTGCTCTTTTAAAGAGGCCTGAAGCGGTTTTCACATCTACTACGCGCACACAATCATCCTCCCCCTTATAAATCTTCACAATTCTTCCCAGTGGCCACTTCATGATTCGCATGTTGTCTTCCTTTAAGATAACTAACGTTCCGGTTTTTACGTTATTGAGCCGTGTATTCCATTTATAACGATGCTGCAGCTCGCTCAGATACTCTTGTGACCACCTATTCCAGAAATTTTGCTTGAGGTGTGTTAACATTTTCCACCTATTCTGTAAACTTCCTTGTAACTCCTTTCCAGTTTGGTCGACAGTTGCTGTAAGGGGCTCCCCAATAAGAAAGTGACCAGGAGTTAGAGCACTGAGGTCGTTTGGATCATTAGACAGTGGCGTTAATGGGCGTGAGTTTAACACTGCTTCAATGTCAATCATTGCTGTCTCTAATTCCTCATATGTCATTGATACGTTTGCCATGGAACGTACTAATAAATGTTTTGCTGATTTGACTGCCGCCTCCCAGAGTCCGCCGAAGTGAGGAGCTCTTGGTGGTATAAAACGAAAATTGATGGATTTGGAGCTGTAGGTGCTGGTAATGGCTTCTCTGCCTTTAGCCGAATAAATGACATCCTTCAACTTACTTAGTTGATTGCTAGCCCCAACAAAGTTGGTTGCGTTATCGCAGTAGAGATTTTGAACATGTCCTCGTCTACCGATGAACCGTTTAAGTGCTGCAATGAAGGCGTCGGTTGTTAGATCAGAGACAATCTCGAAATGGACTGCCTTGGTAGAGAAGCAGCAAAAGACTGCAATATAGGCTTTTGTTGGTCTTTTGCCCCTCAACTTGTAGTGAATTGAAATTGGCCCGCAAAAGTCTACTCCAGTATTGATGAATGGTCTGGTGGGCTGCACTCGATCCACAGGTATGTTACCCATTAACTGATGAAATAGTTTCGGCTTGGCTCTCGTACATGTAATGCAGTGTTGAACTATAACTCGTGCAAGGGCCTTTCCTTTAATCGGCCAGAAATGTTGCCTAGCGGTGGCGAGTAATCCTTGTGGCCCAATGTGTGAGTTTTCCTAATGAAGATCAGTTAATAATAGTCGTGTTAGCGGATGACCGTAAGGCAGCAGCATGGGATGTTTTGCGTCGTATGATAATCCTGACGCCTCTAGTCTTCCACCGACGCGTATTACTCCCTTTGCATCTAGAAATGGTGTCAAACTGCAAAGTGGGCTATTTTTGTTGACCTCCTGATGGTGCTTTAAATGGTTGATGTCTAACATGAACTCCTCCTTCTGCATGGATTTTATGATCAAATATAATGCTTCATCGAGTTCCTTAGGAGTTAATGCATTTCCTTCGCTCGTATCTCTTGGGTTCCCTTGGCAGCGATTGATGAATCGGAGTGTGTAAGCTGTTATTCGCTGTAATTTCCGGAAAGAGTTATTGTGTTTTATACAGCTTACGTCGAAATATGCATCGTTGTGTGTGGTTGTAGTGAGCGATACTGTTGGTACGCTAACCTTTGGCATCGGTTTTTGTAGTTTGAACGCTGGTGGCCAAATTTCTGTCTTCCCATGTAAAAAGAGTGGTCCATAAAACCACAGTGTACAATTTTGCATGCGTTCTGGTGGTAGACCTCTTGACACTATGTCTGCCGGATTGTCCTTTGATGAGACATGACACCATTGCTCTGGTATAGAGTAACCTTTAATAGATGCTATTCTGTTAGCAACAAAGGTTGGTAGCGCTGCCGTGGAACTATTTAACCATGATAATACAATTTCCGAGTCCGTCCACAAATAATTCGGTTTATTTCTCAGATCCAAATCCTTCTTGACGCGGTGAGTTAATTCAGCTGCCAACTTAGCTGCGCATAGTTCCAGTCTCGAAATTGTAATTTTCTTTATGGGTGCTACTCTTGACTTAGCACACAACAGCCGACAAAGTACCGTTTCATCTTGAGTAGTGGCTCGAATGTAGACTGCTGCACCGTAAGCCTTTTCAGAGGCATCTGCAAAAGTATGGAGCTTCATATCTTTCACCAGACGGTGACCATAAATGTGTCGTGGAATCTTTATTTCGTTTAGTGCAGAAGTGTCCAAACTACGGCCCGCGGGCCAAACCCGGCCCAGCAGGCGATTTTATCCGGCCCGCCAAGGATTTTGAAAAATTTCGTAAAAAATAAATATAGCGTGGCGCGCCGGTATTAGATCTCGCGCAGATGAAGAGCGCATTCGGTTGGAATGAGCACGGTATTACCCTCGAAAAAGTACAGTCTGGTATTCAAGTTTTTTTTTTGTATTCTGCGATACGACTCGGCCGCTCGACTACATGAATGATTTTGTACTCTGTCTGTACGTCGACTTTGGGCGGCGCGGAGCGGCAGACTGCACTCAACTGCTGTGCCTGCAAAGCTACGAGATTGTCCACGACAAACCAAAAATCCGTCGGCCGCGGAGCTTATTTACATTCTTTACAGTTGATATATTGTAAATTGGTATGTTTAGATTTATATTTAATATATTATAACTTAATTATTATGTTAATATTATTTTTTAAAATTGAACATTGAAACAAAAAGAAGAAAAGTAGATGCCGATGCCGCGTTTTTAAAAAAGAATGGGGATTCAAATATTCGCAGGCAAAGAATGGCAAAGCTATATGTGTAATTTGCAATGACACTGTTGCTGTAATGAAGGAATACAATTTACGTCAACATTATGAAACAAAACATGCTTCAGCTTACTCACAATTTAAGGACAAGCAGCGTACTGAAAAATTTGAAAAAATGAGTCGTAGTTTGTCTTCTCAGCAAAATTTAAAGGCAAACTTGGAAAATGAATCATTGACTTTACATAGTTAGCATGAAAGTTGCTTATTTGTTGGCGAAAAAAGGGAAACCCTTTATGGATGGAAACATCGTTAAAGAGTGTATGATGGAAGCTGTTGGGGTATTATGTCCGGAAAAGGTGAAACTTTTCAAAACGATAAGTCTTTCCCGCAATACTGTTGCTCGTCGAATTGACGATATTGGCAATAATATACGCTACCAGATTTCTGGGAAAGCACAGCGTTTCACTCACTATTCTATCGCGATGGATGAATCGACAGACGTTAGTGCCACCTCACAACTTTTAGTATTTGTTCGTGGAGTTGACGACGATCTTAATGTCACCCAAGAATTAGCATCGGTTAACAGCATGCGTGGCACTACAACTGGAGCAGATATTTTTAAGGAACTACAACAGAAGTTGACCGTTGTTTCAAAATCTATATGACTGCAACGTTGGGGACGTTTCAAGTCAGTTTCAAATGAAAATAATTGATCTTCAAGCTAGCGATCAAATCAAGAACAAACACAAGGAAGGAAACTTGATCGATTTTTACAAATTTTTGAACGCAAAAGAGTTTCCAAATTTAAAGCAATTGGCTGGTAAAATTATTTCTATGTATGGCACTACCTATATGTGCGAACAAACTTTTTCCAGGATGAAGTATCAGAAATCTAAATATAGGCCAAATTTATCGGATGATCATTTGCAATCATTGCTAAAAATTGGTGTTTCCGATTTGAATCCCAACTTTGAAGAAACTCTCCAGGAAAAAACCCAATTCTACCATTCCCGTTAAAAATTGCATGAAATAATTTTATAATAATATAATTTAGACATGTTTGTTTAGTATTGTTATATCTGTAATATACTATAAAAAATAAAATTTAATGCTGCTTTACTTATAATAAGGTTTTTTAATTCACATATTTACGATGCTTGGCCCCCGCTAATGAATTTAAATACCAAACTGGCCCTCGCAGCTAAAAGTTTGGACGCCTCTGGTTTAGTGCATGAAGTTGTTGCCGAAACTCTATCCATCTGGTATACAGTTCTTGCGGAATCGCGGCGTCCCAATCTATCTTTAGCTCCCATAGTTCTTGAAGAAACAACTTTGCTCTAACAACAACTGGAGCGATCATGCCTAATGGGTCAAATATTTTTGCTAAGTCTGATGCAGCGGTCCGTTTTGTTACTCGGTTGGTGTCATTTTTGGACACTGATATACTAAATTCGTCGTTCTTTGGAAACCAAATCAATCCTAACGTTTTTACATGATCTTCCTGATTGCTAGTGAAATCAAGTTGTACCTCTTGATCTTTCGGCATTATGTGCCCAAGTAGTTTGGCATGATTAGAGCACCACTTCCTTAGTGTAAACCCGCCTTTTGTGAGCAGCTGGTTTAGTTCCTTTTGACTCTGCAAGAGCTCGACCACGCTATTTGATCCAGTCATTACATCATCTACATAGAAATCGTGTTTGAGGATTTGTGTTCCATATGGATATGCTTACTTTCGATCTTCTGCGAGCTTTTGAGGACATCTTGTTGCCAAATATGGCGCTGAAGTGGTACCATAGGTAATTGTTCGAAGTTGGTAGCATTTCACTTGCTCATTTGGATCCTTCCTCCAAAAAATAAGTTGGAATTGCTGATCTTCCTTGCGCACTTCTATTTGCCGGTACATTTTCTGTATGTCGGCTGTGAATACAAACCGTGGGAGTCGAAACCGTAAGAGAATTGAGAAGAGTTCATCTTGTACTGTCGGCCCAGCATGAAGTATATATCATTCAACGACTTATTAGATGTTGTCTTGGCTGATGCATCAAACCCTACTCGTAACTTTGTAGTGGTGCTATCTGGCTTAAGAACGCTATGGTGTGGCAGATAATAGTTTGGTTGTAGAAGACTGTCACTGGTTGCCAGTTGCATGTGGCCAAGCTGTATATACTCCTCCATGAACGGAGGCCAAGCTGTATATACTTTCTCAATTGTGGCCAAGCTGTATATACTTTCTCAATTGACTGTTTTTCATGAGTTTCCCTTCGAGCGCATAGAAGCGGCGCAGTGCTACTGTTCTGGATTCGCCCAGGCTCTTAGGATCTTGGGAGAATGGTAACGCTACTACAAATCGTCCATTGCTCAAGCGACTTGTGGTTTGATTGAAGATTTTTTCACATCGTTTCTCAGCAACGCTCATTTCAGTTGTTGATTCCTCTGCTTCCTCCAGTTTCCAAAATTTTTCGATTACATCAGTGAGCCTTCCTTCTTCAGTAAGAATGTTACATATCGCTCTTGTTGAATTTATCTGATTCGGTTGGGTTACCTTTCCTGAAACGATCCATCCAAGTACGGTATTTTGTAGCGTTGGTAAGTTGGGTCCTAGGTCTATCTGTCCTACTGACAACAGTTGGAGAAAGTGTTCTGCACCAAGCAGTAGATCGACTTTTGTCGGCTTGGCAAATCGGGGATCAGCCAATCTAACGTTGTTCGGTATCTTCCATTCAGTAGAATTTAATTTCTGAGTTGGCTGCAACGATGTAATTTCCTGCATGACGAAGGCTTCAATTCTGGTACTAAAAGCGCTAGTGTTGGATTCTAGTATAATGTTGATGCGTCCTCTGGCCTTTTGTGGTGCTCGCTGTATGCCTTCTACTGATAGTGTAACTTCTGGCTCCAGACGCATTTTTTTATCAATCGTTTTGTAATAACATTGATTTGTGATCCTGGATCCAGGATGGCGCGGCATTCTATAGTTCGGCCGTCATTGGAAATTAACTTTACACGTGCGGTGCTCAATATGACATATCCTGTTGGAAAACCCATATTTTTGGTGGTTAAGGTTAATGTGCTACTGCTAGATCCAGGTAAGCTTTCTGTTTTCATTATATCCTTATGATCAGTTGGCTTTGCATTGGCCTTAGCCTCGGGAATATCTAAATGCAACAGCGTGTTATGCTTTTTGGTACATCTGGTGCAAGCTCTCAATTTGCAATCGGTCCAATGGTGACCGTTCCTGAGACAATTCACGCACAATTTATTTTTTTGCACTAAGCGCAATCTCTCACTGGGGGTTTTTTGCAGGAACTGTTTGCACTGGTACAGCTGATGGTTTTGATTGCATAAAATGCATTGGGTTATTGTAGATGCAAGTGATGAGAATGTCTTTGTTGGTTTTTTGTGCTGTTCTGGTTTCACATTCCCTTTTCCGCCTAAGGCCTCCAACGCCTGGAAACGTTTTTCAAGGAATGCTAAGAAGTCCTTCAAAGATGCTAACTCCTTTGGATTTGCAAGGGACTGCTCATACATTGCATGAGTGTTCTTGTCTAACTTTCGCTGCAGGATGTGAAGCAGTAATGGGTCCCAGTTTTCAGTTGAAACTCCCAAATTTTCTAAGCCCAGAAGGCATTCTTGGGTTATATCATGTAGATTCTTTACTGATTTTGCCGTTCCACATTCGTTTGCATGAGAAGGCTGAGATAACAATTTATTGACCAGAGCTGCAACAAGTATCCTTGGATTGTTGTAGCGATCTGGAAGTGTTCTCCACGCTGCTGTGTAGTTTTCTTCTGACAAAGAATAATGTCTTATTAGACGTTCTGCTTCTCCTACTAGGTTGGCCTTCAGGTACCACATTTTTTGACAGTCGGCCAATGCTTGTTTATGCACCATTTCTGTGTATAAATCGTGAAATTGCTTCCATTTCAGATAAACTCCATCAAATTTTGGGAGCTCTATATTTGGAAGTTTCATAAATGAGCTTGCTTGACTGGATTGTTGGCTATTGCTGGCTCCTTGTCTTTGCTCCTGCAATCTGGTTGTCAATGCTACGAGTAGGTGCTGCACATTTTCTTCAGCTTGGATGTAACTATCGGTATCGTCATGGATTTTGGCTGGATCGTCCACTAACTCCCACAGCCTACTGTTTAATTCCTCAATCTGGGACCAATAATGTTTGACTGCTTCAAGTTTTACTTTGCAGTAAACCGTGTCATGCATCTGGTTCCTGTCAATTGATTGCATTAAACGATTCAAGGATTGGAGTACTGATTGCTGCCTCCTCTTCATCCTTTTGACTTCTTCAGTATTTGCAGTTTCAGCCTCGGTTGGGCTTGTCACATTAATTTGAACCTTTGATTGCCTGGGTGTTGGTATTGCAGATTGCCTTGGAGTTGGTGTTGCAGATGGCCTGGGAAATTCCTTCAACTTTAACTCAAACAGCTCCCGATATTCTTGAAATATCTTGGCGATCGCTGTGTAATAATTTTTAGTCGTGTATTCATGGGTCTCGTGATTGGGAAGCTCCTTAAGATTGATATGTCATTCCTTTCAAAAGATAGCCAATTATCTTCTAGCCGCCGGATGCGTTCCAGGTAATAGTCCCTGTTTTTTCGGACCGCTGGGTCTTTCTTAGAATTGCTGACGACTCTCTGGATCTCTTGCCCCAAATAGAATTGGTCCTGCATTAATTCCTCCAAAGTCTTCGACATGATGACAGCTGTTGATTAGCTCCCGAGATTGATGCGAAGATGTGAGTTGCGTGATACAAGTGCTACACCCGATCACGTCGGGGTCACCAATGTTTAATACGAGAAGTTCTTTTACTTCCCGGTGGACTGATTGTCCAAAGTTTCCTTTTAAAATATCAAGGTGTTACACCTTGACAAAGTTATTTAAAATTGTTGACAAAGCGATTCACCTTGACAACGATTGCTTTGTTGATTTGTAAAGTTTGTGCTTGTGCTCAGGACAATTAGAAATTAAACGCTTGAAGTCTTATTAATAACTGTTCTATTTAATTATCCATTAATTTCTTTTATATACACAAAACTACTTACTTTGCTAAAAGAATGTTCTATGCATTTTGTGCAACATTAGAATTTCTGAGCATCTGCCGATTCCCTATGGAAATTCGCGTTATCTAGCCGCTTCGCATATTTTCTCATGGCCGGACGGATCAGATTACGTCTGGCTTGATGTTTTATCAGAAATTCTAATGTTGCTGGTCAACATGCTTACATGCCGAAAAATGAAAATTTAAAGATAATAAATGTTTTTACTTTTGCATGGGAAAAATTATGATGACAAAAAAAAGTTGTTTTGTTTTTGGGTTATTAAATTTGTACTATATGAAAATTTATGTGATATATTAAATTGATTGATTTTTATGATATACTAAATTTGTACTATGAGTACAAACATGATGTTTTGTGGCTTCGGCCGGCAATAATCCTCTTGTTGCGCAGTCTGCGGGATTATCCTGTGTGGGTACGTGATGCCATACTTCTCTGCTCCAAATGTCGTGTATTTCCGCTATCCGATTTGCAACAAAAGTTTTGTACCTATTAGGGTGGCTCCTGAGCCATGATAGAACAATCGTTGAGTCCGTCCACGCTCGAAATTTTACCTGAGTGAAGTTCATTGCCTTTATGACCGCTATGTATAGGTATAGTCGTGCTAGTATAATTGCCCCGCACAATTCAATACGAGGAAGAGTAACCTGTTTTACCGGTGTCACTTTTGTTTTTGCTGCCATCAGGGTAACGCAAACGTTACCGGATGCGTCCACCGATCGAGCATATAGGACCGCTGCATAGGCGTGTAAAGAACCATCGCAGAAACTATGTACATCAATTGCATCTTTCGAAGTTCCGATCCATCGAGGATTAATCGAGGAGATTAATCTGTTTCCGAAATTCATGCCAGACTCGTAGAATATCAACCAGTGCCCTTTAACCAGATAGCCTACATCATCATCTTAGGTTTTATGGTTATTGGCGATAAGAACCCAAGAGAATCAAAAATTTTCGAAATGTCGCTTAAAAATTGTCGTTTAGTGCTGCCGTTGCTATCGTTAAAGTTAAAGTCGATGTTGTATTTGAAAATGTCTGATCTAGGATACCAGCGCATTCCCAGTGTCTTAACCTTGTCGCCGAATTCAAAGTCGCGAACACCACTCAATTCTCTGTCTTCGTTAGGTATGTTGACTAAAAGTTCGGGTTTATTCGATGCCCACTTACGAACATTGAAACCGCCAGATCGTAACAGCTGAATGATTTGTTCTTGGATTGTTAGAACTGTTTCTACAGAGCTTGCTCCGGTTAACATATCATCGACATAGAAATCTGACAAAGTTATGCGAGACGCCAATGGAAAACGTTTCATCTCTTGCCAGCTGTTGTAGGGTCCTAACTGCCAAGTAAGGCGCTGACGTGGTGCCGAAAGTTACCGTTTTGAGTCGATAGTCCTTGATGGGTTCGTTTGGTGATGTTCTCCAAAGTATCCTCTGATAGTCTGTATCCTTGTCATTCACCCAGATCTGCCGGTACATTTTCGCTATGTTACGGCGGTTACAACAACTTGATGTTTCCTCCATCTTGATAACAACGACATTAGGTCGTCCTGTAATGTTGGCCCCGCCATGAGAACTTCGTTGAGAGATGGTCCATTTGACGTTCTCGAAGATGCGTCGAATACTACGCAGAGCTTCGTTGTGGTGCTCTCCTTTAACACACCGTGATGTGTTCGTTTTGTAGCATACTTGGTTGTTTTGAGTCAGCATTATGTTTTCCATTTCGGTTGATTTAGCCAATGCCATGTGATTTAGTTCTAAATACTCTGCCATACATTTTGTATATTCCAGCTCCTGTGGTTTGTCTCTTCCAAAAGCTGATTCCATTTTAATTAATCGGGACAGGGCAATCCCTCGTGAACGCCCATGTTCCGGTGCTGCATCCGCTCTAAATGGTAACCGCACAATGTATTTTGCTTCTTCTGTCCGCTGCGTGGTTTCCTCATAATGTTTTTCACATGCCTTCTCCTCTTCCGTGAAATGTTTAACTGGTAGAGCTTCCTCCAATTCCCAAAATTTGGGGAGCTGTTCATCCAATGACAATTTGCAGTGGTACGACGCTATGGTTGTTGCCTGCTTCGATTTCTCTTCGATTTCGCCGAAAAGGATCCAACCTAGCTTAGTGTTCTGAGCGACAGGAGTACCTTCTGGCCCGCGCTTCAGGCCGCTGAGAATTATCTTGAGGAAAATGTCGGCTCCAATTATGGGTCGCGCCAACTGAGTTGATGCCGGAGCGCGCAGCTGGGGAAATTAAAGCTGCACACAAATAAAAATTGCGCACATATCGATAAGAAATGCGCTTATGTAATTTGCCAGGGATCGTAAATAACTGTTATATTTGTATTTTTGACTTAAAAAATCAAATAGTAAATGTTGTCTGATCTGCATAAAATTTATACTGGATACTCAGAGTAGCGAGTTCTACGCGGTGGTGGGGTTACTTTTAAATTGTAGACTTTTATTATAAAAGTCAAGTTTAATAGTTAAAATTAATTTAAATTTTTTAAATAAACAATAACAGTTATATTTAACTAAAAAAGTTTTAGGTCATTAAAAACTCTTATTTTTGTTTTTTATTTTTAAAGTCTTCCAAAACTCTTATGGGAAGACTTTTATTTTTAAAATCAAAAATAACTGTTAAAAAAGACTGTCTTGCATAAAAGTCTTTCTAAGATTTTTATTTTTCCAGTTTTTTCTATAAAAGTCTTTGAAGACTTTTATTTTTAAAATATAAAAATAAAAGTCTTGTACCAGCATAATGGCGCGAGAAAATAGTGGGCGCCACTTATGCGAGGTGTTACCCCCTTAGCCACAAGCCCGGAAGAGCATGGCCAAGGAGCCAACACCAGACACAAGAAATAAAAAGAAAATCCGGAACTCCTACGCCGGCCACACGGAGTTGTCTAGCTCGCCGGAGGGGTCGTGGGGTGTGTGGCCGGGGCTTACCGCGGTTGGTTCACCACTTACCTGTGTCTGTGCAACTTTGACTTCCGTCCATCATTCCTCGGTCATCGCCTGACCCGCGTCAAACCCTGAAAAGGAAGAACATCCGCCTAAACCATTCCACCAGAAAAAGTGTTAACGCCTGGTCATTCTAATATTTATAACCATTTAATCAACAATACAACAATTACAATGAATAGTCTTCAACCAAGACAATACTTTCAAACTATTAAAATCAAAAGATCCAATTCCACTAAATTAATGTTCCATTATAATCAGTACATATCTAGGCAGCTCACGGTACCAGAAGAAAACGCGCAGCACTGGCCAATACTCCTCGTTTTTTACAATTGACATTCCAGATGACCGTTTACGCTGACGGAAGAACAATGTATCGGAACCAACAAAAGAATTAATCACACAGTAATAAAAACAACAAGTTGATATAAGAATGAACCAAATAATGTAAATACTTTTAAATAGGATAAACCTTAATACTAATCATATGAAAAATTATTATTTTAGCAATAAATTATTTGTTTTTTTGTTTTTTTTTTTTTTTTTTTTTGTTAAAATCAAAGTCAAAGCCAAAAGAAAATGTTTGTTGTCTGATTTTGGATATTTTTTTTTTTTTCTTTTTTTTTTTTTTTGTGTGTTTATTTGTTCTTCGGATTCAGCTGGTGCAGAATCAATATAGGGGTGGCTTAATTACCTTTAAACTAATGTCCGCCGCTTTATAAATATCATCTACTTTTCCGCCAACTCTTTGTTAGTTACCACTTTCGAGTAATTCTGTTTCTTCGTCCACCAACTCGCCATTGACTTCACCCTTACTCCCCACGTTTATCCGTTTGGGATGAAATTTTGTTGACAGATACACGTACAGTATGATGAACACCGGGTCTTTCCCTTAAATAAATATAACAGTTCGTACAGATTACCGCTAATTCCGCACTTTTCTTCCTTTTTTCACGGCCTAACTAAGCAAACACGGCAACACGTATGTCCTGTTTTACCAACAAAAGGGCAAAACGCAATTCTTGTATTGCTGGTATCCTCTTCGGTACCTGCAACTCTACCTAAATTCCTGTCCCATTTGTTATCTCTTCTGGGTTTATGTTGTCTGGAATTTACGACGAGAATTCACAGCGCGGACATCGTCCTGGTTGTTGCTAATTCGTAACGAAACCTCTAGTTTTGTTTGACAGTAGACTGAATAATGAAGGTATTCGTCTTCCATCCAGGCGTAGGAGTTCAAAAAAAAAACGATTTCTTATTACTTAATCGATCTTAAATTTTTCCCGATTTAATCAATCTTAAATTTTTTTAGACCAAAAACTTTTCCGTAACAAAAACTTTTTCACGTCTCTATTCGAAACCCTTTTTTTCCAGACTCCCCATCAAAATTTTTGTTCCTATTTTTGTTTTATTTCTCGCCTATCTTTTCTTAAAATTTCCTGATTCCGCACAGTGATTTTTCCAAAAACTTCCCATTTCTACAAAGTGTTTTTCGAACGTTAATTTCCCATTCACAATAAATTTTACAACCGACCGTTACAGTCTTTTGCTGAAAACAGATAAATAGTCCATTCAAACCGTTAAGAAAATCGAACCCTAAAGGTTTTTGGGGTCGCTGATCACGAAAATCGGGGTCCTGCGGTCCTAAAACATGGTCGTCACCCTTAAAAATGCAAAAAACACCCCTTTTTAGGGGTTTTTCGCGATTATTTCGATAATAATGAAAACTAATGCAATGAAATACACTTTTTTTAATATTTATTTGCGAAGGTGGTTGATTTGTACTAAATCAACGCGAACTTTATGATAAGGGGTGATCCTAAAGGGTTGAAACCCCCCCTAAATCGGCTACAAATAGAAACTAGTTGGGATGTGGGTTCGACCCTTTCGGTCCACACGATCAACTCAAGGGGGTGAAATAGGGTCAACTCAAAACCGCTGGAGCTATAAGGCTGAAATTTTGACAGTGCATCCCTATAATGACGTAGACATCCACTATAAAGCGATTTTTCGAAATTCATCCCCTAAAGGGGTGAAATGGGGTTTTTCCAAACCGCTGGAGCTATAGGTCTGAAATTTTGACAGTGCATCCCTTTAATGACGTGGACATCCACTATAAAGCGATTTTTCGAAATTCATCCCCTAAAGGGGTGAAATGGGGTTTTTCCAAACCGCAGGAGCTATAGGGCTGAAATTTTGACAGTGCATCCCTTTAATGACGTGGACATCCACTATAAAGCGATTTTTCGAAATTCATCCCCTAAAGGGGTGAAATGGGGTTTTTCCAAACCGCTGGAGCTATAGGGCTGAAATTTTGACAGTGCATCCCTTTAATGACGTGGACATCCACTAAGAAGCGATTTTTTGAAATTAATCCCCTAAGGGAGTTAAATGGGGTAACCCAAACCGCTGGAGCTGAAGGGCTTTAATTTTGACAGTGCATCTCTATAATGTCGTGGACATTCACTAAGAATCGATTTTTCGAAATTCATCCCCTAACGGAGTGAAATGGGGTTACCAAACTACTAATTTAAGTAGAAATTAAACAGGGAGCCAAAAAATTCAAAAATATAAAATCAGCCGCACCAATTTATCCACCTAATAAATCATTTTTTACATAGTTTTAGTTAGAATTTCTATAGCCTGATCAACGTGCTAGGCTTTAAGCACAATATCACAATTGTGTTTATAGTGTAATTTTCGAACTACGATAGCTATTTTATTTGTTTTCAGCAAAAGACTGACCTGCCTAAATGTCATTGTAAAAAAACGGAACATCCCATTATTCAGAAGTAATTAAATACATTAGGGTACATATTTCCAATTATTGTGTGATTGTAGTTTTTATCCTGCATTTTGACTTTATTTAAAAATTCCACGAAAAGAAATATTTCTCCATGTATTATTTATTTTGCTTCGGTTTAGGGGTGGTTTAACCCCTTTAAAAAAGGGTTTAAAGTGAAATTTTCCAAATGTTTCAATGAATAAAAGTGGAAAATAAAATTTTAATGCAAAACAATAAATGTAAATTTTTTCAATTACAATTTTAATGCAGGGGTATTTTCACCCCCTTAAGGGTTTAAAATAATAAATTTATGGCTGATAATACCTTTTGAACCAAATTTCAAGCAAAAAGCAAAAAACAAAAAAATTTTCTAATTTTTTTTATATAAAGTTGATTTTTATAATTGTGGGGGTAGTTTTAACCCCTTAAGGGTTGAAAATAATTTAGTTTTGCCTGACAGTACGCCCACAATCGTATTTGAAGCATATACTTGAAGAAAACTTTTTTTACAATTTTTTCTATTTGTAGCCGATTTAGGGGTGGTTTCAACCCTTTAGGATCACCCCTTATCATAAAGTTCGCGTTGATTTAGTACAAATCAACCACCTTCGCAAATAAATATTAAAAAAAGTGTATTTCATTGCATTAGTTTTCATTATTCTCGAAATAATCGCGAAAACCCCCTATAAAGGGGTGTTTTTTGCATTTTTAAGGGTGACGCCCAAGTTTTAGGACCGCAGGACCCCGATTTTTGTGATCAGCGACCCCAAAAACCTTTAGGGTTCGTTTTTCTTAACGGTTTGAATGGACTATTTATCTGTTTTCAGCAAAAGACTTTTATTTTTATATTTTAAAAATAAAAGTCTTCAAAGACTTTTATAGAAAAAACTGGAAAAATAAAAATCTTAGAAAGACTTTTATGCAAGACCGAAAAAAATAAAAGTCTCTTTTAACAGTTATTTTTGATTTTAAAAATAAAAGTCAATTTTAATTATTATTTCGAACAAAAAAAGAAAAAAATCTTTAATAACAATTTTAAAAGATTTAAAACAATACTAGTCAAAGATAATAGTTAAAAATAACTTTAAATATTTTTGGTAAAATTTAACTGTTACTGTTGCTTTATATCATATAAGTTTCAAAATAATGATTATTTTCTGATTTTTTCGATATAAGTTATAACAGTTACGATCCCTGGTATTTTCAAATTTCCCCTTCGAAATTTGTTGCGACTAGAGCAAAGGGACGGGAACGGCATGCGGGGATTCTACTGCACATGGAAAACGCGACTTTCTCGGCATCAACTCAGTTGGCGCGTAGTCTATCATTTCAATTTTGCTCGAAACATTGTAATTTGGATCTGCGAAAGTCAGATGTCAGATGTGACCATTCATCGTTCTTCCTTATCATCCGAGGGGGTAAGACAGAATTGTGCAGGGTCCGAAAAACTCAGCTGGGAGCTAAGGGGGTCCCATTCGTTGTTACCCATGATGGCCGCACCATCCTTTTTATAATTACGCAGGGTACGCTTTAATTCGTCGTAGGTCGCGAATTGCGTCCTTATTAATAGTAAAAATATGGAAAAGACTCACCAAGATTTTTTTTTCTTAAGTTGAATTCCGTGGGGCTGATGACTCCGTTTGAGAGGACTTCTCTGGTGTTTTACTTCTAACTATTATTTCACTTATAGTTTTCAAATAATGTCTGCTAAAATTCTCATCACCCCGATATTAAGTTTATTAACCAATTTACTACGACTCACTGCACCGGTATCAAAAACTAATTACACGGATTTCATTTCACTATATCCGGCTCGAAGGACCAGAAAATGTTCGGTATACAGACTGGGAAATTTGTTAATAAAATAACACTGACGATTCTTATTCAACTTCACAAGAAATGTTTATTCAAACAGTTTATCTTTAAAAATGCCGAAATTACTACAAAATTGCCGAATTAGCAAAGTGCCGAAATATTTTAATGTTAACTTATCAAAAGACGTCTAACGAATGACCCGCACCACTTTTTCTTTTCTTTTTACCATTTTTTTATACGTATACGTGACTTGTTGCACGTCGCCGTTTCTATATCTATCTCTGTTGGAATGTACTATTATTGACTACCATCTATCGTCGAGAATACCGATGTACATCCACCTTAATATTAATGCTGGTAAGTATAACAGTTGATATCCACACAATAACCGGTAAGTATCACAATTAATACTTCAATATCAACTGTTGTACTTTCTCGAGATGACAGTTCTACTTTATTTACGTTTACTAGGTCAGTGGGTTAGTAAGGTAAGTTGTTTACAATTTTGATAGTATTATTACATAAGTTGTGCGTTTATCGATTACGTTTTTAGTGGTGCAGGTCAGTGTTTTTGTTACTTTTTAATGTTATTTGTCTAATCTAGTTTCAATTCATTTATTTTCTAAAGCTAATGTTAGTTTTGTTATTGTTTTAGATTACGATGATCTTCTTCCAGGATGCTCAGCTCTGCTTCGGTGGACCACCAGATAAGTATTCACGAATTTTGTTGAAGATTAATCCCCTCGTGTGTCAGGGCCGGTTTCCGCAAATCCTCCTCCCAGTAGGTCATAGGTACACCCTGGTCGTTACGAGCTTAACCGTCTTCCTACTTCCAGGCAACGCACTGAGTGTCTTTAAGCATTCGCGTCCTTCGTGCTAACCTATAAGGAATATTTATCAGCCATATGCTGTTCAGGCGGACGGCACACACATAGAGAGGACAGATAAGTACAACACAAATTTTTATTAAAAATATTCAATAAATTTTTCTCATTTTAGGAACATAACATATAGGCCTGCAGCGAATCCCCAAAAAGTGCTCTAGAAATGAAAAAAGTGATGGAAATGAGATAACCGGTTGAGACTAATTGCAATCGATAGAGGATGGAAAAATGCATCTACAGTTGATTTTGACCGAAGTTTGGACATGGCCAACATACAAAAAAATCATGAAAATACCTTTTTTTCGTAAGTGCGGTTTGAACGAAATTTTCACTTTATCTCGCCATATCTCAGTTGATATTGCAGATATCAATTTCAAATTTGAACATAGTCTAGTTTGACTAATTCCCTAAATATAAAACTTTAACCGAACTGGTTACATCATTTAAAAACAAAATGGCGAATGTTTAAAAAATTTCCAACAGATTCGTGAGACTTATTTTTCTAATCAAAAAGTTGTGTTATAGATTT
The DNA here is from genome assembly GCA_949987705.1 of Thereva unica. Lineage (NCBI taxonomy): Eukaryota > Metazoa > Arthropoda > Insecta > Diptera > Therevidae > Thereva > Thereva unica. Next base: position 147,992,653 of record OX465281.1, on the reverse strand, counting down.
TTGACTAAACTACAGCTTTTTTGGCTAAACTACATTGTAGCCAAATACTTAAGGCAGTTTTCTGTAAATTTTCAGATCAAAATGTCCTTCGGTTCAAAAGTTACATTAACATTTGTTGACACTGTTAACCGTACTCCGCGTGCAGTTCCTCGTTCCATATTAAAACTTTAGGTACGCCAAAAATCAGAAAGAACGATTCCTCTAACATGCTGCAAATAGGTGGGGCTGTAGCAGAACGCAAAGGGAAAAGCAAAGGGAATTTACTAAAGTAATCGACTATGGTTAAAATGTATTTATTCCCACGAGTAGAACGCGGTAAGGGCCCAATTAAGTCAATGCACACACACTCCCAAGGCTGACTGCAAACTACGCGGGAAGACATGAAGCCTGCCGGTCTCTTGCGTTCTGGCTTGGTCATTTGACACGTAGTTCAACGTCTTACGTAGGCTGCGACGTCGCTTTTCATCTCCGGCCAGTAGAATCGTTGGGCCAGTCGATCGTAGGTTTTCTTGACCCCCCCATGTCCTGCGGTTGGAACGTCGTGTGCTTCTAACAAGGCTTCCTTCCTTCCCGCCTTCGGTAACACTCTTTTCCAGTCGAAGCCCTTTTGAGCCAACTCCGGATACTTCGGACGAGCGGGGAAAGCTCTGGGTGGGAGCTTGGGGGGGGGAGGGATCTCGGGTTAAACTTCGATGTGTGTGTGTGTGTGTGTGTGTGTGTGAGGTCGGTGCTGGGAGGGGCTGTTAGAGGAATTAAGCTGTGGGGATCCTGGAATGAACTTTGGAGCGTGGATGGGGGCGCTGAACTTTCAAATAAATCTTAATGAAACCTCAATCTGCAACAACAACTCAGCAAGCGGCAAAAAGAGCGTGGATGGGTGCGCTGAACTTTCAAATAAATCTTAATGAAACCTCAATCTGCAACAACAACAACAACTCAGCAAGCAGCAAAAAGAGCGTGGATGGGGGCGCTGAACTTTCAAATAAATCTTAATGAAACCTCAATCTGCAATAACAACAACAACTCAGCAAGCGGCAAAAAGTCATGCCTGAAAAGATTGTTCCCATAAATTATTACCGCAGCATATCAACAACAACAACAACAACAGTGAAGATCCACATCCTCGACCGTACTGTCAAGTGGTCGCGATAAACAAAGGGAAGTTTGATATGCTGCTGCGAATTTAGCGTGAGTCAGTTTCCTAATATAATCAAAGACAATTTTGAACGGGTACCGGAGGATTCCCTATCATCCCATGCCATGAACGTTTATCGAGATAAACAAAGGGAAGTTTTGCAAAATATATTGAAATCGTTATTCTGTGAATTTAGTGTGAGCCAATTTCCAAATATAATCAAATACAATTTTGATGGTGAGTTCCTTATCAATCATAAGTGTGAAAAACCTGAAGACTTCTTTAAACCGTATCGTGAAAAATATTAAAATAAACAAAAGGGCTCCCAGATTTTAGTGTATGATTTTTAATATAAACATTACCAATATATAAAAGAAAGGTTTGCTTCATGCTACCATCATAAATAATCAAATACAATTTTGATGGTGAGTTCCTTATCAAACTTAAGTGTGAAAAACTTGAAGACTTCTTTAAACCGTATCGTGAAAAATATTAAAATAAACAAAAGGGCTCCCAGATTTTAGTGTATGATTTTTAATATAAACATTACCAATATATAAAAGAAAGGTTTGCTTCATGCTACCATCATAAATAATCAAATACAATTTTGATGGTGAGTTCCTTATCAAACTTAAGTGTGAAAAACTTGAAGACTTCTTTAAACCGTATCGTGAAAAATATTAAAATAAACAAAAGGGCTCCCAGATTTTAGTGTATGATTTTTAATATAAACATTACCAATATATAAAAGAAAAGTTTGCTTCATGCTACCATCATCGCATCATCATCAGCATGGAAGACGAGCAATCAAGAGAGGCAATTGTAAGTAATTATTATTATTATTATTATTATTATTATTATTATTATTATTATTATTATTATTATTATTATTATTATTATTATTATTATTATTATTATTATTATTATCATAAAAATTAAATGCTAATTTACTTACAGCGAAATATAATACGGCGATTAATGGCGCTGTTAGCGCTTGACTCAGAGAGAGACGTCCGGCAACTCCTGAAAGGGCTCCAGCGGGATGCACGCCAAGAGCGTGCCCATTGCAACGAAGATTTGCAACAAATTGCAGCTGAAATTGATGCCCAAGAGGAGAGGCGGAATTATTTAAAGCGGAAAATAAAATTGCTCCGAAAAAAGGAAAAGAGGCTGCAGAGTCAGCGAAAATTTCTTAAATATCTCAGAAAATTATAGATTTTTTTTTTTTTTAAATAAATACTATTTTGTGGGGGCTGGAAGTTGGCTTGACCACTTAAACTTTTGGGGGTAAGGAATTTGCCATGTCAGCAGGCACAAGATTTGAAAATAAAACAAATTTGTTATAAAAATGTCTTTTTATTTAATTTATAATACATCATTAGCATTTATCCAAGAATTATGTTCTCGTGAGAACCCCAGCCATTGTCAACGCTCATTTCCGAAATGTTAATAGTTCTATGTGGGTGGGAGTATTTATACTATAATGCCAGCTTCCCGCAACTCCTCAATGATTGACACTATTTCCAGCTTGCTGTGATGCTACCAATATTCGGAGCCTATCAACTAGCTCATTGGGGTCATCCCAATATATGTAATCGGTATTTTTCTTTGGAATTTGCATTATTCCCGTTCCAGTATGAGGAGTGTGAATCACCTTTTTTATTATGTTTCTATATTTGAAGCTATTTGTTCCTTTTATTTGCTGGTTTTCCTTAAAATCACGTGTGTGGGCGCATGTATCATTTATAATTTTTTGATAATTGGACAAGTCTTCTTTTGAGTAGCCTCGACGCTTTTTCATAAAAATTAATTCAGCTAGACCTTCAGTTATCTTATACTGCTTACCATCTATAAGAAAGTATTCTTTATCAACTTTTAATCTCGAATTACCAATATTCCACATATCGTTCTTATAGTACGCTCCATACGTTTTATCAATTCTCGTGCTATCATTTTCAAGTAGTTGTTTATATTTGCTTAGTATCTGGTCTGCGGACTCTAATTTCGGTTCTTTTGTAGGTGTAACAAACTGATCATCATCATCATCATCATCCTCGGAATAACTCGGTGGCTCTAGCTTTAAGTATTTGCGTGGTGGTGCTGTGTATGCTTCTTCATTGTCCTCTTGCTTAATTCCATCTTCTTCTTATTTTGGTTCAAGTTTCACTGATGCTTCTGTTGTTGTGAGCTTTTTCAGCGTTCTGGCTATTGGTTTAAATGTTTCCTCTAATTGAGCTTCAGATTCAATTTTACTAGTCTTGAGAGCTTTATACTTTCTTCGTATAGCCTCACGAGTCTTTATAATATCCTTCATCAATTTTTCATTCATGTTGCTACACAGGTGGTTACAGCTACAATGATATACAGCTATGCTAATAAGCATTTATATAGATCCAGACGTACCAGGCAGGTCAACCAGATAGATCATCCAGACACACCAGCCAGACAGACAGACAGACCGACCAGCCAGACAGACCAGCCAGACAGACCAGCCAACCAGCCAGACAGACCAGCCAACCAGCCAGACAGACCAACCAACCAGCCAGACAGACCAGCCAGACAGACCAGCCAACCAGCCAGACAGACCAGCCAACCAGCCAGACAGACCAGCCAGACAGACCAGCCAACCAGCCAGACAGACCAGCCAACCAGCCAGACAGACCGGCCAACCAGCCAGACAGACCAGCCAGACAGACCAGCCAACCAGCCAGACAGACCAGCCAACCAACCAGACAGACCAGACAGACAGACCAGCCAGACAGAGCTGATAGACCTGGTCAGCTGATTAGGTTGACTCCTTCATAGGCTCATAAAAGCATCAAAGCCTTTTCGATATCGACCTTTACCCATGGGGCTGTCCTTATCAATTACTAAGAATCCATATTTGTCTTTCCAACATTTTGTACACGCTTTTCTAAACTTTGTGAATTCCATATCATGATCATTGTATACATGCTACAGGTTCAAATCATCTTGTTTGAATATGATCAGAAAGTTTGCATTATCTCGGATTAGATGCTTTGGTATATGAGTATATGTCTGGCAGAGGTAAAAGCTGTCAATGTCGTTATGCCTCCCCATACAAAAGTAGGCTCTAATATTATTTTGTTTATCGCAGGCTACATCATCAAAGATGAAAATTGAATTTGGCTTTGCTTCCTCCGGTGGTATTACGTCGTGGTTGTTAGAAAACGTATAATAGTCCAAACCTGATATGTTAGTTATAACTTCTCCTAAATACTCGTATTTCGGCTGACTTAAGTGGATTAAACACATATTTGGAAAAGATGTCGCCGTATACGATGTGCAGGAAGATGGATGCCCAAACCTTTCATGGCTGGAATTTACAAATGTAGATGAACCATGTTGCCTCATTCACACAGGCCGATGTGCCCTGAAAAATGTATTTGTAATAAGGAATTTTTTTAAGAAATAAAACACAAGTTTAAAACGTTATAAATATTCTTTTATTTCAAATATCTTACTACTATTTACATTTTTATATTATTTACAATATTTTCCATACTTATGGATCTACTTCCATTATACTAAAATGACCCCACGGTAAAGTTTGATGACTATTTGGTATTAAATATCTTTTATCGTCGTGAGGACTGAGAGCAACCTTTGTTTGAGTTTTTGAGCTTACTTGATGTTTTTCAGATTCTATTATATTTTGAGTGATTTTTTTTTCAGTATTATTTTCAAGACATTCAACATAATCATCAAAAGTTATCCTATTTTTCACTATTTCTCTCTTTATCCCTTTAGATTTTTTCGTTCTATCTCTACCCTCTACACGGATAGCGTACATTTTTGCTCTTAGCCCAACAAATTCTGTCATAATGTGTCCATTATTTTCGTCCTTCATGAGGCCCAACACTTTTTTGTTAACCTGTGGCATGCAATATAGGTTATTTATGGGATAGTCGGATGTATCAAAATGGGTGTGACAATCGCGTTTAACAATTCAATTGCCTCTCTTGATTGCTCGTCTTCCATGCTGATGATGATGCGATGATGGTAGCATGAAGCAAACTTTTCTTTTATATATTGGTAATGTTTATATTAAAAATCATACACTAAAATCTGGGAGCCCTTTTGTTTATTTTAATATTTTTCACGATACGGTTTAAAGAAGTCTTCAAGTTTTTCACACTTAAGTTTGATAAGGAACTCACCATCAAAATTGTATTTGATTATATTTGGAAATTGGCTCACACTAAATTCACAGAATATCGATTTCAATATATTTTGCAAAACTTCCCTTTGTTTATCTCGATAAACGTTCATGGCATGGGATGATAGGGAATCCTCCGGTACCCGTTCAAAATTGTCTTTGATTATATTAGGAAACTGACTCACGCTAAATTCGCAGCAGCATATCAAACTTCCCTTTGTTTATCGCGACCACTTGACAGTACGGTCGAGGATGTGGATCTTCACTGTTGTTGTTGTTGTTGTTGATATGCTGCGGTAATAATTTATGGGAACAATCTTTTCAGGCATGACTTTTTGCCGCTTGCTGAGTTGTTGTTGTTATTGCAGATTGAGGTTTCATTAAGATTTATTTGAAAGTTCAGCGCCCCCATCCACGATCTTTTTGCTGCTTGCTGAGTTGTTGTTGTTGTTGCAGATTGAGGTTTCATTAAGATTTATTTGAAAGTTCAGCGCACCCATCCACGCTCTTTTTGCCGCTTGCTGAGTTGTTGTTGCAGATTGAGGTTTCATTAAGATTTATTTGAAAGTTCAGCGCCCCCATCCACGCTCCAAAGTTCATTCCAGGATCCCCACAGCTTAATTCCTCTAACAGCTCCTCCCAGCACCGACCTCACACACACACACACACACACACACACATCGAAGTTTAACCCGAGATCCCCCCCAAGCTCCCACCCAGAGCTTTCCCCGCTCGTCTACGTACAAATAAAGCTTTCAAAACACTCCAGGTGCAATTCACACCATCAAAGCTCCCACCCAGAGCTTTCCCTGTTCGTCCACGTACAAATAAAACTTTCAAAATGAGCTTTCTCTGCTTATCTACACACAAATAAAGCTTTCACCCATCTCCACCCACCACCTCCCAGCCACCTTATCCAAGACACAAACCTAAAACACCTCATACACGTACATAAAGAGCTTTCCCTGTTCGTCCACGTACATAAAGAGCTTTCCCTGTTCGTCCACGTACAAATAAAGCTTTCAAAATGGCGGAAAAGTAATTTTTGACCCCTATGTTAAATCCCATAAGAAAGTGCGCCAGAATCCCCATAGCCTTACTACTGCTACCCAACAACAATGACGAATGGTAGAGCCCACACCTCGTCCCCCAAGTAATTTGTAGCATGTTTGCTGATAGGTTTGCTGAAATTTATAGCCCCTTGTCCAGCGCAGCACACGATGTAACTGACTCGCACACTCACACTTCCCTTATAAATGGTATATCCCTTTCTGTTGATGGGATCATGGCGGCTCTAAACAATCTTGATATCAAAAAAGGTAATGGTCCCGACAATCTCCCTCCTATTTTTCTTCAGTGCTGCTCACAACATATCGCATTTCCTCTTTATCTCATCTTCAACAAATCTTTATCGTTAGGAAAGTTTCCCAAGCTGTGGAAGAAATTCTACCTAACGCCAATCTATAAATCCGGTGACAAGCACTCGGTAGACAACTGTAGGGGCATTTATAGTGTCATTGAGACCCAAACTGATGATTCCTTCTTGCAGACTAAGCTCAATGCCCTACACGACTGGTCCACCATGAACAAACTGCAACTTAACACCAGCAAATGTCATGCAATTACCTTCTCCCGCTTAAAAAACACACAGAACCATAACTGTTATCTCCATGGCATAATGTTGAATCAGGTTGACCATATCGTAGATCTAGGCGTCGTCCTAGACAAAAAACTCAATTTCAACCTGCACTAGGATAATATAACTGCCAGAGCCAACAAACTTCTTGGTTTCATTAAGAGGAGAGCCAAAGAATTTGGTAATGTATGGGTCACAAAAACGCTCGTGTCCTATCTGGGATCCTATATTCCAAGTGAGCAGTAGGAGGATCAATCCATTCAAAAGAGATTTCTTCTTTTTGCCCTCAGACATTTACATAACACCCATGACTACAAACTTTGCCGCACTACTTGGACAGGCTCAAAGTGCTTGATCTCATGCCGTTATCTAGCAAGAGAAAACTGCTCATATCTTGCGTTGCCTTTGACGTTGGAAAGCTTAAAGTGCAGTTTCTGTCGGACAGAATCAAATTCAATGATGTAGTTCGACACAAACGACACACTAAACTACTTAGGGAATATCCACACCGCACCGATTACGCAAGGAACGAGCCCGTCAACAGATGCTGTATGGCTTTTAATAGCCATAGCTCCTCTTTCTCCCCTTCACTCAACAAGGCATCCTATAAAAAAATACTCAGATCCCTACTAACACAACCCCCTTGACAATAGTAGGTTTTTAGTAACTATCAGTAGTTATAGTAATATTATATTATAAAAAACTGTACATTATGTTTTAATCTAAGTATTATACCTAGTTTAAGTGTGTCTTGTTTGGCGAATTGATAAATAAATAAATAAATTTTTTAGTCAAAATTCTCGAGTCAAACCATAGTTTTTTGCCTCTAAACTCTGGTTAATTAAGAGTTAAACTCGGCCTAAAAATGCGTCATTTTACACTTAAATTTTGTCAATTTTCCTGGACTCCCTGCCTTACTAGGGGGTATTCCATACATCCCAGACCCCCCCCCCCCCCGGTGTTTTAAACCCCCCCCCCCCCAACATTTTTTCCTGGGTACGGCCTTGATCCTTTAGGTTATGCAACCAAACCAAGGACGCGTGGTCTGTGACGACTGTAACGCTCATACCTTCGATGTATGGCCGTAGCTTTTCGATTGCCCATAGTACTGCGAGACATTCGCGTTCCGTGGTAGAATAATTTCTTTCTGCCTTATTTAATGACCTACTTAAATATGCTATTACTTTATCCTGTCCTTCGATTTGTTGCGTGAGCACTGCGCTTAAACCATAACCCGAGGCATCGGTATGGATTACAAAAGGGAAGCAAGTGAGTATGGGTTCACTTACTAAACAATCTTTCGCTTTCCGAAATGCTTCCTCACACTGTGCCGACCATACAATCTTAGTTCTCTTCTTCAACAACGCCGTAATCGGAGCAATTAAGGTAGCGAAGTTAGGGACAAATCGACGGTACCATGACATTGTGCCAATGAATTTTCGTACTTCCGTGACCGACTTCGGAGTTGCGATATTTAAAATCGCCTGTACCTTCTCTGGATCGACCTGAAGCATATTCTCTGACACAACGTAGCCCAGGTATTTTAATTCCGCTCTACAGAATTCGCATTTGTTAAAGTTAATAACGAGACCTGCTTCTCCAATTTTTTCCAATACTTCGTTCAGCACCTCATTGTGTTCCTCGAATGACTGCGTTACAATAATGACGTCGTCCAGGTAAACAAAGACTTTGTCGTCTAGCGTTCCGGACAGTACTTTGTCAATCAAACGTTGCCATGTTGCGGGTGAATTGGTAAGTCCGAAGGGCATCCGGTTAAAATGGAATAATCCCCGACCAGGGATGGTGAAGGCAGTAAATTGCTTGGACTTCTTGCATAGGTACTCGCCAAAAGGCCGACTTTATGTCCAGCGAGGATAAGTACCTGGCATCGCGCAACTTGTCCAAGGTAGCCGAGACGAAAGGTAAGGGATAGGCGTCCTTTCTCGTTATTTTATATAGTTTCCTGTAGTCGACGCAGAAACGATATTTCCCGTCCTTCTTCTTCACCAACACGACTGGCGAGGCCCATGCGCTGTTGGAAGGTTCCACCACTCCAAATTCCAACATCTCTTCTAACTGCTCATTCACTACCTTTTGCATGGCTGGCGAAATAGGGTAATAACGTTGTTTGATGGGAGGCGAATCCGTTTCGATTGCATGTTCTACAATATTTGTGCATCCCAGCTTCGTCCCAATTTTCTGCTTTGCTTCCTCGATAACCTGTTCCAATTCCTTTTGCTGCCTTTCCGGAAGCTTTGATTTACTTTCCAAGGTGTCTACTCGGACCTCTGTCTCCTGGTCCTTCAACCACCAGTTGTCATCCTCGAAATCTGTCACAATTTTCATCTCCTTGCAGGAGTCTACCCCCAGAATGATCGTGTGCGGCAACTCCGGAATTATTAACAGCTCCTTGATCTTCACTTTGCCTTCTTCTGTAAGGGGTAGGTCTACTTTTCCTATTACCTCAACTGTCCCTCCATCGGCTACATTAACTACCTTCCTTGGTGTGCTGCTGATTTCCATCTTCATTTTCTTGAATTTTTCCCGGCCTGGCCTGCCCATGACAGTTGTTGTCGACCCAGAGTCGAGTAACGTGCAAAATTTCACACCAAGAATTTCTACTGGAAGATGAGGTCGCGCATCGTTTCCCTGACCAATGAAAACATAATCCACTCTTTCGTGCTGTGCTACCTCTATTATCTCCCCTTTGAGACAGAATGGTCCGGCTTGGTCGGATCTTCGCTGGTTACGGCTCTCTGTGGACTACCCGGCTCGCCGTCTAGGCTCAGGCTCCCTGGTCGTTTCCCGATGCCTGTGCCTGACGCTGCACCCCCGGAACGGAACGTTGTTCCTCTGCTGGCCTCCGATTGCATCGATTACAACGGGAGCGGATCGTCCCCGGAGTACCGCAACCGAAGCACCTCAGTACCCGGCAATTCCGGGCAAAATGCCCTATGCGTCCACAGCGGAGGCACCCCCTCTCGTTTCCGGTCGCGCTCGCTCTGCTAGATTGGTTAGGGTGGTCTACTACTGATAGCACTTGATGTTCGACTCCGAGGTACGCTAGATCTGGCTCCAGTAGGGAGTGGTTACGTCTACGTGTACGCATACTGATTAAAAATTAAAAATTAAAAATTAAAAATTAAAAATTAAAAATTAAAAATTAAAAATTAAAAATTAAAAATTAAAAATTAAAAATTAAAAATTAAAAATTAAAAATTAAAAATTAAAAATTAAAAATTAAAAATTAAAAATTAAAAATTAAAAATTAAAAATTAAAAATTAAAAATTAAAAATTAAAAATTAAAAATTAAAAATTAAAAATTAAAAATTAAAAATTAAAAATTAAAAATTAAAAATTAAAAATTAAAAATTAAAAATTAAAAATTAAAAATTAAAAATTAAAAATTAAAAATTAAAAATTAAAAATTAAAAATTAAAAATTAAAAATTAAAAATTAAAAATTAAAAATTAAAAATTAAAAATTAAAAATTAAAAATTAAAAATTAAAAATTAAAAATTAAAAATTAAAAATTAAAAATTAAAAATTAAAAATTAAAAATTAAAAATTAAAAATTAAAAATTAAAAATTAAAAATTAAAAATTAAAAATTAAAAATTGACATAAGTGATTTTTGTACCTGCACGATATCGCGCGAACTATAAAAGATATCGACTTAGTTGAGGTGCCGTTCGAAGAGTATCAACCGAAATATGATCTGAAAAGATTTACATGAAATTCGGTCCAGCCGTTTTTTTGTTTAAGCGACGTAAGTGATTTTTGTACCTGCACGATATCGCCCGAACTACAAAAGATATTGACTTACTTGAGGTGCCGTTCGAAGCGTATTAGCGACAATATTATCTGAAAAGATTTTTATAATATTCGGTCCAGCGGTTTTTTGGTTTAAATAACATAAGTGATTTTTGTACTTGCACGATATCGCGCGAACTATAAAAGATATCGACTTAGTTGACGTGCCGTTCGAAGAGTATTAACCAAAATATGATCTGAAAAGATTTTCATAAAATTCGGTCGAGCCGTTTTTTTGTTTAAGCGGCGTAAGTGATTTTTGTACCTGCACGATATCGCCCGAACCACGAAAGATATTGACTTACTTGAGGTGCTGTTCGAAGCGTATTAGCGACAATATAATCTGAAAAGATTTTTATAATATTCGGTCCAGCGGTTTTTTGGTTTAAATGACTTAAGTGATTTTTGTACCTGCACGATACCGCGCGAACTAAAAACTATATCGACTTCATTGGGGTTCCGAAAAACATTAATACATCAATTTTATATACATTTTCTTCATCCTAATCTTGTAAGTGCGCACATTTAGTTTGACATTTTAGCGAAAATATTGATAAACAATTGTGACAAATTCTCGGTATTATACATATATTCTACAATTGCCTATTGTTCATTTATTATTAAAATATCCAATCATAATATTCAACATCCATCATACTGGGAAGTTGATCGTGTGGACCGAAAGGGTCGAACCCACATCCCAACTAGTTTCGTAAACGAACGATTAGGCTGGCGCACTAAAAATATAAAAAACAATTAAAATAATAAAATTGCTAATAAGATTTTTTGGGAGTTTAGATGATATAAAAAATTAAGAATTGTAAAATGATTGGAAAATTTTTAATTTTTAAAGATTAATGTGTATTTAAATTATCAACTTTACGAAAAAAAGTTATATTACATTTCTAGTTCTACATCCGTCCAAAAATATTACAAAATTGTTAAAATTTTAATTTTCGTTTTGTTATAAAATAACTGTTTATAATAATATATCCCTTATGGTACCAGGATATACCTTGGCAACTCAACGTTTCCTAACACAATTATAAAAATACTATCCTAATATAGAAAATTTATCCTGCGACGCGATGACGCGGTCGAAAGTTCCTTTGCTGCCTTATCCAATAGTGGAACCAGGTGGTTTATTTATTAAATTTACACGTTATATCAAAAACAAATATGTTTCCACTTTGTTTGAGACTCCTAATTTTTCAATTTTTTTGGGAGTTACTTGGAATATTTGACATTTTTGTTAGTTGCATCGTATTCATGCATTTTAAACACACTTTTCTTTCAACTGGCCTGATGTTTTGAACACAACTTGGGAGCCGTGACACCACTTGCTGTCAAAATTTGGAGGACTCGTTCCCAAAGTGCTTACTGGAACAAAAATACATCTAGTCCAATCTATCGAACTTACTTTACAAAATTTTCCAAGATCCAACATGCAAAAACAAATATCTCTTAAATATTAGGTTTTATCGCAAAAATAATTACAATAACAACTGTAGATCATGCAATTTTTTCACAAACGATAGTATATACTCCTTCGAATTTATATTTTTTGCGAGTTTATATTTTGCATAGTACTATATAACACCACCGTAGGCGCATTTTAAAACGTAGGCACAACCCACGATTTGTTGTGATCAAACAAGCACAACTATATTTGCATATACGGCAAGAACAAAGAGGATAAGAGGGAAATATGGAGGGCATACAGTACACCAAGCTATTTATTAATCGTTATTAGCAATGTTTCTGTCTTTTCTGGTATATCACTTTTGCATAGGTTTTGATTTAATGGAATTTCTTGCGACCGTTCACTAAACCCCTTCTCAAAAATTTTGATATGAGCTTTACCCAAATCAAAAAGAAGTTGTCAAGGCGAATGTAAGACCCCGGATTAGTACTGTTTATGTAATTTTTACTATTTAAAAGTGACTCATTTTTAAGTCCAAGCCATTCTCCTTGTTTTAATAAATATTCTTGCAATTATTACAATGTTCAACCTTTGTTTTGAATATATATTAGTTTATAGAAGCCTCATCTGAGAAATTATTTTTTAACACTATTTCTACCACGAAAATAGGTACACACAAACTATTTTGACCAAACGGTGTCTTTTCAATCTTTGTAACAAGAAAAAACAGTAATCATAAAAACAGCACTGTAATGAAACTTTTTCCTTATTTAATATCACAGTTTTTACAAATCAATGGTTTCTCTACTAAGCATTTTCCACACGCATACTTTGAAAAGTGTTTTTCGACACCTCTTGGTAGAAATAGTGCTTAAACAACGGTATCAAGTGCATCTTCTAAATACCAGTACTTTCATTAAAATTTTCATTATCGACTTACAAAGAAAGTAAGTCCTTGACAAGAACACCCCCTACGTTTGTTTAACATTGATTATAATTCACAGCATCTAACAAAGTAAAATCTTCATCTTCATTGCATGTCATTCGGCTGGAAAATTTTAAATGACATTATCTGCGATAAGGATTTAAACGTCCGGACCACCGTCCTTGTAGGTCTGGTCTATAATGGACTCCGACCGGCTTGTCCTTTAAAACTTAGTGTTGGAGAAAATAATCCAGGGGTGACATTAAAGGGCAGAATCCTCCACAAATACTGATGGCTTATGACACTGACATCATCGGAAGACCATCAAGAACAGTACAAGTAGCTTTCACCCAGATTGAACCGGCGCCGGCGGCACGAAAGCTGGGACTGCAAATCAACGAAAGCTAAACAAAGTACATATATGGTGGCCTCGTCTGCAAGAACACCTAACATTGGTCCCACAATCAAGGTAGAGGAATACGATTTTGAAGTGGTAAAAGTATTTACCTACCTTGAGTCAATAGTAGCCGCCCACTATAGCATGGTACTAGAAATAGGCGCACGGCTTCTAAAAGCCAACAAAACCTACTGCAGTGTGTCAAGACATTTCAAATCCAAGCACTCTAACCTCTTAACCTTGTTCGACAGTAACTTCCTTCGGAAAATTGTTGTGAAGAAGATATAACCCCAAATTGTACTAAATATATAAAGAACCTGCCACAACCATAGATATATCACGCCTACATTAGATAGGACATGTAATGCGAATGCCTGCATATATATATCCTATAAATGAAAAGAGACCTAATGAAACTGCAACCAAATTATTTCAAATGTTGAAGATCCATGATGACGCCTTGAATAACCGATTTAAACTGTTGGACTTACTATGTTTCCCAGATTTGTTTCCGAACGGAATAAATGGTCAACATGAGGATCGTCGAATCAAATTGTCTGATTTTGAATTCATCAAAAGTAAGTTAATGTCTAAGTATTCACAATTTCGTTTAAATACGCAGTATATATTTCATGGACAGAACGACAATATTATACGACAAATGAGAGCAGGCATCCATCACAAAATCTATATCACGAACCCATTTCAACAATACACTGCAAGTACTTATTTGGCTGCATTATTAGAAGGCGAACTTGAATCGGATTTGAATACAATATTTTCCAGACTAAGAAATACCGAAGAATATTGGAAAATACCAAGAAATAATCTAAATTGTATGATAGATCATTATGGCCCGGCTACATGGTTTCTAACTTTGAGCCCTGCAGAATGGTTGTGGTCTGATTTGACAAAGTATATTCGTGAAATTAATAAACATAAAACGGATAAAATTCCAGACGAAGAGCTAATTGCGTTAGATCCAGTTTCTGTTTCAAGATTTATTGATAATAAATTTCAAGCAATACTTAACTTTATTTATTCAGATGATAAACCACTCGGTGAGATAGTTCATAGTTTCTTCAGACGGGAATATCAAGGTAGAGGTACACAACATTTTCATTTATTACTTTGGGTAAAAGATGCTCCTATTTTGGGTGAATCGCCGAATGAAGACGTTGCTAATTTTATCCTAAAGTATGTAACGTGTCGAATTCCTGACAGAATAATTTCGCCAACATTGTATGAGCGAGTTGATACACATCAACGTCATGGACATAGTTCATATTGCTTGAGAACAAAAAAAGGTAAAGGAAGAATCTGCAGGTTTGGTTTTTCCAGACCAGTTACGAAAAAGCTTTTTCTCAGAGATGCTGTAACTTCTATAGCTGGTCGAAAAGCGTTAAAAAGCAAGTCCCGATTGTACGATCTTCCAAGGAATGAAAATGAAGAAAATATCAATGATTATAACCCTGCTCTTCTACTAGTATGGGAAGGAAATATGGATATACAATTTTGCGGAGAAGTATCAAGAGCTATCTGTAGATATATAACTAAATACGAAACTAAACCAGAAAAAAGTAATATAGATCAAAATGCACTCAAAGTGAACATTGATACCAAACAATCAATATTCAGTCGCTTATGGAGCTTTGCTTTGCAAATGTTAACAACTAGGGAATGTGGTGTTTTAGAAGCAGCTGATACTTTACTAGGAATACCATTATACGGTACGGACTCAAAAACTGCTATACAATGGATTAACATTAACGAAATACGAAATAAAAAACTTAAAAGTTATCAAGATATAAAAAATCTGGATGATGATTCAACGGATATTTTTTGCCCTAATATGGTAGACGATTATTATCCGAACCGACCAGAACAATTAGAAGAATGGAATTTGTACGATTTCGTTCGATGGTTTAATTATACAAAGGAAAAACCCTGTGGTAAAAACGTAGAATTTTATCAAATAAATAACATTTATATTAGAAAACGTAAATACGCAAGACTAATTAATCACTACAAATATAACATCAACGTTGAGCCAGAGAAATTTTATCATTCAATATTATTTCTCTTTAAACCCTGGAGCAAGTTTAAAGATTTAAAAGATGGGCATTCAACTTATGCAGAAGCATTCTATAGTGTTAAAGATAAATTATCGAAATTATTACAATATCATGATAAGTTAATTGAACATCAAAAGGCTTTCGAAGATATGGAAGAATTAATAAAAAACAAAATGGAAGAATTTGAATTAGAAACAAAAGATGACTTCGAAGAATTAGAATGCCAACCAATTGAAGCTGATAAAGCTATGAAAGATTTCAAAGATTTAGATGATAATATTGATTGCAAAAATCTTTCACAAATGATAAGTGAACTCAATGCGGATCAAAAACGTATATTCAATAAAATAACTGTGAAAGTGAGTACTAGAGAAGAAATTTTGAGGCTTTTTGTTACTGGCGAAGGTGGAACAGGCAAAAGTTTCCTCATACAATCAGTAAGACGTTGGATGAAAGCAACGATGAATCAAAGAGTAGTAGTCGTTGCTCCAAGTGGGATAGCGGCCTTAAATGCATTAGGTTTAACAATACATAAACTGTTCATGCTGCCAGTTGATCCCGAGAAAACTCCTAAGTACACAAGATTATCTGATGTTGCTTTAAAAGTATTGAGAGAAGAACTACGAGATGTAGGTATAATTATAATTGACGAAGTATCAATGATATCTAATATTATATTGATGTACATAAATCTACGACTTCTTGAAATTTTCAATACTAGCGATGACCCAGATGGATGGTTCGGAAAATTGCATATAATATTGTTTGGTGATTTATTGCAATTACGTCCCGTCAAAGACAATCCTGCATATACGAATCTTACAAAAGCCGAAATAAACTTGTATATAAAGTCGATTGGTAATTACAATTTGTGGAGTTTATTCGAATATGATGAACTTACAATAA
This sequence comes from Thereva unica, assembly GCA_949987705.1. Taxonomy (NCBI): domain Eukaryota; kingdom Metazoa; phylum Arthropoda; class Insecta; order Diptera; family Therevidae; genus Thereva; species Thereva unica. Next base: position 147,976,163 of record OX465281.1, on the reverse strand, counting down.
ACATGAGACAAAAAAATGATTTATCTTATGCACAAATGCTTTCTCGCTTACGAATAGGATATTTGACCAGACATGATTTGAATGAACTCAACCGACGACTAATAAAGTTTAAATCAAAAAATTACCAAGACATATTGTTTGAGTTATGCGATTACATTGATGCTTTACCTCCCGACACACTTTGTCTACTTCCGAATAATCATATGTGTGGAATATTGAATGATGAAATGATGTCGCGCATTAAAAGTGAAGAAATTAATTTAGTTGCTGAAGATGCATTAGATTGTCCTAAATATTTGAAGAAAAAAGTTGAAAAAGCTTTATTGAACGATGACGAAGATTGTTCTCGAACTGGAGGTCTTCCGAAAGTTGTAACAATCAAAATCAATTCAAAAGTGATGATAACCAAAAACATCGATGTTAGTAAAGGGTTAGTAAATGGCACGGTAGGTTTCGTTAAATCTGTTAAACGAAATCTTGACGACAAAAATGACATACAAGAAATACAATTATTAACATCTTCAGGTACTTTGCACACGATTGAAAAAATGACTGTCAAATTCCAAATTTTTGATAAAGCTTTCATTTTTCGAAAACAGTTCCCAATTCGTATAAGTTATGCGATTACAATACATAGGTCTCAAGGCTTAAGTTTAAAAAACGCTGTTGTTGATGCGGGAAGCCACGTGTTCTTACCAGGACAAGTGTATGTTGCATTGTCGAGGATTATTTCAATCGAAGGATTACATTTAATTAATTTTGATCCATCCGAGGTGACAGCTAGTTCTGAAGCTATTTGTGAATATAACAGATTAAAATCAGTGTACAGGCCGGATTTACCAATTGTTAACGCTGAATCATCTCATGATTTACCGAGAATTCATGATCGTCAGTGGGTTTTGCAAAAGGAAGTAGCGAACTGCCAAAATAATGAAAACACTTTAGAAATGCACAATGATACAGCCTTGCGTGGACTAAACAATTCTGATAACAGGTCGTGTTATATTAATTCCCTTTTGCAATGTTTTTTCAACTGCAATGTTATTAAAAATTCGTTATTAAGACTGCCAAAACAGCATCCAATACGAATTTGCTTAGAAAGCTACATGGAAAAGAATAAAACTTTTATCATTATGAACGTTAAACGATTTGTACATGAAAAATACACTAAACAACGTCAAGAAGATGTTGCTGAATTTGCAAGTGATCTGCTTCAAAAACTTGAGTCGGTTTCTGAGTTAGTGCAATTTACAAACAAATATACTTTAATTTGTCTTAACAATAAATGTACATACACGGTGGAAAATTCGATTGAAGGCTCAATCCTGGTTATTCCTATTAACTCTATTTTGAGTCGTTCAAACATTAAACTTCAAGAGCTTGTAGACACGAAAATAAATCAAAAAACACAAACGATTGGAAAATGTTCTACTTGCAGTTACAAAAATTTGTTACATAAAACAGAAGTCAATTCGTTCCGTAAAATTCTTATCTTACAATTAGAATTATTCCAATTCAAGAACGGTGAAGTGACAAAAATTAATTTCAAGTATAATATAACAAGCGCTTCAACAGATGTAATCAAAATCGAGGGCCATAATTATCGAGTTATAAGTGCTATATTACACCATGGTTTGACAGTAAATGCAGGTCACTATACAAGTTTCATTAGAAAAGGCAAAATATGGTATGAAGCTAATGATACAAAAATTACAAAAAAAAATGGCCGAGAAATTCTAAAGATGTTTATTTATTTATATTGGAAAGACAATAAATCATAAGAAATGTGAATGTTCAAATAATAAAATGAGTCGCCGAATAAGGCTTCAGAAAATACCGGAAAATTAAGAAGATTAAATTTTAAAATATCTCCCAAAATGCTAGAAAGATATACTAAAATTCAAAAAAAATTTAAATGATGCACATAGTGCGTCTCAATGTAGTAGATTAAAGAATCACAAAAATGACAAAATGAGATATTTTTTCAAATACAATGAAATTCTTTTAAAAGTTGTATGTTTTTTTGAATACTTCGTTTTTTTTTTTTTTTTTTTCAAAATCTGATTTTTTGGGCACAGTAAATCCAACATTTATTAACACAATGTTATGATATCGAAAACGGTATGGGATTATAAATATTAACTAAAAAATGAAATTTGTTAACCCGAAATACAATGACATTGTAAAAGTTGTATGAGTTTTCTCTCTCTTCGAACTTTGAATCAAAAAATGATTTGAAGCAATGTATATTTACCAAATTGAAATTGGATATTAATTCATTTCAGAATATCGAAGAAATTGAAACTTCTTAGCTTTAAACTGTGGGATTCCAAAATACAATGACATTGTAAATTCTGTATGAGTTTCTTTGAAAATGCTCCGTTCTCCCATCCGAAACTGTTTATTTTAAGCAACGTAAATTAAAAATAAAGTTTGAATTTAACAACACGTTATGATATCAACATTGTATGAGTAAATTTAAAATCAAAAACAGTATGAGTTGTCTTTAAAACATAGCGCCTAAAAAGGGCAAATCATATCATATTTCATAAATCATAACAATTAATATTGCAATTATAAAACCATTGAAATTGTAAATATTTAAAGTTTGAATTTAACAACACGACATGATATCGAAACTGTATGAGTGAATTCTCATATTTCATAAATCATATCAATTAATACTGCGATATTAAAACCATGATATCCTAAAATACAACGATATTGTAAATATTGAGTATGAGTTTTTTTTAATATCATCCTAATAAATCTTAATTCTAACAAAACGTCATGATATCTTAGAATATAAGTTTTTTCTTAAATTCCATACTGTTGAAATTAACATCATGAATTGGAATTCGCGAAACGTGGGCGAACCTGTAACAAAACGGTACTGATATAAAAAAACAGTATGAGTACGTATGAAAAAAATAGTACGTAATCGTAAAACATAGTTTAAGAAAAACTGAACTTTCAATCAAAAAACTTGAACATCTTAGAAAACTTCATAATGATAAACGGCATAAGTTGATAGTAACAAAATAAAAACGCTAAAGGAGTGTATAATTTTGTATTAAAATTATTACATTCGAAAATGCTTTGTGATAGGAATGAAAATCGAAATTTCCGTAACACCAGATATCTGGAACAAGAATCAATTCAAACAATGTATATAACAAAAATGTATCAATTCTTTAACAGAATTTGTAAACAAAACTTTTAAAGAAAACTCATACCGGTCCCATTTCATACATTCAACAAATACATTCAACAAACTCATAAAACTAATAATCGAGGACTACTCTGAAATTGTACATAGTAATTCGACTCTATCTCGAAATAATATGTTAACATAGTGCCGATAGTAAACCGCGGTGAAAATAGCAGTACAAAAACTGCTATTCCGCAAATGACACCAAAATTATTGTAATGGTAAAAATATTTGTTTTCTAATAAGTTCAAATTCCAGAAATGTTATAATAATCGATACATATTTGTATGGGCTCTAGTCGGAAGCCGAGTTGCTTAAATGTGCAGTAGATGTCGATGGTATTCAGATTTCTGGACGGAAAAATCGCCCATCCAATTATCATGACTTCTCTAAACTAAAATCGAGTAAAAGTACACACGAAAATGTCTGACAGATGAAATTCGACCTTATGTTTAATCGTCAGTTACTAAAAAACAAATGATCATGTCATCACGCAAGTAGCGTGTTATCTTATTTGAATCAAACTAACTCTCCCAAACGAAAAAACCCTGGTAGCCAGCTTTATGTAAAATCTACACAAATTTCATGTAAAATGCTTTTACATCAAGATTTACACAAAATTTACATGCACCTAACTCTGCATAGTTCTAGAAGATTTAGATAAATACTAAACGAGGAAAAAACTCAAAAAAAAAAAAAATTAAGTTCGAAAAACCTCAGGATTGTATTTTTTATTCATTTTTAAATTGAAATAAAAATTTCTAAAAAAAACTTTGTAAAATAAGTATATTATGCACCGAGGGCGCCACTGCGCCGAGTGCTATATGGTATTTTTTGACACTTAACAGCGGAACAAAAAGTGGAACTAAACATTTCAGAGTGCTGTATGCCGCTGTCAAATGTCGAAAATAATGTGTCTAACTGCGTAGTTAGGTGCATGTAAATTTTGTGTAAATCTTTTTGTAAAGTTCGGCTACTAGGAAAATTATGTATTTGTTCGAACCGAAAAAGATTTTAAAAGACTACGTAATTATAACACGAAATAACAATTCATCAACAAAAAGGTAAATTCATTGAACATGAAAACCCTTTCTCTTATTAAAACCCGTGTCCTTCTTATTAAAATCGTTGAATGATATGAACATGGCAGCATAAGATTTCTTTACGCATTATACGATTCTTTATTGGTCGAGTTTGAACGGAATAGAAAACAGCAAATTCACTTGGTAACGTTTTATTAAATCAAGGGAATGGAACAGTGTTTCCTTCCCTACAAATCAGGGATAATTTAGACGTTGCTCATGCACGTGAGATGGAATCTCACGTTCTGACAAATCAATATGCACGTCGTAAAGATAGTAATAGAGAAAATACGTTGTTATTCGTTGTTAAATGTATGAAATGGGGCCGGTATGAGTTTTCTTTAAAAGTTTTGTTTACAAATTCTGTTAAAGAATTGATACATTTTTGTTATATACATTGTTTGAATTGATTCTTGTTCCAGATATCTGGTGTTACGGAAATTTCGATTTTCATTCCTATCACAAAGCATTTTCGAATGTAATAATTTTAATACAAAATTATACACTCCTTTAGCGTTTTTATTTTGTTACTATCAACTTATGCCGTTTATCATTATGAAGTTTTCTAAGATGTTCAAGTTTTTTGATTGAAAGTTCAGTTTTTCTTAAACTATGTTTTACGATTACGTACTATTTTTTTCATACGTACTCATACTGTTTTTTTATATCAGTACCGTTTTGTTACAGGTTCGCCCACGTTTCGCGAATTCCAATTCATGATGTTAATTTCAACAGTATGGAATTTAAGAAAAAACTTATATTCTAAGATATCATGACGTTTTGTTAGAATTAAGATTTATTAGGATGATATTAAAAAAAACTCATACTCAATATTTACAATATCGTTGTATTTTAGGATATCATGGTTTTAATATCGCAGTATTAATTGATATGATTTATGAAATATGAGAATTCACTCATACAGTTTCGATATGTATGTACGGGGTGATTAGGACTGCACAACCTAATCAATTTAGTAGCAGTTTTTTGGTTAAAGAAAACACTTGAGTTGCTGTTCGTTCTCAACTGATTTTTAATTTTCCAGAGCTTTATTTATATTTTAACATTTGTGCAACATAATCATTTTTTTTTATATTATTAATTAGAGCAACATTAATCAATAAGTTATTGACTTGTTGCGTGGTTGCGGTGATCGTAATTATATTTTATTGTTGAGTCAGCAACATGAATGACTCGGACGCGTGTGGCATACTTATAGTTTTGTTTGCTGTGCAAACACTCCACAAATACTGATGGCTTATGACACTGACATCATCGGAAGACCATCAAGAACAGTACAAGTAGCTTTCACCCAGATTGAACCGGCGGCACGAAAGCTGGGACTGCAAATCAACGAAAGCTAAACAAAGTACATATATGGTGGCCTCGTCTGCAAGAACACCTAACATTGGTCCCACAATCAAGGTAGAGGAATACGATTTTGAAGTGGTAAAAGTATTTGCCTACCTTGAGTCAATAGTAGCAGCCCACTATAGCATGGTACTAGAAATACGCGCACGGCTTCTAAAAGCCAACAAAACCTACTGCAGTGTGTCAAGACACTTCAAATCCAAGCACTCTAACCTCTTAACCTTGTTCGACAGTAACTTCCTTCGGAAAATTGTTGTGAAGAAGATACAACCCCAAATTGTACTAAATATATAAAGAACCTGCCACAACCATAGATATATCACGCCTACATTAGATAGGACATGTAATGCGAATGCCTGCAGAAGTGCCCCAAACTTCCTGTTCCTCCAAAGGCCAGAGCGATTAGGGTTACAAGACCTAGGAAGAGATATAAAGGTGACATAAAAATGAACTTACAATTGGGTTACCAACCAGAACACAGAGATACAGGACCAAGATCATTGAACGAAAGTTCTTGAGGAGGCCTAGGCTCACAGACGGCTGTAGTGCCAATGATGATGGAGATAAAGGACAATTCCGAAAATTTTACAACGACGAGATCTACGAGCGTTATAGCGACATAGATGTTGTGGAGAAATCAAAGCGCGGTAGGTCCCGGTGGACATGGTATCTAGCTCTTATGAGTGAAGATGGACAGGATCGGAAAGTTCTCTACGGTAACATCTATGAGGGCGATAGCGAGGGAAACCCAACGTTCGCTGGAAGGATGGCTGGATAGAATCGGGATTGGTGGCGAGAATAGTTGCGAGAGGGCGGGACGGTAAAGCGATTGTAGAGCCGTTAAATAAGAAGAAGTCATTAATGGATGGATGCATACATCGCATAAACCGTATTCACTTAACGACCTCGTATTAACCACATATGAACGACCATCTACCAGAGAAAGTTCAACCAATTCAATTTACAGGACCATATCAAATCAAAAATGTTTTGGTAACGATGCTGCTGATGAGCTTGCAGACAGGGAAACGAAGTGGAAAGCACACCCCACTTAACCCGGATAGGAATGCCCTTGCCTCCTACAAACAAGCTGTGAGGAAAATCAGCTTGGCTCGAGCTGGGTTGAGTTGGATCACAGCAACGGTGTGCCGCACTCTTCATGCAATGTGGCCAACTTTGGACGCAAAGCGTTCAACATCTCTTGTTCAGTTGAACCAAAAAGGAGGTAAGCCATATAGTAAAGGTGCTGACCGGTCACTGTACCTTTGCCCCGAACGCCGAAAGATTAGAACTTCCCCACAACGACTTATGAAGAAGTTGTGGTAATTAATAAGAAGAAGAAACTGTCTCCCATATTCTCTGTACATGTCCCGCCCTCGGAAGAAAAAGAGGACCTTCCTTGGCTCACCCTTCCTTAATGAATTAAGCGAGCTGCAAAATATTGGTGCTCCTAACCTCTTTCGCTTTATCAAAAGCTCAAAATGGCTTAAAATGGCCTGAACTATAAATGTGACCCTAACAACTACAGGCCAATAAGTCTGCTGTCCAATATTGCTAAGATCTTTGAAAAGTGTCTAAAGAGTAGATTGTTGAAATTTCTGGATGATAACAATATCCTAGCAAATAACCAATATGGATTTAGATCGAACACATCTATAGACCATGCTTTGTTTGACCTTACCTCCTTCATCTATGCTGGCGTAGATAAAAATGAGAAAGTATTGGCTATTTTTCTTGATCTTAAAAAGGCTTTCGATACCGTAAACCACCAGCTATTGATCAAGAAACTGTAAAATCTAGGTATAATTCAAAAAACACTCGCCCTATTCCAATCCTACCTTTATGGACGATCTCAGCTCGTTAAAGTGGGGAATACAGTAAGCGAGCCATGTTTAGTACGCTGTGGTATACCTCAGGGAACTGTGCTTGGCCCTCTATTATTTCTCATTTATGTCAATGACATTTGCAATCTCCAACATAACATTGTAAATGGACACATTGTAGCTTTCGCTGATGACACTGTTCTTATATTCAAAAGCAATAATTGGAACACAACGATCAACCTAGCTAATAGTGGTATTGAAACATTATACGAGTGGCTATGTATGCACAAGCTTGCTTTAAATCTGGAGAAAACGCATCTTATCAAGTTTGGCCAAACAAGCGATACTCTAAACCAAAACTGTATTAAGTTATTGGATTGCCCTTTACAAAATGTTCCTTATACTAAATACTTAGGGGTGACAATAGATAGCCGTCTCAAATGGGATATACATATTCTTAGTATATGCAAAAGAATAAGGAAACTCAAGTACAAATTTCTTCTGCTCCGTAATATCCTGGATAGATCAACTTTGAGAGCGGTTTATTTTGCATTAATTCAATCACTTATACAATATGGTATTATAGCTTGGGGACCTACATATACAAATGCCCTGAATCCTTTAACCAACTTACAATCTCAAATAGTTAAAATGTGCTTAAGGAAACCGAAATTCTTCTCCACTACTGAAGCGTTAGCTACTTTCAATGTATTCACTTGGTAGGAACAGTAACGAATTTTTAAAACATTTGTCCAATTAACTATTACTTATAAATTTTTCAAAATGTTGATATTATTCGAAATTTGTAAATTGTACATAAAAATAGCACAGCTTTTTCTTTTTTTTAAATTTAGTATAACCAAAGAATATTTTCAGTAGCTAGAACTGCTAGAGTTCTCACACACAAGTCTTCTTATGTGAGAGCTAACTTTATCATTCAAATAGAATACTCATGGGTATTAATCAGGTATAGTCACTTTGATTTTAATTTGTATTTGAGCTATTATGTTTGTATACAGGGTGTCCCACATAAACTTACAAAGCGGCCGGCTGTGGATAGGTCTTGGGTAGACGAACAAAAAATCGCATGGGGGGGGGGGGGGGGGAAATCGTAACGGTTTAGCCGCTAGGGCGTTTTGAAGTTTTTTTGCTAGAGTTTTACATATCACCCTGTATTTTTGTAACCGTGTAACCCATTTTCATGATTATGGTACCGGTGTACGCAGAATTCCCCCACCTCTCTACGACGGTAAAAATAATGGTCCTATCTTATAAACTTTTGGAGTTTTTGAGTCGCCAAAGTCAAAATTTTGTATTTTTTTCACTAAAATTTCAACTAAAACTACCTTTTCCCCAAAAAATACGTGATAAACCTAAACTTTTTTTTCCAAAATTAAAAAGTTTGGACAGTTTTTGCTAGAGGCTTATGTAGGTTATAAGTTGTGAGACTGCGTAATCTAAAACTTAACAAAAGTATTTAACAAACACTACAATATAATCATCATAGCTTAAAAAAAAGGAATTCAAATGTAAACAATAAAATTCTTTGATTCTTCACCCACGTCATGGTATATTTCTTTATTCAATATAAACAATAGTTTTTGAGCTGCAAATAAAAACTTTATGCCATAATTTCGTTATCATCGGTTTTTGTTCTGGAAGCAAATTTAGAGACGTATTCATGTCAAAAGCTTGTTTCATATGAAACAAAATCCCCGAAGGAAATTAAAAAAAATTATAATGACGAAAAAAAAGCACCGTGAGCCGAAGGATCGAACTCGCAGCCCCACGGACGAGGGAGTTTCCCTAGCCCTTTATAGTCCATGGAAATGGTACTTTAACATTGCAAAAACAAGGTTTTATTTTTGGAATGTACAGGGGGGTGAGCTTAAGTTTGAGTTTTCAGGATTCTAACCCCCCCCCCATTTGGCCGCCATCTTGGAAAACGTATGCAAATGGGTTTTCCACTATATCTCCGAAACGGCACATCTTACCGGAAATTTGCAAGGACACTTTTAGAATTAAATAATCTACAATTTATTACTTAGAAATTTTGTGGTAAAATGAATAATTAAGAAGTTATAAACCTTAGAACACAAAAATCAGTCACAATATTTTCTTTAAAGGCTCTTTTTTGTTGTTTAAATATATTTCTGGTTGAAATTTCCAGACCATTTTCTCAGTTTTTGGTCTTTTGACCAAGAGCTACATTTTGAGATATTTCCCAAGTCTGTATCTGCAGTACTTTCAGAGATGAAAGTAGGCTTCAGACGGACAGACGGACAGAGCCTCTGTATAAGCTTTTTTTTTTGAAAAAGCTAAAATTAAGGAGCGTCACCGCTATTACCCTTTTCAAAAATTTTGTAACCTAAAACGCCGAAGAAAAAAATAAGAAACAAAACTTAAAATCAGCAGAAAGAAAAACAATTGCAAAAATTTTAAATCAGCAAAAAACACAATTACCTAACCGCAGAGCAAAAGTATTAAGGCAAAACACGCAAGAGATAAAAAGAGATCAAAACAAAATGAAAAAAATCCTATCAGTATAATAATGCTAATGGTGGATCCCCAATTAATGTCCGCTTACCCAAAACAAGATCTTAATTCTTTCACTTAATTCTATCAATTCGCCTAATCCCCGAGTACCCTCAAATATCTTTAACTGTCGGCTGGAAAATGTACTTATTGTATATAACTTAATAGCGAAACGTCGGTTGTTTAAAACTTCAAAATAACATAGCTCCTTTCTAGTATCATAGAAGATCAATCAGCACAAAAAACTAAGGCAACTTAAAGCCTGAACTTGACCCACTTCCAATGGTATTTTTTTTTTCAATAGTGTAATGGCCGACTGCTTCAATGCAAAAAAAAATTATATGGTCCTGTGTTGTGAGCCTTCCTCACCTCCCAGTAGTGATTATTCCCAAAATTATAATTCCTTGCAAAAAAAAGGAAAAAAAATCTCCAATACTCTCTTGGTAATGCAAACAAAAATTTCTCTTATACCCTATGATGGTCATTCATAGTCAAACATTGACTACTCATTCGGAACGGGCCAGTTGTACGTAGTAAGTAATGCCGGTCGGTTTATGGTACCCGTTGTACCTCGTAATACGTAGTGTAATAGTGTCCAGTGTGTGATCTAGTGACGAAAATTAATTTTGATTAGCTGAGATCAGCAAATCAACATAGGTGGTGTCTCACTTGTGAAAAATTAATGTATTTTTTTGTGAAAATAAAAAGGAAAAATCCTTTAATTTTTGGCAGCTTGAGACGGCCCACACTCCAAGGGATAACATAAAACATCAACCTTCAAGTCACTGAAACCTGTAAGTTGGCTTTATCACTATTTGATAATCCTAAAGGAAAATATAATTGTGGCAAAGAAAATTGAGTGGCGTGGTTCCAAAAAAAATAAGTGGCGTGATCGCAATTCCAAAGTTCTGGAGCTTCCCAAGTTTCGAAACCTTTAAAGCTTCGCAACTTTTAGAGCTTCGAAACTTTTAAAGTTTCGCAACTTTTAAAGTCTCGCAGCTTTTAGAGTTTCGCAACTTTTAAAGTTCCCAAGCTTTGCAACTTACTCAGAGTTCCTAATTCTCCAAGAACTGGTTGCCTTGCTCTCTACTCTCTTTTCGTACACGCACTTCTGTCACTTTCACACATAGATTTCACGGTGAACTGCTAATATTTTTATATCACTTGAGTGGCTGAACAGCTGGCTGTCACTGAACCCACCTTGGAATCAACAGTTTTTTTTTTCTTTAAAAAAAACTAAGAAAATTGTTATGTCTTATCCCACACTAAATGCCACTCTGCCACTAAAAAAAATTATGCCACTTCTCCACTATTAAAATTCCACTTCTCCACTATTAAAAATCCTTAACACCCCTTTTTTTGAGATGAAGGAATGTTGTAGTCCTTGTTAAATACGGTGAGCTAAACTGGCACTTCTCACTTCACAAATCACTTTTCCTTCTTCGACCGTGGATCTTAGCGAATTCCAAATGCAACTATTAATGATCACTATTTTATCGCTATTCTAAATATAATTTTTTTTCACTCTTGTAACCAAAAAAAATTTTTAACAAAAAAAATTGCTTTTCCACCTCAGATATTTTTCCGACCTGTCTTTGATTTAAGGTTATTTTATTTTTCCATACCTACATATTATTGATATTGTTTAAATCTCATGTTGGGCGCCAATTTGTTACGTGCTAATTTGCACGCACGGCTCGGCAAAACTCAGCGTTGGGCGCGGATTATGGAAAAATAAAACTATGGGCGCTACGTAGTTTTAAGGACTCCGAATCTGTAACCCGGGTGCCAGCGCGGGGCTTGAACCCACTCAGAATAATGATAATAAAATAAAATATAAGACAACTATTCGAATAGAAAACAATTAAAAATTCGGAAAATTCAGTGTTTATTATAAATAAATTCAATTCGAAATAAAATCAATAAAATAATAATCAAAAAAAAATAATATAATTTCATTCAGTCGTCTGTGATCTCTAGAAGTGAACAGTGATAGTTGAGTTGATAGCCAAGTTAACGGTATACAAACCAGTTTGTTTGCTTTTTTTATTGATTGTGTATCAGTGATTCACTCGTTGAATAATTTTCATTTTTTTTTTCAATTTCTTTTTCTTCTTTAGTGGCTAAGGATAAGTAACTCCTTAAATTTATTTATATTGAATTCTTATTTTTCTGTTCTTTTTTATTACTTTATTATAAATAAGCTCGTTGCTCATATCTTGGGCATAAGCTCCAACATGGGCCCGGACCCTGGTGGGTCGAATCGCTTCATTTCTTTGGCTGACTCGCATCAGTCGATTCCAAGGAAAAAACGGCCAAAACACGATAATGCTAACTTTTCCCCAGCAACCGCCTTTTTTGACTTTCCATCTTTACCTTCCGAACAACTTTCAAATCCTTCCAAATTCATTACTATTCAGTCATGCAAACCCAATAAGACCCTTCGTGATGAAAACGCATTTCTGTTGAAACTGGCTGTGGACGGTATCAGCAAGCAATACTCGAAGTTTTCTTGGCTACATGACGGTTCCCTCCTGCTACTTTGCGATAACCAGCAGATAGCTGAAAAATTTATCGCAACAAAAGTTTTACCTGGTCCTATACCGGTGATTATAAATTATCATCAGAAATTAAACCAGACCAGAGGCACCATTTACTGCCGCTCCATAGCTCACCTTTCTCCCAAGGAAATAATTGACGGACTTGTAAAATATAACGTCACAGATATGAGGATTCACACCAGGAAAGATGGGGAAAAAGATAGTCCTTCCGGACTCATTTTCCTTACGTTTAATCGCTTTACACTTCCCGAAAAAATTGAAATTGGGTTTGAATTGGTGAAAGTGCGTGAATTTTACCCGAATCCCATGCGTTGTCGCAAGTGTCAAAGAATTGGCCACACTTCTGCTCGCTGCACTGGAAATGAATTGTGCTCCACATGCGGCTACCCTCCGCATCAGAGCGATTGCTCCAGAGTTTTCTGCATCAACTGTGACTTGGACTCACACACATCTGCCGCAAATGACTGTCCAAAATATACGGAAGCCAAAGAGGTGCTTAAAATTCAAACCAAATACAAGTGTTCCAGGTACGAGGCTAGAAAGCACTACTTCGAACATCTAAAACTCACATCTACTGATCCCAACATATCGTATTCATCTGCTGCTTCAAGTGCTACTCTTATAGCACCTACAGTACCCAATCCAAAATCCTCCCCCACCCCTCTAACTTCTGCTTCTAATTCCGTTTCACATGAAATGCCTCAAACCTCAGCAACACCTACCTCATCCTTCCTAAACGCAGCTCAATCTTCTGACACAAATCCTAAAAACTCATCTACTACAATTGTACCTACTAACAACTTACCCCTTTCCCTCAACAACTGCTCACACTCACCTACTACTCTCAAGACTCAAACGAATTGCAACGTTACTCCTACCACTTTTTCTAAATTTACTAAACCCGCTCTGCCCAATGCAGCACCTAAAGAAGATGCAGATTTACAGAGAATGGAAGCTGTCTCCTCTCCTTCGGAATCCGATTGCGCTACCTCTTCCGCAACTTCAATAGCCAAATCACACAAAAAGAAAAAACAACAAATAAAGCGCAAAATTAACCCCAAAGCCTCAATAAAAAATCTACTTGAAATTATTAACTAAATATCCTCGCCCTTCATTTAAGCTTTTCTTTTTCCCTGCTGTAGATTTTACTGTTTTTTCTTTACTTAATACTTTTCATACCCATGTTTTCGATAAAAAATCTTATATACCTGCAATGGAATATTCGCGGCTTTTATAATAACCTCCCCTATCTACAGAATTTATTACATCTTTACAAACCGCATATAGTCCTGTTGCAAGAAACTAAGCTGATGGTGGGTGAAGGACCGTCTAACGTTGGCCAGTACATTTGCTACCACTACAATAAGAGTTACCCAAACAGAAAAAGTGGTGTTTCCATAATGGTCCGTAAATCCGTATCCCACATTCACTTACCTCTACGTACAGACCTTGTTGCGAACTCTGTTCTTATTCACTCTTGTCCCCCTACAGCCTTTGCCAATGTATACTTAGAAATTGGTCAAAATGTCGTTCTTACTGACCTCCAAGATCTTTACGATCAACTACCAAACACGTTTATTATTGGTGGTGACTTCAATGCCCACAGCTCCTGCTGGGGCTGCCCTTCCACTGACGCTAGAGGTAGAATGATAGAAGAGCTGATATCTAATAATCAGCCCATTGTCCTCCTAAACAATGGCGCTTGCACTCATCTATCCACCCACAACACTCTAACATCTATAGACCTTACTTTTAGCTCCTCCAACATATTTCCCTTTCTTAGCTGGACAATTCACGACAGCTTTGAGGGCAGTGACCACTTCCCTGTCATTTTACGATCGAACATTACTCTCGCCGATACAAAACACGTTGCCTATTTTCAATTAAAAAAAGCCAAATGGGATCTTTTCTCGACAAAAGTTGTTGACCTATCGTCAGCCTGTCCTATCTCGAAGAATGTTGACCAGGAAGCGGCTAAGCTCAGAAAAATTCTCCGTGGCGCGGCGTCCGCCTCCATCCCTACTAGCCATCCCAAATCCGTATCCCAACCCAACTGGATGACACGCGAAATTCTTTCTCTGATAAGGACTAAAAACAGATCCTGGCAGCTTTGCCGTCGTCATCCTTCCCAGTCTAATTTCCTGAGGTTCCGTCTGGACTCAGCTATTCTAAAACGAACCATCAAAAAAGCTAAAAGGGACTCATGGTATTCTTTTGTGAATTCCATAGATGTCCGCACTAATCTTAAAGAAGCTTGGGCAAAGGTACGTGCAGTTACGGTTGGTGCATCCACCAGGGTCATATCCAACATTCATTCAGGTGGTGTAAATCTTACCAGTTCCCCTGAAATTGCCGAAGAGTTTGCCACCGTTTGGTCGAGCTACTCAGCAGACAACAACTTCACCACTAAACATAGGCTAAGTAAAGAAAATATAGCCTCCGATATGCAGCGTTATCCTGGTGATGCAGCCGTTACACTTAGCCATCCCATTACCTTAAGTGAATTTAAAAATGCTTTAAATTCCTTTAAGGGCTCAACCCCAGGGCTCGATAAGATCTCCTATGAACTAATCAGGAAAACTCCTAATTCATTCCAAAGTCGCCTTCTTAACTTATACAACTGTATCCTTCTACAAAATATCTTCCCCCGTGCCTGGAAACATGCGCTCCTCATTCCCATCCCCAAAGAAGTTTCTACTTCTCTGTGCATCAGTGACTTCCGCCCCATATCCCTGATCTCGTGCCTATCAAAAATATTGGAAAAAATTCTTTCAAATAGAATAAACGCTACCCTCTCTTCTTCCTTTTCTAAGTCCCAACATGCTTATATTCCTCAGAGAGGCACTCACACTCTCCTTCACCTTCTAGATTCTGACGTCTGCGATAGTCTTGCTCGACGACAACACACCTCGATCCTTTCGCTAGATCTGACGAAAGCTTACGACAGATTAAGTGCTCCTTTCCTCGCTATCCAACTCGCAAAATTACGAGTTGATAAGAGCTTCACACAGCTCATCCTCAGCTTCCTCAGCCACAGGACCATTCAAGCACGAGTCAATGGCTTCCTTTCGCCCATTATGCCGCTTCAGAACGGAACTCCACAAGGTTCTCCGCTTTCATGTGCCCTTTTCAACTTGTACACCATTTCCCTCTGCTCCAGCTTAAGCAAAATTGATAATATCAGATCTTACATTTATGCTGACAACCTTCTGATATTCAGCTCGGGTAGACCTACTTCTGTTTCAAAAAAACTAACCGTAGCACTGAAAACATCGCTAGCATGGGCCTCATCTGCCGAAGCAATTTTCTCTCAGGACAAAGCAGAGCTTCTTCACATCTGCAGAAAACGGAACTGCATCGTACCCTCCATCTCTGTCAGAGATTATTTCGTTACACCCCTTAACCAATTGAGCATTTTAGGTCTCCTTTTCACGAAAAACCGTAGGTGGAACCTACATATCAAGACAGTGGTCAACAAAATGGCAAAAATTAACAATCTGGTGAAATGTCTTGCTTCCCGCAAAAACGGACTGTCAATTGACCCTCTCTTGCACATCTGTAAATCTCTTATCCTCGGCACTGCTGGTTACTGTCTTTCAATATACGGTAATTCTCCAGCTACCGTTCTCCACCCTCTTCAAACCGCCATCAACAATGTCCTTAGATCTGCCACTGGTGCCCTTCGTTCCACCCCAATCGACTCCTTATTGGTAGAAACAGGCTTCACTCATATACCTGCGAGAGTCCGTAGGACCCAAATTAAACTTCTTTCACAACACATCATAAGCCCTTCTGCACCTCTATATTCCCGGCTCCGCAACTATATCAATTCCAATTCCAAAAGTTTCTCTGCCCTCCGACATTGCACTTTGCTTTTAGCTGAACTTAACATACCTATACCCGAATACACGCCTCCACCTAAGCATAATCTGGCTCCTTGGTACCCTCTATCACACCACTTTGTCATGGACGCCGAACCCCACAACAAGAAAGACACCCCCTCCTCTGTTTACCGCCAACTCCACCAAGAAGTATTATCGCGATTCCTCGACCATACACCCCTATACACTGATGCCAGTAAATCCGACCAAAAGGTTGCCTTCGTGGTGGCAAAGGTAATAAATCAAGAGGTTTCCCTGCTACAATCAGGCCTCCTGGCCCACCACACCTCCGCTCAGGTTGCAGAAATTTTTGCCATCTTCCAAGCAGTCAAAATTCTACAGAACACCCCCTCCAAGCACCTAATTTTCACTGATTCCTTATCCTCGGTACTGGCCATCAGAAATAGAAACAATAAATGCTATCTTCCGTCTATCATCCGTTGCCTACTTTCGCAGAATAGCCACATAAAAATTTGCTGGATTCCAGGACATGTTGTTATAAAAGGAAATGAGGCTGCGGATAGCCTCGCCAAAAACGTCCCCCTCTCCGATAACAATTCAATCGTCACTCCTCCTTCAGAATCCAGCTTTCGCCTTTATGCATTTAACGTCCTTCACACGGAAGCACTCTCAAAATGGAACACTTCTTCGTCCTTTTTACGCTTCCATACGCCATTACCATCCCCGGCCCAATACAATCCAGATCTTCCTAGACATAAGGCGCGTATGCTCTGCAGATTTAGACTCGGTCACACCTTCTTCTCCCACGGACACCTTTTCACTAATTCCTCTCCCCGGACCTGCAACAATTGCCCTAATGCACCCCACCTCACAGTTAGACATGTTTTGACTGAATGCCTAGAAACCGCAAACCTCTTCGGTGAATTTCCTCCACTTTCCTCGTTACTAGACCCCGGTCAGAACCATAATAGTCCTTTTTTTAGACTTCTCAGATCTCTAGATATCACTGACTCAATTTAAGTAACCTCACGCCTCAGCGCCTTTTGGATCTATAGTCCGTGTGCGCTTAACTTGGTCGGTTGTGCCTTCAGGCCTTCCTGCCTCTTGTAATAATAATAATAATAATTTCATTACTACGAGGCCGCAGTTAATTAAATACAAAAGTTAACTAAATAAATAAAAAATAAAATAAAAAAAACAGGACTTAACTCTCTGTTTGATCCGACCCGCAATCCTTTATCCCTGTAACGGTCCTTCCATCCAAGACAAAAAATATATATATGTATATATCACCTCCGAGATTACTACACTTTTCACTTGCTGCAAAATCACTACTGAACAGAGAGGGAGTACGCATCAAGGGCCCAACTTTTATAGGGAAAAACCCACTATTTCACAAGTTCCATCCATCGTTTCGCACCATTTTCCAACCGTCCCACCCCACCGGATGGACTCGGTTGGACCGGTTGAAATCGGGCTAGTTATTATTAATATAAAAAAATATTCGGGAATTAATCCCTAATTTTTGGGCAACGTAACACTACACCTCGGAAAATTCAGCGACCAAGCATATTCTCGCAATTGGCGAAGGAGCTTGAGCATGACAGCTCAAGATATGCTGGCGGATTTTCCGGGTAGCTAGAGTTTTTCTTTTTATTTCAAATCTATAGCACTCCCTGATGATCTCCCTTCTGCGCGATCAGAGCGCTGAGCTTTAGAACTTGTAATCATGTGAGCTCCTGACTATTTTCGTACATATGGAGGGCTATGATTAACGCTGAGGATTGCGGGTCGTTTACAACATCGCTACTGCTAGAGTTCTCAGATAAGTTACATATATAAACCACATATTTAATATCTGTTTTAAACTAGGTTGGGCTGGTTTCCGCACATGCTCCTCCCCGTAGGTCATAGGTACACCCTGGTCGTTACGAGCTTAACCGTCTTCCTACTTCCAGGCAACGCACCGAGTGTCTTTAAGCATTCGCGTCCTTCGTGTAGCAGCATAATGGCGCGCCTATATACTGGGCGGCATTTATGCGAGGTATTGCCCCCTCAGCCAGAAGCCCGGAAAAGCCTGACTAAGAGCGCAATCCCAAACATAAAACAAATCGGAACTCCTATCCACCCCAACCGCCGATCCTACTGTTAGGGGGATATGCTGCCGGCCACACGGAGCTCACTAGCTCGCCGGATGGGGTCGTGGGGTGTGTGGCCGGGCCTATACGTTCATGATTCACCACTTACCTGGGACTAAGCAACTTCATATTCCGTTCCGATCCTACTCCCGGCATCGCCTGAGCCGTGTCATGGTAGTCCTTTCCTTTGCCAGCTCATAGTATGGATAACTACCCGCTGAAAAGGAAATGCACTACTTGAGAACCCTGAAAGGAAACAAAATCATCCGCCCCCAACCATTTAAAAAATCTAACACCTTGAATTCATTATAATCATTTAATTTTCCTGATAATTACAGGTACCAAAAACAGCACAAGAATACAACAAATTAAGAAATATCTCAATCCTCATTAACAATGAACTAGTAACCTTGTAATCTACAATAATTTAAAATTCGCAAATTCAGAAACAGTAATGCCTAATCTCCAATGGCAAAACCAACCACGAACCAACCAACCAAAGTGCTGCTTCCTATTCCCTCTCATTGTAAATTGAATTATCTGTCTCGCTCGTGTTTTGGTCGACATGGGTTAACTTTCCGTATGTGTTAGTTAAACCATTTGAGTTGCCAGATGAAATTCAGCAACAATTTAGTACAAAAAATTTCAAAAATCAAGTCAAAAATGACGTTAAACTGTAATTACAAATGAATATGACAAATAAAATCGTGAAAATGTCAATTAATTGGAACTGGAATTTCACATAAATGACGTTAATTGTATTTGCAATATCCCGCCAAAAAATTTGTCAACAGAAAAGTCTAATCTAGTAATAATAATAACAAAACAGACATTTCTGACAATTCACATCTACAGTGATAGAAATGTGTGTGAACACATTTTGTAAGCTAATTCAGCCAACTGGTACGTGGTTGGTTCGTGGTTGGTTTTCTCATTGGAGATTAGGCATAATTCTACAATTACTTATATCTAGATAACTCTGTTCGACGAAACATTTTGAAAAACGCGTCGCAGTGGTACCATTACGTCGTGTTTTTTTACACACGATATCATAATGCACTTTGTTGGATGTTAATAAATTAAATTAATAAATTAAAAGCATACATAAATATTTTAGCTGTGGGGTGTGTATGTTTGTTTTATTTTTCTCCTCTATCTGTGTATTGCACCGTCAAAAAAAAACTGAAGTAAAAAAAAAAAAAATACCAATATTGAATCTATTTATCCCCCGAAAATAAAAACGGATAACAATTTCATATATCGACTCATGCAACGAAGACTATAGTAACTCATTTTTGGGGTTTTGTGCATGGCATATATTTGGTGAAGTATAGTATCTCGAGATAATATAGTATTCGTTGTATTTTATGGCCAAAAATGACTTACTATATTTTATGCTAGTATTTCTGGTTGCCTAACCCTTTCGTTTTGAACTTCAGTTAAATATATGCCATGCACAATGGTAACTCAAAAACCCCCAAAAATGAGTTACTATAGTCTTCGTTGCATGAGTCGATATGTACCAATTCAACAATAAAACTCATGTGTAATTCCCTATCTAAAAACATTCCTGTCTTGGGATAGTAACTATTAAAAGGATACCGAAAATAGCAGCAATAGAAACGAATATTAAACAACAGTTGCACCATTACCTTTCCCGCGGAATTCAACAAAAACAAACGAAAAGTCCAGTCGCAAGCGAAACTGCTAACATTGTGACGAAAAACACCTTGCATTCCTCCAGTCGTCGCCATCTCCTCTTAGAGAGAGAGAGGAGAAGCACCCCTGCGTCCTCATTCTGCGAGTCCTCGTTACCGTCAGGCTCAAGTTTTTTATTAAGAATTATTGTTATTACCGCATCCAGGTCGCCTTCCGCTTTATTTTCGCCCGCAGGTTCTTCGGTGCTTTCAGCTTCTTCGCCGCCTATGGTGATAGCAAGTGATTGTAGTAAGTTTGAGGGTTGACCACCTGGCGCTGATGTGAGGTGAGTTCGTCCTCGTTTATGCCGTGGATGAGTTTTACAAATAACATGAATGTTCAGCATCATTAAAGGAAAGAGCTAGCAGAAATGGCTACTGAAGAGCTAAAAATTGCATCTCTAAATGTTGGATCCCTCATCTCGATTAATAGGAGATTGTACTTAGAAAAAATTCTTAAGAACCTTAACTACGATATTTTGCTTATTCAAGAAACTCATTTAAATTCTAGAGATATTCTCACAGCTGATGGTTATAATATCTTTAGGAATAATTCTCTTCAAGGCTCAGCTATTATAGCCAAAAACTATCTAGCCCTGTCCAAAATACAGCTTCCTTTCAGCTTTACCAACGTGGCCATGGAATTAAAAATGCGTAAACATGATAACACCTTGTGTAAAATTTTACTGCTGTCCATCCCCTTCAATATTGATCAAGAGGATTTCCACAAACTACTTACTACTATTAACGAATTAAACTCTGACGGGTCTTACGAGGGAATAATCATAGGAGGTGATTTCAATGCTAAGCACCCAACATGGGCTAATTCTTCCACGAACAGAAATGGTAGAATTCTCTTTAACTGGTTTGAAAATAACCCACATATTAACAACTTCAAAATTGTCAGTCCCCACAGCCCCACGTATCCAGGCTCCCTGAGCTGCATTGATTTTTTTCTCATTTCCGAAAACCTATCCTGTACCCTTGATTTCTCGAACTGCTTTACTAGAGCCTCATTTTCTGATCATTACATTGTTGATATTAGCCCCTGTCGTTTTAATTTCAAAATCGAATTAGTTCAGCCTCAGTTTTATCGATCTTTTAGAAATGCAGACTGAGAAACCATTAGGAATAATATTTCTTTAGAGATGATAGCGATCACTCCTTTGGATCATAGAATTCTTAACAACTCGGAAATCGATCACTTAATCTCAAATTTTACCAGCAAAATTAATGCAATGGTGGACGAAGCTGCTCCTTTCACTAGACATCCCAGGGTCATTGAAACACTACCCGCAGCGATACAAAAACTTTACCTGACCTTAAAAAAATGGAGAGTAACCAAAAAAAAACTCCTAGATAGGACGAAGCTGCTCCTTTCACTAGACATCCCAGGGTCATTGAAACACTACCCGCAGCGATACAAAAACTTTACCTGACCTTAAAAAAATGGAGAGTAACCAAAAAAAACTCCTAGATAGGAGACTTAGGCCCCTATTGCGAGTGTCGATTAACGATCGACTCGACTATAGTCGATTGTGTCAATTAATTTTCTTTTCGGCATTGTGTAACTCAATCGACAAATATTTGGACTACTCTGATTTAGAAAATTATTTTGAGCAGTTTTTTGTTAAAATTCTTGGCATATTTTGTCGTGAGCAAAAAAGCAATCGATAAAAGTCGACTGTCAAATCGACAAATTTTGATTATAATCGACATTCGCAATATCAAACTAAATAATCGACAGTTTATAATCGATAATTGTCGCTTGTCGATTAGGTATCGACACTCGCAATAGGGGCCTTAACCATGACAACTCCACACGAGTGCTAGACAATAGAGGAAGGTAGACAAATATGGAATACCATTTGGTTTTTTAATGAAATTTTTTATTAAATGTTCCGTTTTTTACAGTTAAAATGTTTAAAAATTATCTTAGTACTACTATCCAACTTTCGATAAACAAATATATTGCCTGTGATTGGCACAACAAAAAAAATTAATAAATTAAAAAAACATTGCAAATTTCGAGCAAAACAAAAATGACTACAAATATGGAATACATAACAAATAAAAATGAATTCATATAAAATATATAAAAATAAATAACAAATTCAATGTTGAATATTAAATAATATTAATGGTATCTAAATGGGTCATTCCAGCCATAATCGGCCGGAAAATGCACGACCGCCCAGAACATTAGTAAAAACATTTTTTTCATGTTTCTCGCGATAAAAAAAACATGTACAAAACAATGCGTAATTATCATACAAAAAAGTTAGAAAATAGTGGTTTTGTAGCCTGATATCCACTCTTCCAGAAAATTGTCATATTACAATGTTTGACCTTGAACTTTTTTCAATGACAGCAAAAACAACAAAAAAAATCGGAAAAATTTCAAAAATTAATTTCTCAAAAACACCATCTTCGATTTGGCTGAAATTTTAACACAAAGTTCTTGAGTTTGCGAACTATCATCGTACAAATTTTCAGCGTGGGTTATTGAAACTATTTTAACATACTGACTTTTTAAATCAAAATTTTGTTTTTTTGTATGTAGTATGTAGTATGTTAAAATAGTTTCAATAACCCACGCTGAAAATTTGTACGATGATAGTTCGCAAACTCAAGAACTTTGTGTTAAAATTTCAGCCAAATCGAAGATGGTGTTTTTGAGAAATTAATTTTTGAAATTTTTCCGATTTTTTTTGTTGTTTTTGCTGTCATTGAAAAAAGTTCAAGGTCAAACATTGTAATATGACAATTTTCTGGAAGAGTGGATATCAGGCTACAAAACCACTATTTTCTAACTTTTTTGTATGATAATTACGCATTGTTTTGTACATGTTTTTTTATCGCGAGAAACATGAAAAAAATGTTTTTACTAATGTTCTGGGCGGTCGTGCATTTTCCGGCCGATTATGGCTGGAATGACCCAAATATAAAGTCAATACTTATTTTTATTGACAGTAATCACACACATATACTCCAGATTGGTATCCTGCACATAAAGTGTGGCACCAAAGTTCTATTCCATATTTGCACCCTCTAAGGTATTCCATATTGCGGTAACAACTAAAAAAAATTCCAAAAATTATATTTCTTTTACGCGACAAGCTACACCAACATTTTGTATATAAATGTTACCACAAAAGGACTAACACAGTCTAAAAATTCAATTGCCTAAATTTATCAACACATTCACATTAATAGTAACACTAACACAAACCTTAAAAAAAGTTTTCCAGATGTGACAATTTGAAAAAGCTGTTTTCTGAACAGTAGGCGTGCTCCCGCCTTGACTTTTGGTTATAAACTGTTAGGTTATGTGCCTGGGCTTACGAAACTAAATTGTAAAATGAGTTGTTGAAGCAGGCACCAAAAATACCGTGGTATTCCATATTAGTATGCTATTCCATATTTGTGTACTTTCCTCTAACATAAAAATGCTATCTAGAATTGTGGATTACCAAATTAAACATTTTTTAAATGAAAGATTCCAAAATAAATTAAAAAAACATTAAAAAGGGTCCGGATATGTTTAAAACCGTTAATAACCTAGTTGGTAGGAAAAGGTTTAACAGGATAGAGAATCAACTTTTTCCTCTCATTACAGTAAAATTTATACCGAAACTCTCCCCAGATACGATCGTGAAAACACTGAAGCGGTCCTAGTCTCTTATAGTTCCCTCTCTTCCGAGCTTTCTTCTTTCCAGTATATCTCAGATTCCATTACTGATCCTTCCTCCAATCATACTCTGGATGTCCCCCTTACTACACTTTTCAAACTTGAAACTATAATAAATAGCATTAACAATAAGAAATCGGCTGGAATTGACGAAATTTCCAACTACATTATAAAAAAACTTCCCGAAAAAGCAATAGCCTTATTAGTTATAATAATCAACAATTGTATTAATAACTCTTATTTCCCTAAAGCTTGGAAGATTGATTCCTATTCCTAAAATCCCTTTAGCTTCTGTAGTTGATGACTTCAGACCAATAGCATCATTGTCTAACCTAGGGAAAATATTGGAAAGGGTTTTAGCTTCGGAATTTGATAAACTTTGTTCAAATAGGAATATAATTGCTAACGAGCAGTTTGGTTTCCACGGAGCATGCCCTGGTAGTACTTCATAATCAAATATTGAAGGGATTTAGACAAAAGGAGGTCACCTCACTGTGCTCCCTCGACATAAGCAGAGCCTTCGACTCGGTGTGGCACAAGGGACTAATCATTAAAATAAAGAATCTAGGTTTTCCTAAACCTCTTATAATAATATTAGATAACTTTCTCTCCTCCAGATTTATAAATGTATTCGTAAACGATACTTCCTCTGAAGCCATACCGGTAATGGCTGGAGTCCCACAAGGATCGATCCTGGGCCCCAAATTATTCAATGTGTATCTGCACGATTTTCCCCATTACGTAGCCAATTCCAACTCTTCAGCGTTATTGTACGCTGATGATACCGTTATCTACTCTACCGATAAAGACCCTCATGTCAGCACACTAATAGGGTTGATACACGGGCACAAACGAATGATCATTCTTCCAGCTTCATCCATTTGAATGATCATTCGTTTACATGCTGATACACGAGACAACAGTAATGAAGATACAGTGAATGACAGCAGTTGTCAAAATGGACGTGGCCAGCATTTTACCAATTGTTAACTTGCTCATGATGAGGAGAAAATCCAGAAAGTTAAAACGCTTAGCAATGAAAGCAAGGAAAAGGATATGCGTAAATATAATTAAAAGAACCACGAACTTTCAAAAACGTTTTGAAAACGTCAAAATATTCTTCCTCTTCTTGTTTTTATACCAAGGGTACATAGCACAGACAAATTTTTTAACTTCTAAACACTTTAAATAGTGGAAAATTTCCAGTTTCCAACTTCATTGAAGGCGAATGAAGTTCTATTTGCTTCATTCAGAAAAGAAACGAATGAAGATATCAATGTTCATTAGAACTTCATTGCATGTGATACACGAAGACGAATGATCATTCCTCTTTCAATGAACATTCGTTGGTGCCCGTGTATCAACCCTATAAGATTAGTAAAACACATTTCAATAATTAATAAATATTATATTATGCCACCTGGGGACTTAGCTTAAATGAAAATAAATCTCAATTTATAATTTTTAGGAATGCAAGTGGAAAGGGACGCAGGAATCAAATCTCTAAATGTAAAGGTCTTGAAATTACGATCAATAATGTAATAATACCACAATCGACTAATAACGTCAAAAACACCTTAATTTCGGCAGACTCAACCGAGGGTCGGTACCTATTATCTCGTCTCAGAGATCATAGGATTTATGATAATGTAAGGCTCTTTCTTGCTTATATGCACAACAAACCTGACTCTACCTGTGTAAATGGTAAGACCAGGACCAGCCTCATTATTTCGATCCAACAAGAAGGTCTCCCCATCGATCGGAATACCCTGCTTAAGCTCTACACTGTTTATCATGAGCAATACCAGATCTCTTCTGAGCAAGTAAGGAAGGATCTCGCCACCTACGCCTCACATATGAGATCACTACATGTGTCTCAATTGCAGAGGAGCCGTGACGAAATGGCTAGATATTATCGTCCGTAACTAGTCACTTCTCCGACAAAAACTCACATCTCAACTACCCCTGACCCAACTGAAAACATAAGGCTCTTTTACCACAATTGCAGTGGTATGAGAGGCAAACTTAATAACCTTTTCATTGACGCTAAATCTTGCAATTTTAATGTACTCGTAATCACAGAAACGTGGTTAAATGAAACTTTTGTAAACCAGGAGATCTTAGACTCCACCTGGACGATATACAGATGCGATAGAGACTACAACTCTACCAGTCTCTCAAGAGGTGGAGGTGTTCTTATAGCGGTCAAGGACCCCCTGAATAGTGAACTAATCGCAACTAAAAATTCGAATTCCTTTGAACATGTTTTCGTGCGAGTTGAATCGGGCAGGAAACACATATTTTTCGGCACTTTTTACATACCCCCTAACTCTGACGAATCTAAATATGATGAATTACTTCATATATTAGATGATATTAACGAATCTCTCTCCAGTTGCGACGACATATTTATTTTAGGAGACTTTAATCGCCCTAATATATCTTTTATCCCCGACGAGGAAGAAAATTGTTTACTTCCGATTAACGTCACAAATGCTATCGATATAAAGTTTATCGACTCCTTTTATGGAAATGGTCTACACCAAATCATTAGAACTCCGAATTCTCGTGGTAATTGGTTAGATCTAATCTTCACTAACTCACCTGAGGAGCTGAACATCCTGCCTGCTCCGCCTGAGGAAAACCTTTTTACCAACTCTACTCACCATTCTGCATGGATCCTCGAACATAATACCGCAATATCTAATCATCGTATATCATACAATAACTCAATCATTTATGATTATAAAAATGCAGACTCTAACAGCATTGCCTTCGAATTATCCCTAGTAGACTGGGAAAATAGGCTTTCTGGTAATGACATTGACGAAATGGTGTCTTGCTTCAACACTATAATATTCAACGTTATTGACAAACATGTGCCCAGAATTAAAAGAAGGGATAAATTATCGGAACCATGGCTGGATAAGAATGTCCGTTCTCTTCGTAATCAGAGAAATAAATTGTATAAGCTGATTAGAAATAACCCCCATGTAAATGATGAACTGAAATTAGAATACACTAGGCTAGCCTCAGAGTTCAGTCTTAGGTCACGTGAGGCCTATACTACATATCTTAACTCTGTTGGCGATAGCATTATAAGAGATCCCAAAAAATTCTTTCAGTTCGTTAATATGAAACGAAAGACCTTAGGCTATCCAACTACAATGACCAATGGCAGTAAACACTCCTCTTGCCCACAGGAAATTTGTAACATGTTTGCTGACAGGTTTACCGAAGTCTTTTGTCCAAAATCTGATACAACACATACTGACGCAACACACACGCGCACTGTTACTTCAACTCTTATAGATAACATATCCCTATCCGTCGAAGACATCATGACAGGTTTAAACAATCTGGATATCAATAAAGGTCACGGTCCCGACAATCTGCCTCCTTGCTTTCTGCAGTGCTACTCAACTCAAATTCTATATCCCCTCCATCTTATTTTCAACAAATCCTTATCGTTAGGAAATTTTCCTATAACTTGGAAAAAATCCTACCTCATACCAATTCATAAAGCATCTAATAAGCATTCGGTGGACAACTACAGGGGCATCGCAATATTATCAGCAATTCCTAAACTCTTCGAAAAGCTTGTTTACAACAAGATTGCCCAAACAATCGATCCGCTCCTCAATGACCAACAACATGGCTTCAGAAAAGGGCGCTCGACAACTACTAACCTTATGACACTAACCTCCGAACTACTATGTGGTATGGAGAACGGTCATCAAATCGATGCTGTCTATACTGACTTCAGTAAGGCCTTTGACCGTGTCGACCACCATATCTTAATAACAAAACTACTAAAATTCGGAATATCTGGGCCTGTCCTAAGATGGATAGAATCATATCTTAACGGAAGAACACAGGCCGTTAGATTTCAAGGATTTCTGTCAAAAGAAATCGAAGTAACTTCCGGAGTCCCCCAGGGTAGTCATCTTGGCCCACTTTTATTTAATATATTCATCTCAGACCTGTCAGAAAAACTAAGTAATATACGACATCTCTTTTATGCCGATGACCTCAAAATATATAGTGTCATAAGGTCGAGTGATGACGTAACTCTCCTTCAGTCGAAACTGAATACGTTACATGACTGGTGCTCCACCAATAAACTGCAACTAAACACCAGTAAATGCCACGTAATTACCTTCTCTCGTAAAAAAAGCATACAGTTGCAATACTATTATCTCAACGGCAGGGTATTAGACCGCGTTGATCAAATTGTAGATTTGGGTATTGTCCTGGACAATAAATTAAATTTCAATTTGCACTACGATAATATTATTGCAAGAGCTAGCAAACTTCTAGGCTTTATAAAGAGAAGAGCCAAGGAATTTGACAACCCTCGAGTTACAAAAACCCTTTTCTGTTCGCTAGTCCGCCCGATTTTAGAATACGCATGCCCGATCTGGAATCCTATTTACCAGGTAAGCAGTAACAGGTTTGAGTCAGTGCAAAAGAAATTTCTACTCTTTGCTCTGAGAAATCTATACGACTCGCGTGATTTTCATAGCCTACCACCCTACATGGACAGGCTCAAAGTGTTGGATCTCATGCCTCTGTTTAATAGGCGTAAGTTGCTTATATCATGCTTTACTTTGGACGTCTTGAACGATAGGATCAATGTTCAGTTTCTGTCAGACAGGATCAAAGTTAACGACGATGTCCGTCAGAATAGGCATACGAAAATGCTTAGGGAATATTCTCATCGGACCGAGTATGGAAAGAACGAGCCCGTCAACAGATGTTGTATGATTTTCAATGGCCACAGTTCCTGCTTCTCCCCTGGAATGAGCAAATTATCCTTCAAGAAAAAATTGATATCCTTCCTGTCATCCGAATTATCCTGAACTAACACTATAACTAATGTACCATAAGTTATTAAGATATACCTGTGATAAATTGTTAAATGCAAATGTACTTTTAGCGATTGTATGTATATATATTTATAAGTTACTTTCCCTGTGTAATATAGTTTAAGCAAGCCTTGTTTGGCGTAAATAAATAAAAAATTGGCAGTTATAGGGACTGCCGATAGAAGTGAAAACTTAGAACTTAGATGTTGAAATTCGATTCTTTTGAAGTAATACAAAATTCTATATTTCTTGAAAGGACTAAATCTTTTTGATTGCAGTATTTTCATTAGGACATTAACCAACTTATTAAAATATGTAGCACAAGTAACTGCGTCTTCATTAATAAGTGTACTTTTTTCTATAAAATTTAATGCTGCTGCATCTTCAACCGATATCTCAGAATTATTTTTTAAA
This sequence comes from Thereva unica, assembly GCA_949987705.1. Taxonomy (NCBI): domain Eukaryota; kingdom Metazoa; phylum Arthropoda; class Insecta; order Diptera; family Therevidae; genus Thereva; species Thereva unica. The sequence continues at coordinate 147,946,930 of OX465281.1, read as the reverse complement.
TTATGTAATAATTGTAGCAATTTTGACCATCCTATTTCATTAGCACTTTTGTAAAAAAGATACAATCGGGTTATGGTAACTAAAGTAAGAAATGAAAATGTTTGATTCGAATTTATCTAAGTATCGCGTAAAAACCGCATCGATCGTCGTTTTATATTTGGTAGTACTAAGTTTCCGATCATTGGACATATTTAAATTAAGTGTTGTATTTAAAAATTCAATTAATGGTAGCAATCATCTGCAAAGTTAATATTGAAGTCTCCACTTAAAATCATCGGTACATTATCATATTTTTCGCCGAATCTTTTTTCGAGAATTTCAGAACCTTCTTTTGTATAAATCATCAAATTTTCGAATAAAAATTGTTGTATCTGTCTCATAGATTTTCCAGGCGAAATATAAACGGCAACCATTAATACGTATTGCCCATTCTCGGAACTGCAACGAGCAACGCATATTTCGCCTATATCAGAAACATTAACACCAATGCATCTAGTGAATTTAGTATGTATGTCCATATATGAAGTAATGAAGTGTGACGTTCAAAATGACTGGTTTTATATTTTCATTTTCGATACTTAATTGAATAATAGTAGGCGGTCAGATTTATTTTTTTATTCAAAATCAAAAAGTTTTTGATTATAATCGATTGAGCGCGTGCGCCAGTCATGAGCATGTCGGTGACGCGAACCCATAACATTTTCCCCTATCAAAAAGTGCCCAACGCGGCTAAAGAAGTTTTCACTTCAATAAATAATATTAAATACCTGGGGATCAATTTTAATTATCTTTTAAAATTTAATCTACACGCTAAGAACATCATTATTAAAGCACGTAAAGTTCTGGGCCTCCTCTACCCCATTATTAGGTATGGCAGTAAATTAAATAAAGACTCAAAAATGCTTCTTTACAAGCAAGTCATACGACCTATTTTATCTTACGGTTTCCCTTGTTGGATGTCCATATCAACAACCTGGGCTAAAAACCTTGAACTCCTTGAAAGGAAAATCATTCGACACTGTTGCTCGAAGAGATTTAAGTATCGCAGGAAGTATTACTCGAATAAGGAACTTTATGAGGATGCAAATATAACACCACTGACTTCGTATCTCCTTGCTCACTGGGGAGACAGGGCTATTCTATTCTCACAGCACAAGAATTCTATTATTAGAGCTTGTTTCCTTGAAAACACCCCTGACGACTCGAGCCAAAACACTAATTATTACCTTAGTCCCTTCAATATCCCTGGCCTACTAAACTCTTCCCTGGATACTTCAAATGCCGAATTAAACAGCTTTTACCTAGGCAGAGATTCACAACACCATCGTGGCTGAGCCCTGCTCCTCTGGATTTGTCCTACCACTCAACACCTCATCCACGAACTGACCTAAATGATTTTCCTCCCTTTAAGTTCACGCGTGATTTCTTATTCCTGGCTATAGTGCCTTCACAGATCTTATCTCATCCCAGTGTTTTTGGGAGAGCTGCTAAATTTTGGGGTTTGTAGCACACCCTCGAAACTTATGGCTATCTAAAATAACAGAATTAACATTTGTATGTAAATTCTGTTGTTGTATTATAACCTGATGGGAAAAATTTAGGAGCTTAAAAGAAAACACCTTACGCTTCGAGATCCAAGAAAAGAAGAACGTTTTATTGACATATCAAAAGTTATACAAGTTCAGTGACTTAAGCTTATACATGCAAATGTCTAATTCAGCAAAGGCTGAATTTCTATAAAGATGACACAAGACCAAAGCCTTCTACATTTACAAGCCATGCACAACAAAATTTCACACTCACATTCAAAGGTGCATGGGACTTCAATTTTGCTGTCAGACTGTGTGGAGTGCGGTTATGTACGTTTATTGGGAATAAATTATTGGGGATAAAATCTTCTTTAACCCAAATAAAAACAAAAATTATGGACATTAATTGTAACATTTATTAACTACATATTATAAAGTTGTGATAATAATGTAAATAATAAATGTAACGTAAATAATGTAATGTATAAATGTAATAAACGAAAATTTTGCTTTTATCTTTATAAAAAAACTATTATTTTTAACAAAAAATCCCGGCACTTTCATTAATAGAAAACTTTCCGCGGCACGAAACACTTGTTTTCCTCGTTATCAAAGGGATTTTGATATTTTTTTCTCCATTGCCAACATAAACCCCGTAAATCTTATTAATAACACTATTTATTTAAATTGCAAATTTATGACAGGTAAATTGGGTACTTTTTGCATTATTGTACGTTTTTTACATTGATGGAATAGCTCTTATTTTCAATAAAATCACACTCGAAACAGCACTTTCCGCGGAACGAAAACTTCTTTCCCTTTGATTTTAATGGGACTTCGATATTTCACGAATTTAAGTTGGGACTTCATACAACCACACACACACACCTACAGCATGGCTTGTAAATATAGAAGGCTTTGCACAAGACCCTCTCAACTACAGGCCTTGCTGGAAATTTTTGCATATGTGTGACGTAGTCTAAAAGTTCGCTGAAGAACTGTCAAATTTATATGAAAAGTGTGGGAATCGGAGCAGTTTGTATCGTTAGTAAAAGAAACTAATAGGTTTTTTCGGTTAAATAAAATATTTTAAATGTGACACAATAAAGATAAATAGTGGTTAATTGTGAAACTAAAGTTAAATAGTGAAAGTGTTAGGAAAATTCCTGATTTATGTGAAAATTTGAAATTATTGTGCAGTGAAAATGATTTTTAAAATAATATTTATTTCTAATAAGAATATTTTTATTTTAAAATTATATAGGGAAGTGATTAAAGTGTTTAAATTGTGCGTTTACGGCAAAACGTCTTTACCATAAGTCAGAATTACTTATTACAGAATGTAATCAAAAATTTTGAGATTATGATGAAGGCGCCAAATGGAATTTCGTCGGGTTCGGAATTTAATAAAAATGTAATAATTTATTGCATCGTGAATAATTGACTTCAATATGGAAAGTGGAAATAATTAATCAACTTTTATTTGATATTATAAAATCATTTAAAGAACAATATAAATAAGTTTATACTATTTTAATAGAAAACAATTGGAATTTGTAATATGAAAAGAGGTTTTTAATTATACTTATATTTGCATGTTCATTTTTTTTATTTATGTAGACACGTAAAAGGAATTATTTATTTCTTGTTTGTTGTTCATTTAATTTTATTGCTTTTTTTATATATATGGATATGTATATATTGCATGTTGTATATATTTATTAGAATTTTATTTTGTTAGTTTTTATTGTTATTATTTCACTTACGTGAAACATTTTTTAAATAAGTCTTGTAAATGCTAACAATAATGTACATAGCTCCTAAAAATGTCATATAACATTTTTCATCACTCATCATTCAAATTACAAAATACATTTACACCTTTTTTGATGAATTTTTTGCATTTATTATGCATTTCTAAATTATTTAATAAATTAATCGATTACTGATTTTTTTAATAAATAAATTCAGTATTACTTATTCATCTAAAAAGGAGAAATCTTAAAAAAAAGTTATTGTTATGGATGTGATTCCATATATGTACATAATGTCAAAAATCCCACCACTTGCCTACTTCGCTCAACAAAAATTTAGACTACGTTTGCGCTTAGTTGTGTTAGTGCCAAGATTTACAGCAAGGCCTGTAGTTGAGAGGGTCTTGGATGACAGCTGTTAATTTGACATTTTAACACTTCCACTAAATTAACAACTTCATCATGAATCATTTGAAAGTTAAATTCATGTAATTACAATGTTCATTATGCTTATCTCTAGGCAAGGCTTTGATGAGAATGGCTTCAATCATGGATGAGGACGATGTCGGTATAATTTGTATCTCCTTTAGATGTACCTTTTCCCTGATGAAATGGTGTTTTACATCTATGTGTTTCGTACGAGGATGATGAACACTATTGCTTGACAAATTAATCGCACTCCTATTATCACAGTATATAGGAACTGTTACATTTTCTGAAGATAGTAATTCTTTCTCGAGATTTCTTAACCAGGTAGCTTCTTGCGTAGCTGCGGAGAGAGCCATGTACTCGGCTTCCGTAGTTGAGATCGCTGTGGTGTGTTGTTTCTTTGTATTCCAGGTGATGACACAGTTTCCGTTAAAGAAAAGATATCCAGTCGTTGATTTTCTGTCTTGTAAATCGCCTGCAAAGTCTGCATCTGCATATCCTTTGATTAGATGTTGTTCTGATCTTCTGTATGTTAGCTTCCACTGCGAAGTTGCTTTCAGATATCTCATGACCCTTTTTACTGCTGTCCAGTGATCCCTGGATGGTCTGTTGCTGAAACGACTAAGTAGATTAACTGCGAAATTGATGTCTGGCCGCGTACACTGAGCCAGATACAATAGACTGCCTATTGCTTCTTGACACGGTATGTCGGATATTTTCACATCTGTTTCCGGTTTCGGTGATTTGGATAAATTCAGATTAGGTTCCATTGGTGTAAGTGCTGGATTACAGTCGGACATGTTGAATCGATGAAGAATTTCTTTGATGTATTCTTCCTGATCGAGGTGTATTACTTGTGTTTCCAAATCATGAGTTATCCTGAATCCAAGGAAGTTTTTTATAGGTCCCAGGTCTTTGATGTTTAACTTTTCTTTCAGGCTCTTCTTTAGATTGTTTTTCATCTGTATATTATTACTCATTACTATCAGATCGTCTACATAAATAGCGACGAAGATTTTATTATTTCCTTCTTTCATGTAGTATACGCAATTGTCAACTTCCGAATTTTTTAGTCCTAGGTCATGTAGTACGTAGTTTAATTTTTCATTCCAGACGCGACTTGCCTGTTTTAATCCATGGATAGATTTTCTTAATCTGCAGACCTTCGAGCTCTGTTCTTGACCAGGAGGTAGTTCCATGTAAATTTCTTCATTTATTTCACCTTGTAGAAATGCGGTTACTGCATCCATTTGATCGATAACTAAATTGTAATGAACCACTAATGAAAATAAGTATCGGAGAGAGCTGTACCTTACAACCGAAGAAAATGTTTCTTCATAATCCAACCTTTTTTTCTGAGCGCATCCTTTTATCACTAAACGTGCTTTAAATCTGGTTGACTGGTCAGGGTTTTTTTTCTTTTTATATACCCATTTGCATTTCAGCGCCTTTTTATTTTCCGGTAGTTCGGTAAGTATCCATGTGTTACTTTTCTCTAGGGAGCTTATCTCTTCTTCCATTGCCTTTTTCCAAAAAATTGCTTCAATGGACGTTGGAACTGGTGAATCTTGTAATTCTGACGAACTAGTTTTGACATTGTATACATAATCAGGATGAGTATTCGGTTTTAATTTTCTTTCTGTGCGTCTGATTGGTGTGTTCTCGACTCTGACTTCAGGGCTCGTAGGCTGTTGTAGTTCACTTTGCGGACTTGTAGGAAAACCATGAAAGGAGTTCAGTGAACTGAAAGAGTCTTGTTGACTTGATGTATCTGTATGCAAGTTTTGATGATCTGTAGATTCAATCTCTTGTATGCAATTTTCATGTTCTTTTGTGCCGTTTGGTCTGGGACAGCAACGAGTGCGGACGTGTGCTGACCCGGTCCCTAAAAACGCGCGAAGGAAAAAAACTGAACACCAAAACAAAAAAAACAAAAAAAAAAACAAAAAAAAGTGAAGTGAAAAAGTGTTCACAAAAGGGAAAACAAAAGAACAATCGACGCAGTCTAATGGCAAGGCTTCATCACCCTTAACTAGACAAGACTAGCGACCGACGCACAAGTAAGTACCCTTGCTCCCTTTCCTCACTCGATTCTCGGACCTGCACGTGCCACGGCCAAAATCTAACGGTCGATGAAATTTGTCCCGTCTCAAAAGGCATAACACTTTGACGCGGACAAATTTTATTGCCTCTGATGGATGCGGCAAGTGTAATTCCGGAAAATATCCCAAAGAATGTGGCGATTGAACCCGCGCAACCGAAGTCCCGTTACAAGTCAAGTTTTGGTATTGACTTTTGTAACATTCGTGGACTTCAAGCGAATTTCTCTTTTGTTGAGTGCCACTTATCTAATTACAAACCCCCAATCTTCGCACTTAGTGAAACCCAAATATCACCTGATAATGACTTAGGTTATTACCAGGTGTCGGGGTACACTTTAGTGCACAATCCCCCCCCCCCCATAGGGGTATTGCCATTTATGTTAGGGACGACGTAGCTTATTATAAAATACACTCAAGCACAACTTCAGATTTTAATTATCTTTGGATTAAAATCATTTTCCAAAGCCACGTCATATTCTTCTGCTTCCTATACAGAAGCCTTAACATAAGTAACGAAGCCTCCACCTTATCTTTTGATACTATTTCCGAACAAATCTCGGGATTTTTGTCGTCCAATCCTGAGTGTGAAATCATCGTTGCGGGTGATTTCAATGTTCACAACGTTAAATGGCTGACTTACTCAAATGGCACCAGTATTTCTGGCAAGGACGTCGAGCTCTTTGCAGACATCAATAACTTGCATCAAATTGTGGATCATCCCACAAGAGTCCCTGATGTTGCTGATCAAGGAAAATATCTCCTTGATCTTTTTCTAACTTCTCATCCAGCGCGTTACTCCGTCGAAGTTGATTCACCTCTCGGCAATTCAGACCACTGTCTAATCAGCGCTACCTTCCCATTCGAATTTTCCACCCCTCCCAAACCAGTTCGAAGAACTGTATGGCATTATGGGAAGACCAATTGGCCGGGGCTTATTAATTTTTTCCAGTCTACAGACTGGAATCTGTGTTTCCGGAATAGAAACGCCAACTCTGCCGCTATCCGTATCACCAGGATCATACAGGCAGGAATGCATTTGTTCATTCCCCATTCTACCAAATCTGTGAAGCCTAGGCCCAACAGATGGTTTAATCGGGAGTGTATGAATGCAATCAAAACTAAAGAAGCCGCCTTCCGAGCGTACAAGAGCTTCCCGAGTGAATCGCTCCGTTTAGAGTACATACAACAAAGAAATTCTTGTAAAACCGCCATCAAGAAAGTCAAAACCTTATTTGACAACAAATTGAGAAGTAAACTCCTAAATGCAACCTCCGGTAGCAAAAACTTCTGGTCCTTGGTAAGTTCCATCAAGAAGAATTTCACTACAACTTCAACCCCTTCCTTTATTCACAATGAGAAGGTAATAGCAGACAGCAAATCCAAGGCCAATTTATTAGCATCTATGGTCGCTTCGAATTCTTCTTTACCCGAAACTGATGTGCTACCCCCTGTTTCCGAGCGTAACGCCCATTCAATGGACAGGGTTTTTTCAGGACTCGCGAGGTGTACAGGTGCCTCAAAGAGCTCGTCTAGTCTGGTTGCTCTGGATATCTCCAAGGCTTTCGATAGAGTTTGGCACTCAGCCCTGTTAGCTAAACTCAAAGCTATTGGAGTTGACTCACTTCTACAGAAGTGGATTGAGAGTTTCCTTTCTGGCCGTTCAATCAAAGTGGTATTGGATGGCGTCAAATCCGCACCCCACCCGATCTCTGCGGGGGTACCCCAGGGGTCAATTTTATCACCGGCCCTATTTCTCATATTTATAAATGACCTTCTTTCAATCCCCTCCAACCCACTTCTCAGCTTCGCTGACGACGGTACTCTACGTTACTCGTACAGCTTCGATACAAGACAGACTCATGGCAGATCCTGTCTTGATGATCGGGAAATTATGTCCATCTCTGTTAACAACGACATTGAACTCATTCTAGAGTGAGGAAAGAAGAATCGTGTTGAATTCAACTCCGACAAGTACTGTCTTATCTCCAAAAAGAAGCTCAACACCTCTCCACCCTTGAGAGTGGATGGAGTTCAACTAATGGCCGACCCATCCTTAAACATCTTAGGCGTGACATTAGCCAAAGACTTGCGATGGAATGACCACATATTCCAAATCGCCAAACAAGCATCCCAGTGCTTGGGATTTCTTAAGAGGTGCAAGTTCCTCCTCCAGCCATCGGCCCGTGCTGTTATTTATAAATCCTACATTCGGCCTCTTCTCGAATATAACTCCCTCGTTTGGGGCGGTGCCCCAATAACCACCTTGGCATGGTTAGATAAGGTGCAAAAAAGGGCGCTCAAGTTAATTGATGACGACACCGCCTGCTCCACCATCGACCCCTTAAGCCACCGTAGGAATGTAGCAGCACTGACAAAATTTTATCGCTACTATCATAGTGACTGTTCCTCCGAGTTAGACGCTCTCCTGCCTCCACGGCAATCTTATACCCGCAACACCAGATTAGCCCACTCGTCTCATTCCCTTCACCTGCAACTACCCCTTTCTCGCACTCAACAGGGGCCTTATTCTCTATTACAATACTCAAATGCTTTTCACTCGAAACTGTTATCCGAAACTAAAATGCTTCCGTATTCCCTATTACAATATTGCTTCGTCTCGTAGAAATGTCCCCGAAAGAAACGAAAATGAAGGCAAGAGCTTTCAATTGTATCGCCCGTATCTAAAATTTTATAAATTGCTCGATTACCCTTGAGCTTTCGAGTAAAAATCTAACAATCTTGTACAGTTTCGAGTCAGTTTTGTAATACAGAATACCATTTTGGCAGTTTCGAGAAAAATTCTCACAATATTGTAATAGAGAATAAGGAATAACCTCTCGCAGTCAGGGGCCTTATTCTCTATTACAATACTCAAATGCTTTTCACTCGAAACTGTTATCCGAAACTAAAATGCTTCCGTATTCCCTATTACAATAATGCTTCCTCTCGTAGAAATGTTCACGAAAGAAAAGAAAATGAGCGCAAGAGCTTGCAATTGTATCGTCCACACCTAAAATTTTATAAATTGCTCGATTACCCTTGAGCTTTCGAGTAAAAATCTAACAATATTGTTCCAGTTTCGAGACAGTTTTGTAATACAGAATACCACTTTGGCAGTTTCGAGAAAAATTCTCACAATATTGTAATAGAGAATAAGGCCCCAGTATTTCCGAACTCCTACAACATCCAAGAGTTCAAACGCAGGGTTCATCACCACCTTCTTCAATACCCCCCGTACCTTTTAATCCTTAACCTATACCCCCCCTCATCCCTCCCCCGTACTAAGCTTACTGCTAGACATTGCACCATGACGTGACAAATGACATGACGGACTAGTAGTACAAAGGGTGACTCCTAAGCTTAACACTGCCACATAAAAAAAAAGACGGGAAGTGCCATGGCTTCTCGATGGCACAGTAGACATGAATATGTCTTATCCCTGGGGTCTATTTGTTTCTTGTTCTTATTGGAAATCACCTTCTTGTTCTTATTGGAAAGAACCCCTGGAGGGGGTCGAAAGGAATGCACACAATAATAATCTGGCTCGCTTCAATACATACCCTTCAACCACCTTATCCTTTTCCACAATGTAACAGAATACAAACACACGAAACGAAATCGTTCAAAATAAAAAAATTGTGCTTTTGCAAACATTCTAAACGCACCGCGGCCGCACCACACTTAATCCGCAAACTGCGTAGTAAGAAAATTCCCTGATATCGATTCTGATTCCGCCCCGCTTCGAAAACACAAAAATATCGCGCGACGGACGACTCAAGCACACCTTTTCTAATGGGGCCCATCCACAGGCCAACTAGTTGTCCTAACTGAGCTGTGTTGTCACTGAATCGCTTCGTGTGTGGGGCAGTTGGCAAACTGATTTGACAGTTGGGGTTTCAGTTGGGATAAATCAAAATCTTTTAATTTTATGGGGGAGGGGCCTAGAGTTTGGGCAACTAGTCGCACTCTGTGTATTGCAGTTTGGCAAACTACTTGGATGAATTAAGCCTGAATTCGAAGAATATATTTTTTTGCAAGTTTATTTTGCATTATTTTTAATTTAAATTATGAAAGTTCACATAATATTAAATTATTTTCATAGTTTATACTTTTAGAATTTAATTTATATTTTGAAAAATATAAATATTCATATTAATAATTAAAAACAATTATAATTAATCAAAACGACAAATATTCATGTCAAAAGAAATATCTCGAAAATTTAACCTAACCTTAAGAAAGCTTTCCATAATATTTTCACCTAAAAGTATGCAGAATTAAATATAAATTTAATTTGCTTCTAAAATTTATCCTAAAAGTATGCCAAACAATAATTAGTCATGGTAACGATTTTCGTCTCCGCACATTCTTTCAAATAGACCCCAGGGATAAGACATATTCATGTCAAAAAATCATGGGCTTATACACATCCGGCAGACCCGCTAGCAGAATTGTTCCTATCCATTCTTGACTGATTTCAAAATTAATATCATTCAATTTTTGGGCAGTAGATAAAATCAAATTGATGTAATTCTCCACATCAGTGCAGTCTTCCAGCTTGGTGGTAATTAGACTTCTCATTAGGCTTACTTTTCTGGATAAACTCGAATCTTCAAAAGCTGCTTTCAATCTGTCCCATACTTGTTTTGCAGTTGTAGCATTTCTTACATGTATAAAATTACTGGGTTCGATTAACATTACTAACCTGGTTCTGGCTTTTGTGTCTTTTCTATTTCTTTCTGCAGCATCTGCTGTTGTGTCAGTTCCTTCGACACATTCCCATAAATCTTCATGTTCAAGGAAATTTCTCATGGCAAAAGCTAAGGTATTGTAATTTTCTCTACCTGTCAATTTCTCTAATGCAGGAACGAACGAACCGGCCATTTTGTTTTTTAATGCTGAAACAAAAATTTTAGATAGACTTTCTTTATGTTAATTTTATCCTTAAGTTTCCTTTCGACATCACTATTATGCTATTGCATTTATTTTTTTTATTTATTTATTTACAGAAAAATTCCTGGGTCCATAACCTGTTGTTGTATTATAACCTGATGGGAAAAACTTAGGAGCTTAAAAGAAAACACCTTACGCTTCGAGATCCAAGAAAAGAAGAACGTTTTATTTACATAAAATCAAAAGTTATACAAGTTCAGTGACTTAAGCTTATACATGCAAATGTCTAATTCAGCAAAGGCTGAATTTCTATAAAGATGACAGCTGTTAATTTGACATTTGACATTCGCTGTTTTGATTTCCTCATTTTTAGTACTGCTTTTAGTAATAGACTACCTTAACATATCCTATTATTATGGAAATTCACTTAATATAGTAATCTTGCTGTAATGTATTACGTAGTAGAACTTTAGCATATTATTTCATATTCTAGTGTCTTAAGTTCCCATTTAAATTTACTATTCGGACATTAGTCAACAAAATCTTAAAGTAACTTAAACAATATACAATATACAATTAGTTGTCCTCTTATATGTAGTTAATACATGTGTATGAACATAGTATGTGTAAAAAGTGGTGTTTAAAGTAATGTAGCATAATAGCTAATATTTTCCTTTCGCTAGCATACATCTGGGTAGTAGTTGCTCACATGGAAGGAATTTAGAAGAATTACTGAATTTTTACTTACTTTCTCTCTTCCATCCTCCAATTACAGAAGTAGTTAGTTCATAACGTAAGATTAGTATCTAGTATTATCTCTAAGTTTGTATTAAACATTTTGTACAATGTTTTTATGCAGGGGAGTAGATTAACATCATGTACAGTGTTCTTTATATAGGGTAGTAGATTAAGCCTGAATGCACGAAAAAAAAACAAAAAAAAAACAAAAAAAAAACCAAAAAAAAGCTTTATTGGAGTACGTAAGGGAGATGAACCCGAAATACTGTGCCAAGTGTTTTTGGTGTGGGAACGTTCAGGATTCACCTAAACGGAAATATCCCAATACATCACCTGAATTTCGATTTGTTATCGGCAACACTGATTTCCTGCACTGCTGGCACGCATACGGCTAGCCGGCGAAGGGAAACTGTGCGGTACATTAACAATCCTTTTATCGAAAATACGTTGGGTGGCGGAGTGCTCTGTATGCGAGGGTCTCTGCTTACCTGGCAGCAGTGGTAACTTCCATTATATCTGTGATCTTTCATTAATTAAGTAACCCATATTCAACTTTCCTAGTGGTGGTGTTTGAAAATTGACTTACTTTAAATAGAAGTAACCTTAATATATTGTTCTACAGTCGACCTAATGTCTAGTATTTAAAAATTAGTAAACTCTTTATTGGATTTTTATGTTATTAATTTTGGAATAAAACTGTTTTGAGAGTGGAGTTGAGTTCAGTTCATTAATTAATTTTAGTTTTTTTTGTATTTTTTTTTTTTTTTTTGAATTTAAATCGATTGTATCCATTTTGATTGTAATTCAATGCACTGAGCTATGTACCTTTTCTTTGGACCTCTACACAGTCAGATTCGGCAATAAGCTTCCATTTTTCCGGGCTCGCTCGATAAAAAGCTATAGACCCGAACGGACGTGATCTTCTCGTTTTTATTTGATCTCGTTATAACATCCATTTTTCTCGTGAAACCTCTCGGTCGAATCTGGCTGTGCAAAGGTCATCTTAATTATTGAAATCAATCAAATATTGTTAGTGGATTACTTTTTTGTACCAATTTGCTAGTTGGACTTTTGAACAAGTTTTATACTGTTAATAGTGAATAATATAAAGAAAAATATTAAACCAAGTGAGTGTTGTTATTCTGGTCGGTTTTTCTATTTTTTGACCAAGTTCTAAATGTGAAAAAGCTCACATTATTCATTGGCGCCCGAGCAGGGACTTACTGTTATCACTGAAGGACAGTATCCCGTAAAACAAAAAAAAAAAACAAAAAATCAGACTCACGTGTAAGGCGGTGCATAACTTCATATAACCTCAAAAACTTGGCTGGAATAAAGCACAATCGAGAGAAGTATTTTATAATACTACTATCCATTCTGGAAATCTTTTATAATCGTATAAAGTAACTAATCAAATTCTCTTGTAGAAAAAATTTAACAATAAAGGCATTTAATAACAATCGCTAACTAGCCTGCAATATGCCAGACGGAAAATCAGACAAGGAAGACGTTGAATCTTTAAAAGGAATGCGGTCATCCACAAAAGGTTGTATCACTACAATAAAAAATTTATTAGAGCAGAAGGGAGATAGTTTGTCTGCCACAGAAATAGAATGTAGGCTAGGAATTTTAGAAGCATATTTCTAACAGTTTCTCTCGTGCCAAACCTCCATAGAAAAATTATTGTCCGATGACACCAAATGGTTAGAGGAACAAAGGGTGCGTGCAGAATTAGAAGAACTTTATGTTGTAGTAAAAACTAAATTATTATCACTGTCTGGTTGGAAAAGATCAAGTATTGCTGACATTTCTCAACAATTGCCATGCAATCCAACTCCTAAAAAAAAATTCCGAAATTTCGTCTACCGCAATTTTCCGGAAAATACTCCGAATTCCCTAATTTTTATGGACGTTTTAAGCAATTAGTAAATGATGATGATTCCTTAACACCCATACAAAAGTCTAATCATTTATTAACTTGTTTAAGTGGTCCAGCATTAAACCACAATTAAAGCATACGAGGTGGCAAATCAAAATTACGGAAAGGCTATCGAATATTTAGTGGAGAGATATGACAACAAATATTTAATTTTTCAAGAGCATGTCGTATATCTCTTTAATATTCCTAAGGTTTCGAAAAATTCTTCCTTGCAGTTAAGACAATTAATCGATGATGCGTCTGCACACCTTAGTGCTTTAAAATCTTTAGGAAGCTATGAAGATTTAACAAACGCGTTTATTACCTACCTAGTACATTCGAAATTAGATATGGAATCACAAAATTACTGGGAAGAAAAGTCAGATTTTTCCAAACTCCCTTCTTTGAAAGACTGCTAAAAATCTAAATTTACGCTGTCAATATCTAGAATCAAGAGGAGTGAAAGCATCGAACGTTGAACATATGTATACGAGTCAATCCTAAAGGGAAGCAGGTTCCTACTTACACGACGAATGTTACCTCCTCGAAAAAACCGTCACATACATGCATATTTTGTAACAGTAACGAACCTAATTTATGATTGCATAAATTTCAAAAGGCTGCCGGTAGAAGATAGGTTCACAGAAATAAAAAAGCGTTCAGCATGCATCAACTGCCTCCGTAAAGGCCATGCAGTGAAACAATGTAGATCTTTTCGTTGTCGTGTATGCGATAAGTCACACCACACTTTGCTTCACAAGTCTTCATCTATCACCAACTTACCTGATAAGCAAGTTATTGAGCATCCAGTTAGCGGTACCCCAGCACATACTCAAATTACCGCTTTAGCGGACATACCATCAGTAACCTCTTGTGTTTTCCGACAACCTAGTGAACAATCAAGTGCAAGTCATGTTCTTCTGGCAACTGCGATTGTTCGTGTTAAATCCCAACAAGGTAATTACTATTACGCTCGAGCTCTACTCGATTCGGCCTCGCAAATCAATTTAATTACAGAAAACCTAGCACAAATTTTGAAACTTACAAGAACTAAAGTGGAAACTAATTTATATGGCGTAAATAATGCAGAGCATAAACTTAAATATTCTGCAGAATTGGTCGTACAATCAAGTGTTAACGAATTCAAAACTCCCATCAAAGCATACATTATATGCAACATAACAAGCTTGCAACCCGAGAAACGAATTTGTATCCAAGACTGGAAATTACCTGATAACTTAAAATTAGCTGATCCGAAATTTTTTGAGCCCCATAAAATATATATACCGGGTGTTTTTTTTAAAACTTGACACGCAATTCTTGAACAAAGGAGGGGTGACAGAGGGAAACCTGTTATACAAAAGATGTCTGATATCGAGGGGGACATCGATTGGGTATAGTGCGCACCCCCTCTCTTCCACCCCCTGACCCGGGGGGGGGGGTTACTTTTTTTTTTAAATGGCAACCCCTATTTTTTATGCAAGATTCAGATTCCTGGGATGAAAATAAACATCTTTTATCCCAAGCATTTTTTTCTATCATTTGTTTTTGACGTGACAACGTCTATTAAAACGATGAACGCCGGCTGCATGCACGAAAAATGATGACTCATTGTCCCGTTATGTCCCGTTATGTCCCGTTATCTCCCGAAGTAATTTTAAAAAATTGATCGTAGTAATCTTAAAAATTTGATTAAAATTGTCAATATTAATTAGATTAAATTATTGTCAAATTGTCAACAATAAGCAAAGCAAGCCAAACACTCTGTCTCCTAACTGGGTGCCGGTGTATAAGAAAATAGTGAACATTACACTGACGAAAACCGTGAAATGCAAACGAAAACAGTTTCCTTGCGTTCCTGCTTGTGCTATTACCATTCACAAGTCGCAAGGTGGGACGTTTACTGTTATTATCTATAATATAAAAATAAGTCGGGTTTTCCTTCCAGACGCTATAATTAGAGAACGCACGGTCCGATTTCCACGGTTTTGCATTCGTTGGAAAGGTCTCGGGCTCCGTGAGGTTTATAGCAAAAAAAATTCAAAAGCAGGCGCTTGGTCCATAGCAGCCATCTCAAGAGGGCGGATTACCATTTTCTTTACAACCCCTCGACATGGATATCAAATGAAAGGTTATGGTAAGTAGAACACCAAAAGCAATATAGTATACTCAATATATCGTTTGGTCCATGGCAGTCATCACAAGAGAGCAGATGACCATTTTCTTCACAACCCATTCGAAATGGGTATCCAATGAAAGAGTATGATAAGTAGAACAATATAAGCAATATAGTATACTCAATATGTCGCTTGGTCCATAGCGGCCACCTCAAGAATGCGGATTACCATTTTCTTCACAACACCTTCGACATGGATATCGAATGAAAGAGTATGATAAGTAGAACACCATAGGCAATAAAGTATACTCAATATATCGTTTGGTCCATGGCGATCATCTCAAGTGGGCGGATTACCATTTTCTTCACAACCCCTTCGAGATGGGTATCAAATGAGAGAGTATGATAAGTAGAACACATAAGCAATATAGTATACTCAATATATATCGTTTGGTCCATAGCGGCCATCTCCAGAGGTTGGATTACCGATATTTTCACACCTCTCGATATGGATTTCAAATGAAAGGGTATGATAAGTAGAACACCATAAGCAATATAGTATACTCAATATATCGTTTGGTCCATGGCGGTCATCTCAAGAGGGGGGATGATCATTTTCTTCACTCCCCCCTCGACATTGGTATCAAATGAAAGGGCATTATAAGAAGAATGCCATAGACCATGTCTTTAGATTCATGGCGGCCATCTCAAGAGGGCGGATTGCGATTTTCTTCACAACACCCGAGACATGGGTATCAAATGAAAGGCTATGAAAAGTAGAACACCATAAGCAATATAGTATACTCAATTTATAATTTGGTCCATGGCGGCCATCTCAAAAGGGCGGTTTACCATTTTCTTCACAACTCCTTCTAGATGGGTATCAAATGAGAGAGTATGATAAGTAGAACACCATATGCAATATAGTATACTCAATATATCGTTTGGTCCATAGCGGCCATCTCAAGAGTGCGGATTAATATTTTCTTCACAACCCCTTCGACATGGGTATCAAATGAAAGAGTATGATAAGTAGAACACCATAGGCAATATAGTATACTCAATATATCATTTGGTCCATGGCGGTCATCTCCCGAAATCAATTTTCCCAGATTTGTTCTTTTTTCACTATAGCTTTTTCCTATCGCAGACTGTGTCCTCATAATCTTATTTTATTGAAAGGCGTTGCAACGCACGCGGGTTTTTGCTAGTTTAATATAAATGATTCAAGTTTATTCATAAAAGTATGCAATCATTTCATCAATGTTTTCTCATGACGTTGTCACGTTAAACTATCGTCCGTAAACCCTCTTTACAGACAACAAATTTTTACTCCGGAAACTTTGATTGAAATCGTCATTAAGGGGAGCTTTCGGTGGATTTTTTTCAAAAAATCCAAATTTTTTTTTTTGTTACTTTGAACATCTAAGAATACAGCAAAAATAGTTTCAAGAGTTTGCTGTATTCTTAGATGTTCAAAGTATTATAACAAAAAAAAAATTGGATTTTTTGAAAAAAATCCACCGAAAGCTCCCCTTAATGACGATTTCAATCAAAGTTTCCGGAGTAAAAACAAATGATAGAAAAAAATGCTTGGGATAAAAGATGTTTATTTTCATCCCAGGAATCTGAATCTTGCATAAAAAATAGGGGTTGCCATTTAAAAAAAAAGTTACCCCCCCCCGGGTCAGGGGGTGGAAGAGAGGGGGTGCGCACTATACCCAATCGATGTCCCCCTCCATATCAGACATCTTTTGTATAACAGGTTTCCCTCTGTCACCCCTCCTTTGTTCAAGAATTGCGTGTCAAGTTTTAAAAAAAACACCCGGTATATATATATATTGATAGGAGCCTCACACTTTTTCCAGTTATTGTGCGTAGGACAAATTCAGTTAGGAAAACAATTGCCAATATTACTAAAAACCGTTCTAGGATGGATAGTTTCAGGAAGTTTCGACCAGACTAAACAAGAAGATGGTTCTTATAAGGTTCTGCATTGTAATATGCCCGCGGAAGGAAATATGATTGAAAATGAAACAAAGCTTATGGAATTAGTAGAGAGATTTTGGGAAGAAGAAAATGTACCGACTTGCAACGTAAATCGTAATGACGAGCATCTAATGTGTGAGAAAATCTTTGTCGACAATGTAGTGACCGCGTAAAGTTTAATTACCAAACTTTACGCAATGTCACACAACAACTTCCGACACGATCAAAACGATCAGTCGGAACACTCCATCGATCACCGAACGAAAGTTCAGTGATCTAGCCGTTTTCCGTTCCATCCCGATCGATCTAGCCAATTTTCGGCATCTCGGTATTATTCATTCACTGTCCAAAAAGGCTCCTCAAAAGTGACACCTAAACGACACGAGATAATAAAAAGTGACTAACTATATAAATATAATAAATAAATATATTACATATATATGTATATATAGAAACTATAATAAAACTATCAGTTATTAGTGCAGGCGCTGGAGGTAGTTGAGTATGCAAAATATGAGGACCGCATTCTGTTAACTGAGATCCGTTAAGAATAGCTCAAAGAGGAATAATATGGATGTTGCCGGTCAATTTTTGGGTCCAATTTTTTTACCCCCTTTTTTTGTTGGCCCCTCTACAGCTCAGGGGGGCCGCTTTTTGACGATGGATTATGATGAATCACTGCAAAATAAGTCGAAAATATGAAATAAAATTTTTCGACATCACGCTTAGTTTTCGAGATATCGACACTTGAAGTTGACGTTTTGAGGTATTTTCCCCAAGTTTGTTGTTATATAACAGCTACCACATCCATGGTACTGATATTTTAATTATGAATTTGAATGAATCACCCCTAAATAAAACGAAAATGTAAAATAATTTTTTTCGATATCTCGCTTCGTTTTTGAGATATCGATACTTGAAGTTTTAGGTATTTTCAAAAACAAGTTACAGCGTTAATCGTTTTCAAAAAATACTAATAGCTCAGGGTGGGGGCTGGAGGGATACAAAATGTGAAGACCGCGTTTTATCAATTGTTTTGATCTGAGAAAGGTTTACAGATTATAATTCTTGATGTTGCCAGAAGCTTCATTGGTCCATTTTTTCATACTCCCTCCGCTTTGATATCCAAAAATCGATAAAGAAAATGCTTTAAAGCAATTTTAATGATTGTTTCAGTGTCTATATGAAGTTTTTAGTCATGATTAAAGGTAATAATAGCCAAATAAATGAAATAATACCCACAAATAATTAACAAAAAAGTAAAAAAATATACAATTTTTTTTTTAAACGAAAGCAAATTTTAACATAAATGTACGACAAAAATATAAATAGTCATCCTTGTTTATTTTGACAATAATGATTAATACATTTGCCCCCACCCTGAGCTATTAGTATTTTTTGAAAACGATTAACGCTGTAACATGTTTTTGAAAATACCTAAAACTTCAAGTATCGATATCTCAAAAACGAAATTTATTTTACATTTTCGTTTTATTTAGGGGTGATTCATTCAAATTCATAATTAAAATATCAGTACCATGGATGTGGTAGCTGTTATATAACTACAAACTTGGGGAAAATACCTCAAAACGTCAACTTCAAGTGTCGATATCTCGAAAACTAAGCGTGATATCGAAAAATTTTATTTCATATTTTCGACTTATTTTGCAGTGATTCATCATAATCCATCGTCAAAAAGCGGCCCCCCTGAGCTGTAGAGGGGCCAACAAAAAAAGAGGGGGTAAAAAAAATTGGACCCAAAAATTGACCGGCAACATCCATATTATTCCTCTTTGAGCTATTCTTAACGGATCTCTGTTCACAGAATGCGGTCCTCATATTTTGCATACTCAACTACCTCCAGCGCCCGGTCTATATATAAGACATTGTGCACACATAGTATTAAATAAAATATAAAATAAAAGCATAACTAAAATGTGTCTCAGTTAACCTAACCCGGCATAGTGCGGAAGCCATAACGATGTAAAGAAATCTGAAGATGGAAAATATATGGTAAAATTACCCTTTAAGGTCAACCCTCAAGAAACGCTAGGTGACTCATTTGATATTGCGAAAAAACGGGTTTTGCCGTTAGAACGTCGGTTGAACAAAGACCCTAATCTTAAACGTCAATATTCAGAGTTCTTGGAGGAATATCGTGAGGCAGGGCATATGGAGTTGTTGCCTGAATCAGAGGTTCCGCGGTTTCACTACGTTATGCCACATCAATGCGTATTACGACCTGATAGTTCCACAACAAAGCTACGCGACGTCTTTGATGCGTCCTGCCGTTCATCATCTCTAAAATCTTTAAACGATATCCTCATGGTAGGACCAACTGTGCAACCGGATTTATTCTCAATCCTTCTTCGTTTTCGTTTGAAAAGATACGCCGTAATGGCTGACATCTCAGCTATGTACCGACAAATTTGGGTATATCCAGAAGACACAAATTATCAACTCATCCTATGGCGCGAAAAGGGTGAAGACAAATTGCAGTATTTTCGATTAAAAACCGTCACGTATGGGACAGCCCCAGCACCCTTTTTAGTCACAAGATGCTTATTAGAATTAGCCAACGAACATGAGCTATCAAGTCCAAAAGTTGCTAATATCATAAAATCCGACTTTTATATGGATGACTTAATAACAGGCGCTGGCACATTAACCGAACTACACTCGATTAAATTGACAATTAAAAACATTTTCGCGTCAGTAATGTTTAAATTGAGGAAGTGGTATTCAAATGATCCAGCGTTACTCCACAATTCCGGAAGAGGACCAGGAAAAACTCAAACGGATCCAAGATGTAGATGTCGTGAAAGCATTAGGAATTGATTGGGATCCCAGACGTGATCAACTTCGTATATCTTATCAAGTCTATCAAAAGGTAAACAAACTCACTAAGAGAACTATTTTATCGCAAACCGCAAAAATCTTCGATCCACTAGGACTTATCAATCCTATTACGGTGAAAGCCAAAATAGGCTGCATTCGGTATCGTCATTTGCAGCGCAGTAGACGCAACTCATTCGTTCGGTATTGCAGTCAGGTGTTCGGAATCGTCAAATTTGCTCGCTTGCTTTTGTAAAACTAGTCACTTCTGCAAACTGTATCAGTCAATTTTGCAGCCGACGCAGTTGATTGACGGTCATTTGACGATACCGAATGCAGCCATATTTATGCAAGAATTATGGCTAAAGAGATTAAAATGGGATGAATCCCTACAATTAAGTATGGAATCAAGCTGGAAAGCGTTTCTCATCAGCCTCGAACAACTCAACAGAATAAAAATAACTCGCTATATATTATCTAAAAACACTACGAAAAAAATTGAAATTCATGGGTTCGCAGACGCATCACTGAGAGCCTACGGTTGCTGCATCTACATGCGAACCATCGATATATTTGATAACATTGACGTTAAGCTACTCACTGCAAAATCTTAAGTTCCGCCGATTAAAACCGTGCGATCGTTACCTTGTCTAGAACTTTGTGCAGCTCTTTTGCTTGCGCGGCTGTGGCAAAGAATAGAATTTACGTCAACTATTTCCTACGAGAAAGTTTATTTGTGGTCAGATTCTACAATCGTTCTGAGTTGGCTTTCTAGTCATCCTTCAGTTTGGAAAACCTTCGTAGCGAACCGCACCACAGAGATTCAACGATTAACCTCAAATGCATCTTGGCGACATGTCGATTCAAAGAATAATCCTGCAGACATTATCTCTAGGGGAGCTGAAGCGGGGGAATTGTTATCGAGTTCCAGCATATGGTTTTCGGGACCAGTCTTTCTACGGCAGTCCCCAGAATATTGGCCCAGCAAAGCATCTTTCCAACTTAAGGACGCAACTCCCGAAAAGAAAAGACATAAAACTATTTTGGTCTGACGTGTATCGGATAAATTCGTAAACATAATTTTCAACTGTAGCGACTTCTTGAAAATTTGTCGACGTTTCGCTATTGTCCTTCGATTCATCAATAATCTCAAACAGCTAAACAACAACTTCCTCCAACAAAGGGCAGTATTACCGCCTCGGAGATCGAAAACGCGTTTATGCGTATAACTTATTGTATTCAACAAACAGAATTTCAAGAAGAAATCCAAGCATTACAACAAAAACAACACGTTAATCATAGCAGCTTCCTGAAAAACCTAAACCCTTTCCTGGATACCAACTCTTCATTGCCCTTATTAAGAGTCGGCGGAAGATTAAAAAACGCAGATATTCCATTTGACAGCAAATACCCAATCCTGCTTCCCAAGAAAAATCTATTTACAAGATCATACATTAAATATCTTCATATAAAGTATCTACATGCAGGTTCTTGGGCTTTAGTGTCAATTTTACGTGAGCGATTCTGGGTCATAAATGCACGCGAATATACTCGAAAAATTGTCCGCAGCTGCATTAGATGTTTTCGCTGCCGTCCACGACTTGTTCAACAGATTATGGGCGACTTACCAGATTTACGCATTGCGGAGTCGACTTTTGTGGACCATTTTCAACAACTCTTAGGATGAGAGGAAGTCTTATGTAGCCTTATTTGTCTGCTTCGTTACAAAGGCTGTGCACATTGAGGTCGTCTCTGAACTTACATCGGAAGCATTCATTGCAGCCTTGAAGCGCTTTATATCCCGCCGAAATAGATGCAAACATATTTATTGCGACAATGCTACTAATTTTATAGGAGCAAAACGGCAACTACAAGAATTCAAGGAGGCCTTTCTGCATCAAAATTACCAGGCTGATATCCGCAACTGGTGTGCCAGCAACAGCATAAATTTCCATCCAATTCCACCCAGATCTCCTCATTTCGGAGGACTTTGGGAGGCTGCCATAAAGGCAGCTAAGAATCACCTATATCGAACGACGCAAGGATATTCACTCACCTTTGAGGAACTCACGACACTCATGATACAAATTGAAGCAGCATTGAACTCCCGTCCAATTACAGCATTTCCTTCTTCCTTCCCAGTAATGAATTCGCTCTTGCACCCGCGCATTTTTTGACACAAGCGGCTATATCATCATTTCCTGAGCCAGACATAACGTCAAAAAATCCAGCCTATTTATCCCGTTGGCAACGGATAACTTCGATATTCCAAGTTTTTGGGGCCAGATTGTCAAAAGAATATGTACAGCAATTACAACATCGATATCGTTGGGATAAAGTATACCCCGATATAAAACCAGACACTCTCGTTTTGATCCATCAGGATGATCTGCCCCCCTTCAAATGGAAGTTGGGTCGTATTGCAAAGGTAGTTAAAGGCAACGACGGACATATCCGTGTGGCGGAAATAAAAACATCAACGGGCTTAATTCAGCGTGCGGTTCAGAAGATTGCACCCCTACCAATTGAACCTGAAGATTGAAATTATTTGAAAGATAGATTAATTTTAGTTTTTTTTTGTATTTTTTTTTTTGAAGTGAAACTTCTTTACGCACGCTTGACTTGGGAACCTTCTTTACGAACGCTTGACTTGGGGGGTAAACTGGCGAAAGTGTAACGAAAGTGTAACGAAAACGTTACGAAAATGTGTGATCGGGCAACGTATTATGTATTATGTATTTTTATGTATTATGTATTATGTATTTTTATGTATTATGTATTATTTTATTTATTTATTTATTTATTATTTATTGGATAAAGTACACAAGATTACAATCTTTTAGAGTACAAAAGCAAACGGTAAATAATCCTAAATTCTTACAACTAGCTTAATATAGAGAAGTGAAGAATTTGAAAGAAGTAAGAGATTAAGAAAATACGATAGAGCTAGGTAAGCTAAGAACAGTAGAGTAGTAGTACTACTGCGAAGCTGGAAGAGAGCTTAGAAATATAGAAGCCTGCTTTTTGAACATTGTGGTTGTGCTAATTTTTTGGATGGATATAGGAAGTCTATTCCAAAGTCTAATCGCATGCACAAAGAAAGAACGACTGCCAACCATGGAACGATGAAAAGGGATAAGCAACTTAAGTGATCTCAAGGACTGCATCGGGATAAGGAAATCAGAGAGGTAGCAAGGACGCTTAGAGTAAAATATTTTATATAAGAGGGTTAGTGCCATGACATTGAGAAAATGAAAGAGCCCACATCCAAGTAGTGAATTTTGCACGCCCGAGATATGATCGGATCTACGAAGGTGAAAAACAAATCTCAAACAATCATTGAATGCGACCCTGAGTCGTTGATGACAGGACGAATCAAGAGATATATACACAAGGGCGCCATAGAGAAAATGCGGCAGAATTAGGGATTTCACAAGCTTGACACGGATAGAGGGTGATAGCAGATCCGCGAACAGCCACAGTCTTCGCAGGGTACCATATATCTTAGACAGCATGAAGGAAACATGATTGCAACAGGAAAGCTTCCAATTAATAAATATCCCAAGGCTCTTGACACAATCAACGACAGGAATAGGAACACCACCTACAAATAAATTAGGAGTATATTCGGAGGACATAGGACGCTGGCTGATAAGCAGTACTTGGGATTTAATTGGATTAAGTTTGAGGAAATTATTAGAGCTCCATTCACTGATACGATATAAAATATTATTCATAACTGCTGTACCGGAAACAATATCACTAGGAGGAAAAGAATTGTACAGCTGAAGATCATCAGCATACATATGAAAAGAACAGCCGTCAATGACAGAGGGAAGATCATTAATATACAGGGAGAAAAGAAGAGGACCCAGTATCGAGCCTTGAGGGACACCCAGACGCACCGGCAGAAGAGATGATATTCTGCCGTTGTGCCGAACACATTGAAATCTATCAGAAAGAAGAGAGAAGAAAAGACGCGTGGCAGAGGAAGAGAACTGATAGAGTTGATTAAGTTTGGACAACAGGAGCGGATGGACCACCGAGTCAAAAGCCTTAGAAAAGTCGAGCAGAGCTAGAAATGCAATATTACCCTGATCAATGGTAGCCCTTAGATCAGTTGTAACCCTTAACATAGCAGTCTCACAACTGTGCGATTTACGAAAGCCAGATTGAAAGATAGAAAGAAAATTGTTACGTTCAAGATGGCTAATCACTTGAGTAAAAATAATTTTTTCAAAAGCTTTAGCAAGAAAGGGAAGGATGCTAATAGGACGAAAATCATATACGAGTATATCAGATGGAGACGGTCTTTTGGGTAAAGGAATCACAATGGCCTTTTTCCAGAGCGAAGGGAATTCAGATGCAGTAAGACAATAGTTGAAAACATGAGTGATAGGATCAGCAATTAGGGGAGAAAGGATTTTGAGAAAGCGTGGAGAGATTCCATCAAAGCCGATACTGTTCGAGGAGATAGACAGTAGAGATTCAAGAACTTCTAAAGAATCAACACAGCGGAAGTAAAAGCTACCAGGACTGAGTGAGTCAGAGGAGGAGGAATTAGTGAAAGAGATACCATCATATCTCGGGGGAGAGAGGATAAATGATGAGTTTATGAGCTCAACATCAACATCAAAAGGGTCAGATGCAGAAGAATGAACACCAAGCGAGCGAAGGTTAGACCAAAGTATGTATTATGCATTATGTATTATGTATTATGTATTATGTATTATGTATTATGTATTATGTATTATGTATTATGTATTATGTATTATGTATTATGTATTATGTATTATGTATTATGTATTATGTATTATGTATTATGTATTATGTATTATGTATTATGTATTATGTATTATGTATTATGTATTATGTATTATGTATTATGTATTATGTATTATGTATTATGTATTATGTATTATGTATTATGTATTATGTATTATGTATTATGTATTATGTATTATGTATTATGTATTATGTATTATGTATTATGTATTATGTATTATGTATTATGTATTATGTATTATGTATTATGTATTATGTATTATGTATTATGTATTATGTATTATGTATTATGTATTATGTATTATGTATTATGTATTATGTATTATGTATTATGTATTATGTATTATGTATTATGTATTATGTATTATGTATTATGTATTATGTATTATGTATTATGTATTATGTATTATGTATTATGTATTATGTATTATGTATTATGTATTATGTATTATGTATTATGTATTATGTATTATGTATTATGTATTATGTATTATGTATTATGTATTATGTATTATGTATTATGTATTATGTATTATGTATTATGTATTATGTATTATGTATTATGTATTATGTATTATGTATTATGTATTATGTATTATGTATTATGTATTATGTATTATGTATTATGTATTATGTATTATGTATTATGTATTATGTATTATGTATTATGTATTATGTATTATGTATTATGTATTATGTATTATGTATTATGTATTATGTATTATGTATTATGTATTATGTATTATGTATTATGTATTATGTATTATGTATTATGTATTATGTATTATGTATTATGTATTATGTATTATGTATTATGTATTATGTATTATGTATTATGTATTATGTATTATGTATTATGTATTATGTATTATGTATTATGTATTATGTATTATGTATTATGTATTATGTATTATGTATTATGTATTATGTATTATGTATTATGTATTATGTATTATGTATTATGTATTATGTATTATGTATTATGTATTATGTATTATGTATTATGTATTATGTATTATGTATTATGTATTATGTATTATGTATTATGTATTATGTATTATGTATTATGT
This sequence comes from Thereva unica, assembly GCA_949987705.1. Taxonomy (NCBI): domain Eukaryota; kingdom Metazoa; phylum Arthropoda; class Insecta; order Diptera; family Therevidae; genus Thereva; species Thereva unica. The sequence goes on along the minus strand of OX465281.1, from coordinate 147,920,772 downwards.
ATTATGTATTATGTATTATGTATTATGTATTATGTATTATGTATTATGTATTATGTATTATGTATTATGTATTATGTATTATGTATTATGTATTATGTATTATGTATTATGTATTATGTATTATGTATTATGTATTATGTATTATGTATTATGTATTATGTATTATGTATTATGTATTATGTATTATGTATTATGTATTATGTATTATGTATTATGTATTATGTATTATGTATTATGTATTATGTATTATGTATTATGTATTATGTATTATTGTATTATGTATTATGTATTATGTATTATGTATTATGTATTATGTATTATGTATTATGTATTATGTATTATGTATTATTATTATGTATTATGTATTATGTATTATGTATTATGTATTATGTATTATGTATTATGTATTATGTATTATGTATTATGTATTATGTATTATGTATTATGTATTATGTATTATGTATTATGTATTATGTATTATGTATTATGTATTATGTATTATGTATTATGTATTATGTATTATGTATTATGTATTATGTATTATGTATTATGTATTATGTATTATGTATTATGTATTATGTATTATGTATTATGTATTATGTATTATGTATTATGTATTATGTATTATGTATTATGTATTATGTATTATGTATTATGTATTATGTATTATGTATTATGTATTATGTATTATGTATTATGTATTATGTATTATGTATTATGTATTATGTATTATGTATTATGTATTATGTATTATGTATTATGTATTATGTATTATGTATTATGTATTATGTATTATGTATTATGTATTATGTATTATGTATTATGTATTATGTATTATGTATGTATTATGTTATGTATTATGTATTATGTATTATGTATTATGTATTATGTATTATGTATTATGTATTATGTATTATGTATTATGTATTATGTATTATGTATTATGTATTATGTATTATGTATTATGTATTATGTATTATGTATTATGTATTATGTATTATGTATTATGTATTATGTATTATGTATTATGTATTATGTATTATGTATTATGTATTATGTATTATGTATTATGTATTATGTATTATGTATTATGTATTATGTATTATGTATTATGTATTATGTATTATGTATTATGTATTATGTATTATGTATTATGTATTATGTATTATGTATTATGTATTATGTATTATGTATTATGTATTATGTATTATGTATTATGTATTATGTATTATGTATTATGTATTATGTATTATGTATTATGTATTATGTATTATGTATTATGTATTATGTATTATGTATTATGTATTATGTATTATGTATTATGTATTATGTATTATGTATTATGTATTATGTATTATGTATTATGTATTATGTATTATGTATTATGTATTATGTATTATGTATTATGTATTATGTATTATGTATTATGTATTATGTATTATGTATTATGTATTATGTATTATGTATTATGTATTATGTATTATGTATTATGTATTATGTATTATGTATTATGTATTATGTATTATGTATTATGTATTATGTATTATGTATTATGTATTATGTATTATGTATTATGTATTATGTATTATGTATTATGTATTATGTATTATGTATTATGTATTATGTATTATGTATTATGTATTATGTATTATGTATTATGTATTATGTATTATGTATTATGTATTATGTATTATGTATTATGTATTATGTATTATGTATTATGTATTATGTATTATGTATTATGTATTATGTATTATGTATTATGTATTATGTATTATGTATTATGTATTATGTATTATGTATTATGTATTATGTATTATGTATTATGTATTATGTATTATGTATTATGTATTATGTATTATGTATTATGTATTATGTATTATGTATTATGTATTATGTATTATGTATTATGTATTATGTATTATGTATTATGTATTATGTATTATGTATTATGTATTATGTATTATGTATTATGTATTATGTATTATGTATTATGTATTATGTATTATGTATTATGTATTATGTATTATGTATTATGTATTATGTATTATGTATTATGTATTATGTATTATGTATTATGTATTATGTATTATGTATTATGTATTATGTATTATGTATTATGTATTATGTATTATGTATTATGTATTATGTATTATGTATTATGTATTATGTATTATGTATTATGTATTATGTATTATGTATTATGTATTATGTATTATGTATTATGTATTATGTATTATGTATTATGTATTATGTATTATGTATTATGTATTATGTATTATGTATTATGTATTATGTATTATGTATTATGTATTATGTATTATGTATTATGTATTATGTATTATGTATTATGTATTATGTATTATGTATTATGTATTATGTATTATGTATTATGTATTATGTATTATGTATTATGTATTATGTATTATGTATTATGTATTATGTATTATGTATTATGTATTATGTATTATGTATTATGTATTATGTATTATGTATTATGTATTATGTATTATGTATTATGTATTATGTATTATGTATTATGTATTATGTATTATGTATTATGTATTATGTATTATGTATTATGTATTATGTATTATGTATTATGTATTATGTATTATGTATTATGTATTATGTATTATGTATTATGTATTATGTATTATGTATTATGTATTATGTATTATGTATTATGTATTATGTATTATGTATTATGTATTATGTATTATGTATTATGTATTATGTATTATGTATTATGTATTATGTATTATGTATTATGTATTATGTATTATGTATTATGTATTATGTATTATGTATTATGTATTATGTATTATGTATTATGTATTATGTATTATGTATTATGTATTATGTATTATGTATTATGTATTATGTATTATGTATTATGTATTATGTATTATGTATTATGTATTATGTATTATGTATTATGTATTATGTATTATGTATTATGTATTATGTATTATGTATTATGTATTATGTATTATGTATTATGTATTATGTATTATGTATTATGTATTATGTATTATGTATTATGTATTATGTATTATGTATTATGTATTATGTATTATGTATTATGTATTATGTATTATGTATTATGTATTATGTATTATGTATTATGTATTATGTATTATGTATTATGTATTATGTATTATGTATTATGTATTATGTATTATGTATTATGTATTATGTATTATGTATTATGTATTATGTATTATGTATTATGTATTATGTATTATGTATTATGTATTATGTATTATGTATTATGTATTATGTATTATGTATTATGTATTATGTATTATGTATTATGTATTATGTATTATGTATTATGTATTATGTATTATGTATTATGTATTATGTATTATGTATTATGTATTATGTATTATGTATTATGTATTATGTATTATGTATTATGTATTATGTATTATGTATTATGTATTATGTATTATGTATTATGTATTATGTATTATGTATTATGTATTATGTATTATGTATTATGTATTATGTATTATGTATTATGTATTATGTATTATGTATTATGTATTATGTATTATGTATTATGTATTATGTATTATGTATTATGTATTATGTATTATGTATTATGTATTATGTATTATGTATTATGTATTATGTATTATGTATTATGTATTATGTATTATGTATTATGTATTATGTATTATGTATTATGTATTATGTATTATGTATTATGTATTATGTATTATGTATTATGTATTATGTATTATGTATTATGTATTATGTATTATGTATTATGTATTATGTATTATGTATTATGTATTATGTATTATGTATTATGTATTATGTATTATGTATTATGTATTATGTATTATGTATTATGTATTATGTATTATGTATTATGTATTATGTATTATGTATTATGTATTATGTATTATGTATTATGTATTATGTATTATGTATTATGTATTATGTATTATGTATTATGTATTATGTATTATGTATTATGTATTATGTATTATGTATTATGTATTATGTATTATGTATTATGTATTATGTATTATGTATTATGTATTATGTATTATGTATTATGTATTATGTATTATGTATTATGTATTATGTATTATGTATTATGTATTATGTATTATGTATTATGTATTATGTATTATGTATTATGTATTATGTATTATGTATTATGTATTATGTATTATGTATTATGTATTATGTATTATGTATTATGTATTATGTATTATGTATTATGTATTATGTATTATGTATTATGTATTATGTATTATGTATTATGTATTATGTATTATGTATTATGTATTATGTATTATGTATTATGTATTATGTATTATGTATTATGTATTATGTATTATGTATTATGTATTATGTATTATGTATTATGTATTATGTATTATGTATTATGTATTATGTATTATGTATTATGTATTATGTATTATGTATTATGTATTATGCATTATGCATTATGCATTATGCATTATGCATTATGCATTATGCATTATGCATTATGATTATGCATTATGCATTATGCATTATGCATTATGCATTATGCATTATGCATTATGCATTATGCATTATGCATTATGCATTATGCATTATGCATTATGCATTATGCATTATGCATTATGCATTATGCATTATGCATTATGCATTATGTATTATGTATTATGTATTATGTATTATGTATTATGTATTATGTATTATGTATTATGTATTATGTATTATGTATTATGTATTATGTATTATGTATTATGTATTATGTATTATGTATTATGTATTATGTATTATGTATTATGTATTATGTATTATGTATTATGTATTATGTATTATGTATTATGTATTATGTATTATGTATTATGTATTATGTATTATGTATTATGTATTATGTATTATGTATTATGTATTATGTATTATGTATTATGTATTATGTATTATGTATTATGTATTATGTATTATGTATTATGTATTATGTATTATGTATTATGTATTATGTATTATGTATTATGTATTATGTATTATGTATTATGTATTATGTATTATGTATTATGTATTATGTATTATGTATTATGTATTATGTATTATGTATTATGTATTATGTATTATGTATTATGTATTATGTATTATGTATTATGTATTATGTATTATGTATTATGTATTATGTATTATGTATTATGTATTATGTATTATGTATTATGTATTATGTATTATGTATTATGTATTATGTATTATGTATTATGTATTATGTATTATGTATTATGTATTATGTATTATGTATTATGTATTATGTATTATGTATTATGTATTATGTATTATGTATTATGTTATTGTGTATTATGTATTATGTATTATGTATTATGTATTATGTATTATGTATTGTACTATGTACTATGTACTATGTACTATGTACTATGTACTATGTACTATGTATTTTATGTATTTTATGTATTTTATGTATTTTATGTATTTTATGTATTTTATGTATTTTATGTATTTTATGTATTTTATGTATTTTATGTATTTTATGTATTTTATGTATTTTATGTATTTTATGTATTTTATGTATTTTATGTATTTTATGTATTTTATGTATTTTATGTATTTTATGTATTTTATGTATTTTATGTATTTTATGTATTTTATGTATTTTATGTATTTTATGTATTTTATGTATTTTATGTATTTTATGTATTTTATGTATTTTATGTATTTTATGTATTTTATGTATTTTATGTATTTTATGTATTTTATGTATTTTATGTATTTTATGTATTTTATGTATTTTATGTATTTTATGTATTTTATGTATTTTATGTATTTTATGTATTTTATGTATTTTATGTATTTTATGTATTTTATGTATTTTATGTATTTTATGTATTTTATGTATTTTATGTATTTTATGTATTTTATGTATTTTATGTATTTTATGTATTTTATGTATTTTATGTATTTTATGTATTTTATGTATTTTATGTATTTTATGTATTTTATGTATTTTATGTATTTTATGTATTTTATGTATTTTATGTATTTTATGTATTTTATGTATTTTATGTAATTTATGTATTTTATGTATTTTATGTATTTTATGTATTTTATGTATTTTATGTATTTTATGTATTTTATGTATTTTATGTATTTTATGTATTTTATGTATTTTATGTATTTTATGTATTTTATGTATTTTATGTATTTTATGTATTTTATGTATTTTATGTATTTTATGTATTTTATGTATTTTATGTATTTTATGTATTTTATGTATTTTATGTATTTTATGTATTTTATGTATTTTATGTATTTTATGTATTTTATGTATTGGTGAATCATCAATTGGTGATATATGTGCTGCTCACTGTGTTTTGGACGATGGAACAAACATCATAATGGCAGTTGTTTACATTTCGCCCAATAACGCAGTTAAAAATATCATAAAGTTTATATACAAAAGACTTATGATTTACGGTCGAGTAGGTTCTGAAGAATTAGGAGAAAACTATCATACGTTGCCACTAATTTTAGCAGGAGATTTCAATATTAATTTCGCGTCCGAAGATGGACAACTCTTGGTAAACTTTCTACGAGATAAATTAGAACTGCAAATGAATAATAACCGTAATGAGCCAACTACAAGACATGGAACAACAATCGATGCAGTTTTTTCTAGATATCTGTCTAATTTTAATTCGAAAATATATGTGTCTTATTTCTCGTACCATAAGCCTATTGTCTCGGTTTTTCCATTAACCAAAGTAATTACTGATGTGTCCAATAATGAAAATAATGAATAATAATTAATAAAAAAAAAAGATCTTTGCAAAAATATTTATTTACCAATGAAAACATGAAATAAATTATAATATTTGTAGGAAATTAATATATGTATATGTACATACATGTATGTATATATTGTACACACACCCATATATATATACACAGGCAGATGGAGCGAAAGAAGTTTCACTTCAGTCGTGTGGTCATAAGCACACTCATATTTTTTTTTTATTTTGAATTTGAATTGATTGTAACCATTTTGATTGTAATTCAATGCACTGAACTATGTACCTTTTCTTTGGACCTCTACACAGTCAGATTCGGCAATAAGCTTCCGTTTTTGCGGGCTCGCTCGATAAAAAGCTATAGACCCGAACGGACGTGATCTTCTCGTTTTTATTTGATCTCGTTTTTGATAACATCCATTTTTCTCGTGAAACCTCTCGGTCGAATCTGGCTGTGCAAAGGTCATCTTAATTATTGAAATCAATCCAAATATTGTTAGTGGATTACTTTTTTTTGGTACCAATTTGCTAGTTGGACTTTTGAATAAATTTTATACTGTTAATAGTGAATAATATAAAGAAAAATATTAAAGGGAATTTATAAACCAAGTGAGTGTTGTTATTCTGGTCAGTTTTTCTATTTTTTGACCAAGTTCTAAATGTGAAAAAGCTCACATTATTCAATGAAGCCGCTGCTGCCTCATGCCAAAATAGCAATCCTTACCACGTCTCCTTAGTCTACCTTTAACCTTAAATCCCGCAACTTGTGAAATGATGCTAGTTGTTGCCATTAGGAACTTATTTAGTTCATTTTGATCTAACATTAGTGAGGCTGAATTCGTTGCAGTTCCACAGCCAGTAGTTAAGCAATGAAATGCTCTTGAAGCTGTGTTTAATGGGGATGAACATAATCGAAGGCCAGTTGAAATAGTACTTGTAAGGATTTTGCCGGTAGAAGACATCTTTTTACCAAAAATTTAATAACATAACCACAACTGACTTTTAATTTGTACTCCTTAAAAACTCACTGACTGACTACTAAATTTTTTTTCCTTTTTCCTTTTTGTTTTCTTTTCTACGCCTACTTTTTTGTTCCGAGCAACTTCGCGATTTCATTCCCGACAGCGATTTTGAGTAAAGTAGTTATTTAGGGATTTCGTGCAAAACTGACCGTTACATTCGTGCTAACCTATATGTTGTTCAGGCGGACGGCACACACATAGAGAGGACAGATAAGTACAACACAAATTTTTATTAAAAATATTCATTAAATTTTTCTCATTTTAGGAATATAACAATGGCATCCCACTTTCCTTCAGGGGCGACGCAGAGCCCTGCAGCCTCCACACGGAATTAGCCAGATTCCAAAAATCGTCCAAAACGTATTCGGGCTACGGAATTCGAATTCAGTCGCCTCCATTGGCAATCATGGGCCGCTTGCTGGCTCGAAATTATTTTCCCATTCATTTTGGCGTCCCTTGCAACCTAACGCCAAGAACGACCGCTACTCTCGCTCTACCCTAAGGTTGGCACTGCATAGAATATTAAGATAAGATAGATAAGATATTATTTACTTATGTTCAATTTGCAATTATTAATTTAACGGTCTAGTCAAAATAGAAATTTAAATCGGTTTCAAAAACCCTCCGAACCTTAGTGGATAGCCGATTGCTCCCCTTCTATAGAACAATTTTTTTCTCCAAATATCTCCTGTAATCATCGATTGAAAGATGAACTATTAGTGTAAACATGAGGATCTTTTTCGGCAATTTTAACTAGACTATAAACCCAGCATTCCTTTTTACAAAACTCGTCGTCAATATTATCTAGAAAACTAGAAACCACCATCAGGACACGGATAGGTGGTGCAAAGGTAATTTTATTCCCTTTCATTACTAGTCTTAACTAAAATTTTCCTCTTTCCCGCCTTATGTCAAATAAAACTATATTTGCGTTACTTTTTTCAAATATTAAGACACCCAGGAGCGGAAGGGGGGAGCATGGGAACTCTAACAATTGCAGGAAAAGAGGTAAAGATTGTAAAGGAGATTAAGTACTTGGGGACGTACCTGACAAGCGGGCTGTGCAGAAACGAAACCATTAACAAAAGATGTAGACAAGGATTAAGAGCTGGAAGAATGGTGGCGAGATTCGTGGAGGATCATAAAATACCGTGGAGCTTAGCAAAGCAAATGTATCGAGCGGTAGTAGTACCAACAATGACATACGGACTAAAGGTGGCTGCTATAACCAAGGCGAACAGAAACAAACTAAGAAGATATGAAAAAACGATTGCCAAGCAAATAATGCAGGCAGCAAAAGGAAAACCACCAAGGGTAAAAGTAAAAGATTTTCTAGACGGCCGAAGTATTACCAAGAAAATAACGGTGTACAGGATAGCCTACTGGGGCCACATCCAACGAAGGAGAGGAAATCACTTACTGAAGGCAGCATTAAAGTATCACAGAAGCAAGAAAAAGGTAGGAAGACCCATATACACGTGGAAAGATTCCCTGGAACAGGATTTTAGAAAGTACTCCAGAAGCAAGGAGGAGTGGACAACATTGGCAACAAGAAAAAACGAATTAAAAAAAGCAGCTGAGGAATTATATGAATTGACTGAATCAGAATCGGACACGTCGGGAATTTCGACAACAAGCCTATAACTATGGCAATAAGTATGCTATGCTTCCCCAATAAAAATAAAACACCGTGCCCTAGTGGCCCAATTGGACAGAGAGGAAAAAAAAAAGTGTATATGTGTGTGTGTATGTATATATATATATATAGTTAAATCGAATTTTGCATGGGAAAAAAAAACAATGAAAAATTAGAATTTTGCATGAAAATGACAACAGAAAATATTTCATATTTAGTATTAAAGTAGTATAGCTCATAGATATATCCTTATTATACACCTTTCTAGTACAGACTCGCAGTGGACACACCTTGTCTGTCTCCATTTTCCCCATTCCCGGTAATTTGCATGCCAAGAATGTGGAGGACCTGGCCGCTTCATTCCAGGATAACTTGCGGTTGCTTGGCCACATTCTTTGAACATTGAACAACATTTGCGTTACTTTTTTCAAATATAATCTTTAATATTAAAAATTATCTTCAGTTTAGTAACAAAACTTCTTCACTGCAATTAATGTTTATTACTGTAGATTAAAAAGTCTCTCGATTGAATTATTTGAAATGATTTAATCTGAACTAATCTGGGTTATTAAGTAAACAACAATTTGGTAGTTCTAAACAACACAAGCTTTCAGGAACGAAATCTTGTATTTCTACCACTAGTTCAATATTTAAAACTGTTCTTAAAATCTTAACAGATTCGCTTTTAAGATCCTTACTATAATCCTGGAATTTATTTGCAAGCAATTTAAACTTCACTTCTTTTTTAAAGTAATCTGGAAAGTTCTCCCGAAACTTTTTAAGATAAACGACATCAAAAATCTCGAAAAGTTCCGTATATTTTAAAACCTAAGAAAAATTTAAAAGTGTCGACCATTCTTTAGCCTTAGACTTTGGTGTGTTTAAACATTAAAGCTTTCAATTTCGGTGAAACTTCTTGAAATCACTTCAAGTTAAACTTTAAATTGATTCTGTCAAGTACTCTTTGTCCTACTGAACAGCTGAAATGAAGGGAAGAGCTATAAGCCGAATGCCAAACAGAATTACAAATTAAATTCGACAGACAACGAATGCCCCCAGTTTCTTGAGTGTGTACAGTCAGTAAGTACCACCATCTTCAGTTCTCTTCAGTATATTTCATCCTTACGGAACTGAGTGCTGGAAGTTATTTTCTCAGCCCAATTCCTGACTTGTGCAAATGTCAGGAAAACAAATTCATCCACACGAAAAATCGTTTAATACTCTCGTCCTCGTGAGACTTGTAAAATGAAATTACGGCCACTTTTAGTGTTACTTGAATCCTTAAAGGAAGAAGGCAGGCCAAGTGCCAAATCATTTCAAACCTGAACATGACGTTAGAGAAGAAAGCGTAAAGAGCATACGGTGAACTTTTGCCCTAATCTTTGAGTAAATACTCGTTAAGACCCGAATGAACAACAAATTCATCTTCGCCTTCCTGGAAAATTATCACATTAACAATTTGAGTTGGGGGAGTTTGTAGGAAAATAAAGATGAACAAAGAAAATGAAAGTCATCTTAAGGGGCTGATTGGACTGCAAATATGATGTTCTACATACGGGAAGTCACTCAAGCACAGAAATATCAGTAAAAATTTTATCTCTCTTTCCTAGATGAGATTTTGGATGTCGAACTATTCTCCAGAGAGAAGTTGAGAGATATGAACAAATAGTATGGAGGCGCCTGAATTTCGTAAAGACGTGACATGCAAAGGAAAAGCTTAATTCAGCAGGGCTTGATCTCTTACTTTTTAACAGACTTCAAAAAAAGAGGAGATTACTCAATTCGACGTGTAGGTATTTTGTAGTCCTGTTCACGCATAACTTTGTAACCCCACGTCTACACGAGCGTTTTTTGATCGCTTAAGATATTTCATATGCATGCGTTTTTTTCTGGTTGCTGGGAAAAATAAACGCATATTTTGTAAAATGGCTTTGAGCAGAAAACAATGTGTGGCGATTTTGGCTATCAATACCATACGTGAAATCAAAAAAAAGGAAATGCTTTACTCAATCAATGCACTTGCAAATCTAAAAACTTCAATTCAAAATAAAACAAGTTGGAATGTTAAGTTTCATCACTCCCAACTTCAGATTTCTTGCTTCCATCAATTTTTCTTTTTTCCTCCACATACGAATTCCGTTAATTTCTATTTTTTTTTTAATGACATCTATGTTTGCATTAAATTCTTTAGAAATATTTATCCACGCATTATTTTTTATATGCGTGTGTTTAAATATTTTATATCCAGCATTCCAGAGGCATTCGTTTTGCTTACATTTATATAAATTAATTAGTTTTATTACACTTTTTTGGTTCCATTTTAAATCAGCCATTTCTAAGAGCAAATGTCAAAATTATCGCATACGTTTTATCTTATGAGTTCTCGTATGAGTTTGCTCTCATGCGTTTTTTAATCGCAGCAATCGGATGTTTTGATTGGCTACATTCAAAACTTATGCAAAAAAAACGCAGGTGTAAACCCCGGGTAACCCAATAACTTTTTTGCTTTTTTTTGGTTCATTTGAAGGGGGGGCTTTCCACGGTGGTCCCGTTAATTTTTTTCGAAATTCTGATAAAGGAGTTCGAAGTTAGGCATAAAAAACTGTTAAAATTAGTTCAACCTAAACATTTCATAGGCACCGAACAAATTACTTTATTGTTGCAAAGCTGGTAGAGGGCCGGTGAGAGAGTGCGTAGCCTGTTGGATCCTCGATCCAGCGGCGTGTAGCGTTGCAGGTTCAAGCCCTGGTCGGTCGGGGCCACTGACATATAGTAATGGACTGCTGATTGACGATGCTGAATGGCACCATTTTTCTCCAAAAATAGAAAACCTTTTTCATGCAAACAAAAAAATTTCTTCGAATTTAGGAGAACATACATAAGTGATAAGATGTTTGTTATAATTAAAGGAAACAAATTTCCATCACTTATTTTTATTTATTAGCAGTTTTTTCATTAAATAAATGTATTTATTCCAAAACCGTGACGGTTATTTCCCCTGTTTAACGAAGTTTTTAAAATAGCTCAAGAGTGAGACAGAAGAACGAAAACTATACCTGTCTATTTTTTTTTTCTAATTATGTTTATATCGCTGACATTCGCTGACGATTACAGTTCATTGGGATTTAACGTGGGGCGAGGCAGGAATAGTTTTTGGTGCATTTTTTTTGTATGGGATTTTGCTCATTTAGCAGTTCATTACTATATGTCAGTGGTCGGGGCAGATTGTTTTCTTTTTCTCTTTTTCTTCTTTGGGAAATGATTTATTAACATATTCAACCGTTGATAGTATCTGCCTTGGCGCTGAGGGCTAGGGAGAAGTACCCTCATCTGGGGGCTCTGTGGAGCTGCGGGATCGATTCTTCGGCTCGCGGTGCCTTTTTTTTTCGTCATAATAATTTTTTTTTAATTTCCTTCAGGGAATTTTGTTTCATATGAAACAAGTTTTCGACGTGCATACGTCTCTAAATTTGCTTCCAGAACAAAAACCGATGATAACGAAATTATGGCATATAGTTTTGATTTGAATCTCAAAAACTATTGTTTGTATTGAATAAAGAAATATAATATGACGTGGGTGAAGAATCAAAGAATTTTATTGTTTACATTGGATTTCCCCAATTACAATGGCAATTAAGCTTATATTTCCTTGATTTGTATGTGTGTGTACTGTAAACAAATGTTGAACTTGATTTTGACCCACTTTCATATAACTAAGACCTTCTCAACTACAGGCCTTGCTGTAAATTTTTGCATATATGTGACTTAGTCTGAAAGAACACAAGAATTTCCTGAAGAACTGTCAAATTTATATGAAAATTGCGGAAATCGGAGCAGTTTTTATCGTTCCTAAAATAAACTTATATATATTTTCGGTTAAATATAATAATTTAAAGGTGACATAATAAAGATAAAACCACTATTTATCTTTATTATGTCACGTTTAAATTATTATATTTAACCGAGTGGTTAAACTAACGTTAAATAGTGATAGTGTTAGAAAAATTCCTGATTTATGTGAAAATTTGATATTATTGTGCAGTGAAAATGATTTTTAAAATAATATTTATTTCTAACAAGAATATTCTTATTTTAAAATTATATAGGGAAGTGATTAAAGCGTTTAAACTGTGCGTTTACGGTAAAACGTCTGCAACGGCGGGTCATTCCTTGATTCCAACTTCACTGTATATTAGGCTCTTTAAAAAAATCACTTGAGAAATAGAAAAATTTGGGGAGAAAAATGGGAAGCCTTGAGAAATGGGGTTTGTGGGAAAAAATTAACAAGGCAGTAAGTTTTTGGATTCAGTAGAGTTTTGTTCTGATGATCGAGTCGCCGCAAAGAAAATTTTTTTTATGATTACGCAATGAATATTATTACGTATAGAAAATTTTTTGTCCTTTAGTACGGGAATAAGTTTTAATCCGGCCGTAGTTAATTTATTATCGGTAATACGGACTCTTTTCCCGGGTGCGTAACAAAAAGGAAAAAATTTAATTGAAAAATACTCCAGGCTTGGCGACTTGAGTTGGGAAGATGCATCAAAGCCGGCCTGCAGTTTTATAGGGCGGATGCAGCTCGCAAGATTTGGAGAACTCAAGAAAATTAAATGCTGATGGTTGCATCCTAGGGGTAAAAACCAGATATTTGAAGACTCGGAGGGACGTATCTTACCGAAGAGGATTGTACCACCAGATCGAAAAGGTGTTTAGGAGGTCAGGCCGTATCGGCAGTTACGAAACTGTAAGTACTAGTAGTAGAATTGTTTTTGGTGACGTCGTTGGCGAAAGTGGTGCATGGTTCAAGAGTACGAAGAAATTACCCGGTATGGAAGGAAGTCCGACTGGATACTGGTACGTTAGCCTGTGTTGAGAGACGGTGTAGAGAACAAGACGGTGCTATTGAAGGCGCCCGACACCGTGAACCTAATTCTGCGGACAATTACGGAAGTTTTCAGGGTGCAGATGCCCCGATTATCACAATCCTTTTGATTTTTTTGGCAAAAAACTCCTACTTATAACCAATGGTGATATGATTTATCTTGTTGTTTTGTGTTTTAATGAAAAATGTATTAGTTTTTCCATTGATTGTTGAATTTTCCCCATGTGTACAAACAATTAATAATTAACAAACGTGGTCTGTAAGAATTTATTTGCAAAAAAGGCAAGCTGATAAGCGGGTCTTGGTTGTTGGAATTATTGTGGTTGTTTTATAGAAATAAGTTTGTTATCACCTTGTTTCGTTCATGGATGACAAAGGTTTTTGTGCATATGATGGAATAATTACTAAATTTTAACATAAAAGTATTTTTTTCTTTGTCATATTGTTCATCACTTGGTAACAATTTTATTTCTTGGGAGTGAGATTTCAGCATAATGGGCTAGATTTCGATGATGGGGCAGCAGCGGATAATTATCCTCACCCTGATTTCTAGGTTGCAGGTACTCTAAATTGGTAGATCAGTCTTCTGCGCGTGCCCTGATGGGGGACGCTCACAACCAGGTAAGTGGTGGTGCAAGAGGATAGGTGGTACCTCCGAGGTCGCCACACCACGACCCCCCCGACGAGCAGCCTTTCTCGGGAGGCCCCGAATACCGCTTTAACGTGACCCTTTTGGAGAACAACTATTAAATTGTTAGTTTTTGTGTGGAAGTCGGAGGTTGGTCTCTTCGGGCAACCAACCCGAGGCCTCATCACAAATGGCGCCCAATGTCATCGCGGTACTGGCTACTTTGGTCGTACTTATAAACTAGTTCCTAAAACTAATTGAAAATAAATATTTACATTATGTGTATAAACAGTGGTATAAAGTAACTGAAAATTAATTAACCATATGCTTTGAAAAATTTTCTATAAGATTTTATTAATTATTACTTTATTTCAACTGGGTCTTGTAATCCATTGTTTTAATTTCTTTTTTCTAGTATTGGTATCACTTAAAATCTTTAATTCATTAGGTAGACCATTAAAAATATTAATAGCTTTTATGTAACTATTCTTGCTACTTATTGTTTTTTTTCTTATTGGTAACTGTAGATTCTTTTTTCTTGTAACACTGCTGGAGGTCAAATATTTAATTTTTAGTATGTTATAATGAAAAACTAAAGATTCATGCGCAAAAAGTTGAACTAAATTCATTGGGTTGCTTTGGGTTATGATTTTGTTTTTATTTACAATTTTTAACAGTCTGTTTTGCAACCTTTGTAGTAAATTTAAACTATTTGTATACGCACCTCCCCATGCTATGATTCCATAACTAATTATGCTATGAAAAAAGGCATAATAAATCATTTTTAGGGTTTCTATTTGCATAAACCTGGATATTTTGTAAAATATAAACAGTAAATATCTTGTTTTAGTTATAAGATATTCAATATGCTTATCCCATTTCATATTATGATCAAATAGTTATTAAACCCAAATATTTACAGCTTTCCTCCCTTTTTAATATTTTATCATTGATTTGTATTTTAATATTATTGGGAACACTATCACTATAATTTCCAAATGTCATAAAAACTGTTTTGTCTAAATTAAGAGACAGTCTATTCAGTGCAAGCCAGGTTGAATTTTTTTTCAAATAATCATTCATTTTTATTTGAACTCCATACCAGCTCTCGTCAGTAGATATAATGGCTGTGTCATCTGCATATGATATTATTGTATTTTCTGGCATATCATTTAAAAGATCATTGACATAGTATAAATAATAGCGGTCCCAAGATAGTTCCCTGTGGAACTCCTGTAGTTAAAGTCTTATATTCACTTACACTTTCATTTATTTTTACTCTCTGCTGTCTATCATTTAAGTAACTGGTCATTAGTTTATGTGCGCTGCCTCTGATTCCATAATTATATAATTTGTTTAGCAGAATTCTATGGTTAACTGTATCAAATGCTTTGGCAAGATCTAAGAATGTAATGGCAATTGGTAAGCTTTTGTCCAGTTTATTATATATTATGTTAGTTATATGGCTTAAAGCATCTTTTGTACCCCTATTTTTGACAAAGCCGAATTGTTTATTAGACATAATTTTGGATTTATTAATAAAGCTTAAAATTCTATTGTATATAATTCTTTCAAGTATTTTTGCCAAATTAGAGATTAATGAAATTGGTCTATAATTTGAAGCATAATTTCTATTATTTGCTTTAAATATATGTAGGTTTAACTTCCGCTCTTTTTAAAGAATCTGGCCAAATTGATTTTTCAATGCATAAATTAATTATAAGAACGAGAGCTTCTACTATAAAGTGTGATAGCATTTTGAGTGTTTTGGCATTTATATTATCAACGCCTCCATTTTTCGATTCCATGTTTTGAATAATGTTGGAAATTTCAAGATGATTTGTTGGTGTAAAAAAAATAGATTTAGGGTTCATTTTAGGCAATTTAATTTTTGTGTTGCGCGGTTGTTGAATCCTTACGTTTAATTCTTCTCCAATGTTACAAAAATAAGAGTTCGTAATATTGGATATTTCAATAGGATTGATGATTTTTTGCTTGTTATTATCATAAATCTGATTTATGCTATCTTCTTTTTTGACATTTTTACCAAGCTTCAAGGTAATTATTTTCCATAAATTCCTTGAACTATTCCTATTCTTCTCAATTTGTTCGCGATCGTACATTAAATTTGCTGCATTAATCACCTTATTTAAAATCTTACTATAATTTTTATATTCAGTCTTATGCGTCTCATTACTAGGTTAAGTTTTCCAAATCTGATACAACAATTCTTTTTTATTACAGGAAACTAAAATTGCCTTAGTAATCCATTTACTTCTCGGTATTGATTTGGATTTTTTTTTGCATCTTCTAGTTTTGAATGTTGCCAATTTTACACATTTTTTTATTTTATCAACAAGCTTATCTGTAGCTCCATTTGGATCTTGCATCAATAATATAATGTTCCAGGTTTCTTTTCTAGCTATTCTCCTAAGTTTAGCATAATCAATTGAAACTATTGAATCATTTACCATACCATTTCTTATTTTATTAATTGAAATAAATAAAGGATAGTGATCAGTAAGGGAATTTATTAACTTAAAAGTTTTAGTAATAATTGATTTGGATTTAATGAAAATATTATCTATGCATGTACCATCATTACTGTTATTAGATGGTCTAGTTGTTCCTTGAAAGCCTGGGATGTAGCCATTTTCTAAAAAATTATTTAAAAATTCTTGGTTAGTGTTATCAAGATTTAGAAGATCTATATTGAAGTCAACAATAATTAAATGATTTTTAGTATTTATCTTATTTTTTATGAATTCACTTAAGTTCAAAATAAACTCATTTTTTGGTAAATCATGTGATCTATACAAAGCTGAGATCTCCAAATAATTATTGCCATTAACTGTAATACAAGAATTTAAGATTTTAAGTTTTCCTATATCAATAACTTCAGTATTTTCTGCAATGTAATCATTAATATATACTACTACTCCATCTGACTTATTTATCCTACTATTATTATAATACATTTTGTAACCTAACAAAGAAAAAATAGTTATAATATTCTAAATTCCAAGTTTCAACACATACTATTATATTAGGCTTAAACTTTAAACTCTCAATAAAAACTTGGAGTCTTGTAAAATTTGCATTTAAACTTCTAATATTGACATACAGAATATTATCTTTATTTATTTCCATGTGTTTATTGAGAGTATAGACATTATTAAAAATGCTTTCCTGGTGAATCGTCTCTCTTTGTATACTTTCCAGAAAATCCATGTTTTGTTCCATGTTACGTGATTCAATCATCGTTGAGGCGTTAACCTGGGACTAAAAGATTGAAAGGCACTTTCCTTTAACTTCAGCGATGTTGTACATATGAGCGATATCAACCTTGCCGATATATCTTGGGATTACTGGGCTGGGATTACGGGTAATCGGTCGTTGCTATATATTTTTTAATTTTTTAAACAGAACCTGGCAACGCTGACAATCGTTAGCCATATGATGTACATTATACTGTGTATTGAATCTGTTATTATTATAAACACAATGTATTCGGGCAATTGATAGAATTATGATGTCCAGAGCACTTTAGACATACCTTTTGATTTCTACATTTGTTACCGTTGTGGCCAAATCTTCCGCAGTTGCTGCATGGTTGTAGGTTAAGGTCGTCATAGGCCTTACAGTTTTGATATCCAACGAAAACTCTGTTTTTATTTTGTTTTATCTGCTTATAAATTTCAGATGTTACTTCAATTATTATACTTTGTAATTTTTTTTTTTTATTTTCATACTTATGAACAGCTGTACATTTTGTTTCAAGATGCTTGAAGTTTCTTGCATTTATATCGGCTTCCAGTTCTTTAAGATCCATATTTTCATAATTGTCTACTCCTATTATTTTTAATCTTGGTTTTTTGAAGACTTCTTTTTCTATAGTACACATGTCTAATAGTTTTTTGCTTAAAATATTTTCAGTCTCGATTGCACTTATTTCATTCATGCAGCTGACAATTATCTCACTGTCACTTTTCAAATGCACTTTTTTAGCTTGAATAGATTTTTTAGGCTAGTCGGCGAGGCATTTTTATGGTAATTTTGGCCCATAGGCGAGATTATTATTGGAATCGGTTCGCTTTAGGGTGTAGTTTAACGCCCTAAGTTTGCCCAAAATTTGGTTGACCGCATAACTTTTTAATTAACTTATTGTGAATAAAATAGGCACTTTTTTTATATTTATTTCAATATCTCCGTTCCTGCTAGCTTTTAGTATAACATATGCTTTCGTTATGAAATTCTCTAAAAAATGAGCCCTGTTAGAAGTCGCTACGTGCAAGTGTGATCTTGCAAACAGCTTCCAAAGTTTTCAAATTACGTTACTTTCACTATTTGTTTACTCGAAAGCAACTGCACATAGAGGGCTGAAAATTCTCACAGATGGTGTTTATGTAGTCCCGGTAATGTACAAAATTTCAACAAGATCGGTCCATTACTTTTTGAGTAATTAACGATCTACTTTTTTTTGACATTGCTGTCATTTTTTGCAAGATCAGTTTATAATTGGGAAAATCATTTAGAAAACTTAAGAAACAATTGAAAATGAAATCCCGCTGGAATTTTTGAAAAATCGCAATTTTGATCGATTTTATGAGGTTTTCCACGCAACTACCTTTTTATACGCGACATAAATAAACAAATATGTTGTTATATTTTTACTTTAGAGAATACGTCCTTGCATAACTAAAAAGCTGCTATTTTTTTTTTTAATTTTTGCCCTACCACACGCAGGAGACCAGTTAATTTTTTTGTTTCAAGATGCTTAAAGTTTCTTGCATTTATATCGGCTTCCAGTTCTTTAAGATCCATATTTTCATAATTGTAATTTTTAATCTTGGTTTTTTGAAGACTTCTTTTTCTATAGTACACATGTCTAATAGTTTTTTGCTTAAAATATTTTCAGTCTCGACTGCACTTATTTCATTCATGCAGCTGACAATTATCTCACTGTCACTTTTCAAATGCACTTTTTTAGCTTGAATAGATTTTTCTTCATTTAGATAATGTGTAACAAATTTCCGTAAATCATTTTTATCTTCTTTCTTTTTCTTTTTAATTATAATATTAGGAACAGGTTTCTGTTTGGGAGTTTCTTCGCTAAGTACTTGTGAATAAGTTTTTTTTATTATTAATGCCGTTTTGTTGTTGCAACAGTTCTTTAAGCAATGAATTTTTATCATATAATTCAGCCTTCAATTGCCTTAGAAGGTTGTTTTCTTTTTTCAGACTATTTAGATTAGATTCTTGGTCTACACTAGTATGGCTATAAGTAATTTCGTTTAATAGTTCTTTCCTTTATTTCGGTTTAGTTTTCTTAGTGTTACGTCAGTCTATTGTTACGTTTGGAAAAATTCAACAAGGCAGAAGAACGCTCGTGGCTTTACGCGACAGGTTTATACGAAATCATTGGTATTAACTGAGAAAAAAAAAGGAAATTGAATAAAGTTGCGCGAAATCATTCGTGCAAACAAGATTGCGACCAAACAGTTGAATCGGACAAGGGATAGTTTCTCGGTTTACTCTAAACAATAATATGCCCGTTACCAGAGGTAGGAAAGACACTGCCTGGGAAGCTCCGGAAACCGAAGAAACGGAAGAAGCACAAGGTGATACGGCTCGTGACACTGAAGATCAGGCCACGATGTTTAGAAGTTTATCTGAGCGGGTGGCCTAACTTCAGCAGGGTTTAGATCAGTTGCGGGCTGAACCATTTCGGCAGCCGGAACCGGTCGCAACGCCACCCCAGGAAGAAGAGCCATATGACGAGTCCTCACGATCAGCACTGCAGCGGGAAACTCCTCATTTCGACACCAAACGAAGGTCTCCCGTGTCCACTTGGAACATTAAGTTTTCCGGGGATGACAATGAGTTGTCAGCGGAGGAGTTCCTGTTCCGAGTGGAGACTCGGGCCAGGGATGAATGGGTCAGCCAGTCCGAGGTATGTCGGAACATCTCGTCTTTGTTGAGGGGAAGAGTCGAGGACTGGTACTGGTCCCAATTTCGTCGCCAGGTTCGAGACCCCGAGTGCCGAGACGTGAAGAGCAACCTGACCAGTCAGTTCAGGAGGAGAGAATCCGATTATCAGATAGTGAAGCGGATGTTGGAATGTCGACAAGATAGGGACATGTATGATGTGTACGTGGCGAGGATGTTGACTCTATACAATCGGAAACAGAACTGGTCAAGATTGTGTCGGATAATCTGAACGGGACCTTGGGCACTACCGTGGTCGGACAGCGTTTTGGTAGTATGCGCCAGCTGCGTGAAATTTGCTTAAGGGCCGAACGCAGGCAAGAACAGAGGCGTCAGGACCGTCGACAGATCCCCAAGATCCACGAAATCGAGTCTGACAACCGATGTCCAGATGGATAACCAATAGGTGACGACTTGGACCCTGCGGTGGAGGAGGTCCAACGACCCAATTCCTCGGGCAGACGTCGAGTCGTGACTTGTTGGAATTGTCTCCAACCGGGCCACTTATTTATGGACTGCCCGTCCGAAACACGCAACCTCTTTTGTTATAGGTGTGTTAAGCCAGGTACCGTTTCGACACGTTGTCCCGTATGTGCGGGAAACAACCCTCGGGGTGCGAGGAGCAGCGCGAGCTCGCGCCCGACTTAAACTCACCCGTCGACAGCCATGACATAGACGCCAGCGAGACCCTCTCGCAATTACCGGACTGGACAAACACAGACCCCCTTCCAACTTTTCCCTCGTCAGAGGTGCGACAGTCAGTTGCGTTGGAGGAACTATACCATAGCTCGGAACCGCATTTTTTCAGAGCCTCCTCAGGTGGCATCAACTAAGTCCCTTACGGAGTTTCGGAACCGAGTGAGAGACAAGAAATTTCTGGCACGGAAAGTAATTTCCGCTATTATTTCGGATTTGGCAGATGATCGTCCATTCGTAAAGGTCTACTTAGCGAGTGAGGAGGTGATTGGTTTGCTGGACTGTGGGGCGAGTATCAGCTGTCTGGGGAGAGAGGCCGAATCTTTTCTAAAGGATCATCCCGAGATAAAGTTTTACTCCTTGCAAACTTGGTTGCAAGTGGCGGACGTAAATCCACAGAGTGTAAAAGGTTATGTCCAGATTCCGGTCTCTTTTGGAGGACGGACCCGGGAAATGACCATCTTTGTGGTGCCCAGTCTCAGCCAAAGACTGTACCTCGGGGTCGATTTCTGGAGATTATTCAAAATCGCACCCCATATAGTTAGCGAGTTATCGACTCCAACGGCACCTTGCCGAGTGCATGACTTAACGTCAACGCAATGCCAACAGTTGGAAGAAGTAAAGGCCAGGTTCCCCTCATTTGACGTCTTAGGACTGGGGAAAACTAACCTGGAGGAGCACATCATCGACACCGGTGACTCCGTTGCCATAAAGCAAAGACATTATCCGGTCTCACCGGCCATACAGACGCTAATGTATGGTGAGTTAGACAGGATGTTATCTCTGGGGGTAATTGAGCCGTCCAATAGTCCTTGGAATTCACCGGTGGTGTGGGTGCGTAAGCCAGGGAAGGTACGCCTGTGCCTTGACTCGCGGAAAGTGAACTCCGTCACTGTTAAGGACGCCTACCCTCTTCCACACATTGATGGTCTACTGGGTCGTCTCCAAGACACCAAGTACATCACCAGTTTGGACCTGAAGGACGCGTTCTGGCAAATCCCGCTGGAAAAGAAGTCCCGAAAGAGGACAGCCTTCACTGTCCCCGGTCGTCCACTGTATCAATTTACAGTTATGCCTTTTGGTCTATGTAATGCGCAGCAGCGTATGTGCCGCTTAATAGACAAGGCTATTCCTGGAGATTTACGTGAAAACGTATTTGTCTATTTAGACGATCTTCTCGTGGTATCCCCAGACTTTGACTCACATGTACGTCTTCTCGATGAGGTTGCGGGATGCCGGTGTCGTGCCGGGTTGACCATCAACCTGAGCAAATGTAAATTTTGCATGGCTGAAGTTAAGTATCTTGGATTCATAATTGGGGACGGAACGTTGAAAACGGATCCTGCAAAGGTGACGGCCATCACGGAATTTCCAACTCCCAAATCTCATAAGCAGATTAGAAGATTTTTGCGAATGACGGGGTGGTATCAACGCTTCATCCACAATTATGCTAGCATGGCTTCTCCAGTCATGGATTGTTTAAAAACCAAGCCATTCCGATGGTCGGACGAGGCCCAGCAATCCTTCGAGAAGTTAAAACGGCTTATGACCGAAGCTCCGTTGCTAGTCACTCCGGATTTTTCTAAACGTTTTTATATTCAGTGCGATGCTAGCCGAAGTGGTGTGGGAAGCGTGCTCTCTTACATGTCTAAGAAACTGAACGCCGCACAGCGGAACTACACCATGACGGAACTTGAATGTTACGCCGCTATATTGAGTATAAAAAAGTTTAGAGCGTACGTAGAGGGACAAAATGTATGGGATACCAGGTAGCTGCTGTCATAGCCTACCTGGTTCCATATATACCCATAGGGAACCAGGTAGGCTATGACAGCAGCTACCTGGTATCCCATACATTAATTTAAAATAGCAGGCGGGAGATATTTTATCGTCTACTTTAAAGTAGGCAGTGGAATATCTCCAGCCTATAAAAGGCAAACATTTGTCAATTATGTTAGTTATAACTCTAAACTCGTCATGTACATAATAAAAATTTAAACAGTATTAAATATTCAATTTTTGGGTTAGTGGCCAACCAGGCCACTACATTGATGACCCCGGACGTTGCAGTAAGGATTATAATCTCTCAACCTCTCCTCCAAAACGTTTGGAAGCTCTTCAGCGGATCCACCACTACATTGGCGACCCCGGACGTTGCAGCAAGGATTATAATCTCTCAACCTCTCCTCCAAAACGTTTGGAAGCTCTTCAGCGGATCCACCACTACATTGGTGACCCCGGACGTTGCAGCAAGGATTTTAATCTCTCAACTCCTCCATAAAACGTTTGGAAGCTCTTCAGCGGATCCACCACTACATTGGTGACCCCGGACGTTGCAGTAAGGATTATAATCTCTCAACCTCTCCTCCAAAACGTTTGGAAGCTCTTCAGCGGATCCACCACTACATTGGCGACCCCGGACGTTGCAGCAAGGATTATAATCTCTCAACCTCTCCTCCAAAACGTTTGGAAGCTCTTCAGCGGATCCACCACTACATTGGTGACCCCGGACGTTGCAGCAAGGATTTTAATCTCTCAACTCCTCCATAAAACGTTTGGAAGCTCTTCAGCGGATCCACCAATACATAGGTGACCCCGAACGTTGCAGCAAGGATTTTAATCTCTCAACTCCTCCATAAAACGTTTGGAAGCTCTTCAGCGGATCCACCACTACATTGGTGACCCCCGACGTTGCAGCAAGGATTTTAATCTCTCAACTCCTCCATAAAACGTTTGGAAGCTCTTCAGCGGATCCACCACTACATTGGTGACCCCGGACGTTGCAGCAAGGATTTTAATCTCTCAACTCCTCCATAAAATGTTTGGAAGCTCTTCAGCGGATCCACCACAGATGGCTTCAAGTACGCGGCGAGTACTTCCAGTACCAGCCTGGAAAAATTGCCTCAGACAAGGCTCAGCAGCCGAACACAGCCTGGGCAAACTATGCAGCCGCAGTCGACTGGAACATCTCAAACAAATTATCCATCACAAATGCCTGGACATCAAGGGAAATCTTCACCGCAACCGGGATCTTTCCACCTTCAACCAGGAATGCCTACTCAGCGTGCAGCATCAACGACACCCCAGCGGAATTAGGGACATCTCCCGCGCAGAATTCGCCAGGTGTTAAGCTTGATAGCAGCGCCACACCCCAGCTGGAAAGGGGGTATATAGGGAACCAGGTAGGCTATGACAGCAGCTACCTGGTATCCCATACATTAATTTAAAATAGCAGGCGGGAGATATTTTATCGTCTACTTTAAAGTAGGCAGTGGAATATCTCAAGCCTATAAAAGGCAAACATTTGTCAATTATGTTAGTTATAACTCTAAACTCGTCATGTACATAATAAAAATTTAAACAGTATTAAATATTCAATTTTTAGGTTAGTGGCCAACCAGGCCACTACAGCTGAACGGTCGTTCAAGAACAACAATATTAAATTCATATTTTTTCCAAAGCAAATATTGCTGCATATTAATATTTGACACCTGCATGCGGCGAATATCCGCCAAACGGAATTTATAAATTAATGGAAACTTGCGGGTGAAAATGGACACCGTACACGCGCAACCCATGCACGCGCAAATCAATTGATAATTGCTAATTAAGCGAATTTATGTAAGAATACATGCACCTAGATTTAATTTATAATTATGTTCAGTACTTATTTTATACTCAAGTTGTTCGGTACTTAATTTATATTCACGTTAATAAATAATAAATCGTAGTGTTAATGAAAGAACCCTCTTTTATTTTATTATGTTTTACTTCATAAAGTCGTCCTTCGAGCATTTTTTTTTAAGAAAAAATCAGCGAACTAGATTTTGATTAAATTACACCGGAATTAGTAGTGCCGGAAGAAAGTGAATTAAAACTAAATTTGTATAGTTTGGTGAATCTTTCAAATAATTTACCAGTGAATTTAAAAAAAATAAATAAAGAGAGGAATAGTGAAAGTTTAAAAAAAAAGCTTTTTCTGCAAGTGCGGCTTTTCTACCATAATAAATTTGGAACATCCTCCCTTATAAATTGTGCCAAACAAACAAAGTGCCAATAACAAGTGTTTAAAAACAACAGTTAATCAATTTGCCAACCAGAGTCCACACAGGACATTATACCAATCCACACAGGAATTAACCGAGTCCACACAAGACATTATACCAATCCACACAGGAATTACCAGAGTCTACACAGGATATTATACCAATCCACCTAAGAAGTCAAATAATCTGCACAAGACACCAGCAGTCTACAAAAAACAACAAAGAAGCCTAACCAGCACATAATTTGAATAAAAGCACCGACAACAATTAGAATATAAGTACTCAAACATTATATTAAAATTTGAAAAGGCTAACAATAATTTCCATATTCAAAAACAAAAGCCAAATTAAACTAGTGGGATGTTGTGCCTAGAGACTAGCCACTAATTACGCTTTTTCATGGTATTCTTTCTGTTGAATAACACTTCAGATTGGATGACAATATATTAAGTGGAGATTGATCCGCACTCACTTCCAACCCGCCGGATCTGGGAATCGAGGCCAATAATTCGAATGTGTCAAATTGAAGAAAAAAAATGCACATCACACATGTAAACACTATAGAAAACGAATCTAAACATTTTTCTTTGGATTGGAGGAAAATCTAATGTGATGCACTTTGCACAACAGAATTAGGTGTATTATTTTACTTAAACATACATGTCTTATTGTTAAAAATTCGGCTTACCGCACCCTAGTTTGGCCATGGAGATTCATAAGTATCACACTGACCAACGCTGTATATAATTAATCTTGAAAAGTTTTTGTTAAAGGCTTATGTAAGTTATAAGTTGTGAGACTGCGTAATCTAAAACTTAACAAAGTATTTAACAAACACTACAATATAATCATCATAGCTTAAAAAAAAGGAAATCAAATGTAAACAATAAAATTCTTTGATTCTTCACCCACGTCATGGTATATTTCTTTTTCAATATAAACAATAGTTTTTGAGCAGCAAATAAAAACTATATGCCATAATTTCGTTATCATCGGTTTTTGTTCTGGAAGCAAATTTAGAGACGTATTCATGTCAAAAACTTGTTTCATATGAAACAAAATCCCCGAAGGAAATTAAAAAAACTATTATGACGAAAAAAAAGCACCGCGAGCCGAAGGATCAAACTCGCAGCCCCACAGACGAGGGACTTTCCCTAGCCCTTTATAGTCCATGGAAATGGTACTTTAACATTGCAAAAATGCAGGAAAAGGTTTTATTTTTGGGATGTGTAGGGGGGGGGTCAGTGTGAGCTTAAGTTTGAGTTTTCGGGATCCTACCCCCCCCCCATTTGGCCGCCATCTTGGAAAACGTATGCAAATGGTTTTTCCACTATATCTCCGAAACGGCACATCTTACCGGAAATTTGCAAGGACACTTTTTGTTTAGAATTAAATAATCTACAATTTATTACTTATAAATTTTGTGGTAAAATGAATAATTAAGAAGTTATAAGCCTTAGAACACAAAAATTAGTCACAATATTTTCTTTAAAGGCTCTTTTTTGTTGTTTAAATATACTTCTGGTTGCAATTTCCAGACCATTTTCTCAGTTTTTGGTCTTTTGACCAAGAGCTACATTTTGAGATATTTCCCAAGTCTGTATCGGTAGTACTTTCTGAGATGAAAGTAGGCTTCAGACGGACAGACGGACAGAGCCTCTGTATAAGCTTTTTTTTTTTTTTGAAAAAGCTAAAATCATTTTTTTATATTTTTTTTTATATATTCATATTTTATAAAAATATTAAATAAATATAAATATTTAAGTATATTGAGACATACACATCCTTACAACATATTGTACATTTTTTAAGTTATTTGAAATTATATTTTATTTATTTTGAATCGTTAAATCATTGAAAGTGAAATAGCACAACGTCTATTAGTCATTATTTTGAATAAATAAATAACCCAAATAATTTATAATCATCCAAATAAAATTTCAAAATCCAACCATAATATTACTTCAGAATATTGATTTCTGATAATAAGTTTGCGATTAATATTGTATACTGGCAAAGTAACAACACGTAAATCTCAAATAAAATACAATCTAAAGTGTCCATTTACATCGCGCAAGTTCCAAATAGTTTTTCATTTATCAAGTTGAAAACCGTTTATCGAGTTAAAGCGTTATGAAATTCGGTACAAGTTAAATTCGCACGCAAGTCTTTAAACAAACATCCGCTCTCCTAGAGACTTACTTTAGTCACTAATCAAGCCTACGGTTCTCAAAAAAAAAAATGAGTAATATTGCCCAAGATTTAGCGCAACAACAAGAGCTAGGTGAGTCAATTCAAAGGGTGGAAATTAATTATGGAAAGGATTCCGCGAAAAGGAAAAGCAAAGAGTATTTTGAAAAAAAATTGTGCCAATTAGAAGAATTGTGGACAAAGTTTCATTTAAAAGACGTTGAACTCCAAACATACAGGAATAAAGATCCGAATAACAAGTACTTTGTGAACAAATTTGCAGAACAGGTACACGCAGCGTACATATCAGCTAGAGATTTGATATCCAAGGAATATCATGAGATGCTATGCAAAGAAATCGACAATTCAGATAAGGCACAAATAGAGGCACATGATAAAAAAGCCCAACCAGGTGGCAGTCAAACCAATCAGAATCAGGAAGATTCACAACAGCCTCGAGTTAAAACGGTGACATTTAACTTTAAAGGCAAGGAAGGAGAAACTTGCAACAGAGAACTCAAAAACACGTTACAGGTACAAATAAGTAAAATGGCAGCTCTATTAAGAATAGTAGAAGTGATAGAGAACGAGGTGGACAATACAAAATCAACAGTTTATTATTAACAAAAAATCCAGACATTACAAAATTACTGGAATCAGATTGAACGGAATCACGACGAGTTAATAAAGTTGGTCGGCCCACATGAAATAAATCATGAATATTTCGAGCAGCAAAAATATGAACAAACAGAGGACAGATACCAAACAATAATAATACAGTTACAAGAGTTGTCTGCCAGGACACGACAGGAGAACCAGAATATGGAAAATCAAACAGCTAATAGGGACAAGCCAAATGGGGCCAAGATTAAACTTCCTCCAATAACAATCCCAAGATTCAATGGAGACTATAACACATGGAGACAGTTCCATGATCTTTTTGAACAGCTAGTCCATACAAACGAAAATCTAAGTACGGTTAAAAGAATCCCAGCAGGCAAAATGAGCTCACAAAACCAGAAATTTGTCTTACAACTCACAATGAGCTCAATATGATGAAAATATGACATCCCAAATGCAAAAAAAAAATTAAACCAGTTGTGAGAAAATAATGAGATCATAACACTGTTGTACAGAATCGATTTTTAAATTCTACCTAAGAAAACCCTTTACAGCATTTGTAAAGGACATCAAGACGATTCAGAATCCAAAATTTCAAACAATTCTATATAAAATTTAAAGAGTTATTAACAAAAAATTTTCTAGTGTTTATATTTTTGTTATTGTTTATTTACTTGTTAAACTTTGCTATTTAGTTTTTCGTTCACGTGTTTATTATTTCAAAATTTGTCTGAACGATGAAATACCGTTCCTTAGCATTCCCAGGTCACTTCGTCCCTTTTATACCTGGCCAGGTATAAACCTTATCTACTTTTACTTTTGACTCGAATACCGCAAGGCAAACATTCTGCTTAATGAGCCGATTTATAACTTTTCTTTTCATTTTTTGGTCAAATTTTCGTTTTAACAACTTTTTATGAATTTGCATACAACTTTTTCGAAATATCAAAATTAAATACAATGAACCCATTCTGCTTAGTCTCGACCTTATAGTCCATTCAAAACGCGCGTTATGGTGTTCCAAAATAACACCGTTAAGAAAATCGAACCCTAAACCCCGAACCCTGTTTTTGGGCATGCCGATTACGAATTTGATGTCAAAATTTGGAAATTCAAAATGGCGGATCCAATATGGCCGACATAATTTTTCAAAATTGTTCAAAACTTCTATTTATATTATTTTGAGCATGCTGAATACGAATTTGATACTTGAATTCGAAAATTTTAAAAACAGGAACTTGAGTGACTCCCTTTACAAGATATGTAGGTTCAAAATAAGACCAAAATTCTAAAATATTGGAATTTTTCTGAAAAAACGAAAAACATTGGGATTTAGATCACATTTTAAATTACATATCTTGTAAACGATTTCATTCACTTAATATCATATAAAAGAATACACATTTACCTAAAACCCGAACCGAATTACGTTGTTCTACGATAATTAGTCTAGGAATTATTCTAGTTTAAGTAAATATTAAAAAAATACATTTTTAACTTCCCAGTATAGGAAGTTATTGTAATCGGTTCGAAAATCGAAATCGAAAATTTCAACGTATTTTCATCTTTCAAGGTCCCAGGAGCATTTTAAGCAAAAAATTGTTAGGAAGTATGTGTGTGTGTATGTGCGTACGGATGTGGTCATTTTATTCCTGCACGATATCGCGCGAACCAAAACTGATATCGACTTCGTTGAGGTGTCGTTCGAAGCGTATTAACCGAAATATGATCTGAAAAGATTTTCTTGAAATTCGGTCCAGCCGTTTTTTTGTTTAAGCGACGTAAGTGATTTTTGTACCTGCATAATATCGCCCGAACCACGAAAGATATTGACTTACTTGAGGTGCCGTTCGAAGCGTATTAGCGACAATATAATCTGAAAAGATTTTTATAAAATTCGGTCCAGCGGTTTTTGGTTTAAATGACTTAAGTGATTTTTGTACCTGCACGATACCGCGCGAACTAAAAATTATATCGACTTCATTGAGGTGCCGAAAAACATTAATACATCAATTTTATATACATTTTCGTCATCCTAATCTTGTAAGTGCGCACATTTAGTTTGACATTTTAGCGAAAATATTGATAAACAATTGTGACAAATTCTCGGTATTATAGATATATACTATATTGCCTATTGTTCATTTATTATTAAAATATCCAATCATATATTCAACATCCATCATACTGGGAAGTTGATCGTGTGGACCGAAAGGGTCGAACCCACATCCCAACTAGTTTCTTTCGTAAACACCCTGTACCTTAGTGGATAGTGGGGATAGCCCCCTCTCTAGAACAATTTTTTTTTCTCCAAAACCATCCAAAAATCACGCCTGAAAATAGCCACGTAGTCCAACAGAGGATTTATTGAATGTCTGATGACCGATACAAATTGGGTATTAGGTCATGTAAACAAATTCATGAACGGTGATTCTTTGTAGATAATCGCATTATCTACACACTTTATAAACAATATTTTAGAATGGGACTTGCCGTTTAAGAGATATTGCCCAAAAACGGAATTTTCTGTTTTTAGGAGCAGCGGACAACCAATATTCTGAAACTTTTTTAACATATTCTACTCACGAAAAACTTGTTTTTTTAGAAAAAGTTTCCTGAGTTAACATTTAGTTAGAGGTCTGCATTCGCATTGTGCTTTGACGACTGAACTAATATTTATAGGTATATACATATATATCCGCGACTTTGAATTTCCTAATTTTGACATCAGATCCGTAATCGGCATGCTCAAAATCATATATGTAGATACAAGTTTTGAACTTATTTCTACAAATTTTCAAAAATTATGTCTGCCTTATTGGATCCGCCGTTTTGAATTTTAAAATTTTGACATCAAATTCGTCATCAGCGACGTCGATAACATAATACGACAAAATTTCGTGCAATTTTAACAATATGGAGAATTTTCCCTCACTTTTATAGACATTTCATCAAAAATAAAATGTGTAGCAGCCGTAACTGCATATGTGGTTTACTAAGAGAGTTACGACTAGTAGCTGGATTTTCTTTTTTAATCCTGAAGTAAATATAACTTATTTTATAAAAAAATACTTCACTTAGTGGTATTCCGTGGAACTCATAACTTATCTCTTAATTTCGATTGAATTTCATAAATTTTTCTCGTTATTATACATAATTATTGTTTATTTCAATAACAAATGTTAACACGTCGCTTAACAAGTCATAAAGCATTTAAAATTTAGTATATACCTGGAGAAACATTCTCCATTTTCAATATTTCGAATCTGTATTGTCGTTATAATTTTATGCAAGTTTCAATTTGCACTACGTTTTTAAGCACAGAGCCGAACCCTTTACAAATAAACAATAACCAAGTTCGACCTGCTGTGCAGCTTCAAGGAAAAACAATTAACCGTTTCTACTGCCGGGATTTAATAGTGTCAACAATACTGTAGTCAAACCAAAAGATTTAAATCCCTTAATCGAAACTTTTATTTTCGGACTTTTGTCCACGTTTTAGGCAATTCGTCCCACTGTGCGGTTATAAGAACACCTCCATCGTTAGGTATTTATTTAGACAAATCTCACAATGAGCTAATATTTAGCTCATATTGTATTTGTCATTTATATACACTCTTACGGCGGCGTATACACAGTAGTCTCAATAGCGCAGTTGGTAGAATGTTGGCTTCATGTTCCAGTGACCCAGGTTCGAATCTCGTACAAGGCAATCGAAAAAAAAAAATTCCCAAATCATGAGTAAAATATGAAAATATATAATAACATAAAATTATATGAATATATAAAAAATAGTAGAAAAAGACAGGAACAAAAAAAAATTAATGTGAAAATAGTAATTTTGTTTTTTAACATTTCTCAGTACTTTTTTTCTGCTCAGTGAGCTCAATATGAGATCATTTTGAGATAACATTTAGCTCTTGATTTACATCATATTGACCTCATATTTAGTTCAGAAACATGCGCCAATTAACTCACTATTACCTCATATGTATCTCATAAATTACTATTTGAGACTTTAAACGAAAAAATTGCCAATCGCAAATAGATCATATTTAGCTCAATATGAGCTATAATGCCTGCTGGGATGCAGTATCTAAAGGCAAATTTAATTGATGAAGCAGCGCAGTTGGTAGGCCTCCTACCAATAACAAATGACAATTACATTACAGCGTGGGGGCTACTAATTAACAGGTACGAGAATAAACGTTTATTAGTGCGAGCTCAATTAAATACATTACTAACGCAGGCAGATGCGAATGACTCAGAAAATTCAATTAAGAATTTGCATGATAGGCCTCGAAGTGGAAAGTTGGGATGCAATTCTAATACATATTTTGTCTAAGAAATTAGACAAAGATACCCAGAAGTTATATGAGCTCTCCTTAAAATCTCCCAGAGAGATTTACCAAAATTATCAGAATTTTTGGCCTTCCTAGAGCTAAGATTTCAAGTATTGGAAAATATTAAATCAAATAGAGATTCTAAAAACGCAGTCCAATAATAGACAAGGAGGTATAAAAGCCAAACTATACAGTAAGTCGAACCTTAAGAACTATCATATAAAGGGATATAGTCGATGTGAAGCTTGTGGGGGAAATCATAAACTTTACGAATATTCCAAGTTCGTAAATTCGAGTTATACCCAAAAACAAGAGCTCTTAAATAACTGCAATCTTTGCAAATTATGTTTAAGACCTCACCGCATGTCTGAATGCAATAGCAAGAAAACGTGCAAAATATGTAATAGTGCAAAGCACAACACCCTATTACATCTTGAAAGTCAAAACAAGCAATTTAATTTCCAATTAAGGAAAGGTGAAGACTCGAATAAAAACAAACAAACCTATAGGCCAAATCGAGGTGAAGTAAACAAACAAAAGAGCATCATAAATTATCCGAAACCTAGCACTTCAAGCAGCCATGGCCAAGAAGGTACTGACTCAAACCATACCATAAACGTTCAAACCTACAACTCGAGTTCTACTGAAGTTGGCGTAATGTTAGTAACAGCAATGGTTAAAGTAAGAAGCTCAGAAGGAAGAGAAGAAATTTTGAGAGCCCTAGTCGACCAAGGTTCTCAAGGTAGTTTCATAAGGGAAGACGCGGTACAAAGATTAAGATTGAAGAAGTCTAAGGTCTGTGCTGAAATAACAGTTGTTTCAGACATCAAAATTGGTAGTGCGAAAAGCAAGGTATCATTTCAAATAAGTTCTATATGTCCCTCATCATTTCAATTATGGGTGTCCGCATTCGTTCTCAAATCGGTATCAAAACCCATTCCCGACATTGAAATAATTAGTAGAGAAACAGACACACTGAAAAATCTGCCTCTGGCATATCCTCACGCATTTAGTCCCGGACCTATTGACATTATATTAGGTGCGGAAGTATATGACGAAATTATGCTGGCAGGTATAAGAAAGGGAAGCCTGGGATATCCACTTGCCCAAAAAACAGAACTGGGATGGATATTATCAGGAAAGGTTCCAGTTCCAAATACAGTAATCAAATGCCACGTATCCAAAATAGAGATAGACGAGTCTCTAAAGAGATTCTGAGATCTCGAGGAGCTTGCACCCAAGAGCGAAACTTCGAAAGAAGAAATCCTTGCTGAACAAATCTACAAAGCAACTGTTGCTAGAGATCATGAAGGCAGATACATAGTTCATCTACCCTTCAATGAAAAAATAAACAATTTAGGATACTCCAAGGGGAGGGCTAAGAGCAGATTAGTGCAGATGGAACGAAAGTTCCATCGAGATGACAAATTTAAAGACCAATATCAAGCGTTCATTAAGGAATATCAAAACCTTGGTCATATGAGACCAGCCTTAAGCACACAAGATGCATGCTATTTACCCATCACGCTGTTTTAAAAGCAGACAGCACCACAACAAAATTAAGAGTGGTCTTTGATGCGTCGTGTCCTACAAGTTCAGGAGTACGACTCAATGACGCCTTACTAAAAGGACCACAACTACAACAGGACTTAATGTCGATACTTATGGAGGAAACATAAGTTTGTCATATCATCTGACATAGAAAAGATGTATAGACAAATTAAAATTGTAGACGCTCACCAGGATTACCAGAGAACCCTTTGGCGGGAAACTCCCCAAGCCCCTTTGCAACAATTCAACCTTACCACGGTAACTTATGGCACAAAACCTGCACCATTCCTAGCGATACGTACCTTGTATCAGTTGGCCAACGATGAAGGACAGAACTTCGTCAGAGCGGCAACAGCGCTTAAACAAGATTTCTATGTTGACGACTTGTTAACAGGTGCAGACACCATCGCATCAGTCAAGGAATTGAGAATACAATTGGATGAGTTGTTAAGTAGGGGAGGGTTTAAGTTAAGAAAATGGGCTAGTAACAGCATGAACATCTTGGAAGGCGTTCATGAGTCAGACAAGGAACAAAATCTTTTAAGTTTATCAGGTGAGACGCTAAGGTAAAAACCTTAGGAATATATTGGTGTCCACACAGAGATACCATCACATTTAAAGTAAATACAAGTTAACAGACTATGACTTATTTATTTATTTTATTTATTTTATTATATAAACCGGAGAGTACACAAGATTTTTATCTTTTAGAGTACATACAAAAAAAAAATAAAAAAACTAAAAGAGTAGTATTATCTGAATGGTCACAATTGTTTGATCCACTAGGTTGGTTAGCTCCCTGCATCATTAAGGCCAAGTTAATGTTTCAATCATTATGGAAAGCTAACTTATCATGGGATGAAGAATTACCAAATCCAATACATGAAGAATGGAGAACATTAAGATCTGAAAAAAATTGAAATTCCTAGGTGGGTTCACGTATCACGAACAAATTCGATTTTGGAGCTTCAAGGATTCTGCGATGCCTCCGCAAAGGCATATGCAGCGGTTGTCTATACGAGAACAATAGACCATCAAGGGTCAGTACATGTCCAATTGCTTACTGCAAAAACAAAGGTAGCTCCTCTAAGCAAAGAAGTGAGTCTACCACGTTTAGAACTTTGCGCAGCGGTTCTGTTGGCAAAACTATTGTCTCATACAGTGAAGGCCATTAATATTGAAGGATTGCAGGTACACGCGTGGTCTGATTCCAAAGTTACACTAGCCTGGATACAAAATAACAATAAAAAATACAGTACTTTCGTGACCAATAGGACACGGGAAATTAACAATTTAATACCAATGGCGCAATGGCATTATGTCAAATCAAAACAGAATCCTGCGGATTGCGCCTCTCGTGGTTTAGATCCATCAAAATTAATAAACTTTACGCTATGGTGGAATGGACCAGAGTGGCTCAGACAAAAGGAAATTGAATATGTCACCAACAGTGAACCGACCGATCAAGATTTAAAAAGTTATATCCAAGTAACATTTACTTTGAAAAACATTGGCACTTTAGAACAATTGTTTTCAAAAACAAACGATTTCCAAAAGTTATTGAGAATAATCGCATATTGTCTACGCTTCCGTAAGCTCAAAGAGCGGAAGGTACTTTTAAGGACAAACTACATAAACATACAAGAGCTAAGAGAGGCTAGGAACCTCATAATCAAACTGCCTCAAGAACAAGAGTTCTCACGCGAAATAACTGATATCAAGTCGACTGGAAGAGTATCACAGAAAAGCAAGATCCTCTCATTAAATCCATTTTTAGGCAAAAAAAGGCATCCTTAGTGTAGGGGGAAGATTAAGGAATTCATCGCTCGGTGATGAAGCGAAATTCCCCATCATTATATCGCCCCAGAACCCACTCTCTGCATTAAACATCTCAGAGGCACATTTACACTCTTTAACGGTGGACGAACTTTAACCTTATCACACATTCGTCAACGATATTGGATACTCAATGGAACTAACGCTGTTAAGAAACAGTTACACAAATGCATAACATGCCGTAAGCTAGTAGCCAAACCATTAACTCAACTGATGGGAGACTTGCCAAAACCACGGGTCGCAGTTAGCAAACCGTTTACACATTGCGGAATCGACTACGCGGGCCCTATCACATTAAAATTAATGAAGGGTAGAGGCGAAGGAAATGGAAATGGAATTGGGTTGGCCACACCTTGCGACGCGATAACGAAAACCTAGCCAAACAGGCCCTTGACTGGAACCCGCAAGGATCCCGTCGAGTTGGAAGACCTAGAACAACGTGGAGGAGGACCCTACTAGCAGAGGCCGCAACAACTGGGAGATCCTGGTCAGAGCTGAGAGCTGTCGCGCAAAACAGAGTCCGCTGGAGGGCAACTGTTTCCGCCCTATGTCCCATGAGGGATTAAAGGGGCACAAAGAAGAAAGAAGAAGAGGCAAAACGACATTTAAGGGATATATCGCCGTATTCATCTGTTTGGCAACCAAAGCAATTCATATAGAACTAGTAAGTGATCTCACCGCCGAGGCATTCGTCGCAGGCTACAAACGGTTTGCCGCCAGAAGAGGCAGAGCCTCTCACATTTACAGCGACAACGGTACAAACTTTGTGCTGGCAAACAAAATATTGAAGTTCCATAGCAAGGAAGAAAAAATTGAGTTCTTCGAAGGGAACTTTTGAAGCAAGAAACTGAATGGCATTTCATACCGCCAGCCGCACCACACTTTGGGGGATTGTGGGAGGCTGGAGTACGCTCAATCAAATACCATTTAAAACGAGTGATTGGGAACTCAATCCTCAATTTTGAAGAAATGTATACCCTCCTTACACAAATCCAGGCTTGTTTGAATTCAAGGCCCTTATGTCCTCTTTCAGCAGATTCCGAAGATCTAGATGTTCTAACACCAGGACATTTTCTAGTTGGGATGCCATTGCTGTCTGTTCCAATGCAGACCTTGTCTGAGGCACCTATGAATCGTTTGAAACGATGGCAGGTGATTGAAAAAATGCATCAAACCTTCTGAAACAAGTGGAGGCATGAATATTTATTGAGGTTGCAGCAACGTCCCAAATGGATGACAAACCAGGAGTATATCAAGATAGGAGACATCGTCCTACTAACCGATGAACAAACTCCTCCAACACATTGGCCGCTAGCAAGGGTGGTAGAAACTCATCCTGGACCAGACAGCCAAGTCCGAGTCGCAACAGTAGCTACCGGTTAAGGCAAAGGACCCCGCACAAATTATATGGAAACGTGTTTTCGGTCAAATTGGCTGGAATTTTACTATGTTGTAGCTGACCTCGTCCTGATCAAAAGTGTTCATGGGCACAAAACCCAAAAATTAGATCTTTTGGGTTTTCCAGGTACTTTTAGGATTTACCTCTCGTTTGCCTCCCACGGCCCCAAAACAAGTCGTAGGAGGCTCCAAGACCCCTCAATATTTTCGTAACGGTACCTACTATTAGTAAAAAATACAAGAAAAAATGGAGGTCCGTATGGCTGCAACAGGTAAAACAATTGGGAAGATCTGAAAATGTAATCAGTAACATTTTAAAGCTTGGAATTGAGAATTTTTTGATGCACCTACAAATCGATGTAATTAGAGCCCCAGGTGAGGTGCAATGAATTTTTTTGATTGATTATGAATTATTACAATGTAATTAACTAGTTTTATAATTTAGACATAGGGTGCATATGGGAGGGGGCAAACTTTCAGGACCCCCTTAGAGGGAAATGCGGACTTTTATATAATTTTTGTGTAATTGTACGATTAATTACGAAGATTTTCCGGGGTCTCCGAGCTTCCTACGATTTTTTTTGGGGTCGTGGGAGGTAAAAGTATAAAGTGCATAAGTGCATTTTACCTGTTGCAGCCATACGGACCGCCCCTGGCCCCCTTAGAGACACGGGGGGATTTTCTGGTATTTTCTACTAATAGTAGGTACCGTTACGAAAATATTGCGGGTCTTGGAGCCTCCTACGACTTGTTTTGGGGCCGTGGGAGGCAAAAGAGAGGTAAATCCTAAAAGTACCTGGAAAACCCAAAAGATCTAAT
Organism: Thereva unica; assembly: GCA_949987705.1. Lineage (NCBI taxonomy): Eukaryota > Metazoa > Arthropoda > Insecta > Diptera > Therevidae > Thereva > Thereva unica. The sequence continues at coordinate 147,882,331 of OX465281.1, read as the reverse complement.
TTTTGGGTTTTGTGCCCATGAACACTTTTGATCAGGACGATGTCAGCTACAACATAGTAAAATTCCAGCCAATTTGACCGAAAGCACGTTTCCATATAATTTGTGCGGGGACCTTTAAAAGACCAATCACAAAATTGGCGCGTCTACCAGTTTCGCAGAACGAGGATGACTCAGCAGCATCGACAGAATTACCGACAGAAGAGTCGCAAATGATCAACAGAAATGATCAGCAAGTACCGGAAACGAAGAGGTCACGGGGTCGATACTCAGCCCCACTTTTGTTACAGTCTCTACTAGTATTATTACTAGTAATAAGTCCATCATACGCCTTAAATAAATCCTTAGTAACTCATCCCTTGACAGCACGAGCAGGGGTATATTTTGAAGATTCAGGATACGTTAACTTAGTAAATAATGCATGGAAAATAATCGTTTACTATGACTTAGAGAGCTATTGGAAAGAATACGCGGGGATAAAAGGTAGCATCCAACAAATAGAAGGTTTCTGTAACTCACACTTGACTGAGGTAAACTTCTGTCCAGTACTACTTGAGCAATTGAAACACTCCTTACAAGAGATAGAACATAAAAACGAACTTATTACAGGCAAGAATTTAAACAATAAATTAAGGAATCGACGATCACCACTCAATATTGTCGGAAATGTTGCCCATGGATTATTTGGGATTCTTGATGACGAATTTTCCCGAAAATACGAAGAGCAAATCAACCTAGTAAAGGATAACGAGAACCATCTCCTTCAACTTATTCGTAATCAAACGTCTATTGCGGACTCAACAAGCAACATTATCAAGAAAAATAATAAGGCAATCTCGGACCAATTTCTGGCATTAAAGCATCAGTTGGCAGCGATTCAGCGTACTATCAATAACACAAATCAAGAAGTGGCCAAACGTGACAGGTATGAAGCGTTTACTACGGCGATGTTTCATACAACCTTGATGTTGCTAGCCTACCAAAATACTCAAGAAGCTCTGTTTCAACCAGTGGCGGTTTGTAAGCTTCAGGATAAGGGAAGCAATGCGTAAGGCGAGCTAAGGATTTGGCAAGAAATGAGAAAGAGGCAAGGATAAAATATTATAACTCTGTGCCAATTGTTGTGCCGGTAGTTTCCGGTAACTACTAACGCTGCCGGGCATTCTTTCTCCACCCTACACCGACTAAAAATATATCTTCCCCGTAGAATGATAGAATATCGTTTGAATTGTCTAGCCTCAATGCATAATCCATTAAGACTGAGTAAAAAATGAACCTTAATGAAATTTAATAAAATTTAAAAATAAAAGTGAAGTGTGTTCCAACTACAAAATATTTGTTGTAATTATTTCAATGTGCAGGGATAATAAGACTCATCACAGATGTAGGTATTGGACATTTTCAGTAGGAAAATAAAACAAATCTGCTTTTCTCAAATATATAATATTCTTACTAAACCTTATTTTAAAATTACAAATATTATTTCTTTTCATGTTTTTGTTAATCCCAAAAATGTGTGCCCCTCCGTGAAAGAAATTCTGGATCCGACCATTATAACTTAACTAACATTGATATCTACCTGAAATAAATGTCCTCAAAAAGTTAAGGACGCATAAAAATATCTCGCACGGGGCGCCAAAATACCTAAAGTCGGCTCTGTGCACCACCGCCATTATATTCTTATTGGAAAAAAAATTTAGGCAGCCCGTACTCGAAAATACAATTCTAAAAATATTCTCTATTCCTTTAAATCCTCACTAAAGAGAATCATAAAAAATTTAATGTAAGCTACAAAGTTAACAGCTTATATTCAGTATACACCGCCTGCCACCCCCCACAAGAATAAACTATAGATAAAGAGAAACTTTACATATCTTCCAGTTCTTTTTTCTAGACTCAATATACAAACGAAAATTCCTATTTGAAGAAGAGTCAAAAACAAAATTTCAAAGCAAAATTTTAAGAGCAAATTTAATATTGCTCGAAGCCAGAACAGAGTACCAGAAAATGAAGCCAAGAAAACACAGAGAATATGGTGGATACAGAAAATTTCTCTATTTTCGACTTCCCGTATCCCACTGTTTGGCTCCGAAGAAGCTGCGTCTAGCTCAGCTTCTGAGGGTACTGTATTAACGCAAACCTGCGCGAGATATGTTTTCGCGTTTATTTATCTTTTTAATTATCTTTGGATATAAAAACAATTAAAACACAAAAACTTTATTTGCATATACTCTTTAGAGTATTTCTTTATTTTAATTTAATTTAATAATATGACCACTCTTCGGAGGGTCTTTACAGTTTTGGTTGAATCTTAAGACTAACTAAACAATTTCCATATTCGGGTAAATTGGATTTTCTTAAATGCTAACCTAAGCATTTTCTGTTTTTCAGAAATATGGCAAATCGTAATTTTGACGGGAAAAGCTTTTTTATAAACGTTTCCTGTTTTATCTGAATTTCATCTATCTTCCATATTTCTGGGAAAATATTATTTAATGTTTTTTGATTATCTGGAGCGCGTTCAAAAACCTTACTATAGTAAACCACGAGGTAAGCTGTGGTTATGCTACATCACTTCACTTAACCACGCAAGCTTATGTTTAACCATGAAGGTTTTTGAACGCACCGTGGTTAACTACGTGGTAAAGAAAATTTAAAATTTTTTTCCATAAAATAGTGTCGGCTATTTGCCTCAATTATTTCCAATAATTATTTATTTAAAATAATCTCACAAATCCCACTTTGATTTGTTCATTATTAACATTAAAACAAATGTCAAAAAATTGTTTTTATTCTTCTTCTTCTTAACTATCGCTAACCATGCTCCCGAGCATGGTTAAAATTTAACCACACCATGGTTAACCACGGGAGTTTTTGAACGCCAAAAAGTTATGCTCGTGGTTATGTTGTAGTTAACCACGGAGTTTTTGAACGACAAAAGTTTACCATAGTTAACCTTGGTTAACCATAGTAAGGGTTTTGAACGCGCTCCAGGCCGTTTCCACGATCTGGTTTTTATGTTTTCCATATTTTTTAAGAATTCCGTGATTTCCGGCCTGCTAGTTATATTTTGGTGGATATCATTTGATATCCGCTCAATGGATGTAACTGGCGTGAGTTCAATTAAATTAAATGTGTTGGAGTTTTCGCGTTGATTTTCTGTGGCAAAGAAGCTGGTGGTCTTACAGCTTCCCCATGTTGTGTAAGCCTTGGGCCACGATAAGAGCGGCGAGAGGAACTTTAGTATTTGCCACTCTGCCGCTCGCTGTTCGTATCGTAGCCAAGGCTTTACTCTTTCTATACAGTAGTATGCAAAATTTGTCTTGTATGTATATTTTATATAAAAAATCTGTACATTGTAAGCTTAGTGGCTCCAGATGAGAAAATATATTGAGATTTTAATCTTGATAAATTTAAATTAATTTTTATGAAGTTGCCTATTTGGTCAAGGGAAGCAGTGCTTCCTTTGCTTCCAAAGAGGAGCCGACACTGTCCACCAAGCGCATGTCATCGGTTGGTTGATGGGATTTAACACGTTTCAGGAGGCATAAAACTCTAGCGAGTTGTTTCTAGATACCCTGATGTCGAAGTCGCGATAGTAATGGTTGGGAGTAGGTAAAATAAAATATCCCGGCTAGGTTGTGGTAAATTTCTTTCCCCCACTTCTCTATCTCTCTCTTTTCTCTATTTTCCGACTAGAGATGCTGTTCGACATTGCACTCTATACGAAAAAATAGATTTTTGACAGTACAAAGGGGCTATCCCTAAGCCTCTAGTCTATCGCAAAAAAAATTTGTTGTCTGTAAAGAGGGTTTACGGACGATAGTTTAACGTGACAACGTCATGAGAAAACATTGATGAAATGATTGCATACTTTTATGAATAAAATTGAATCAATTATATTAAATTATCATTATTTTGTATGGATACAAAAAGGAGTGAAATGAAATATTCTATTAAAAATTATCACCACCGACGCAACGTCCAACATCGACTCTAACCGAGCTGTAAAATCCCAGTTGGCACTCTTGTAAGAGATCTCGTCAAGTACGCACTCTAATTGCTAAATAAAATTCAAATTTAATAAAGAACCGGTGTTTTAATTTACAAAATCCTTAATATTGGTGCCGAAACCCGGGAAAAGGTTTAATAAAATTATACGAACGTAAATTTGAGTTCGCGAACGGAGCAATTGAAAAAATATATACCGGCAAGTGACGCATATAGATTTTATTAATTAAAATGGAACAAGCGACACGTGCAACATATCGTGGACAGGTAACCAAACTTGTGAACAGTGCTCAGGAGTATTTGCAATCAGATGCTGCTCGAATCAGTGAAAAAACGGAGAATCTAGATAGTGTTGAAGATAGGTCTTCCTTGATCGCCTTACAAGTGCACATGAAAATCTTCTTAAAGCCAATCAAGATGTTCGTCCTTTTATTAAATTAGAAGACGCAGAGAAGGAAACGGACAGCATTGCGGAATATAGTGACAAGGCCATAGCAACGATCACTCGGCTAAAGCAGCGTTTAAATAAGGTGCGACAATATAGCAGTTATAATATAAGTACTCGTGTAGGTACAAATTCCCAACAGCCTAATGAGCATGTTTCAGGGGTAAAATTAAAGAAGCTCCATCCCAAGATGTTTTCAGGTGACTTCAATGATTGGATTCCCTTCTGGGAACAATTTCGAACTTTAATCCATGAGGATAAGTCACTTTCAACGATCGACAAGTTCAATTACTTGCAATCATTATTAACGGGGAAGGCTGCTACAACGATAGCTGGATTAGCCCCGACAGAATCATGCTACGATGCGGCTATTTCATTGCTGAAGGAAGAATACGGTGACACAGGAAAAATTGTCGATCATTGTTACGGCGCAGCAGCGCGTAACAGGCATCTTCGACCAAAACCTAAAACACAACACAATACAATACAAACAAGTAAACGTAAACAAACAGAAAAATCACTAATAAAATAACTTGCCATATATTAATCCTATAAAATATAAAATACATTTCTAAAAACTAAATTAAACTAATAAAACTTAAAATAAACCTACATCTAAATAAAATTTAAACTAACTATTTATTAACTAACTAACAAAGTACCTGCAAAGAGAAAATGATTAAAAATTGACCAACAATAAATATAATAAATAATTACCTGGAAGGCACCTGGACCAAGTGCCTTCAACCAAAAGAAGCAGGAAAAAACAGGGCTCAATATCTAAAATTAAATAAATAAAATAAAATAAATAAAATAAACGTTAAAAAATATATAAAAATATTCAAAACTAAATTCTACTTACCCAATTTTATTACGACATGTAGAAATGTCAATTTTCAACAGAAAGCTCAAAAGCTTAAAGCTGGGGTGAGATCAGAATAAAACAATTTGGTCTAAACTCAAAAGTTATACGACTTTAAACGTGTATAACAGCTTTCTCCCCCCCAGCTTTAAGCTTTCGATCGGATGCGTCTGATCTATAAAGTTCACAGCAGCAGCACGAACTTGGCTTTTTAAGTTTCACATTCCGTCCAGTTTGATTCAGCTCGCGAAACGAAAACCAGACAGGCATTGACCGTCAAGGAAGAAGACCAGGAAAACATTTTTTTTAAATTTTAATAATCATATTTAACAAAGACAGGCAAAGACCGTCCTTTATTTTCAGGGTCTGACAGGTATTTACCGTCATAATTAATACTTTGGCTGGCATTAGTCGCCAAATTAGGGACTTAGATAACCGACAGGTTTCACCGTCGGTTCGGGGGTTAGCTTAGTGAATAATTCTTGTGGTTACCGGTGGTGGAAACATCGTGGGAAAGGAATCTAGGAAATTTCCCAACAAATGTTATGGGGAGATTTCAAGAGTATTTTTACCTTGAAATTTCCAGTATAATATTTATAGGTTTGATTACTTTCATTGAATAAATTTAAGTAGGAGTTTTCAAAGGTGTGGATATACCTTGAACACTCCTAGAGGAATTATTCCAAAATTGGATGATTAAAGCACACCTCGCCAAGATATAAAGGCTGTTTTTTTTTATGTATTGGTGAAAGAGATTTATATTCACGGTTCCAAACACGGGTGATTCGAAATTCACCTTTGAGTGGAACAATTAGTCAAAGCTTTCAGAAAGTTTTCCTTGAATTTAAGGCGCCATAAAAGCAAGGTTGACATTAATTATTTTAAGCAATAGTGGCCAATTTTAAGCTCAATGAGCTACCATTAAAAATTGCAAGAAGCAAATCTTATACGGCGCTATTTGCGGTGAAAAAACAACCGTTGCAATTATTAAGTGTTGGCAGCCACGTCTGGTATAATCCGACGTAATTAAAAAGAGGAATTTTTCCATGATCACAAGGGAATTTCTCTGAGCTTTGATAGTTTAATAAATCTTTGGACAAATAATAATTATTATTTAATTACAGATATCCAGGAATTATCCGGATTTGTTATAAGATAATTTTAAATTGACCTTCAGTCAAATCAATTTGCATTTTTTGGTTAAAGTATTCAGTTAAAATAAGAATTTAAATAGATTTAATTAGCTTTTATAATATTTAGGAGAAATTATATTTGAATTTTAAACCACTCCTGCGTTTTTTATCAGAGACCTATCCTTTTACAGCATTTTTAGAGATTTGAAAATAATATTTAAAAATTTTATTATTTTCGGCGTCTCGCGCCGAAACATGGTCCTTCGAGCCGGATAGGTCGTGGTCAAATCAAATATAATTTCCGATAAAGTGCTAGTTGAAAGCTTTTTATTTGTCTTCAATTATTTAGTTTGTCCAAAGATTTAATTATTTGTTATTTGTCTAACCCCGTGATATTAATATAAAGCAAAAAAATGAAAGGTATTCTGAGGCAACAGATTGCCTTAAAGCGAGAGTTGAATCAAAGCTTATCCAACTACAAAAAGACACCTGTGGGTCGGAGAACCCGGGGGTATCTTTCGGGAAAGTTGGAATCGATAAAGTCCACATGGGAGAAATTTAAGGAAAACCATGATGAACTAGTTGTTGCAGATATCGATAGTATCGAAGATGAGAAAGTCCAAGCCGCCGTGTTGGCATATTCGGAAGGTATTCAGTACGAGGAATTCGAAGAAATGTATTCCGAATTCTATGGAGATTTAAAAGATGGGTTATTAGTCAGCTCGGGGACTGAACGTGAACAAGCGGGTTCACCCAAGGCAATTTTACAATTACCAACCTTGGACATCCCTAAGTTTGACGGGCAATACGCGTCGTGGAGAACTTTCCACGACAGATTTGTGTCGCTCATACATCATGAAGATCGACTATCAACGGTAGATAAGATGCACTACTTGAAGAGTAGTCTTACGGGAGATGCCCGGAAGGATTTAGATTCCTTCGACACCACTGCTGCAAATTATATGGCAGCATGGGAGGTTTTGTGCAACCGGTATAACAAAAAAAGGTTGTTGATATATGCTCAGTTGAAGCTATTATTCAATCAACCAAAGATTAGGACGGAATCATACCGGGAAATACGGACAACTTTGGACGAGTTGCAACGTATACAGCACAATTTAAAGGCACTTAAAGTAGACATAGCCAATTGGGATCCCATCTTCGTGTTCATAACAGCGCAAAAGCTGCCGGAGAAAACACGGAGTTTATGGGAACAATTGATAGCGAAGTCAGACGAGCTGCCATCCTTAAAGGAATTGATTACGTTCATGGAGCAACGTTATCGAAGCCTAGAGGCAACCAAGGATATCCATCTGCATAAGGCAGGTAGCAATCCTCACAAAGCTGAGAAGAGTCATAGTAGACTTACGACCTACTATACAAACCAGCAGGATAATCATACTACCAGTAAAGGTAGGTCCCAACCGGCTTACAGGCATCATACAGCCCCGGTATATAAGGGACAAAACAGGAATGGCTATCAAAAAAGGTCAGACCACCCTGAGAAAGGGAAATTTATAAATCACTGCCCTATGTGCAGAGAAAAACATTTTTTAACAAGATGTCAACGGTTCAAAGAACTATCAGTTACAGCCAGAAGAAATTGGCTGATCAAACACAAGCATTGCGAAAGATGTTTGTGGAACCATGAAACTGCTGAATGCACCACCAAATTCGCGTGTAGGACGTGTGGTAGCCAGCATCACAGTTTGTTGCACGATCAAACTGATCAGGGCAATACAGCTAATTTACCTAGTGTCAGCACGGTCAACGAAATGACCGTGACTCAGTGTAACCACATTACGGATGTTACACAATCAATGTTGGCAACAGCCCTAGTGAAAGTGAGGGGCCGCAAAGGCGATGAGTTGACGTTACGGGCATTAATAGATCCCGGGTCACAAAGCTCATTTATTACGGAGGCTGCGTATCAAACTATAAGAGCGCAGACTTTCCCGGCTGATTTAAGTGTTTTTGGAGTAGCAGAAGCACAAGTCGCTACCGCAAATAAGGTGGCAAGATTTACGTTGTTGTCAACCAAAGGGGGTTACAAGAATAACATTGATGCGTACGTTATCCGGAGTATTACTAATATATTTCCACCAGAACGCACAATGAACAAGCACTGGCCACATATAGATGGGTTGGAATTAGCCGACCCAAAATTTATGAATCCAGGACGAATAGATATTCTCCTTGGAGTAGGAATATACGCGGATATCATTAGAAAGGGTCTGCGAAAGGGAATCAAAGGGGCTCCGGTGGCATTAAGGACAGCTCTAGGATGGATTGTGTTTGGGGAGGTGCAGTCAGCAAAAATACATCCTAAAAATATAAGTCTATCTGCATTTACGACGCAGCATGACGTGACATTAGAAGAGTTGAGCCGCCAAATTAAGGGGTTTTGGGAATGTGAAGAAATCCCTAAAGAAAGGCAATTGACCGGGGAAGAAAGGCAGTGCGAAGAATTTTATAATAAAACTACCATACGTAAGTCCAACGGGCAGTATGAAGTACGGATACCCTTTAAGGACGGTAACCCACCAAGTTTAGGGGAATCTCGGAGACAAGCCATGTCCAGGCTATTGCAGTCGGAAAAGAAGCTAGCCCAAAGGACAGAGTTGAAGGACTCCTATCAAAAATGTTTGCAAGAATATATAGAATTGAACCACATGAGTTCAGCAAATGAATTCGCAGACGAAAGGTATTATATGCCACATCATGCTGTAATTAAAGACAGCACCACAACTAAGGTCCGCATAGTTTTTGATGCCTCTGCAAAAACTACAAATGGGAAAAGCCTAAATGAGCAAATGCTGACAGGGCCAACGTTGCAGCCAAAATTATTTGCTACGCTTCTAAAGTGGCGGAAGTATCGGTATGCAATGACCGCGGACATTGAGAAAATGTATAGGATGATCCTTATCAACCCCTTGGATAGGAAGTATCAGACCATCCTGTGGAGGGCAAATATTAACTATCCTATACAAGAATACCAAATGAATACGGTAACATTTGGAACCACTTCAGCACCCTACCTTGCAATCAAAACCTTGCAAAGGTTAGCGGTCGATGACCACTCCTTGTTTCCTGAAGCAGCTAAGGTCGCCATGACTGATTTTTATGTGGACGATGTGCTTACAGGAGCGGATACGGTGCAAGATGCACAAATGTTGCAAGGGCATTTAATTAAATTATTGAAAGGAGGAGGATTTCATTTGCGGAAATGGGCCGCAAATCATGAATCGCTCCTAAACTCGATCCCAGCCGAGGATCTCGAGTTACAACTGCCCTTACAGGTAAGGGAAGAAAATCAGATAAAGGCACTTGGCATATATTGGCATCCAGTGGGGGATTATTTTTCATATGCAATCAATTGCGCAGAATTCAAGCCAGCTTCCACCAAAAGGAAAATTTTGTCGGAAGTGGCTAAGCTCTATGACCCACTAGGATGGATTGCGCCATGTGTAATTCTAGCGAAGTTATTAATGCAAAAATTATGGATGGCTAGATATGATTGGGACGAGACGGTGGATCAAGACATTCGCGAAGAATGGAGCTTGTTCCAAGAGCAGTTACCACATATACAGCACATCAAAATTCCACGATGGGTGGACATTTTAAGCACCACGACGGAGTGCCAATTGATGGGCTTCTGTGATGCCTCGATCCGGGCATATGGAGCAGTGATATATATTAGGGTAATAAAAGAGGACAAAACCATCGACACGAAGCTGCTAATGTCCAGGACAAGAGTAGCACCTATTAAGCCGATGTCACTGCCGCGACTCGAATTATGTGGAGCCGTGTTATTAAGCAGACTGATGCGACAAGTGAGAGAGGACATGAAGCTGGGCAACATAGCATCACGATGTTGGACAGACTCCAAGGTGGTCCTAGCATGGATCAAGGGTTCGCCACAAAGATGGAAGACGTTCGTAGCGAACCGTGTTGTCGAGATACATGAGAATGAAGGTAACACAACATGGCACTACGTTCCTACAAAAGACAACCCAGCCGACATTGCATCTAGAGGAGTAATGCCAGCAAGGATCCAGGAACTGACAACATGGTGGCAAGGACCTGGCTGGATGCGGGAAGCAGAGGAAAGTTGGCCGCAGCGACCCTTGGATAATTTTCAAACTTCCATAGAAGCTAAAGGTAAAATTCAAGCCACATTAACGATGCAGTCAGCACCACAGGAGTGGTGGTTGAACTACTCATCATATTTAAAAACAATACGGATCATGGCTTATTGTTATCGGTTCGCCTACAACGCCAGACGAACCAAGGATAAACGTACGTTGCCGTTGTCAGCTGGGGAAATTAAAGAGGCAAAGGGAAACCTCGTTAAACTTGTACAGCGACAAGCCTTTGCCCAGGAGTATGAGCAGCTGCAAGGCACAAAATCAGTAAAGAAACAGAGTACATTGTTTCGATTGCAACCCTTTATGGCAGAGGATGGCACGATAAGAGTCGGAGGTAGACTACAAAATTCTAAGCTGCCTTACGATGCAAAACATCCTCTGATCATTCCCAAGCACCACCATGTAACAAATATAATCATTGATCATTATCATAACAAAACATTACATGGTGGAGCACAGATGGTGTTAAATGCAACACGATCCCAGTATTGGATCATAAATGGTATGTCCGCTGTAAAAGAAAGAATACATAAATGCGTAAAGTGCATCAGGTATCGAGCGACAGCACCAACCCAATTGATGGGAAATCTACCAAGTGTAAGAATTACGCAAACAAACCCATTCGAAAACGTTGGAATAGACTATGCTGGGCCAATCGACATAAAAATGTCGAAACATAAGGGCGCCAAAATATATAAAGGATATTTTTGTATATTTATCTGCATGGCAACTAAAGCCGTTCATATCGAGGTGGCCTCAGATATGTCCACAGATGCTTTTTGGGCTGCCCTCAGACGGTTTATAGGAAGACGAGGCCTTTGCAAACACATTTATTCAGACAATGGGACAAATTTTGTGGGCGCGAATAAGCGATTAAAAGATCAAACCAACAAGGCCACAGATGAGGTCGCAAGGAATGCAGCCGAGGAATTAGCTAATGATGGCATACAGTGGCACTTCAACCCTCCGACCGCTCCTCACTTCGGAGGACTCTGGGAAGCAGGGGTAAAAAGTATTAAGCATCACTTGAAGAGAGTTGCGGAAGGAAAAATACTTACCTTTGAGGAGCTTAATACGTTGTTAATACAAATAGAGGCCTGCCTCAACTCACGCCCATTGTGCCCTCTATCAGCAGACCCATCTAAATTAGATGTATTAACACCAGGACATTTCTTAATCGGAAGAGATTTAAAGACAATGCCCGAATCCAATGTAGATGACCAAGTCTCCTATGTTGATCGTTGGAAATATGTCCAACAGACTATGCAACAGTTTTGGAGGCAATGGTCAAATGAATACCTCCTTCAATTGCAGAAAAGGAATAAATGGGTACTACAACAACCTAACCTACAGGTGGGACAATTAGTCGTAATTATAGACCAAAATAGGTCACCGTCGCAATGGCCTCTTGGAAGAGTGGAAAAGGTCCACCCAGGGCCTGACGATCAGGTGAGGGTTGTTACGATTAAAACGCAAACAACACATATTAAACGACCCATTACAAAATTATGCCCTTTGGTAGCATAACTCATACAAACGTGTGTATGTCCCTTTGTGTAACGTATAAGCTAAATCAATATGCAGTCTTATGTGCATGCACCCATACTATTAGGGTCCGTATTACTGAATTAAATACGAAATGAAAATCATATGAAAGTACGAGAAAAAAAAATGAATAGATTGAAAAAAAAAAAAAATAAAATAATAATAATAAATGAATTTGAAATATATGTATATTACTAAAGAAATTGCCTCTTATTTATTTTGATGCGACGCATCAACAGGGGGGAATATGTTACGGCGCAGCAGCGCGTAACAGGCATCTTCGACCAAAACCTAAAACACAACACAATACAATACAAACAAGTAAACGTAAACAAACAGAAAAATCACTAATAAAATAACTTGCCATATATTAATCCTATAAAATATAAAATACATTTCTAAAAACTAAATTAAACTAATAAAACTTAAAATAAACCTACATCTAAATAAAATTTAAACTAACTATTTATTAACTAACTAACAAAGTACCTGCAAAGAGAAAATGATTAAAAATTGACCAACAATAAATATAATAAATAATTACCTGGAAGGCACCTGGACCAAGTGCCTTCAACCAAAAGAAGCAGGAAAAAACAGGGCTCAATATCTAAAATTAAATAAATAAAATAAAATAAATAAAATAAACGTTAAAAAATATATAAAAATATTCAAAACTAAATTCTACTTACCCAATTTTATTACGACATGTAGAAATGTCAATTTTCAACAGAAAGCTCAAAAGCTTAAAGCTGGGGTGAGATCAGAATAAAACAATTTGGTCTAAACTCAAAAGTTATACGACTTTAAACGTGTATAACAGCTTTCTCCCCCCCAGCTTTAAGCTTTCGATCGGATGCGTCTGATCTATAAAGTTCACAGCAGCAGCACGAACTTGGCTTTTTAAGTTTCACATTCCGTCCAGTTTGATTCAGCTCGCGAAACGAAAACCAGACAGGCATTGACCGTCAAGGAAGAAGACCAGGAAAACATTTTTTTTAAATTTTAATAATCATATTTAACAAAGACAGGCAAAGACCGTCCTTTATTTTCAGGGTCTGACAGGTATTTACCGTCATAATTAATACTTTGGCTGGCATTAGTCGCCAAATTAGGGACTTAGATAACCGACAGGTTTCACCGTCGGTTCGGGGGTTAGCTTAGTGAATAATTCTTGTGGTTACCGGTGGTGGAAACATCGTGGGAAAGGAATCTAGGAAATTTCCCAACAAATGTTATGGGGAGATTTCAAGAGTATTTTTACCTTGAAATTTCCAGTATAATATTTATAGGTTTGATTACTTTCATTGAATAAATTTAAGTAGGAGTTTTCAAAGGTGTGGATATACCTTGAACACTCCTAGAGGAATTATTCCAAAATTGGATGATTAAAGCACACCTCGCCAAGATATAAAGGCTGTTTTTTTTTATGTATTGGTGAAAGAGATTTATATTCACGGTTCCAAACACGGGTGATTCGAAATTCACCTTTGAGTGGAACAATTAGTCAAAGCTTTCAGAAAGTTTTCCTTGAATTTAAGGCGCCATAAAAGCAAGGTTGACATTAATTATTTTAAGCAATAGTGGCCAATTTTAAGCTCAATGAGCTACCATTAAAAATTGCAAGAAGCAAATCTTATACGGCGCTATTTGCGGTGAAAAAACAACCGTTGCAATTATTAAGTGTTGGCAGCCACGTCTGGTATAATCCGACGTAATTAAAAAGAGGAATTTTTCCATGATCACAAGGGAATTTCTCTGAGCTTTGATAGTTTAATAAATCTTTGGACAAATAATAATTATTATTTAATTACAGATATCCAGGAATTATCCGGATTTGTTATAAGATAATTTTAAATTGACCTTCAGTCAAATCAATTTGCATTTTTTGGTTAAAGTATTCAGTTAAAATAAGAATTTAAATAGATTTAATTAGCTTTTATAATATTTAGGAGAAATTATATTTGAATTTTAAACCACTCCTGCGTTTTTTATCAGAGACCTATCCTTTTACAGCATTTTTAGAGATTTGAAAATAATATTTAAAAATTTTATTATTTTCGGCGTCTCGCGCCGAAACAATCATCATATGCAGCGCTTACTATCAATACAGCCGGTGACTTCAAAGACCGATGCAGTTAGCCTTAGGAGACTGTATAACTCTGTATTAGTTTGCACTCGGTCACTGTCAGCTGTGGGAATTCCCGTATCAAATTATTTTGTTATGCTAAAGGGTGTGCTGCTGCGGTGTTTGCCTACAGATATGCGTGTGGAATTCTATCGGCGCTGCGACAGTTCATCGGAATGTGTACAACCGGATTTATTTTCACAGAAAGGAGATTTGAATAGTGACGAAAATAATGACGTAAGCTCCGCTGTAAGCACGGCTTCATCGTTAGATATTAATGTGAATAATCAAGTGAAAAGGTTGCTAAAATTTTTGAAAACGGAAGTGGATTCACTCGAAAAGGCCTATGACGCGAAGCCGCAGAGCAACCGCCAGCAGCTTAATTCAAGTGTTAAAACTGAAAAATCAGCCATCGGTTTGTTTACAACTTTGACAACTGAAAGTGAGTGTTTTTTCTGCAAGTCTTCTACACATGAAACGAAAGAGTGCAGTGATTCTGTGAAGAAATTAGCTGAAAAGAAGGATATGCTGAAGAATGACGGCCGGTGTTTTCGGTGCTGCAAACGTGGTCATAATTCTAAAAACTGCAGAAATCGATTTCTATCGTACCGTAACTGCAAGGGCCGTCATGCCACGTCTATGTGTGATCCTCATTATAAACAACAACGATTAAATTCATTCAAACAAAGAAAAGAGAGTAGTGCTGTTGGAGCATTCACTAAAGACGCTGCACAACCAACGATTAACTTATATACAACATATGCAGCTAAACAACTTTCTTCTGTTTACTTACAAACTGCCTGTTCATTCGTGCATGGTTCCCAAACGAGCAACTCTCTCTATATTCGTCTTGTCTTAGATGGTGGTAGTCAGATGACATTTATTCGATCAAATATAGCCCGTCGTTTGAAACTGCCAATAATTGGCACGCATAGTCTCACCGTCATTCCATTCGGCAGTAAAGGAAACTTAAGTCCTCAATTATGTAATAAAGTCCGTTTGTCGCTTCGCAGTCAACACAATGGGAGAGTTGTAGAATTGGAGGCGCTAGAAGTTCCTGAGATTTGTATTGACGTTTTGCCATTTCCTAATTCTAACGAAATTTCTTTTAGCTTAGCATTAGCAGATTCACCTCTTCCTGACCACAAATTGGAAGACGGTATCAGCCTTCTAGTAGGTGCGGATAAATATTGGAAGATAGTTACTGGAGAATTCAAGCGATTGAACGAGGATTTGACAGCAATAAATACTATCTTGGGCTGGACCCTCCACGGCCCCTCACCTATTTCTATGAACGTTGAAAGCAGCTTGTCAACAACCCTTCATGTTTGTGCTTGCGAAAATATCCAGAAATTTTGGCGGCTCGAGGCAATCGGGATTGAAGAAGATAATTCAAAAGCGGTGAGTGATAATTTAAATAATTATATTCAAAGAGTTGGTGATCGATTTGAGGCGAGGCTTATTTGGAAATCCATCAGAACTAATACTCCATTAAACAACAATTATACTGGGGCGTTATGTCGACTAAAATCACTGGTCCCTAAGCTATCCGCCAATTCAAAGCTAAGTGAGTACGATGAAGCATTTAATAATTTAGTTTTAAACGGAATAGTAGAAAAGGTATCGGATATAACTACAGCAGGAGACCGAATATATTATATGCCGCATAGGCCAGTTTATCGAGAAGAGAAAGTTACCACGAAACTTCGCATTGTGTTTGACGCCTCCTCGCATGCGTCTGGACAATTATCGCTTAACGATCATCTGGAAAAAGGTGAAAATTTGCTTCCTGACGTCCTCGCGATGCTATTAAATTTTCGGATTGGAGGAATTGGACTTGTAGCTGACATCGAAAAAGCCTTTTTGCAGATTTTGCTCTGCAACAAAGACAAAGATAGCCATAGGGTTTTATGGTTTTCAGAAAGGGTAACGGACACTCAGACTCTTCCACCTGTTCAGGAATATCGGATGACGCGAGTTACATTCGGAGTGAATTGCAGTCCTTTCTTATTGGGAGCAACGATTAGGCTTATTTTAGAAGAAGCAATGGAACGATACCCCGAAACCAGCACTGCTTTGATGAACAGCTTCTATATGGATGACCTTGTTATTTCAACAGACGAAAGACAAACGGCTAAACGACTCTACCTTGAGGCAACTGCGATATTAAAAGGCGCTTCGATGAACTTACGCAAATGGAACACGAACGATATTCACATTAGACAACAGTTTTGCAATAACGATGAGGTTCCGAATGTTCAAAAAATTTTAGGTTTGCGTTGGTATGTCATAACGGACGAGCTCGCTGTTGATATCGATACTGTAGCACGATTACTAGAATTAGCAGTGATTGGCACGAAACGGAATGTCTTAAAGGTAATGGCCTCATTTTATGATCCCCTAGGTGTTTTAGGTCCATGGATAGTACGCCTAAAAATTCTCTTTCAGTTGTTATGGCGCAAAAAGCTCGATTGGGATGAAACCTTACCCGACGAATTGATGACAACTTGGAACGCAATCTGTAATGAGTTAGACGATTTAAGAGAATTAACGATTCCACGCCAAGTCTGTGCAGAAAATGAATTATCCAAGGCTCAACTTCACGTATTTGCAGACGCCAGCCTGAGTGCCTATGGAGTCGTTGCATATCTGCGAATTTTCAAGGATGAGGCCTATCGAGTACAATTCCTTTGTTCTAAAAACAGAGTAGCTCCTTTAAAGGGAAATGAAAATCAGGGGTTATCCTTACCTAAGTTAGAGCTTACAGCTGCTCTCCTTGCTTCAAGGTTGATAACGTATTTAAAACGTAGTTTGAAGGCATTCCCAGAGAAAATATGGTTATGGACAGATTCAAAGATAACTTTGTGCTGGATTTTAGGAGATGCGAATAAAAAATGGATGCCCTACGTAGCAAATAGAGTCAACGAAATTAGAGGTCATAGCAACTTAGCAGACTGGAGACATTGTCCTGGTTCAGAGAATCCAGCAGATCTAGTAACTAGAGGCATTAAGGCAAAGATGTTATCCTCTTCCACTTTTTGGCTATCAGGACCGAAATGGTTATCTGAAGGTGAAGAAAATTGGCCAGTTTTGGAGAGCAGCGGCAGCCACACCGTTTTATCAACTTCTCTTATATCGATGGTAGGAGATTTACTTCAACCAGATTCGAATATCGCCCTACCCGAAGGCCAGATCGAGCCTCCTGTTTGTCCGCTAAATTTCAGCAGCTGGACTCGATTATTAAGAGTAACGGCATATATTATGCGTATCATTGATTTCAGGTTAAAAATTCCTCGAGCCCCTTTCTTACAAGCGAAGGAACTTAAGCGTGCTGAGAAATTCTGGATCCACTACACGCAAATAACGAATTATCAGCCAGAGATCGAAGCTCTTCATCGAAGTAAAGCCTTACCTTCCAACTCCAAGATTTTATCACTTAATCCATTTTTGCATGACGAACTTCTGCGTGTGGGCGGTAGGCTGCAATATTCAACCCACTATGATTTAGAGCCACATCCAATTATTTTAGCGAAATCGACGCATATCACTTACCTTATCGTTAAGGACATCCACGAAAGAACCTTGCATGGTGGTGTTTCACAAGTTTTATTTCGTCTTAGACAAAGGTATTGGGTTCCTCAAGCACGTCAGCTCGTCCGTAAGCTCTGCAATGCGTGCACAGTCTGCAAGAAGATAAAGGCAAAACCCGCTTCACAGCCTTTCGCACCTCTCCCAAGGGACCGGTTAAATTTGGTGAGAGCATTTGATGTAACTGGTGTAGACTTTGCGGGACCATTATATACCAAAGGAAATCCAAAAAATTCAGGAGATAGGTGTAAATGCTACATAATGCTTTTCACATGTGCTGCTATAAGAGCAATTCATCTAGAGCTAACTCCAGATTTGACGTCAGAAAGCTGTCTTCTTGGACTTCGTAGATTCATCGCGCGCAGAGGAGCACCATCTATTATATATTCCGATAACGCAAAAACGTTTAAAAGGGCTGCATTAGAATTAAGAAAGCTCGAAAGGTTTATCAATGCGGAAGACCTACAAGGATTCATCAGTCAACATGGTATAACCTGGAAGTTTATTGTGGAGCGAGCACCTTGGTGGGGCGGTTTCTGGGAGCGAATGGTGCGCTCTGTAAAGGGATCTTTGAAGATGGTCATCGGTCGATCTACTCTTGATTACGATCAGCTTCAGACTGTGCTTACCGAAGTGGAAAACGTGATTAACTCGCGGCCATTGACTTATATTGGTGATGACCCTAAGGACTTGTTACCGCTAACTCCAGCAAATTTCCTTCAAGGAGTACAACCCTCAATTCTCTCTATCGCAACCGGTAAAGATAACAATATTAGTGCGGACCGAATTAGGCAAATTTGGAAAGATCGGTTGCGCCTACTAGGCTCCTTCAAGAAACGATTCTTTAACGAGTACCTTCAGCATTTACGCCATGTCCATCATAATAAGGGCAAGGGCGCTTCAAACATCAAAGTAGGAGATGTTGTACTTTTACACGATCCAGCGACGCCTCGCCAGTTCTGGAAACTGGCACTAATTGAAGAAACGTATCCAGGTAGAGATGGTAAAGTTCGCTCGTGTCAGATACGACTTGCTAATGGCTTGAGACTCAAGAGAGCCATACAATTACTTTATCCGTTAGAAATAAATTAATTTCGGCGCCCGGAGGATATTAAAAATTACCACCACCGACGCAACGTCCAACATCGACTCTAACCGAGCTGTAAAATCCCAGTTGGCACTCTTGTAAGAGATCTCGTCAAGTACGCACTCTAATTGCTAAATAAAATTCAAATTTAATAAAGAACCGGTGTTTTAATTTACAAAATCCTTAATATATTCATTTTGATTGATAAATTAGCTTTTATTTGCACTAATGAATTCAAATATGTTTATTACTTTAATGAACAGATTATTTACAAGTAACAATGTGTAGTAACAAATTCATTTACAGCTTTTATATGTACATGTCTGATATTTAACTTCTTGCAATCTGTGTTATTCTGTTAAAGATAGGTCGATGATAGGAAAAGTATGAAATGAATGGGAGTGTTTCAAGTGTAATGAAGTGGAAGTGTTTGGGGCGAAATGAACCGCGTCGAATTCAATGCCACAAAAACGAAGCACTGTCTGATCTCCAACAAAAATTGTACCGATCTTCCTACTGTCTCGGTGGATGGAGAGAGTCTAACGGCTGACTCAACTCTCAACATCCTAGGGGTAACTTTAACGGAGCATCTGCGATGGAACGATCACATATTCCAAATCACCAAACAAGCCTCCCAATGCCTTGGATTTCTCAAGAGATGCAAGGTCCTCCTCCAGCCAGCCGTATTGGCTACAATATACAAATCCTACATTCGGCCGCGCCTCGAATACAACTCGCATATCTGGGCAGGCGCCCCAAAAACCACCTTGGCTTGTTTCGACAAGGAGCAAAATCGTGCCCTCAAACTCATAGGTGATGGCCCCTTTCGCGCCTCCATAGACACTTTGAGCCACCGTAGGAATGTAGCAGCCCTCTCCATACTTTATCGTTATTACCATGGCGACTGTTCCACCGAAATTCAGGGCCTCCTGCCTGCACGGCAATACTTTTCCCGCAACACAAGACTATCCCGCTCGGCTCACCCCCATACCCTACAGCCCCCTCGTTCACGCACAATACGGTTTAGAAGTTCGTTTATGAATAGAACATCTCGACTGTGGAATAATCTCCCGCAGACAGTATTTCCGAACTCGTACTGTTGTATATTTGATGACCCTTCACACCAGGACGAAATGATGCACCTAAACGAAACGAGATTCCACAAAGAATTAAGCGAAATGACAAAATACTTATCTAAAATGCAGCGACCTGCGACTTAAGGGCGGGCCAACGATCTCAACCTAAAATGTAGTAGAAAACGATCGCAACCTAAAATGTAGTAAAAGTAAAATTATTTTATGTTAAATCACTTTAATATCATATAAGCACAGAGTACTTAATATACAGAGGGAACAACGAAGAACAAAATGTGTTATCAAATTATTTTGAAGCAAAGCTTTTGGCAAGCTTTTTGTGAGAGGCAATATCAAATTTGAAGAGAGAAAATTCTGTCCAATTTAACTTTTTCTCACGACTTCGTTGGCGCAGCAACAAGCGCCGGGCAGAGGGTCTTACCTTACATATAAATAATGTGCCAGCATATTATTATGGAGAAAGTTGATAGGAGCATTCCGGTGATGGTAGTAGGTAATGGTGATGGTAGATGGTCGTTCATATGTGGTTAATACGAGGTCGTTAAGTGAATACGGTTTATGCGATGTATGCATCCATCCATTAATGACTTCTTCTTATTTAACGGCTCTACAATCGCTTTACCGTCCCGCCCTCTCGCAACTATTCTCGCCACCAATCCCGATTCTATCCAGCCATCCTTCCAGCGAACGTTGGGTTTCCCTCGCTATCGCCCTCATAGATGTTACCGTAGAGAACTTTCCGATCCTGTCCATCTTCACTCATAAGAGCTAGATACCATGTCCACCGGGACCTACCGCGCTTTGATTTCTCCACAACATCTATGTCGCTATAACGCTCGTAGATCTCGTCGTTGTAAAATTTTCGGAATTGTCCTTTATCTCCATCATCATTGGCACTACAGCCGTCTGTGAGCCTAGGCCTCCTCAAGAACTTTCGTTCAATGATCTTGGTCCTGTATCTCTGTGTTCTGGTTGGTAACCCAATTGTAAGTTCATTTTTATGTCACCTTTATATCTCTTCCTAGGTCTTGTAACCCTTATCGCTCTGGCCTTTGGAGGAACAGGAAGTTTGGGGCACTTCTGCAGGCATTCGCATTACATGTCCTATCTAATGTAGGCGTGATATATCTATGGTTGTGGCAGGTTCTTTATATATTTAGTACAATTTGGGGTTATATCTTCTTCACAACAATTTTCCGAAGGAAGTTACTGTCGAACAAGGTTAAGAGGTTAGAGTGCTTGGATTTGAAGTGTCTTGACACACTGCAGTAGGTTTTGTTGGCTTTTAGAAGCCGTGCGCCTATTTCTAGTACCATGCTATAGTGGGCGGCTACTATTGACTCAAGGTAGGTAAATACTTTTACCACTTCAAAATCGTATTCCTCTACCTTGATTGTGGGACCAATGTTAGGTGTTCTTGCAGACGAGGCCACCATATATGTACTTTGTTTAGCTTTCGTTGATTTGCAGTCCCAGCTTTCGTGCCGCCGGCGCCGGTTCAATCTGGGTGAAAGCTACTTGTACTGTTCTTGATGGTCTTCCGATGATGTCAGTGTCATAAGCCATCAGTATTTGTGGAGGATTCTGCCCTTTAATGTCACCCCTGGATTATTTTCTCCAACACTAAGTTTTAAAGGACAAGCCGGTCGGAGTCCATTATAGACCAGACCTACAAGGACGGTGGTCCGGACGTTTAAATCCTTATCGCAGATAATGTCATTTAAAATTTTCCAGCCGAATGACATGCAATGAAGATGAAGATTTTACTTTGTTAGATGCTGTGAATTATAATCAATGTTAAACAAACGTAGGGGGTGTTCTTGTCAAGGACTTACTTTCTTTGTAAGTCGATAATGAAAATTTTAATGAAAGTACTGGTATTTAGAAGAGGCACTTGATACCGTTGTTTAAGCACTATTTCTACCAAGAGGTGTCGAAAAACACTTTTCAAAGTATGCGTGTGGAAAATGCTTAGTAGAGAAACCATTGATTTGTAAAAACTGTGATATTAAATAAGGAAAAAGTTTCATTACAGTGCTGTTTTTATGATTACTGTTTTTTCTTGTTACAAAGATTGAAAAGACACCGTTTGGTCAAAATAGGTACACACAAAATCGTGGTAGAAATAGTGTTAAAAAATAATTTCTCAGATGAGGCTTCTATAAACTAATATATATTCAAAACAAAGGTTGAACATTGTAATAATTACAAGAATATTTATTAAAACAAGGAGAATGGCTTGGACTTAAAAATGAGTCCCTTTTAAATAGTAAAAATTACATAAACAGTACTAATCCGGGGTCTTACATTCGCCTTGACAACTTCTTTTTGATTTGGGTAAAGCTCATATCAAAATTTTTGCGAAGGGTTTTAGTGAACGGTCGCAAGAAATTCCATTAAATCAAAACCTATGCAAAAGTGCTATACCAGAAAAGACAGAAACATTGCTAATAACGATTAATAAATAGCTTGGTGTACTGTATGCCCTCCATATTTCCCTCTTATCCTCTTTGTTCTGGCCGTATATGCAAATATAGTTGTGCTTGTTTGATCACAACAAATCGTGGGTTGTGCTTACGTTTTAAAATGCGCCTACGGTGGTGTTATATACTATGCAAAATATAAACTCGCAAAATATAAATTCGAAGGAGTATATACTATCGTTTGTGAAAAAATTGCATGATCTACAGTTGTTATTGTAATTATTTTTGCGATAAAACCTACCATTTAAGAGATATTTGTTTTTGCATGTTGGATCTTGGAAAATTTTGTAAAGTAAGTTCGATAGATTGGACTAGATGTATTTTTGTTCCAGTAAGCACTTTGGGAACGAGTCCCCCAAATTTTGACAGCAAGTGGTGTCACGGCTCTCAAGTTGTGTTCAAAACATCAGGCCAGTTCAAAGAAAAGTGTGTTTAAAATGCATGAATACGATGCAACTAACAAAAATGTCAAATATTCCAAGTAACTCCCAAAAAAATTGAAAAATTAGGAGTCTCAAACAAAGTGGAAACATATTTGTTTTTGATATAACGTGTAAATTTAATAAATAAACCACCTGGTTCCACTATTAGAACAGGCAGCAAAGGAACTTTCGACCGCGTCATCGCGTCACAGGATAAATTTTCTATATTAGGATAGTATTTTTATAATTGTGTTAGGAAACGTTGAGTTGCCAAGGTATATCCTGGTACCATAAGGGATATATGATTATAAACAGTTATTTTATAACAAAACGAAAATTAAAATTGTAACAATTTTGTAATATTTTTGGACGGATTTAGAACTAGAAATGTAATATAACTTTTTTCGTAAAGTTAATAATTAAACATTAATCTTTAAAAATTAAAAATTTTCCAATTATTTTACAATTCTTAATTTTTTATATCATCTAAACTCCCAAAAAATCTTATTAGCAATTTTAATATTTTAATTGTTTTTTATATTTTTAGTGCGCCAGCCTAATCGTTCGTTTACGAAAAAAAGTTAGTTAAAAACAATATAAGACCCATTTCATTTTATTATCACAATCGCAGGTAGAAAAATATTCTTTTCCTTTCCAAAGATTCTATTTCAGTTCATTACTATACTACCACACCAAAAAGTTATTGCGCACACACATCCTGCTTAACAGTGAAAAACTTGAAGAGAGAGTCATGATGAGTTTCGCTCTCAAAGAAAACAAAAAGCTCGGATGGGTTACGACTTGTGACCCATTTTGGACGTCGTGACCCATTGTTCCTGTTGTTCCCTCTGTATGTTAAGTACTCTGTGATATAAGTAACCAGTCTAGTCAAGCTCACAATGACTAGAGTGATTTCACTAACAACAAATAATAACAATAACAATATTTACCTTTGCACAAAACACAACACTTCACAATGTACAATAACAATAATTTCGACTTGTCATTTGACAGTAGATTTACTAATATTATAAATGCGAAAGTAACTCTGTCTGTCTGTCTGTCTGTTACGCTTTCACGCCTAAACCACTAAACCGATTTTGCTGAAATTTGCTACAGACATAGTGTAGACCTTGGAGACGGACATAGGCTAATTTTTATGGAGAAAAAAAGGGTTTAAGGGGGTGAAATGGGGTTCAATAAGTTGTAAGGGGATTTTTTATCTTTACTTTTTTTTCTATTGTATAAAAAGTAACTGACTGACAGACAACGCACAACCTAAACCGCTGGAGCTAAAGGGCTGAAATTTTGACAGTGCATCCCTATAATGGCGTGGACATCCACTAAAAAGCGATTTTTCGAAATTCATCCCCTAAGGGGGTGAAATGGGGTTTATCCAAACCGCTGGAGCTATAGGGCTGAAATTTGGAGTGGACATCCACTATACAGCGATTTTTCGAAATTCATCCCCTAAGGGGGTGAAATGGGGTTTATCCAAACCGTTGGAGCTATAGGGCTGAAATTTTGACAGTGCATCCCTATAATAGCGTGGACATCCACTAAGAAGCGATTTTTCGAAATTCATCCCCTAAGGGGGTGAAATGGGGTTTACCCACACCGCTGGAGCTATAGGGCTGAAATTTTGACAGTGCATCCCTATAATGGCGTGAACATCCACTAAGAAGCGATTTTTCAAAATTCATCCCCTAAGGGGGTGAAACGGGGTTTATCCAAACCGCTAAAGTTATAGGGCTGAAATTTTAACAGTGCATTCCTATAATGGCGTGGACATCCACTATAAGGCGATTTTTCGAAATTTATCCCCTAAGGGGGTGAAATGGGGTTTACCCAAACCGCTGGAGCTATTGGGCAGAAATTTTGACAGTGCATCCCTATAATGGCGTGGACATCCACTAAGAAGCGATTTTTCAAAATTCATCCCCTAAGGGGGTGAAACGGGGTTTATCCAAACCGCTAAAGTTATAGGGCTGGAATTTTAACAGTGCATCCCTACAATGGAGTGGACATCCACTATTAGGCAATTTTTCGAAATTTATCCCCTAAGAGGGTGAAATGGGGTTTACCCAAACCGCTGGAGCTATAGGGCTGAAATTTTGAACAGTGCATCCCCTTAATGACGTGGACATCCATTAAGAAACGATTTTTCGAAATTCATCCCCTGAGGGGGTTAAATGGGGTTAAGCCAAACCGCTGGAGCTAAACGGCTGAAATTTTGACAGTGCATATTTATAATGAAGTGGACGTTTACTAAGAAGCGATTTTTCGAAATTCATCCCCTAACGCAGTGAAATGGGGTTACCAAACTACTGGAGCTACAGGGTTGAAATTTGGACAGTACATCCCTATAATGACGTGGACATCTA
This sequence comes from Thereva unica, assembly GCA_949987705.1. Classification (NCBI taxonomy): domain Eukaryota; kingdom Metazoa; phylum Arthropoda; class Insecta; order Diptera; family Therevidae; genus Thereva; species Thereva unica. The sequence goes on along the minus strand of OX465281.1, from coordinate 147,857,007 downwards.
CTAAGAGGCGATTACTCGAAATGCACCCCCAAAGGGGATGAAATGGGGTTAACCCAAACCTCTGAAGCAGAAGGGCTGAAATTTTGACAGTGCATCCCTATAATCACGTAGAAATGAATGACTCGAAATTCATTTTATTTAATATTCATTTGTGATTGCTTCATAATTTCTTACATCCACGTAAATAAGCGAACAAACTTAACGAACGTTCGTCAAACCCTAAAATGTCACGTTTCTTGATGACATATACATGCCAATCTCTGCTTCAAAACTTGCAGATTTGTTGAGCAGAGGTGATATTCGCAGCAATTTGTTTACCATATTTATTAAAAAAATGCACTATAATAAACCCTTTTTAGGGATAATAACAGCTGGCTTTTTTGTTGGTTTTTTTTAAGGAAAACATTGCACATAATAAACAGTTTTTAAAGGCGTTGCAAGGCACGCGGTTTTTTATGCTTCTTCTTCTTCTTCTTTAACGGCTCTACAACCGGGATCCGGTCCTGGCCTCGCGCAACTGTTCTCTCCACCGGTCCCGATTCTGAGCCGATGTCATCCATTTTGGCATCCCTAAACTCTGAGCGTCCTGGTCCACGCCATCCTTCCAGCGAAGGTTGGGCCTCCCTCGCTGTCGCACCCCATAGGTCTTACCGCAGAGAACTTTCCGAGCAGGCTCATCTTCACTCATACGAGCTAGATGCCCTGCCCACCGGAGCCTACCGAGCTTTATTTTCTTCACAACATCTATGTCGCGATAGCGCTCGTAGATCTCGTCATTGTAGAGTCTCCGGAATCGTCCTTCCTCACATACGGGGCCAACAATCCTCCGAAGTATTTTCCTCTCAAACACGCCCAAGAGGTTTGAGTGCTTTTTGCTAAGCACCCACGTTTCGGATGCATATGTGAGAACGGGTAAGACCATCGTCTTATATAGTAAAAGTTTAGACGTTATGGTTAGATATTTGGATTTGAAGAGCCTTGACAGACTATAGTAGGCTTTGTTGGCTTTTAGCAGTCGTGCGCGTATTTCTGGTTCCATGCTTTTGTCGGCTGCTACTATTGACCCAAGGTAGGTAAATGATTTTACCACGTCAAACTCGTGTTCCGCTACCTTGATTGTGGGACCAATGTTAGGTGTTCTTCCAGACGAGGCCACCATGTACTTTGTTTTGCTTTCGTTAATGTGCAGTCCCAGATTTCCTGCCGCTTGCTCAATCTGAGTGCAAGCTTCTCGTACAGCTGTTGTTGTTCTTCCAATGGTGTCAATGTCGTCTGCGTAAGCCAGTAATTGGGTGGACTTGTGGAGGATTGTACCCCTTGATGTCACGCCCGAATCTCGGATCACTTTCTCCAACGCCAGGTTGAAAAGGAGGCAGGCCAGACCGTCCCCTTGTCGGAGTCCATTATCGATGTTGATTGGTCTGGACAGTGTTCCGGATACCTTTACTTGACTTGACACATTGATCATGGTCAACCTACATAGTCTTGTCAGTTTGTTGGGGATGCCGAATTCTCTCATGGCTTTGTAGAGTTCTACCCTGGCTATGCTATCATAGGCGGCTTTAAAGTCTATGAAGAGGTGTTGAATTGGGTTTTATGCTAGTAATATATAATTGGTTTACTTAAATCTTTGGGAGTTGGGAGCGGAAGAATTACAATATGCCCCTTAAAAATGTATAAAACATTTTTAAAATATGTGTTGCTTAACATAATATTGTATATTCAACGTCCCATTCAGTTCATCGAATATATTAAACATGATACAGATATGGATGAATATGATCACTCTTTTCAAACAGAAAGGGCAAATAAAGGAGAATTTAACCGCGAGATAATTGCGAGATTTAGTCACATGAATGTGGGATTTAACAGAGAGCGAAAAAAGTGTTAAAAATAAAAAAAAGAAACTTGGAAAGGGGTAAAGTAGAGGCCGTGTTCATAACTGCAAGTTTGTTTGCTTCCAAGCAGACAACCTTGCAATAGCTTGCTTGTCAGATTACTCATTTGCGAATTATTCATGGTTGCTTAAATGAACGTATTTCATCATTTTTAAATAGCTACTGTTATAACTGACAAATCAAAAAATTAACAGGTTATAACTATTGGGGGGCGAACGGCTAACAAAGACCTCGGAAAGTGGTGGCACCCGATTTGTCACTTTTGTCAAGATGCGAGAAAAGTCACTGCAGACGAACACCTAGCAGACCTGTTAGCAAGTCCTAATCCCACCTCCCCGCGGTGACCCCTGGGGTACTTCTTCGGAAGGAGCTAACGGGAGACGGGCGAATGGCGAGCTCTCTGCGCCACAAAACAGAGTTTTAAGTCGGTTGGGCTGAGGGTTAGCAACCCGCTCCCATAAAAAACACCATTGCTACGAATCGGTAAACAATGCCTCGGAACCGGATGGACAACACGACGACGACCTTTGCTTTTCGAACAAGGACACGAATCGGATCATGGAATGTGAGAACACTGCTTGCTGAGGGACGGCTGGATGAAGTCCTCAACGAGATGAATCGATATAAAATCAAGATCATGGGACTTAGCGAGACCAGATGGCCCGATGCGGGGGAACATATCTGCCCAAACGGTGAGTCCTTCTTATATTCTGGTAGAAACGAAACTGAAAGCCGTAGGAGTGGCGTTGGCGTAATACTCACGAAAGAAGCCAGGTCCAGCCTCATTAGCTGGTCACCAGTTTCTGAGAGGATTATTACCGTGCGCCTGCGTACCAGACTAAGAAGTACTACGGTAGTTTAATGCTATGCTCCAACTGAAGAGGCAGAAGATGACATCAAGGACGAGTTTTATATGCGACTGAATGAGGTTTTTCGCTCTATTCCAAGGGGAGACATCATTGTTTTAATGGGTGACTTAAACGCACAGATCGGCCGTGACAACACCAGCCTTGAACATACAATTGGAAACCAAGGCCTAAGCCAAGTTACCAATAACAATGGTGAGCTTTTCGTTGACTTTTGTAATTCCCACCAACTCATGGTAGGTGGAACTTACTTTTGTCACAAAAAGATACACAAAGAGACCTGGGTATCGCCCGATGGTAGAACGAGAAATCAGATAGATCACGTGGCCGTCAGCCGCAGATGGAGGACTATTCTTGAGGATATCAGGAGTTTCAGGGGAGCGGATACTGGAAGCGACCACCATTTGGTTGTAGCAACTATTCGCCTTAAAATCGCCGCAATCAGAAACGTTCAACAAACTGCTAGAACCCGTAGACGGTTTAACGTAGACCTCCTGCGGGAAAGCGTTAACAAGCGGGAATTTGCTGGAAACCTACAAGACCTATTAAGCCAGCAAATTGTTTCTGAAGACACAAATATTGAAGAATTGTGGAGTACGACGAAGGGCGCGATATTGACGGCTGCGGAAATGAGCATCGGTTATGTCCAAAGAAACCAGCAACACTGGATCTCGGACACAACCTGGTAAAAATAGAACGCAGAAGGGCCCTCAAAAATAACGTAAACTCTACAAACGACCCGGAAAGACGTCACCAAGAACGGGAATACTTCCAATTACATCGGGAGGTTAAGAGAAGTGTCCGGCGTGTTAAAAGGCAGCAGATAAATGAGCTCGCAGAAAAAGCGGAAAACGCGGCAAACACAGGCAACAGTAAGGTGCTGTACCAAATCACTAAACAGCTCTCGGGAAAGCACTCTACTAAAAAGCATGCCGTTAAGAATGCGGATGGAAGGCCGCTGTGCAGCGACGAAGAGCAACTCCAAAGATGGAGAGATTACTTCTTCGCCGCCCTGAATGGTACACTTACACAGGAACCTCAGGAAAACAACAACAATGCACAGCCAATAAGAATCGCCACTCGGGCCCCATCCAAGACGGAAATAGTAACCGCAATTCATGCGATGGCCAATGGTAAAGCAGCAGGAAAAGATGGCATCCCGCCAGAATTGTTGAAAGCCGACAATTTTTCGTCGACTTTAAGTTTGTATGTCGTCTTTCAGGCGAACCTCTTTCCAAGTTCGGAAGATTTTGTCTCACCTTGAGAAGATCTGAGAATCAAGTCAACGACCACTTGGAACAGGAACTAAATCGCTACCTTGCCGAACGTAAAGCAGCAGGAAAAGATGGCATCCCGCCAGAATTGTTGAAAGCCGATTTTAATTTTTCGTCGACTTTAAGTTTGTATGTCGTCTTTCAGGCGAACCTCTTTCCACGCTCGGAAGATTTTGTCTAACCTTGAGAAGATCTGCGAATCAAGTCAACGACCACTTGGAACAGGAACTAAATCGCTACCTTGCCGAACGACTTGAAGAAGATATGACGTTAGATGTTCTCCGCTGGTGGAAAGATAGAGAAAAAAGCTATCCTAGACTTGCAGTTTTAGCAAGAACATACTTGGGTATACCAGCGACTCAAACGTCAAGCGAAAGACTGTTTTCGGTGGCTGGTGACATCGAAACTAGAGTGAATTTATTGCCGACGAATGTTGAAAAACTAGCTTTTCTACATGAAAACTTATCTCGTGTTTAAAACTCAGTAAGATTTCTAGTCGTATGTAGTCGTGAGGATTAGAAGAACTTAAATATCTTAGTCCAATCTGTTACTAAGTTGAATTTTTCAAATAATCATTTTCAATTCAATTCAATTCTATATCATATGTATATAAAGTGTTACAACATTGTAACGAAAGGCTCAGTCGCAAAAAAGTTATTCTTTTTTTAGTCATATTTTGTTTTCAATTAGCTACCCTATTTCCAACCACCTTTTCTTTCGCGATGTTCAGGATTTGAACAGTATGAGAATAAATGTTTTGGGATTGTGCCTTTCAGTTGCTATAGTTTTGACCAGCTACTTTGAAAGTATTTAACTTTATTTAATGTACTTGTTGTTATTGAAATATAATTTTTATGTTTTTGGAATACTAGCAAACATTCTTTCAATAAAATAATATTTATATTAAAACCTATTCAGTTCTTTGTTTTTATGCCAAAATGAAAACTCTCAATTTTAGTTGCTATTGTTTTGGCCACCACTGTATATAACATTGTTAATTAATCTTAATCCAATATTTTTAAAACATTGTTATATATATTCAATTCATTATTTTATTACAAAAGCAATAACATTTTGTTAAAAAAGCAAAATGATATTGTTGGTAGTAGCATTACATCAATCAACAACTCCTTTCTATCTTTCCCAGAAAACTTCAAAATTTTCTTCAAGTTTTCATCAAACGTGTTCAAAATTTATTTCATTTTAATTTTTCTTTATCGTTATTTGTCGTTGAATCAATCAGATTTTTTTGTTCGCCTCAAAATTGTTTTTTGATTTATTTGTTTCGCATTACATACATACGTTATTGTTGAATAAAACTTTATTAAAAGAGCTTTCAAGCTCGAGCCGAGCTCGAGCCAACGAGCCAAGCTCGAGCCAACGAGCCAAGTTCGAGCTTCCGAGCTGGATCGGGCTCGATTCGTACTCGGCTCGAGCTCGAGTCAGCTCGGCTCGGCCCGGCTCGAACGGAGCTCGCACATGCCTAATATGGTTAGTTTCTGAAATAAACTTTTCTGGTTTATGTGAAAGCCCTTTGCGCATTTGAAAACAAAATCAGAAACTGCGGCTTTGATTTTAGTGGCTGCGGATCTAAAAATAGATTCCTATGCGCTTACTCCTGCTGTTTTGTTCGGGAAGGGCAAGGAGGATGAAAAATGATGATGATTTCGTGGGCGATGGGTGAAATTTGACAATGGGGGAATGAAATGAATGGGCGAAATAATTTTAATGGGAAATTTGGCATGAAGCGTTTTTAAACTCTGTTTAGGCTGAACCCTAAAAATAAACAAATTACTTAAAACAGCAGAATACTTAAAAGGATACCTAGTGCCTGGGACTCTACAAGCACAATCCCGCCGAAAGAGTTAAAAGGCCAGCTTCGTCCTCAATATATCCATATATATAATAAATATACAACAAAAATAATTTCAACAAGAAAATAAAAACACTTCACCGCCGAAGCTTGACACTTTGACACGTCAAACTGTCAAGTGTACTAAAAATTTGCTGACAATAAGTTCTGAATGTCAGCGATTTCGCCAATAAACATGAGCGAAAGATCCAACAACAAGACAGGGACAACTCCAAGAAATTACCGGCTTCCAAATTTCCAAGGAAACTGGAAATTTTGAGAGAGCCAAAGGTCAAGGAGGACGAAGAAAAATTTTCACTTGACCAGAAACCGTTGGCAGCAAAAGACGAAGTTTTTTTCTAATTCGGCAAGATTTTGATTTATCAATTTTTCAATTTAAAATCGGCAGTTTTTTTTTGCGTTAAATTCGTAGTATAAAGTGTAGTTAGAAGTCGGCATTTTTTAGTTCCTTTTATATAGTGTAATTTTAAGTCGGCAGTTTTTTTTCTCAAATTCACCCAGGTATAATACGAGTCAATTTTTTATTGGTTCGAACATGTCCATTGCAGACATCAGGCCAATCCACTAATTAATAATTTTATTTCAGTGGTTATTAAAAATAATATCTATTTCAATATTTCAATAATCTATCAATAAAAAAGAGCAAACATGTTCGTACGAACATCGCTTCGATTTTATTGATTTTCTTGCAGGTAGTGTAATTAGATTTAGGAAGTGAATTGTGCAATAAAATTTAGGAAGAAAATTTGTAGTTATTTAAAGAAGTGAATTAATAATCTATTTTTAAGGAGTTAATTTTTGAAGATAAAAATTTGAATTGTGAATTAGGACTTTAAGTTTCATTTTGGATAAGAACAATAAATACGTGGAATTTTGTAAAGAAAAGTGTTTTCTCATTTCATTTCCTTAAGCAGCATACTCAGAGAGTACACAATTTAACCAAGACAATATAAATTGCTGTTCACATAGGCCGCTACACCACGGACCGCTCAAACATTGGTGGTTCCATCCAGGACAGCAATCTATTGTGTTGGTTAATATATAAGAAAGTTTAAAAAACATGAGTACGCTGAAGAAGGCAATGAAAAGAGAGCAAACATTAAGAGCTCGAATAGAAAAATTTATTGAAAACTCAAAAAAAACGGCATTAGCGAAGCGCACCAAATCCTTTTATGAAGTCAAATTGGATGAGCTCAGAAATTTGTGGGCAGACTACAAGGATACGGACCAGAATTTAACTGACTCCTTCATTCTTGAGGAATTGGAATCTGAAACATTACCCGAAGATACCTATGTGTTATTAGAATCCAAATATTCGGAATACCTCAGTGAATTAATGGAAGGACTTCAAAGATTTACTCCACCAGAAGTGCAGCCACCATCTCCAGCAGTCATTCGGCAAGATACAATGCTACCAAAAATCGATCTACCAAAGTTTGACGGAAACTATGATAGATGGTACTCATTCCACGATCTGTTCGTATCCTTAATACATAACAATTCACAATTAATACCAGTTCAAAAACTACACCACCTCAAGTCATGCCTAGTGGGGGATGCTGAAAAATTATTAAGACATATACCAACTACAAACGATAATTACGAGTCATCATGGGTTAAGGTGAAGCAACGTTACCAAAACAAAAGGATATTGGTAAATCATCATTTAAAAACATTATTAACCCAACCGAAAATAAGTGCCGAGAATGCTACCAGTTTAAAGACATTCATATCGACTATTGACGATTGCCTTCAACAAATAAGGAACTTGAACATCGATACTACTTCGTGGGATATATTGCTCATACACATCCTTATTCAGAAACTGCCATTTATCACACTGAAGATCTGGGAAGAGGAACAAGGAGCCTCTCAAGATCTTCCTACATACCAAGAATTTTACGACTTCTTATGCAAACGACACAAGATTTTGGAATCGATATCCGATATGGTCCAACCAACTTCATCATCACAATCAAGCCGAACGAGAACTACTACAAGGGTTTATCACGCAGTTCATGGTGATCAATGTCCAGCGTGCCATGAACCACATTGGTTACAACAATGCTCCAAATACTTCAGTATGGCTCCAAGTGCCAGAAGGAAACTAGTTACTACAGCCGGTCACTGCTACAATTGCCTGTCAAAGAGTCACGCAATAAAGGAATGTAAAAGCAAATTTCGATGCCAACGGTGCAAGGAAAAACACCATACCACCTTACACGAAGATAAACAAACTGGGTCTTCTAGGTCAACTACAACACAACAACGATCGAAGCCCTTTACTACAAACAATTCAACTAAGGAAGCCTGTCGTTCAAGTCAATCAACAAGCGACACATCTACATTAATACAGCAACAAAACAACCAACAACTCAACAGTGATACCGACTCGAACAATATACAAACATTTCTGGCGAGAAGGGGAGCACACGCATTACTATCAACGGCTTTAGTATATGCAAAGGGGAGCAACGGGGAACATCATACCATAAGATGCTTAATAGATAATGGATCTGAGTCATCCTTTATTACGCAAAATGCATGCAGGAAGTTAGGATTGACTTGCAGCCCCACAACATTGAACATAACAGGAATGAATACATGTCCACTAGGGACGTCTACAAAACAAACAATGCTTACTTTAACATCACGCGTTTGCAGCAAGTTTCAACTTACAGAGACATGTTTTGTGGTCAACAAAATAACAGATACTTTGCCGACGACCATACTTCCATATCATGATTATGAACATCTACAGGACCTCGAACTGGCAGATCCGGGTTTCTGGAAACCGGGCAACATCGACGTTTTACTTGGTGTCGTCCCATACGCAAGAATCTTACAAGATGGTTTACGACAAGGCTCAAGGAATAGCCTTATAGCAGTCAACACTGGCCTTGGATGGATAATCTTCGGGCCTACAAGCAAGAATCAACCTACACAGTCCAATACATTTACCATACAAGTGACCAATGAAGATCTCAGCTGCCAGTTGAAGCGGTTCTGGGAAGAAGAGGAACTGCCTACCAGGCCACAGTTAACGCAAGAAGAACAGGAATGTGCCGATTTTTTCACAAATACACACAAGCGATTGGATAATGGAAAATACCAAGTTAAATTGCCATTCAAACAAAACAAGGCGCCCAACTTAGGCGACTCCCGTACACTAGCCCTCAAAAGATTACACTACCTAGAAAAACGACTTAGCATCAATTTAAATCTTAAGAAGGAATACGAAGATTGTCTGAACGAATACATACACTTAGGACATATGGTTGAAACGAGCCCTCCAAAGAACGAAGAGCCAAATTATTACATTCCGCACCATGCGGTACTGAAGGACAGCAGCACCACCAAGCTTCGAGTGGTGTTTGACGCATCGGCAAGGACAACAAGTGGACGATCTTTAAATGAATCCTTACTATCTGGTCCAACTATACAGCCCAAGTTGTTCTGCACATTATTGAAATGGAGAAAGCATAAGGTTGCGGTCCATGCAGATATAGAGAAGATGTACAGAATGGTCCAAATAGCACCTGAAGATCAAACTTACCAAAGAATCTTGTGGCGGCATCCTTCACGACACAACGTGCAAGACTACATGCTGACCACAGCTACCTTTGGGACAACAGCTGCTCCCTATTTGGCAATTCGCGCACTAAAGCAACTAGCAGCTGATGAGAGTAAAAACTATCCACTAGCATCGAAGGCAACTGAATCTGACTTTTATGTAGACGATTTGTTGACTGGCGCAGATGATACAAATACAGCACTAACGTTGCAAGCTCAACTAATCGCAATGCTAAAGTCAGGTGGGTTTAATCTCAGGAAATGGAGCAGCAATGAACGGGTGATTTTGGAACATTTGCCAACCGAGTTTAGAGAACATAAGGACATAGTGTCGTTTTCGGAATCCGATTCAATAAAAACCTTGGGAGTGCGATGGCAACCGTACACGGATCAGTTTTCATTTAACTTTAAACTGCTCAAGGACTACATCAACGTAACGAAAAGAACAATCCTTTCCGATGTGGCTTCTTTATACGACCCATTAGGACTACTACAACCAGTAATTATCATAGCCAAAATGCTAATCCAAGATTTGTGGCTAACAGGATGTTCGTGGGATCAGCCAGTTCAGGAACATGTAAAAATACAGTGGATAAACTACAAGAAGGATCTAGAGAACTTAAACAAGTTTACAATTCCTAGGTGGATTCACTATTCACCACAATATGATGTACAAATACACGGGTTTTGTGATGCGTCCGTACGAGCAATTGCTGCAGTTATATATTTGCGCGCCACAGACGACAAAGGCAACACAACGTCAACCTTAATAACTTCGCGAACAAGGGTTGCACCCGTTAAACCTATTACCATACCGCGTCTTGAACTAAATGGTGCACTACTCTTAGCTCGCTTGATGAAGGAGACCGTCTCAAGTATGCATCTTCAAGGAATTCCAGTGGTAGCGTGGACCGATTCAACTATAGTTTTGCAATGGATAAGACAACATGCTGCCCGATGGAAGACGTATGTGGCGAACCGAGTTGTAGAAATTCAGGAGCTTCTCAAATATGATCGATGGAGGCATGTCCCTACGCAAACCAACCCCGCTGATCTCGCGAGTAGAGGAACCACTGCCAGCTCTTTAATTGATAATAAGCTTTGGCTGTATGGCCCACCCTGGCTTATTAAACCATCCGAGGACTGGCCAAGGAATGTCACCATAAAGGAAGAAACAACACTAGAAGCCAAGGACAACACAACAACTCTATTCTCTACAATAGACGACGATCTACTATGTCGATTCTCATCCTACACACGACTTATACGGATAGTAGCAACAATACTTCGATTCATTAACAACGCCAAGGATTCCAAACACAAACGAATTCAACCATTAACCATAGAAGAGCTAAACCAGGCTGAGCATACAATTTTAAGGCGTGTTCAACAAGGCACCTTTGCTAAAGAATTTCACAGTTTGCAAGCAAACAACGCACTATCACCAAGTAGCAAATTAATTATGTTAGCACCATTTATTGACAAGGACTGTCTAATAAGAGTCGGTGGGCGATTAAACAATGCCATGATCCCGTATTCGCAAAAACACCCTATCATCCTGCCACGAGACCATCATATAACAAGGTTAATAATTAACAAGACACATCTGGAGACATTGCATGGAGGCGTGTCTCTGGTTTTGGCTACTACAAGAAACAAATACTGGATTTTAGATGGCAGAAGATCTATTTCAACGCAATTACACAAGTGTGTGACTTGCGCTAGATATCGGCAAAACACAAGCCAACAATTAATGGGAAACTTACCCCGATGTAGAACAACTATTGCCAAACCTTTTACCAAGACAGGAGTGGATTATGCTGGTCCCTTCAATATCAAAGCAGCAAGGCATCGGAACGCGAAGATACAAAAAGGGTATATCTGCATTTTCGTATGTATGACGACCAAGGCAATTCACATAGAATTAGCGTCAGATTTAACATCCGAAACCTTTGTGGCTGCTTTCAAGCGCTTCATCGCTCGACGAGGAAGGTGCACCGACATCTACTCGGATTGTGGTACAAATTTTGTAGGCGGTAGGAAACTACTAGAAAAGGAATTATGTCAAGTAATCAAGGAATCCAGCCCTGAAATTGAACAATACTTAGCAACATTATCAATAAGCTGGCATTTCAATCCACCTGCCGCCCCACATTTTGGAGGCTTGTGGGAGGCAGGTGTGAAGTCCATAAAATATCACATCAAACGAACCTTAAAAAATTCCATTTATACATTCGAGGAATTTACGACAGTCATCAACCAAATCGAAGCGTGCCTAAATTCACGTCCACTATGCTATGTGCCCAACAAACCAGACGATCCCCTCATTCTGACGCCGGGACATTTTCTAATAGGTCAATCATTATTAACACTACCAGAACCAGAAGCAGAACCCAACAACATCTCACTTAATCAACGATGGCAGCATCTAAAATGTAAGATGACACAGTTTTGGAAACAATGGTCAAAGGACTATTTAAACCAAATGCAACATAGACCGAAATGGCGACAGCAAGGGATAGATATGATGCCAGGGCAAGTAGTTTTCGTAAAGGGCGATAATACACCTCCATCAGTATGGCCACTTGGCATAATCGAAGAAACATTTCCAGGAGAGGATGGATTAACTCGAGTGGCACAAGTTCGTACTCAATTTGGTAGACTCAAACGATCAATCACCAAATTGTGTCCCCTACCGCTAGAAGCCTAGTGCAACGTCCTTTACTGTTGTGTTTCGTGCGTTTACGTGTTGTCCCTCAACGTCAGTTAGCAAATATTTACTACTTCCATTACTGTTTCAGATGGGAAACCGGTACGAGTTCGAAGAAGAAGGTTACTGGGAAGACTACCTCTACATCAACGAAGAGGTCTCGTTATCTCCTCCACATCAGGATGGTTCGACGAGATCTCTCGACAATCTAACACCACCTAGAGCTACTACCAAGATGGAGTATCCGCCAGCACCACCAGAGCAAACCAGGTACACCATATCTACAGTAAACGAACCGGCCACAATCAACTCCAGACATGTGACGTCACTAAAGGTACTGCGGCCCACTACCAACCTGAAGGAGTTTAAAGACCGAGAAAACAATAGCTTCCAACGATTCACTACTCGAGAAGGAACCGACATTTTCCTTCCTAAAAAGGTACTTCAAAAAATCGACTTCGAAAAAATAGCAAAACGAAAGGGTAGAGAGCAAACCATAAATCTTCCTGGCCGCTATCAAACGAAGGTGAAGGTAAGAGCTGACGGAACAATTCTCTTCCACCACTACCGAAAAAGAGGAATTTCTAAGGAAAGGAATATGTTGATCGATACCGATCAACGAGGGGGAGAATGTTTAGGCTGAACCCTAAAAATAAACAAATTACTTAAAACAGCAGAATACTTAAAAGGATACCTAGTGCCTGGGACTCTACAAGCACAATCCCGCCGAAAGAGTTAAAAGGCCAGCTTCGTCCTCAATATATCCATATATATAATAAATATACAACAAAAATAATTTCAACAAGAAAATAAAAACACTTCACCGCCGAAGCTTGACACTTTGACACGTCAAACTGTCAAGTGTACTAAAAATTTGCTGACAATAAGTTCTGAATGTCAGCGATTTCGCCAATAAACATGAGCGAAAGATCCGACAACAAGACAGGGACAACTCCAAGAAATTACCGGCTTCCAAATTTCCAAGGAAACTGGAAATTTTGAGAGAGCCAAAGGTCAAGGAGGACGAAGAAAAATTTTCACTTGACCAGAAACCGTTGGCAGCAAAAGACGAAGTTTTTTTCTAATTCGGCAAGATTTTGATTTATCAATTTTTCAATTTAAAATCGGCAGTTTTTTTTTGCGTTAAATTCGTAGTATAAAGTGTAGTTAGAAGTCGGCATTTTTTAGTTCCTTTTATATAGTGTAATTTTAAGTCGGCAGTTTTTTTTCTCAAATTCACCCAGGTATAATACGAGTCAATTTTTTATTGGTTCGAACATGTCCATTGCAGACATCAGGCCAATCCACTAATTAATAATTTTATTTCAGTGGTTATTAAAAATAATATCTATTTCAATATTTCAATAATCTATCAATAAAAAAGAGCAAACATGTTCGTACGAACATCGCTTCGATTTTATTGATTTTCTTGCAGGTAGTGTAATTAGATTTAGGAAGTGAATTGTGCAATAAAATTTAAGAAGAAAATTTGTAGTTATTTAAAGAAGTGAATTAATAATCTATTTTTAAGGAGTTAATTTTTGAAGATAAAAATTTGAATTGTGAATTAGGACTTTAAGTTTCATTTTGGATAAGAACAATAAATACGTGGAATTTTGTAAAGAAAAGTGTTTTCTCATTTCATTTCCTTAAGCAGCATACTCAGAGAGTACACAATTTAACCAAGACAATATAAATTGCTGTTCACATAGGCCGCTACACCACGGACCGCTCAAACAAACTCTTTTCTTTACTTTCACTTCGGAGCATCAAATCTTGTAACGTTAATTTAACCGCCTTTTACTCAATGCAAATGGATGAAACTTTGCAGGCATACATATTCCCGATGACAATACACGAATATGACATTTTGTTACAATTTTTGTTGTTGATTTTGTTGTTGAGTAACAAAAAACGATTTTTAATAAAAAATGCTTGGAATTATTCGTTCTACTCAATGTAGAGTCTTAAAATTCACTTCCCTTCAATAAAAATTGGTAAAAATTAACAGACATGTGTATTTCCGACGAAAACACACGAAAATGATAGTTCCAAATTAAAAATGGCGGCAAAAAAAATATGATGGATTACATTTTTCTTTACAAGCCACTCGTTCGATATGGGTATCAAATGAAAGGTTATAACAAGTTGAATACAATTAGCGTCATCCTAAATTCAAAATGGCGGTAGAAAAATGGCGGCATAAAAGTGGCGGCCAACACAAAACAGAGGATCAATTTTTCTTTACAACGCGCTCGGCATGGGTATCAAATGGAAGGGAGTGACAATTAGAATACTGTTGTCTGTGTCCCGTCATTTCAATTCAAAATGGCGGCCAACACAAAATGGCGGTTTACCCTTTTATTTACTTCGCTCTCGGTATGGATATCAAATGATAGTGTATTAAAGTGAGTAAGAAAGTAAACTGTATGACGTCGTTTTAAATCAAATATGGCGTTCACTAAAAAATGGCGGAAGACATAACATAGCTACCAATAGCAAATAAAAATATGATTTAAAAAGATGCAAAAAAATATGTTTCCAGTTTTTAGTTTTTATTGCTCCAGCCAGTATACGCGAGCACACTACATTTCAAAATGTAAAAAAAAAACGTAGAGCGTTATTAGATTTTTGAGGGGTCATCAAATTGTGCATTTTTGGGCTGCACTTGAGAACTGTTGTAAAGAAACAAATACAAAACATGTAAAAAAGTTTCTTTATTTAACATGATAATCTAATTAAAAGTTTGGAAATTGTAATGTATTAATTAACGCTATTCGTTACTAAAAAGCAAAAAATAAAAAAAATAAAAAAAAAATTTTTAAAAAACTCTTTTCTTTACCTTAATATGAGTACAGTGAGTACATTTTAACATTTCAGACAGCTACGAATTTTCACTAATTGAGCATTTTGTTTCATAAAAACGCACCCCACGCTTTTCGGAATGTGTGAGATTTTTTCCATTTTGATTTAAAAGTTTATATTGTTTAAAATCTTCTTATTTTTTACCTTTTAGTCGATTTTTTTAGTATTTATATTAATTTTGTGTTCACAACTGATCAATATATTAAGGTAAAGAAAAGAGTTTCTTAAACATTTTTTTTCTTTTTTTTATTTATTATGTTGAAAAAATTGAAATGGGTTTTCAGGGATTATTTCATTTTTTTAACGAATTTTGAATGACAAATTTTTAGATTTTTTTCTTAGGTAATTTAGTTCGTAGAATTTTGAAAATTTACGAATAATTGTATTACTATTAAGAGAAATAAAATAATTTTTATTTTTGATTTTATTTATATGCCATGGTCAAGTCCAACCCTTTTTACCGTTAGCACGTTATGTCCTTCAAGTAAGGTTGCAATGTCTCTTAGTAACTTTAGGTTAGTCTGGATGGTGCGTGAATAGATGTCGATGAACTTTGCGTTTGTGCATGGGCTCAACAACACCGACTGTGTGTTCTATATATTAACGAGGGGGAGGTACGTTGTGGGCCGGGAATGGCCGAGTTGGCTAGTTTTGGCAAAAAAGGTGCGGGTAGGTAAAAGCGATAAAAGTGGGCTGCTACATTCCTACCGTGGATTGAAGGGTTTATAGAGGAGCAGAAGTGTGCTATCGCCAATGCACCTTCTTCGTTTTGCACCTTATTCAGTCTAGCCAAGCTTGTTTTGAGGTGCCCGCCCAGATGTACGAGTTATATTCAAGGCGGAATGTAGGACTTGCGGAATGTAGGACTTGCAGATTGCAGCTGGCTGAAGGAGGGATTTGCATCTCTTGCGGAATCTCAAGCATTGATTAGCTTGTTTGGCGATTTGGAATGTGATTACTCCTTCACATATCTCGGGCCTTATTCTCTATTACAATATTGTCATAATTTAACGAAATTAGCCGAAACAGTATTCTTTTATTACAATATTGGCCTTCATTAGCATAAAAATTTAATAAAATTGGCAAATTTTTTACTGTTTTGTTTTCGGATCGGATTTAACAATATTGTAATAGAGAATAGGGCCCCTGAAAATAAAATACGTCTAAAGGGCCCAATGTTCGAGCGCTCCATGCGACCACGTCACCCCAAAACACTAGGCACGTGTAGGCACTTATAATTTTTGTTGTTTTGGCGTAGCGCGTTGAATGGAGCGCTCGTGTACTTAGCCCTTAAAGGGAACAATCCCCCAAGGCATTTTCTCGCAGGCTTTTGACGTCATAATGTCCAAAACATGATGTTTCAGATATGCACAGCTGCGATATGCACTATATTGGTGACGCCATTTGGCCCGCGAGCAAATGTTCGTTTTCCTTGGTGGATTGCTTTTGCCCATTGAGATAAACGGAAGGATGGTACAAGTTTTTATAGGGATAAAAGCTCTCGCAAGGTCTGATCCGTGCTTGTATGATAATAAATGAAAAATGAAATACATGTTCATGTTTCAATATACCTATAAAAAAATACAAACGGTTTTGTAAAAACCGGTGAAGAATTTTTGTGGGGAAGAAAAATTTGTGTGAAATCACTCTCGTTCTGGTAGTCTTTGAAATCGTTGTCTTTTTGAAATCTTGCGAAATTTAAATTAAAGTAAAACATGTTGTAAAACCTTTGAAATCTTTGACAATTTAAATCTAAAAGTGTAATAAAGTAGAAAGTTTGAAATCTAATTGTGATAATCTAGAAAGTTTGAAATTAGAATAAACTTGAAATCGGGAAATCGGTGAATTAAGTTACGAATAAAATTGTGAAATAAAGAACTGTTGATCATAAAAAGGGATTTTTTCGTTGAAACCCTAACTATTTATGTGAATTCAAAACATGGTCCTTCGAGCCGGATTCAAGTGAATTGTTAGAAATCGTGAAAAATTTAGTTTGAAAAATTAGAAAAATGAGCATGTGTGCTTAAGGTCACCTTGAAATCAGTTGGAATTACAGTGAAATCTAACGTTAACGGAAATAAGTTCTAGAAGAGAATTCTTACTGAAGTGAACCATTTTTATGCATGTGAACGGTAACCGGAATATAAAAATCAAACGTGTGAGCATCAAAATCGAAATTAACTAAGGTGCGATGTGTTAATCGCGATTAAAATTAATTTTAAAGGTCCTTTTGTGGTTTAAAAGACCGTGGTCGTCGTCAAATTTGAAGTTGTATACAGGGCCGGCGCTAGGGTCCTCAACGCCCGCATGCAATTTTTATCCGAGCGCGAACTTCCGTTTGAAATAGCCTTCCATTGGTGATACGGAGCTCTGCCATGGACGACCGTCCTTTCTCGCCGAGGTCGTATCAATATAAAATTACCATAAACAAACTTTTGAAGATGGAGCAGTTCTTAACGATCCAAACATTTCTGGGACTTCCATAGCTCCCAAAAGAACGACCTACAAGGCCAGTTAGATATTTTTGGATCCATGTTTCAAGGTGTCGAATGTGCCCGTAAACCCAGGGATGGAGCCCGTAAACCCAGGGATCTCCTGCGGAAGTAAGGGCACCTAATTGGAGAAGCGACTCGAAAAAACGACCGCTTTCAGAAAACGGGGTGGCGCAGCCCGAAAACGTTTTATGCGATATCCGAAAGCTGGCTACTCCCGTATAGAGGCTGGTAGGGTCTGCATGGCCCCCAAGGAAGGAAGGGATACCGATTTTCTTAATAATAAGAGGGTTAGATCATCTGGTTGTTCTCTAGGGTATAATAACCCTGCGAAAAGGGCAAAGGTTCTGGTTTGAATAGCCTTCAGAAAGTCGGAAGAAGCGAAATGACTCCAAAGCCGACCTTCGTCAAATAGCGGAAAGTGTCAGAATTGGCGTGCTTGCGGCTAACAATTCGGAGACTCTTCTGACCACAAAACAACTAGCTAGCGTGCAAGGAAGTCTTGAATGGATAGGGGTCCAAAAGAAGACCCAAAGGGTGTAGGAGTGGAGAATACTCCACAAATTGCACCGCATAAAATTCACAGAGATGACGTTGTCAGGATGCGGAACACTACAAGTTTGGGCTGATGGCAGGAGAAGCCTATTTTAACGAGAAGGTGACTCTCTCCACCTTCTCAACCTTACTAGCTGGGGCAAGCCCTAATGCCCAACCATGCCATACAATCAACTAAATAGCCTTCAAAGAAGGTTGTGCTGTTGGCGAAACGTCGGGGAAGCAACTCTGAGAAAACATACTTTCTCTACTGCCGCTACAGGCGGAACTGTTACCCTAAAACCACCATCAAAATCCTTATGGGGCCCCCAGCCCATAAAGGCTTACAAAACAGGAGATATAATCCCGTAAGGAAATGGCAGGCCGGCAGTACTCCAAAAAAGTGTTATCTAGGACAACTGGAAATACAATTTATGTAAAGTGCAAAGACGCCGAAAGACAATCTCGCTCCACCCTGAACAAGGGCTAGGGCCGGCGCTGAGTATATATCCCAATCTCGTGATGGCGCCCCCTTCGACGAGACGCCCGCATGCTCCGCATGCCTTGCATGCCCGTTTCCGCCGGCCCTGGTTGTATAGTGAACCTTTCCCGCTATATACAATCACGTGCGATTAATCAATTGAATTCATGCGTGCATAAATTTTTAAAAGATTAAAGATAGTGAATAACTAGTGATAGTGAACTTTTTGAGAAAACCTAATTTGATTTAGTTTGTCACTGGAGAATTCACCCACGAATTTATGAAATTTTCTACCAGAGCATCAAGATCAGGAGCAAAGTATCTTTCGGGTGAGTTCGTTCCATAATTTATATTACTATATAACCAAGTCCATAAGCATGGAGGACTTAATTAAGTTGCAACATTTAATAATAAGTGAGACGGAAACGTTCATGCGTAATTACCGCAATGATGGTGCAGATCGGCGCGCGAAAAGCCTATATTACACTACTCGGTTGAATAATTTAGGAGATTATTGGAAGGAATTTAAAAAACGCCATCGAGAAATTGCGTTGGCAGCCACTGACGAGGACCGAGAAAACGCGAGTTATTTCCGAGACGAAGTATATTCAAGTTTCGAAAAATTCTATATCGATGCGCACACGAGAATTTTAATAGAATCTGAACGTGATCATCCTAGTAAGGAGAGTAGTGTCAAGGTAGAAGAAAACGGCGATAAAACTATTGTGCACGTTCATTCGAAAAAGGATGAGATTGGGCTCCCCAAGGTGTCGCTCCCAACTTTTTCTGGAAATTACCTCTCATGGACTCTCATAAAAGAATATTGGTGAAGGCTCAACTAGACGTTCTATTTGGGCAGGCCGTAGTGAAGCTTGAGTCTGCCAACGGTATCAAAGGGCTATTAGATAAAACTTCTGAAAGCCTCGCGGCTCTGCAAAATCTTAAGGTTGAAACATCCTCTTGGGACCCTATCGTCGTGCATGTTATTGTGCAACGGTTGCCATATGAAACGTCCGCATTATGGGAACAATCGCTTGGTTCAAAGGTAGAACTTCCGTCATGGGATGAACTCAGGCAGTTTTTGGAGGCACGTTTCCGTACCTTGGAGGCTATCACACCAAAAAGAAGACCTCCACCCACTGAGTATAAACCAACAAGCCATCAGGACCGATCTTGGCGGAAGCCTCAAACATTTCATGTCACTACTGGACCGTCATGCCAGATTTGTCACGAAAGTCATGTTCTGCGACAATGCCCAAAATACTTAGGCTATGACCACAAAACAAAATTAGATTTGATCAAATCCAAGGGTCTTTGCCTGAATTGTCTAGGAACAGGTTATCTCGCCGCTAAGTGCCCAAGCAAATCCAAGTGCTTCATCTGTAGAAAGTCCCATCATACCACATTGCATAAGGAGCAGAGTGCAGCCGAACTTCAAGACAAAAATATTGAACCTGAACAATCGCCCAAGCATGCCTTCGCGACACAAGCCTGCATGTCCCCCAATGGGAGTATCGAGCCCTCTACAACCCAATGCTTCTTGGTCAATCAGCCCTCCAGATCAGAGCACGTTCTTCTAGCTACAGCCTTAGTTACCATTTCTTCACCAAATGGACGAAAGGAAGTTTGTCGAGCTCTCATCGATCCGTGCTCCCAAACGTCATTTGCCACGGAGCATTTGGTACAATCGCTCGGCTTAATTCGAGAGAAGATCGATGCAACTATCCATGGAGTGCATAACATTCCTAGCACGAGAATTACTTCATGCACAAGACTGGTACTAACTCCAAGAGATATGGAAGGTAATAGTGTTCAAGTAGACGCTTTGATTGTGACAAAGGTCACAAATGTCTTGCCCAATCAGCGTATAAGGAAAGGTAATTGGAAACACTTAAATGATCTACCGCTAGCCGACCCCACCTTTGATCGACCAGGAACAGTGGATATTCTATTAGGCGCTGATGTTTATCCCCTAATCATCGAGGAAGGACTACGAAAAGGAAAGCCTGGGACTCCAGTTGCTCAGCAAACTATATTTGGATGGATTCTTTCCGGTCAAACCTCGCCACACACTTATGAGACTGCGAATGTGAAAACTTTTCACGTCAACTTAAGCCTGTCCTACGATTTAAAACAGTTTTGGGAATTGGAGGAATTACCTGTTATCAATCAGGTGACAAAGGAGGAAGAGCGTTGTGAACTGCATTTCATTGAGACGCATAAACGCGGTGTTGACGGGAGATATCAAGTCCGCCTACCTTTCGAAGACAACTCAGTGAAACTAGGAGCATCCAGGAATATGGCCATCGTTAGAATGATTCAATTGGAGAAACGGTTTACTCAAGATCCTTTCCTGAAAGAAGAATACCAGAAGTGTTTGAAAGAATACTTAGATCTTAATCACATGGAACCCGTCAATAACACAGAGACCACCTTCATGCAGCGCGACGAAAACGATGACGTGTACTTCAATTTTTTTAGGGTTAACCCTTCTAGCACAGAAGGCGCACTTATCAGCTAAGCATGAAAATCTATATATACATACACATACATACATATATATGTGACACGATTCGAGAAAAGGGACCTACTGTCCAAAAAATCGATTTTCGGATTATGAGTGATTCTTAAGGTTTTAAATCTCCTCTTTAATTCTGTGCAATCAGAATTAATTTATTCCAATTACTTTCTGAGCAATAAATATTTACAAATGTGTCTTCAAAAGTGTTTAAAGTGGCAGCTCAGTGTATTCGCTCTCCTCCGTCTTTCTTTCAATCGCTTCTCCTGTAAAGTTTTCTTTTTGGACAGTAGGTCCCTTTTCTCGAATCGCGTCACATATATATATATATATATATATATATATATATATATATATATATATATATATATATATATATATATATATTAGGGTGGCCGTTATTTCCCAAATTAAAGATATTTATGAGAGGACTGGTAAAATCGATTATTTAGAGGTCAAAAAGTAAATTATCAATTTTAAAAAATTTGTAACATTAATTTTCGCGTGCCTTTAGATAAAACAATTTCCCCCTTTAAATAACATGGGAAAATCCATTTTCACGTTATGTTATTTATTTCCAACATTATCCGAATAGCTGTGAGTATCGGAAATGCTTAAAAACATCAAGAATACCTAAAGGAAAATTTCCCTTTTGAATAACAAATATAAATAATAAGATAGTCAAGAGATAGGGCCTACACGACCCACGTCCAATCAGAGTGCAGAGTATTTAAAAATTGAAATCTCTCAGCAGTTACGAAATTACTCCGTTTTAATTAAGTTGATCCATAAAATGCTTATTGTTACGAATTGTAACAAATTTTATTTTAAGTTGTAAGTTGTTTAGATAACATGAATAATATTCCTCATATTATAAACAATGTATGCTAATCATTCTTGATTTGTAAGTTTTTTCACGTGTCTCTAGATAAAACAATTTCCCCATTACACGGGAAAATCGAAACATTGTCCGAATAGCTGAGAGTATCGTACATGTTGAAAAAAATCAAAAATAGTAAAAGGAAAATTTGTTTTGAACAAGTACATTTAGTCGCAACAACACATAACCCATTTATGAACGATCAAAAATCGAGATTTTAGCATTGCACTAAATGAATAGTGTTCCCGTATCAAATAAAAACCTTCCTGGCCGTCAAATACGTAATTTTACACTATTTCTTGTAAAATATTCAAAAATTTGACGACACATGGAACTCTCATTGAATATACCAAAAGCGTTAAGAACAAATTTCTAATTTCTAATGAATAAAATTCTTAATAATAATCCTTGCAATTCTCAATAAAAAAATTCAATTTTGAATGTCGGTTTATGACACTATAATTAGCATACATTGTTTATACTACATATAAGGAACATTGTTCATGTTATCTAAACAAGTTAAAATAAAATTTGTTAGGATTCCTAACAATGAGCATTTTATTAATCAACTTAATTAAAACGGAGTAATTTTCGTAACTGCTGAGAGATTTTTTTTAAACACTCTGCACTCTGATTGGACGTGGGTCGTGTAGGCCCTATCTCTTGACTATCTTATTATTTATATTTGTTATTCAAAAGGGAAATTTTCCTTTAGGTATTCTTGATGTTTTTAAGCATTTCCGATACTCACAGCTATTCGGATAATGTTGGCTATAAATAACATAATGTGAAAATGGATTTTCCCATGTTATTTAAAGGGGGAAATTGTTTTATCTAAAGGCACGCGAAAATTAATGTTACAAATTTTTTAAAATTGATAATTTACTTTTTGACATCTAAATAATCGATTTTACCAGTCCTCTCATAAATATCTTTAATTTGGGAAATAACGGCCACCCTAATATATATACATATATAGTTTCCCTTCTAAGACAGAAGGCGCACTTCCCAGCAGAGCTGAGAAATATTTACCACTGCCGTGGCTCAGCGCGTATTTACCTCACTATGCAGTGCTGAAGTTAAGCAGTTCTAGCACAAAGGTTCGCGTAGTCTTTGACGCATCACGACGGACTAGTAATGGAAAATCGTTGAACGACATCCTTCTTAAAGGACCCACTATCCAGGAATCTTTGTTTGGTATTTTGATGCGATGGAGAAAGTACAAGGTAGCCCTTACTGCTGATATCCACAAAATGTATCGTCAAATCCCGAGGACACCGACTACCAACGCATAATTTGCGAGAGTCGCCAGATAAACCCTTTCGAGACTACAGGCTTAATACGGTAACCTTTGGAACCAAGAGCGCCCCGTATCTGGCGATTCAGACGATGCACCAATTAGCGAAAGACGAGTACGCCAACTACCCTATTGGAGCCGAAGCGGTGCTTACTGAATTCTATGTTGACGACTTAATTTCCGGAGCCGACAGTCCAGAAGAAGCCGGAATCAAACAACACCAAATTCACTGTCTACTAGAAAGCGGCGGCTTAGAGCTGAGGAAGTGGGCATCCACCAGTGAAACTGTCCTACAACATATTCCGACAGAACATCGAGAGGTGAACCTAACAGTACCCATCAAGTCAGAGGCTATCAAGACCCTAGGAATATTCTGGAGCCCTTCTACCGACTATTTATGGTATAAATTTCAAATGGAAACGAAACCTCAAACCTGGGGCCAGTTCACGCAATTCGACACTCGACGTCGACAACAAAACTTGCGGCCCACTGGACAGGTTACCGAGAAAGCCTTTTAGCCTTGGAACGTATCCAAATTCCACGGTGGATTCAGACAGGACCTACAGCAGTCAGAACAGACCTCCATGGGTTTTTTGACGCCTCTATGAAGGCGTACGCAGCCGCGGTATACGCAAGGATTCAACAAACCAATGGCGATGTCAACGTTCACCTGATTTCAGCTAAGACCAAAGTAGCACCTACAAAGACAATTTCGTTGCCCAAATTAGAATTGTGCGGAGCAACGTTGCTAGCAAAATTGATGGCTCAAGTGAAGAAGGACGTTCAGCTCAATATAAATGATATGTATTCATGGACAGATTCGAAAATTGTCCTAGCCTGGCTCAAGAAACATCCATCGAATTGGGAAACCTTTATTGGCAACAGAGTGTCTAACATCCAGCAATTATTGGGAGAGAACTTATGGAAGCACGTGCCGTCAGAGTCAAACCCTGCGGATTGTGCGAGTAGAGGTGTGACACCCGAACAATTAAAGGAACATGCCCTCTGGTGACAAGGACCTCAATGGCTGAAAGAACCAAAGGAATCATGGCCCAAATCACGCGACACTGAAACCACAATTGGACTTCGCAAGAAGATAACGACACTTCACGTACAAATTTGTGAAACCAACGACTTTCTGGAGAGGTTCTCGTCGCTATCCAGGCTCGTACGAGTTACAGCCTACTGTCAGCGCTGGATTTCTAAGGTGAGGAATCTGCCGCATACCCACAACGAAACCTATTTGACCACCGAAGAACTTCGAAAGGCCCAAACTCTGTGGATACAAATAGCTCAAAGAGAACATTTTAGTTCTGAAATCACTGCCTTGCAATCTCAAAGGAAAATCTCGAACAAAAGCAATTTACTTAAACTTAATCCATTCTTGGACGATCATGGACTCATCAGAGTTGGAGGTAGACTGAAGAACGCGCTAATTCCATACGATGAGCGGCACCCTATTATTCTTCCTGAAAGGAATCATCTAACCACACTGATCATCAAGGATGTACATCATAAAACCATGCGGGTCTCAACTTATGTTGTCGCTTCTTCATCGACAGTATTGGATCATTAATGCAAGGAACGCAGTTCGAAAACACATTCATCGATGCATTAACAGTTTTCGACAGACGGCCCAAACGAGATCTCAGTTAATGGCGGATCTACCAGGTTGTCGAGTGCAGCAGGCACGCCCATTTTCTCATTGTGGAGTAGACTATTGCGGTCCATTTGACATAAAAAGCTCGAAAGGCAAAGGTGTGAGAAGCTACAAAGGATAAATCGCAGTGTTCGTATGCATGGCTGTTAAGGCCATTCATTTGGAGGTTGTTAGCGATTTGTCCACACCTGGATTCTTAGCAGCCTTTCGAAGATTCGTGTCAAGGAGATATTTATGTACCGATATCTACAGCGATTGCGGCTCCAACTTTATCGGAGCAAATTCGATCTTGACTCGATACAAATTCGAAATGGTTCAACAACAGGAAAGTGACATTGCGCAAGCGATAGAAAACCAAGGCATTAGATGGCACTTCATCCCACCCTCGTCACCCCATTTTGGAGGATTGTGGGAAAGTGGGGTCAAATCGGTGAAGACCCATCTAAAAAGAGTGATTGGCAATGCCCTGCTAACCTTCGAAGAGTTTACAACCCTACTAACCCAAATTGAAGCCAGTCTAAATTCTAGGCCGCTGACAGAAATGTCTCAAGATCCACAAGATATCTCAACTTTAACACCAGGTCATTTTTTGGTTGGAGGTCCAATCTTTATGCCACCAGAACCCACCGTACTAGATGTAAACATAAGCCATCTGGATAGATATCGTTATGTGCAGAGATTATTTCAAACATTTTGGAATCGTTGGAGCAGTGATTATCTACGCCGTTTGCAGCAGCGTCCAAAGTGGCTAAAGGGACGTCCTAACGTAGAAATAGACGAAGTAGTCCTAATTAAAGACGATAGATTACCCCCATCACAATGGTTAATGGGAAGAATTATCGACACTCATCGAGGGAAAGACGATTTGATAAGAGTTGTCACTCTAAGGACACAGCATAACGTCATTAAACGACCCATAGTGAAAATTTGTCCTTTGCCTATTTCTTATCCAAACAAACTAGTCCCAAAGTCCATAAATTAAACAAGCTTTTCCATGTATTGCCTCCATGTGAATAATTATCGTCCCTAAAATAAACAAAAAAAAGATGCATGAATCTTAATCGTTTTGAACTAATTGCAACATGTTACAGATTAACCACAGCCTAGAAATAGTCTAACGTAGAAGCCCTATACTCAAGATGACATCAAACCCTTTTAAACATTGAAACCGGTCGTTTCATGGCGGGGAGCATGTTGTATATTTGATGACCCTTCACACCAGGACGAAATGATGCACCTAAACGAAACGAGATTTCACAAAGAATTAAGCGAAATGACAAAATACTTATATAAAATGCAGCGACCTGCGACTTAAGGGCGGGCCAACGATCTCAACCTAAAATGTAGTAGAAAACGATCGCAACCTAAAATGTAGTAAAAGTAAAATTATTTTATGTTAATTCACTTTAATATCATATAAGTAACCAGTCTAGTCAAGCTCACCATGACTAGAGTGATTTCACTGGGTAGCCTCGAATTGCACATCTTGCTTTTTTAAGATTTATGATCCCTCGGGTGACAGGGGTCCTGAGCCGGCTACGTGACCCCGAGCTAGAGCATGCGTTGTCGTAAAACTCGTCGCATCTTCCCAGGACAACGCAAAGAGTGCCCGAGTGAATTGGAATTTTTAACGCATGCACAGGAGCAGGTAAAATATGCTCGGTAGAGTGGAATTTACAACGCGTGGGCAGGAGAACTTTGAATGTGTGCGTTTAACAAAAATATGTTTTCATGTAAGAAAACTTGCGGGGTATTTTAGCACAAGTTTTAAGATATCTATGAAAATTTGTAATTATTAAATTATTTCGATCTTGACTTTTTCCTAAAGGCAGCCAGAAGAATTTTATTTTCGGATAATTTTCGAACACATATCTCGTAAAAAGAAATACTTCTGGCAGCCTATATAATATTACTTTAAAAGGTTTTAAGATTAATTGCAGCCTGGAGGGCTTTTGTAAAGAAATGGATTTTTTGTCAAGTAATGGATTTTATTTCTGAAGTTCGTTGCGCATATTCAAAAGAAAGTTTTTAGTCCATGGAAATTGTACTTTAACATTGAAAAAATGCAGGACAAGCTTTTATATTTGGGTTCTGTAGAGGGGGTCGAGGTGAATTTCAATTTGAGTTTTCGGGATCCCCCCATTTGGAAAAGGTGTGCAAATGATTGTTCCACTATATTTCCGTAACAGTACATCTTACAGAAAATTTGCAAGGAGATGTTTTGTTTAGAATTAAATTATCTACAATTTATTATGAATTTTTTCTGTCGTAAATTCAATATTTAAGAAGTTATAAAGCCTTAGAACACAAACATTAGTCATAATATTTTCAAAATTCAAAATAATAACAAGTTTTTTAGAGGGTTTCATAAAGAAAAATTTTCTTTGGGAAAAAGTCAAGATCGAAATAATTTAATAATTACAAATTTTCATAGATATCTTAAAACTTGTGCTAAAATACCCCGCAAGTTTTCTTACATGAAAACATATTTTTGTTAAACGCACACATTCAATGTTGTCCTTCCCACGCGTTGTAAATTCCACTCTACCGAGCATATTTTACCTGCTCCTGTGCATGCGTTAAAAATTCCAATTCACTCGGGCACTATTTGCGTTGTCCTGGGTAGATGCGACGAGTTTTACGACAACGCATGCTCTAGCTCGGGGTCAGGTAGCCGGCTCAGGACCCCTGTCACCCGAGGGATCATAAATCTTAAAAAAGGAAGATGTGCAATTCGAGGCTTGAAAACGTCAAATCGAGGGTTGTTCCTCTCAGCGTTGTTGACTTAGTAACATCTGATGTGCATTCGAGATTGTACATATCCTTCATGAATTTGAGGAATGTATCATCATTTTTCACGTTTGTGTTGAAGTCGCCACAAAGAAGAATTGGTACATTGGTATCAACTTGCATGATCGGATGCACATACTGCCTGTTATGCACGTACGGAAAGAGTGCTTGGTGCAGCAATACACTAATGTTTGACACACTTGCTCCAGGATGAATATACACTGCGCCTAGTACAATTTTAAACGTTGTATCAGCAGTGAAGCATGTAATTTCAGCCAAGCAGACCTCGCCTGTGTTTCTGATGAGACGAGTTGTGTCCGACAATTCAACGTGGAGAACTTTGGCCGTGGATGTTGATGTTAATTTTCGATAGATTGCCACTCCACCAGCTGCGTTTGTATCAGAATCCGATCGATTATTCTGCCTGATTATACATTCATAATTATTGATTGGAACTGGATCAAAATTGTCACGCATCCACGTTTCAGTCAATACCAAATAATCCGATCTTGGTATCACGGGATCCGTTTCAATATCGGCGAAGTGCGCAGACAAACTCTGAACATTAAGGTTTGTCACTACAGTTTGCCCAGCGTTGTTACAATCATCACAAAATTTCACTGCTTTCGAAGTGATTGTTTGAAGGGCGTATCCACGGAGTCGAATGTATTCGTTACGGACATCTCGCGTAGTTTGTGAGTCGTTCCCATCCCGTCCGTGTTTGAAGATAAAAGCGCATCTTTTTCCGTGATGATGTGCAAGCCGTCTATATTCGTTACCCGACTCAGCGCCACGTACACCAACTGTTGTGGTTGCTTCGAGGAGTATTTATAAACAATAACAGTAAACGTCCCACCTTGCGACTTGTGAATGGTAATAGCACAAGCAGAAACGCAAGGGAACAATGAATATTTCATTTTACTCCTTTTTGTATCCATACAAAATAATGATAATTTAATATGAATGATTCAATTTTATTCATAAAAGTATGCAATCATTTCATTAATGTTTTCTCGAGCGTAACGGGACATAACGTTACATAACGGGACAATAAGTCATTATTTTTCGTGCATGCAGCCGGCGTTCATCGTTTTAATAGACGTTGTCACGTCAAAAAAAAATCTAACGAATTGTCATTAAAAAATTTGGATATAAAATATATCGAGTTTTAAAAATTCGTTTTTATTAGCGAAGAAAAAAAAATAAAAACAACAACCAAAAGTTTATTAAATATATGTAACTGTATGAAAAACTTAAATAAAGTACAAAATTCTTTTATTTAACTTGCACTGTTTGTCGTCAAATCTTGGAAGTTAAATTTGACCCACTTCCCGGTGGGTGGCCCATATTCGACGGACCCATCGGGCAACCCCATATCTTTTGACAGAGATGTCAGATCGCCTAATAGCATAGCGCGTTGGAAGCGTCAGTCCAAGCAGATTTTTATCATGGAGCAGTATACGCTACGCGAGCGCGCGCCTTCTAAGGACACCATTAAACGTTTGTACGAAAGATTTTCGTCTAGTGATGCTCTTTCTAATCCAAAGAGGCCAAATAAAAACCGATCAAGGCGATCGGATGAGAATATTGCTCTCGTACGGGTCAGTGTTGAGACGTCGCCAAGGACATCCCAAAAACGCCGTTCTCAGTTGGGCATTGCTCGGACCACTTTACAGCGGATTATTCACGTTGATTTGCATCTTTTCCAATCTTTGCGTCAATTGAATCTTATACGGGAAAAGATGCAAATCAACGTGAATAATCCGCTGTAAAGTGGTCCGAGCAATGCCCAACTGAGAACGGCGTTTTTGGGATGTCCTTGGCGACGTCTCAACACTGACCCGTACGAGAGCAATATTCTCATCCGATCGCCTTGATCGGTTTTTATTTGGCCTCTTTGGATTAGAAAGAGCATCACTAGACGAAAATCTTTCGTACAAACGTTTAATGGTGTCCTTAGAAGGCGCACTTTTAACATCATTTAATTTTTTATACGTACGTTGAGTTTTCACAATTGACTTGTTTTGTTGAATGTAAATTTAAAAAATTTGGGAGCGCTCGCGTAGCGTATACTGCTCCATGATAAAAATCTGCTTGGACTGACGCTTCCAACGCGGTATGCTATTAGGCGATCTGACATCTCTGTCAAAAGATATGGGGTTGCCCGATGGGTCCGTCGAATATGGGCCACCCTGTATAAAGAGAAAGTGTAAATTATAAAATAAATATATAGAGTTATAAACAAAATAAAGTACAACGTGATCTTTAAATAAGAACAAAATATAATCGAAACCGAAATTTGTGACTCTGCAGCGGAACACGTGAAGTGTTGGCAACCAGAAAAGAAAGATTAATAAGAAAAAAGAAAAAGGAAAATTAATAAGAGTAAAGAAAACAGAAAAGGCGTTAAGATAAGTGTCATTTACAAATAAATAAAGTAACAATAAGATTTAAGAGTTTTGTTCTAAAATTTATTTAAATTTTATGAGGGAATTTTTTTTTTGATTGAAAATATATATTGTTCAGATTTGAAGTATTAATTTTGACGTTTGAAGTGTTATTGGGAGTTTTCTGTCTGTTTACTGTTCTGTGTACAACTTTTGGTTGGAAGTTAATTTTAATTTCGTTTTTTTTGTGTGTAGATATACACAGTTGTGTTTTATTGAAATTTCCACTTTGACTGGTTGAAATAATTTTTCACATGCAACGGGAAAACAACATGGATGACTCTTTCATCATTGAGTTGGAAGAGTCATTACCTAGCCTGGAACAGGGGCGGCCGGGTCGACATGGGCCCGGGCAGAAGTTGAAGTAGCCTCCACGGCAAGGTTCAACCTGCCCGAATTCCACCAGAGCGACCCGGCCGTCTGGTTTTACCAGGCTGAGGCACAATTTGGGCTGAACGGGATAACTTCAGACAAAACGAAGTTATCCCACATTGTGCCCGCTCTTCCGACAGAGGCGGCCAAAATACTTCTGCACGCTTTTCCAGACCTCAGCGCTGCCAGCTATACTGAGGCTAAGAGGCGGTTGCTGGAACGATATGGTTTATCGACCAGGAACCGCCTCGAGCAACTGTTGGTGGCGCATGAGCTCGGAGACCGCAAGCCTTCAGATTTCCTGAGGGGCTTGCAGAGTCTGGCAGGGGACTGTCTCGGGGATGGCGATCCGGAATCTTTGGGAGCGCAGGTTACCCAGGGATATCCAGGTGGTGCTTGCCGCATCTGCGGACCAGTCCCTAGGGCAGCTGTCGAGGCTGGCGGATATAGTGTGAGAGATCACTGTCCGTTAAGCCCCCGCTCAGGTGTCAGAAGTGGGAAACTCGTCGTCCCTGGAGCGGGTCGTGTACTCTCTTCAACGCGAGGTGCAGCAATTGCGGGCACTTATGTTGAGTAGAGGGCAAGGCCAGGGCCAGGAGCAGGCGGGAAGGTCTTCTGGTCAGCGGCCATGGAGCCGATCTCCGGTTCAACAACCGAAGGCTACATCGGCGGAGACCAGGGATCCCACCAATCGAGGGGCGGTCCCCAAAGCTTCATCCATGGTACAAGCACTGCCGGGGACGCTCTGCTATTACCACTACCGCTACGGTAGTGGGGCAGAACGGTGCACCCCACCTTGGGCCTTTAAGGGTCCTGGCTCTACAGCCAAGAAGGACCGCAAGATGAAGGGGGCCAAGCCTACAATAAATTAAATTGGCGGGGAGTCGCCACATCCGCGGGCGTCTCTCAGCAGAGACGCTCGTGCCGATTATTTGTCCGCGACTAACATAATCAGATCGATTTTTTGATCGATTCTGGTGCGGACATTTCGTTAGTTCCAAAGCACACTTTTAGGGTACAAACAACATGGCGTAATTTACTTCTGCGGGCCGCAAATGGATCCACGATCTAAACTTTTGGCACGAAGTTGCTGGAACTGAACCTAGGTCTTCGCCGACGGTTCATCCACATCTTCATAATAGCCAACACAAACAAAGCTATACTCGGTGCGGACTTTCTCACAAAGTTCGAACTCATACTCGATTTTAAACATCGAGAATTAGTTGACTCACAGACCAGTCTTCGGACTGACGTCTGTGCAACTGGTGAGTATATACTCGAGAGCTTTGAATGCCAACATCTTGGCAAGTATAAAGAATTGTTAAGGAAGTACGGTTCATTAACACAAACACCTAATTTCAACCTACCGGTTAAACACAATGTGCAAGATCACATTGTTACTAATGGGCAATTACCTTTCGTTACCGCTCGTAGACTTCATCCTGAGAAGCTCAAGGTGGCGAAATTGGAGTTTGAACATATGGTTCAACTAGGGATTTGTCGACCATCGTCGTCTCCCGCAGCATCTCCACTTCATCTGGTCCGTAAACGGGATACAAATGATTGGAGGCCATGCGGCGACTATCGTCGCCTTAATGCAGTCACGGTGCCGGATAGATATCCTATCCCGCACATTCACAATTTTTCTGTGAACCTTCACGGATGCACGATTTTTTCGAAGGTGGATTTGGTGCGTGCGTATCATAATATCCCCATTGCACAAGAAGATGTGCATAAGACTGCCTTAATAACACCCTTTGGTCTGTTTGAGTTTACTCGCATGCCATTTGGGTTAAGAAATGCAGCCCAGTCATTTCAAAGATTTATGAATGAAGTCACAAGAGACTTAAACTTCATTTATGTCTACCTAGACGATATACTTATTGCTAGTAAATCCGAGGATGAGCATCTCACTCACCTCGAAGAACTGTTCAAACGTCTTGATAGCTTTGGGTTAACCATAAAGTTATCAAAATGCGTTTTTGGAGTCAGTAAGATTATGTTTTTGGGACATAGTATCGGCAAGGATGGAATCCTTCCATCACCCGAACGTGTCCAAGCAATTAATGACCTCACAACTCCAACAACAGTTAAACAAATTCAAAAATTTATAGGAATGGTGAACTTTTATCACCAATTTATTCCTAAACTAGCACAAATGCTAGTGCCGAAGGAACTCCTCAATTGTCCATCAACAACAAAAAATAAGGAACAACTTCTTTGGCCCGCAGAATGTCAACAAGCATTCCTCGACGTGAAAGCCGCAATGGCTGCAGCAGTAATGCTGATTTATCCACTAGAGGATGCTAAATATAGCGTCACAACTGACGCTTCCGACTTTGCTATCGGAGCTGTGCTGGAACAATTTAACGGTCACAGATGGCAACCATTAGCTTTCTTTTCTAAGAAGCTATCATCTGCTGAACGAAATTACTCTGCATTCGATCGCGAACTACTCGCAATATTTGCAGCAATAAAACATTTTCGGTACTTTGTTCAAGGAAGAAATTTGGTGGTCTACACTGACCACAAACCTTTAATACACGCCCTTCACACAAAAACCGAAAGATCTCCCCGCCAAACAAGACACCTGAGCCTAATTTCCCAGATCATAACAGACATCAGACATGTCTCTGGGAAACAAAACGTTGTCGCAGGTTATTTATCTCGCTCATTAGCGGCCGACAACGTTGACACAATCACCTTCGATTTGCCACATCTGGCGAAAGCACAAGAAGGTGACAAAGAGTTACTCCAAGAGCACCCAGTAGTAGCTCAACGGTAAAACTAATACTCACACCAATCCCTTTCACAACTCATGAAGTTTGGTGCGAGATTAGCACGGGTACATTACGTCCATATATACCTTCATCATTAAGAAAATTAGCATTCAATGGTGAACATAGCTTGTCGCATCCAGGCATACGCGCCACAAGGCAAGCTATCATTAAGAAATATTTTTGGCCAGCGATCAACAAAGACTGTAACAACTGGTCTAGATCCTGTATAGGCTGCCAAAAATCTAAGGTTTCGAGACACACCAAATCTCAACATGAAGCTTTTAATTTACCGAATAATAGATTCGAACATAGTAATATGGACATTGTTGGACCATTGCCCCCATCTCGAGGATATTCATATATCGTAACAATCGTAGACCGATCTACAAGATGGCCGGGGGCATATTCAATGCGAGACATCTCTGCTACTACGGTGGATAAACATTTTGTCACCGAGTATGTCCCTAGATTTGGCGCCCCACTTGAACTTACAACAGATCAAGGGTCGCAATTTGAATCAAAATTATTCAATGAAGTCACAAGACTTCTAGGTACACATAGAATACGTACTACCGCCTACCATCCGTAAGCAAATGGGATGGTTGAGCGGTTCTATAGACAACTAAAAGCGGCCTTAATGGCAAGGGACAACACTACTCATTGGATTCGCCCTTTGTCTTATTAGGTATTCGCTTCACCAGTAGAGCTTGTCTATTGACAGAATCTGAAGGTTCCCAATTTAATTTCCATACCAACGGATGAGAACCCAATAGAGCACTCACAATTTCTAACACGTCTTCGCACTCACATGAAAGGTCTGCCGGCGACACAGCCCTGACAATCAGTTCAGAATAATGTGTACGTGCCGAACGCCTTAGAGAACTCGGAGTATGTTTTCATACGTACCGATCGCTTCCGACGTCCTTTTGAAACACCATGCGAAGAGCCATTCAAAGTAATCAAAAGATTACGTAAAGATTTCGTCGTCAACATGTGAGTGTGACCGAGACGGCGAAACAGCCACAGTACACTCGGTACACTTCATGTAACGCTACGCTGGGAGGGGAGTATGTACGGACATAGTCCTACTACTTCCGGTATTACTTAACTAAGGGATAGGTTTCAAGAAAACATAATCAACGGAGGCTACATAATGAAAAAAAAAATAAAATCTAACGAATTGTCAATAAAAAATCTGGATATAAAATATATCGAGTTTTAAAAAAGTAGTTTTATTTTTATTAGCGAAGTAAAAAAATAAAAACAACAACCAAAAGTTTATTAAATATGTAACTGTATGAAAAACTAAAATAAAGTATAAAGAGAAAGTGTAAATTATAAAATAAATATATAGAGTTATAAACAAAATAAAGTACAACATGATCTTTAAATAATAACAAAATATAATCGAATACCTAAAGGAGTCTCAAAATTTTTTTTTGGAACATGTTACGTTACATCGAAGACTATACGAAA
Source organism: Thereva unica (assembly GCA_949987705.1). Classification (NCBI taxonomy): domain Eukaryota; kingdom Metazoa; phylum Arthropoda; class Insecta; order Diptera; family Therevidae; genus Thereva; species Thereva unica. The sequence continues at coordinate 147,822,221 of OX465281.1, read as the reverse complement.
TGAACATTTTCTACCTGTAGCAACCGCCGCTACGTAAGTTATCGGTCATTATGTCAAAAATTTACCATTGTGGTCGTTCTTTCTAAATATAGATGCGTATATCTTGGCATGTGTAGGTCCGAAAAAATCGAAAAAATAGGGGCTGTTCCCTATGATATTAGTTACCAGCGGTTACAATATGAAATTTTTATATGCACACATAACCTAAACAAAAATCAAAAACTGAACAATTTAGGTTTTTTGGTGATAACTTCGGATATTTCAAATGAAATTTGATGAAATTTTCAAAGGTTATACCAGAGATAACATAATACTCCGTATAAAGATGCGACAGCTAGAACAAAAAACCCGAACGCTTTTCGCATCGGCAGACCTCTGAGATTGCCTCCACCCTAGCAACATGCAACATTTTAGAATTTCCAGCTATAGTCCAGTAAATAGGTCGAAAAAAAGGCCTTCGTAATGCGAAAAATACCGCACGCGATTTTTTTTACCAAATGTTTTTATATATTTTTAAGAGATTAAATTCAAAATAGCGTCATCAACACCCTTATGCTTCAGTTGCAATGAAGGGAAACGCGTTTAATTCTATATCTCAGAAACTATGCGTTTTACGACAAAAATGTATATAATATTTTTTGTAGATAAATAAGTGATTTAATTTTTTTGTTTAGACATTTTTTTGTAAAGTCAATATGTTCGGAGTTATAGAGCTTCAAACTTTATACATTACTTTCTTTGCACTATATTTCGTTAGCGGTTAGCCCGCCATAAAAAAGTCCTTCCTAAGACTTATAGAACACACGATTATCTATAATTTTTGGTTGTATCATTTTTAGATAGGGCTAATATTTCACCAGTTATAGCGCTTTAAATGTCGGAAAATGTAAATTCAAAAAAAAATTTCCTAATATCTTTTTCTTTCCCCGTTTTATTTTAAAACTGATTATATCGTGTGTTGAGCTCATCATTGCCCACATTTGCTGCCTTTACTTTTTTCTATAAAGTTGATATTTATGGATTTATTACACCTCAAAAGTTTATTAAAAATGTTTTTTTGCAAATATCTAGTCAACTATTTATTTACGATGACAAGTTATACCAACAAATTTGTTTGTTATAAAATTCCGTTGAAATTTTACTTAATTTTTTCTAGCATTTATACTTTAACTAATGTTCATACATATAATTAAGAAATTTCGTTGGCGTACGTTTGCAGAATCGGAATGATAAAAGAAGTTTGGACATTGTGCAACGTATTCCAAATGTTTCTGATGCCAAAGCTACAGGTGCTAGGTATCATCATTCCTGTATGCGAAATTTGAAAACAACACCATCTACAGGGGGAAAAAGGGGTCGTCCTAATAAAGAAGTTCGAGGTGATGCAAGTTATTAGTAGCTTTATAACGAACAGTGAGGAATGTCAATTTAGAGTTTCTGAGTTGCTCGCGTTAATCGACAAGGAAAATCGTCCGGAAATTCGTTTCGTTTATTCACTAAGGCTCAAATGTTTTGGAAAATCGGCTACAAAAACCAAAGTGAACTTATCAGCTCTGCCTCCAACTAAAGATGCTACTCGACTTCACTCATTTCGAGTATATCATCAAGTGCAAACTTGGCTTGATAGTTATCAAGACCCGGAGAAATGGGACTGGAAGCGAACAAGATCAGTCCCAATGACAATTGCTCCGGCACCAGCAAATTTGTTAAAATTAATATCCTGCAAATGTAGGAAAAAATGTGGCGTTTCCTGTGGATTCCGCAAGGCCGGTCTCAAATGTACCATAATTTGCTCTAACTGCATAAAGGAATTTTTTTTCATCTTCCATTGTTTGCAGTATATATTTACGGGCTCAATATTTAACTGTTGATAAGGGCACTCTAAAATGGATAAATCCTGTAATTGCAAGTCCGAGACTGAATTCCTTCTGTCATACGTTTTCCCTGAAAATTGACTTGACATGAAGCTGTGGATTCCTCGCACTTATCCCCACGAGAATTGGATTTTATTATGACTGGGGTTTTACAAATAATAACTCGGTATTCGGTTTATGTATATCGAGGATCTCGCGTGAAGTGGCCGGCAACAACTGATTCGACGGTTCATCGGAAATATTCTATCATCCTCTGTATCCCAGACCGTGATAACGGCGCGGTGATTTGTTTCTCTTCTTATCACGGTGGGGGCGGCTCCATGGAACATGGACTCTTTCATGGATATGGATTTAATAAGTTGTTGCCGCCACATCACTCCCCCTTTATTAAAAAGCACAATTATATAATAATACAATTTGACATACTAAGAAACTATATAGTACAGCAAGGTTTTATACAATTTCACATATCAGGAAACCCGCTGAGATAGCAAAAATATAACTAGTTACAACCCTATTTTGCAAAATACAATATTTCCTACAAGAATTTCTATTATAGCTATTGTTCCTAACTTTTTTCATATTCACTTAATTTAGAGTACAATTTGTTTATTTGATATAAATTTTTATGCTTACTTCCTATACAATTCTTCAATCTTATTTAATATAAATTATTTATGTTTACTTTGTAACAATTCAAATTTATTTAATATAACTTTTATTTAATATAAATTTTCTATGTTTTGTTTCTGAAATTTTTTGTTGTCGGCAGCGCCGGAACGAGGCGGGTCCGCTACGTTGTATTTTTTGGAACCTCGGCGTACAGTTTCGTGCACCCCAAAGAAATGAACTCCAGGTCATCTTTTAGGTTCGACGTGGATTCACGTCGTTACAATTTTTATTTTTATTTTAAAAAATTCTGGTTCACGAGTTTAAGGCTTCCACGGATATTAACCTTTTATTTTCCCTATAAGTTACCTAAAATCTAGAGTTACTAGCTACGGACTGGGAAAGTTGCTTCCTTGTATATGATAAAAACGATTTAATAGGTCAGGTTTTCGATACGAAACGGACTCTTCGGCCATACCGTGTAGTCACCACGGGTCTAGCTGTCTTTTCCTCTTCGCTACTGCGCTTGGGTTCGACCTCTTTCAACGGCGGCGGTTTCTCATCAGCCGTCATGAAGGCCGGTTTGAGACGGTCCATAGAGATATTTACGTGACGTCCCTTTATATCCAATTGGAAATGCTTGTCCCTGCGACGTATCACTCTGTACGGCCCATCAAATGGAGGTTGGAGTGGTGCCCTTACCGATTCGTTTCTCACGAAGACGTGCGTGCAATGCTTCAGCTCGTCATGTACAAAGACGTTGCTCTTAGCATGATGAGCAGTAGTAGTTGGCCGCAAGTCTTGCATTATCTTGCGGAGGTCTTTTACCAACTCGGATTCACTTCGTCTTTTCGACGGCTCGGTGAGAAACTCTCCAGGTAGGCGAAGCGTAGTGCCGTATACCAACTCGGCCGGTGTCGCCTGAAGGTCTGGTTTAAAGGTCGATCTTAGCCCCAGAAGGACTGTTGGTAGGACCTCCGCCCAGTTGGTTGTTTTTCGACACATTATGGCTGCTTTCAGCGTTCTGTGCCACCTTTCCACTAGGCCATTTGCCTGTGGGTGGTAAGGGGTCGTCCGTAAATGTGTGATTCCTAACGTCGTGGTCAACTCTCGAAACAGCGACGATTCGAATTGACGTCCCTGGTCGGTGGATACCCTTAGCGGTATCCCGTACTTAGCTATCCAGCCCTCGATGAGATGCCGTGCCACTGTCTCCGCCGTCATGTCTGTCATCGGAATGGCTTCTGGCCATCGCGTAAACCGATCAACGCATGTTAAGCAGTACCGATAACCTCTAGACGGGGGGAGTGGGCCGACGATGTCTATGTTTATATGCGCAAATCGTTCCGTCGGCGGTTCGTACTTGTCTACCGTTGTTTTTGTGCGCCGCTGGACCTTGGATTGTTGGCACGGGATACAGGCCTTCACAAAAGCCGCACAATCTCTCCGCATACTTGGCCATACAAACCTTTCGCTGACCAGCTTCGTGGTTCCTCGGACACCTGGGTGCGCAATGCCGTGCATGCTCTGCAGGACTTCTTGCCTCATGGTTTCTGGAATTAGGGGGCGCACGCGGTCCTGCGATACGTCACAATATATAGCGACTTTGGAGTCGGGTAACGTTAAGTGCTTAATAACCAAAGAGGCATTTTCCGGATTCTGGACGATTTCCGTTAGGCCCTTGTCCTGCCGTTGTTGTTCCGCTAAATGACGGTAATCGATTACTTTCAGATTAGTGGAAGTCGACTCTACCCGTGATAGCGTATCGGCGACGACGTTTTCCTTCCCCGCTATGTGCCGTATGTCAGTGGTGAATTGACTGATGTAGTCGAGGTGTCTTGCCCGACGGGGCGAACTGGTATCCGAAACTTGTTTAAAAGCGAATATTAGTGGTTTGTGGTCCGTCATCACATGGAAGGCTCTTCCCTCTAGGAGGTTTCGGAATTGTCTAATGGCTTGATATACAGCTAAAAGTTCCCTATCATACGTGCTGTATTTCTTCTCCGCGGCTGAGAGTTTCTTAGAGAAGAAGGCCAGTGGTTTGAAGTCTTTTCCGTCGGATTGGTGTAACGCTGCCCCAATGGCACGCTCGGAGGCGTCGACGTGTAGGGCTAGTTCCGCGTTCGGAGATGGGTGTGCTAACAGTGTGGCTTCAACTAGGTCTTTTTTGCATCTTTCGAATGCCGCGAGCGTTTCCGGGGTCCACTCCAATTTCGTGTTATCGTTCTTTTTGTTTCCTGGTATCATTTCCCGGAGAACCATCTGGTTTTCTGCCGCATGTGGTATAAACCTTTGGTAAAACGCGATGAGGGCTAGGAATCGTCTTAAGTCTTTTGCCAATTTTGGACATTCGAAATTCTTAACTGCCGCAACCTTCTCGTCCAGAGGTCTGATGCCGTCCTTGTTAACTGCGTGACCCAAGAACTTTACTTCGGTTTGGCCGAACTGACACTTGGACACGTTTATGGTCAGGCCATGCTTCTGAAAGATGGAGAAGACTTCCCGTAGGTGCGTTCGATGTTCCTCGACACTTGCTGAAGCTATGCATACATCGTCGACATAGGAAAAAACGTAATCGCGGCCACGTAGGATCTCGTGCATAAACCGCTGTAGGGTCTGCCCTGCATTGCATAGCCCGAAGGTCATATAGTTGAATTCATATAATCCGAACGGCGTAGTTATCGCCGTCTTCGCCGTGTGCCCTGGCTCTATGGGTATCTGATGGTAGGCCTTATGCAAATCGATGGTGGAGAAAATTTTCTTGCCCGCACATATCGTCGAGAAATCTTGGATAAAAGGTATCGGGTAACGGTCTGGTATCGTGACCGAGTTTAAACGCCGATAATCTCCGCATGGTCGCCACCCCCCGTCGGATTTTTTTACTAAGTGAAGTGGGCTGGACCAATTACTTTTTGAAGGTCTGCAAATCCCCATCTGGAGTAGATATTCAAATTCGGCTTTTGCAATTTTTAACTTTTCCGGCGACAGCCTCCTTGGTTTGGCGAATACGGGCGGTCCCCTTGTCTCAATATAGTGGGTGACAGTGGTTGGCGATGGAGTTTTTCGTCCCGCGGCCGATGGTGTCGTACTCCCAACGAACTCTCGTAGTATATCCGCGAATGGGTTATTCACGTCTATTGTTGTTATCCGGTTCATCTCAACCGACCTAACTGCTCCTACTACTGACAGGTTCGTCTGTCTATCGATCAGCCGGGCCCCTTTAATGTCCACCAACAGACCGAACTCATCTAGGAAGTCGGCCCCGATTATAGCGTTCGTCGTCTGAGCGACGATGAAATTCCAAACGAACTGCCGGCGGAGTCCTAAATTTAGCGTGACGCGCTTCGTGCCATACGTGGAGATTGGGGTTCCGTTTGCCGCGTACAATTTGTGTCCTGTTTGGGCATTTTTCTTGTCTCCCGCGCTGGGTGGTAAAACGGAGACGTCCGAGCCCGAGTCTATCAGAAACTTTGTCCCGGTGAGTTCGTCTCGGACGAAGAGGCGCTTGCACTTCGCTCCACCTAAAGTCGCCTCTGTCACTTGGTGGTCGGCCCGTTTCCCGACTTCGGTGATTTCTGATACTGACACGGCCCACTGCATTTGGTGGCACCTTCTTTGAATTTCCTGTGGTAGTAGCATATCCAATCGCGAGGACGACTCCTGCTCCGAGATCTCGTTCGCGGGCCACGCTGCCCGACTTTCGGTCTGCCGTACTGCCATGCTGAAAACGCCTTGGTCAATGCCTCGACCTTTGTTTCCAGGGTCCTTAGTTGCGATGGTGTAGTGGGTCCTTTTTTACCGACCTCCGCAACGCTGTTGAAGTCACTCACCTCTAAGATCTTGTCAGCCATGGATGCTAAAGACTCCAAGTCGTCCTTGCTAGCCGACAGAATCGCTCGAACCTGAACTGGTAATCGATTTAACCACAACGAGCGTAGGAGTGAGTCGGTTGTACTTTGTCCTCCCAGGTGCCGCATCTCGTTTAATAACTGTGATGGTCTTTTGTCACCAAGTGCGACCTCGTTTAGTAGCTTTGATATCTTTGCCTCGTCTGAGTCCGAATACCTTTTTAACAGGCACCTCTTTAAATTTTCATACCTGTCTCTCTCAGGGGGTCTTAGGACCGCGTCCCTTACCTGCTGGAGCACTCTGCCGTCAATCGCGCCGACGACATGGTTAAACCTTGTGATGTCTGTTGAGATGCCGCAGGTGCTAAACTGGGCCTCCACTTGCGCGAACCATATCTCGGGCGATTCTTCCCAAAATGGGGGTGTTTTCAAGGCTATCCGCGAAACCTCTTCATTTCCTGGGCCTCTCATTTTGCTGGTGCCAGCGGCGGGCGTGGTTTCCGTAGCCCTCGCTCCTTGTGCCGTTGGGGGTGGTCCTTCCTCGTTGCTCATTTGTACCGTTTGCCCAGGATGCGTTACTCCTGGGTATATATTTTTAATTTACTCCTCTTTTAAAAGAACTGTGTAAAACGCCGGCTGCCGAAACCAAGATTCTACCAAAAATTTCTAACCAGGTTTTCTAACGCACCTAATACATTAGAATCTTTCAACCTTTATTTATATCCTACGTCGGCTGTCCTTATTTTGTTTTCCACTATGCCTCTTCTAGCATGTAGTTTGTTGTTATATGTAATACTAGCTGGAGCCCGGTGCGCCTCGCTGCACAAATAAGCCAATAGTATGGCGTGCGCCAGAACAATTGGGGATCTCAAAATCGATGGGCACTGAGATTCTAAAATCCCGGGATGCAAGTACATTCGTAAAGAAGAGTGTAACTCCGTTCGTTTAAAAACCCAAATCACTTGCTCATTTATATCCCTAATCACAATTCAGCGGTCTCACTGCCACTCTTGTCGTGGTCAGATGCTATGAGGGAGTGTTTTTGCCCGTAAATGAATTTCGAAGAAGAAATTACAATGCACGTCCGCTTGAACTTTATCCATACACGAAATTTTAATGGGTGTGAAATTGTCAGTTCGCCGCCTGTGTTTATATTTCCAATTCTTTTGGTACGCGCTATAGCTTCCGTTTATTTTGCAGTTGAGGTGATAAGAATTTTAATATACTGTAGGAGCCATTTTCGTATTTTTGGTTCCGAATAATATCGATGCTATCGATTGAAATTTCGCTATTTGAAACGACCAAAAGTTGGTTTTTTCAGTACTGTTCCATAGATGTGATGCTTTCAAGCATGCATCCGTTCAGCTCATTTGCAGGCTTTGATCGAAGTATACCAGGCAAAGTTGAGCAAGTAGTGTCAGAGCGCCTACCATGGATTAGGTTTTCCTCGGAAATCTTGAAAAGCCCTGTCATGCGCTTCGACCTATTTTTTATAGGCCATGGTGCATTCGCTCCAAAATAATAATTTTGCACGGATGTGGCAATACGGGAATTTTTACTGATGTTACATGTAGGTGTTTCTCTCTGGTTCAAATTCAATAGGAACTTGGGTGCTCAATACACTAAACATCCACCATCAAGTAGCGTTGATGCAATTCCCGATGATGTCGCACTTCACACTATGAATGGAGACAGTTAATACGTTCAATAAGCAACGTTTGGCAACATTGGGCGAATTTTTCAAACATTTAACGGCATGATAAAGAGTAATTTTTCCGTAAGAAATATGAAAAAAAATATGTCCCATGCAAAATTATTGTATGTTGAAAAATCAAGCACCTTGAAATCTATGCAAATTTCCAGGTACCATAGCTCAAAAAGAAAAAGCGACGAACATCTGATTATTGAATTTGTCGTCTTTTTGGTTTCGAGACCTTTCATTTAAGCCATACATTGCTAAAATCAGGCACATGCAGCCGAAGTTACTTCAATCCAAGTTCAGAGAACCGCGTCCTTCGCGATAAATCTGATTTTTTCAACAAAATTGTACGGCAACTATCCGTAAATAAACTCCGATCGATCTGAAACTTTGGAAATCGTATTTTTTTCGGAAAAAAACCAAAACAAAATGGATCTGACTTCTTTAGCAGAAATTTGAAGAGTACCTCCCATACAAAAGTTTCGGATTTTTCTATATCAGTACACTACAGCTACCCGAAGGTTTCGAGATAGCCTATATGTTATTCTGAAGTATGAGCTATATTATTGTAAAGTTTCATTAAAATCTATTCAGTAGTTTTTGCTTGAAAGAGTAACAAACATCCATACAAACATTCGCGTTTATAATATTAGTAAGATAGCCTATAGCAAAAAACCTGTGTGCGTTGAAAGGCTTTTAAATAAAAAAAAAATTATGTGTGCGTTGTACGCGGTAGGAAAAAAAACAATAAATCTGGAAAAAAATTCCCTCTTCCCAATCTTATCGGTGATTCAATTAGAACAGCGTTATGTATTCAAGTAGATGCATCTAAACATGTAACTTCTCGGTGAATTGGAATTTTAACTTTCTCTTTTCGGTTAGCCGTTACACTGCTCCCTTCTTACCCAGTATTCGTCCCGAACACCGCTTCCTCCAGGTCCCGTTTTTTCCGATCAAACTTTTTGGAAGCGAAAGATGACATCGTTTAACCTCGTGATGACAATGTAGGGGCGCACAAATTTGCAAACTTCGACTCTTTCTACCGTTTTTACTGTTTCTATACTGGTTAGAGGGAATTTTAGAAATTTACTACATTTCAGAATGTGGCTTGGGAAAATTCGTGCGTCATATTGGACCCGCAATTTTGAATTTATAAGCTTTGATCATAAATTCGTTGTTTGCCCTAAAAGCTCCCAGATACCGATTTTCATTGCAATCGGAATACAATTGGAAAAATTCGTCGGCCATATTGGCGCGGCCATTTTGAATTTATAAGTTTTGATCATAAATTCGTTATTTGCAACCTTAGAAACCCCTAGATATTCACTTTCATTGGAATCGGAATACAATTGGAAAAATTCGTCCGCCATTTTGAATTTATAAGTTTTGATCATAAATTCGTTATTTGCAACCTTAAAATCCGCCAGATTTCGATTTTCATTGGAATCGGAACACAATTGGCAAATTCGTCGGCCATATTGGCACGGCCATTTTGAATTTATAAGTTTTGACCACAAATTCGTTATTAGCGACCTTAAAAACCTCTATATACCAACTTTCATTGAAATCGGAACACAATTTGCGTGGCCATTTTGAGTTTTCGGCGGCCATGTTGAATTTTTTTATAAATTATAGCCTATATGTTATTCTGATATATGAGCTATATTATTGTAAAGTTTCATTAAAATCCATTCAGTAGTTTTTGCGTGAAAGAGTAACAAACATACATACAAACATTCACGTTTATAATATTAGTAAGATACTTGTTGTAATATGCGATATTTAATACTAGATTTGAACGTGTGATGCTTCACCCCTTCCTTAATTTAAAATCCTCACGCGGCAGAACTGTATGTTACGCGACAGCTCATGATTTCCAAACTACACATATTGTGTGTATAAACTATAAATTCTTGCCTGCAGCCTACTATCTACCATACTCCCCGCTTTCATTCCTTTCAAAGGAGTGGTGAAATTTGCGTAAAAATAAAGGTAAAAATAATACTAATACATACTAATAACAATGGTAATAATAAGACGTAAGGATAGTTTATCTTCCAATTTGCTCTTATTCCCTACCAACTTCACGACTGGTTATTTACCTCTTAATAATTAACGTGGATATATGTATAATAATCAACTTCTGGGCTCGAAGTGGAAGGAGAAGCTAAACCTACTTTTTCTATTTTTTAATGGCCTTATCCTACTGAATTTTTTCTCAACTTTTTTCGATACTGTTAAAATTTCCTATCCCATTTGGAACAACGAGAAATGGCTAACCGAGCTTGGGTTTCACTCTATTTTCAATGTCAATTTCTAACAATGAAAGAAACGTATTAGTCCCTTACCTCTTCACTAATTGCATAGAAACGAGGAGACAAAAAAAATATATGCCAAATTCGACTGCACTAATTTACACACGCTCCGCTTTTACTGATGTAATAACTTCCCATTTCCTTCTGTTATTATTTCGTTTACACTCAATTTACGAGCTCTTGCATCTTTCGAAATAATTAACCCGTCTAACGGCACCTTATATGTGGTTCAATCACCCGGCTTACTAAACACTATATTCCAATGTCGTTGCTTATGATCGCAAGGGTACCCTTTAATTTTTTCTTCGTTGGCGAATTTGTGGAGAAAAAAAATATAACAAAATGTTTGATTAGCACAATAGCCAATGCTTACTTCAAATATCGAAACAGAACCGAAACGAAAACATCAATATTCGCTACTATTGCTACGATACTTTCTACTGGCATTTCTCTCACGGCAATGCTTTTGTATTTCTTATTTTTTATAATTTAAAACTTTTATAATGACCTATTTTCGCGAAGTCGATTTACTTTGACTATTATAAAACTTCTCTTCCGTAAATACGCACTTCAGCCGTATATTCTAGGCACTTTTTCCTTCCTATTTCCTAGTTTGCATTTAATCAAATTATACTTAATTTATGCCGAAATTATATTTACGCTTTTTTTAGAATTATTTATTATTTTGGGAACACACTTTATTAGTTTTTATCAGTTAAAACTTAATTAACCTTCGACCCTTTGTTTACTTTTTATTATCCGTGCGCCGTTACTCGTTGGGGAATCTTTACAATTCCTGTATCCCGACGAATTTTTTAAACAAAAATATTTTCACTTACTTAAGATTATTAAGATTTATAATTATTTCCTGATTTATATGAAAAAATTTTTTTTTAATAATTTAATAATTTAATTTAATATTTAATTCATATTTTTTATGTCGCTGGAGTTCATTTCTATTTCGCGTTTCATGTGGGTGTGCCGTTATTTTTCGGCTATTTAATTTATACATTCAAATTCTACTTACGGTTTTTTTCTTACACTTATTACTCATCTCGTTATGTATTTTACTTTCCTTTTTTTTTAGGTACCGCTATATTTCTCGTTCTGTACGGTTATACCGGTTACTTCCTTTCGGATCCCGCCTTATTCCGCCGTACCGTTTCCTAAAATATTTCTTTAAAAAAAATCGACTTTAGAGATATGTTTTTTATGAATGCTTACTTTTGCTAAAATTAATTTTACTTAGTTTTCCTTAGTGAATTTTCTTATTATCCGATGATGAGCGCGTGGTCCTGATCGATGTAAGATTACAACTTGAACCTGGAACCGTGCCCTTGCTGCTGCTTCTACAGTGTCCTGCCGCTGGATTTCCTTTTGTTCCTGTTGCGCCTATTTCCAGAAGTTTTTTGTTTCTGCGTGACGATGGGTACCTCCACATCTAGCACCTGAGCTCCTTTGTATAAGCGAATCTTAATTTTCAACTCCTCCTTTTTTGTTGAGTCTTAATATCGATATATTCTAGCGCATATATTCTATCGATATATTCTATCGATATATCCTAGCGCATATATTCTATCGATATATTCTATCGATACATTCTAGCGCACGGCGTTTATTTGCGTACAGCGCTTATTATAACCTGGCCACTTCACTTTAGAACTTTATGGCTTAATCCCCCGTTTTCCGTTAGTTAACGTTACGTGAGGTTTAGCGCAAAGGATTCCGCGAAAATTTTCGAGAAAAGAAACAACCTGCGCGGCCGTCGGGGTCACCAGTGTGGATTCCTCGCACTTATCCCCACGAGAATTGGATTTTATTATGACTGGGGTTTTACAAATAATAACTCGGTATTCGGTTTATGTATATCGAGGATCTCGCGTGAAGTGGCCGGCAACAACTGATTCGACGGTTCATCGGAAATATTCTATCATCCTCTGTATCCCAGACCGTGATAACGGCGCGGTGATTTGTTTCTCTTCTTATCACGGTGGGGGCGGCTCCATGGAACATGGACTCTTTCATGGATATGGATTTAATAAGTTGTTGCCGCCACAAAGCCTTTCCTCATCTTCATTAATTGAAGAGTTTACAAATAACAAGGAAGGTATTGAACCTATTTTTATTTTATTTTTACCAAACCAATTACGATCGAATTGTTTTAAGCAGACGTACAATTTTTTATTGTGGTCGGGGAGTTAACTTTACAAGCATTTATGAAAAACACTTGTTCCAGATTTTGGAAATCGAAAGAATTTCAGATTTGGCTAAGCACGTTAATGCGCTTTGCAACTTTGGGTGATGCAAACAACTCTCCAGGTTGTGCGACTTTGTAGCATTTTTTATAAAAAATGTGTCCAAAAATCTACACCCACAATACACCTACAACAAAAGACTTACGTAAAGCCAAAACCCAACATTTTAAGCCAATAGCGAAAACTCAGATAAAATAAAACAAAGAATAATTACCTAAATTCGTTTCTAAAATCAATGGAGTTAGTCAATACCGAAATACCAGAAAATAAAAAAAAGTAACCAAAATCTCAACTAAGTACCTATTTTAAAAATATCGCAAGCCCTCTCGCCAAGAATTTGAAATCAAGTGAAATTGATAGTGGGCAGACAGTCATTAAAAAATACACTAAATGTTCTAAGAAATATGTAGTTAAATACAAAGCATCAGGAAAATCCTTCAATGTACCGCTAGAGGCAAACGTTCGAAAGATGACAATGCTGCGAGAAACATTCTGTTGTCAGTTCCTTTCCTTGCCCCCCAAAAATTCTAGCTTCCTTATCGACAAACTCACCCCATGTCTTGTGCTGCGGACCATGACCACGTTCGCCTCCTTGTGTAGCTGGAAATTCTAAAATGTTGCATGTTGCTAAGGTGGAGACAATCTCAGAGGTCTGCCGATGCGAAAAGCGTTCGGGTTTTTTGTTCTAGCTGTCGCATCTTTATACGGAGTATTATGTATGTTATCTCTGGTTATACTTTATAATGTGCATAATAACTGGTTAAAATTTCAATACAAGGCTCCCATTTTTTGTAAAAAGTCAAATTTTCCAAAAAATTTCCCTTTTTTTTCAAGTTTAAAACATTTTCTTGTTTACTATCATAAAGTGCATAAAAGAGCCTACATTTTAAAATAAGAAAGAACTTCATACGATGAAATGCACAAAACTGATAGGCCAATCAATTTTCAAATTTGAAATAAATTTTTGAGCCTTGTATTCGATTTTTTTACTTGCTGCTGAAGTGTGGTGATTATCTTTGTTGAATCCATTTCGTCTAAATTACTACCCAGTATTTTATATCCTTGAAATTTTTAGTTCATATAAGCGTAATAATTATTAAAGTACCCGTCAGCGGAAGGCAGATAAATGACATTCGCGTTAAATTTCCCATCGGGTTTCGGAATAATACATCAAATTCCATCGACAGCCATCAGCTTCCAGTCTATCTGTTGCCTCGTTGTCACTTTTTAAGAGTTTTAAGGAAATTCCTTGCAGATCCCTACTCCACTTATTTATTCCCATCTATTCATCAATCACCCCCTTGGTCCTGGCACATACATACAGCACCCACACCAATATTTTCAGTACCGGCGGCGCGAAAAACTGCTTCGATGTTTTTCTTCCTTTCTGAAATGTTATCAGTATCATTTTTATTCAAAGTATCCACAAACACATCAAAAATTGATTCTGCTTGTGCTCCTTGTCAAGGAGCAGAAATAGAAAGAATGCGAAATTAACCGGGAGCCGCAGCTTCCGCAAAGCCAACTCGAGCTGAACTGATAGCTCGCGTGCGACTGCGGCTGAGTCTGTGTCTGTTCATGCATATGTGTATTGGTGTGGCTTGAAGATAAACTTTGAAATTGATTTTGAATGCGAAAGATTTTATCTATTCCGCCTGCTTCCATTTATATGGAAGTTCCAAATACCCATTTAACCTGGTTGCGTCAAGTATTGAGGTTGGTTACTGCAGTAATTCGCGACACTTTGTAAACGTACCCTTGCGGATGATAGACACGTGCCTGGAATGAGGAACCAGCACAGATTTCAATTGCGTAACTTGTTGACCTTTTTTAAGGAACGCGTTTTTCGACAGAAACAGTTTCGAGGCCGATAGTTACATATAAGGTATAGCTGTATCTGCGTGAATCTATTCAACGCGTTTCATTTTAATTTTGTATGTAAAAATGCCGATATAATCTTCATATTTATGTAAATTTTTAGATATTCGAATATTTATGAAAAGGACTTTGCTGAAATCTTAGATGACTTGTTTATCCTTAAAATGCCCAAGAGACAGAGAGGAGGAATATCTTCTAAATCATAAAACATGACAACAGAAAAGGGGACTTCTATGGGTGATATGCTAAGTAGGTATTTTTCGGGAAAAAGTATTTTCACCATATTCTCCGCAAATAGTAGGGAGGGATTTTAAATTCGTTAAAGAATGGTTAAAACAGGGTCTCTGAAGTTCATATAAGATAAATTGCTCCTTCCACGGAATCTTTTTCTAGCCGATATAATCCAGCTGTGCTCAGGCAGAATCCTTGTCGCATCCCCTAAACCTGCAAATTGTGTCAATTACACGAAAATCTATTCTCTCACTACGAACTTAACAACACGTTTATGTGTTATAAAGGATTGGTATAGAATAGAACGTAAAACTGAAGAGCTAAAAATCTCCGGTAAAATCCTAGTTTTCGTTGTGTACGAAAGTATTTGTAAAGTTGTAAAACCGAAACCCGAATTATTGCAGCTGCATATAGTAAAATTACGATATACATACATAATGTACCTTTGGCTATATTACTGGCATGTAGTTGAGTAAAAGTTTCCACGGGAGGCGGAATACCTGCTCTGTGTGTTGACATTTTAGGTCTTCAAAAAAAATTAGTGTACGTAGGGCCACGCTTCCCAACTAACAAACTCTCCAAAGCAAAACTCTTCCAAATTGTGAAATTATCTCATAAGCCTCTCTTAACACCGTTCGATACTCTCAAGAACATAGCTCTTGTAAAAAGAATTAAATTAAGTCTCATAGTAGTATTATTATGAGAAAATAAAACTACTAGAGTTACTAAGTCCTTCATTCTCATAATGAAATAATGTTTATACTTTTATATTGAGTGCAAGAAAACCTCTATTCTTATTGAGTCTTTTTTTGAAAGCTTTACTCTCAAAGGTTTTAACTATCAAAAAAATGTCCTTATGAGTGTTATGACACTTATAAGAAATTTCTTACAAGACTTTAAGTATATGCCTTCATATAAAAATGCTCTAATAAGACGAAAAATGCTCTAATAAAATATTAAAAAGAAGACTTTTACTAGTGCAAAAAGATTACCATCTCATAACCAGAATTTTGTTCTTATAAAAAAACTTAAACCACAGAGCGGCTATACTTTCGCTATAGAATTTTATACTGAAACGAAATTCCACAAATCAAGCTAATTTACCTAATTGAATATGTGCAAAGTATATAAAGTTGTTTCTTTCAGATGATAATACATACCAATTTAAAATAAATTATTGAGAAATACTGAAGCTTTTATTTTTTTTCTTAAGAAATTTCAAAAAGTGTATTAAAGTTTGATTATTTTTAAGGCGCTTTGATTTTTATCGAGGTAGAATGGTTATAATTGTCAGTAAAATTTCAATCGCAATAAAATTGTGGCTTATATTTCGTTAAAAATCTAATTCTAAAGTCTATTATCACACACAATAAATATTAAATTCTTAAGTGTTATAATTTTTGAAGCTTCTTATAGAGTTATTTAAAGCAAATAACTCTCATAAAAATTATTTTATTCTTAATAACATCGCCTTTCCATATATTGCTCCCTTTCTAACAGTTCTGTTAAGGAGAGTATAGCTCTTATAGCACCCTTATAGTTACCCTTGCAAAGAGGGCTAAGTTATTTTATAAGACGAAAATAACTCTCATAATTGTGGCATTTATTTCTGACAACGCGCTCATAAAGCACTTGTAGTGTTCTATAAGAGAAAGTCTTATAGGCACTATTTCGTACTTTTTTAGTAGGTACTCTTTTTCCTAAGCTTATGTCGAAAAAAACAAGTGACAATTTTAAAGTCAAAATTGCTTACAATTTCCCCAAATAAGGCCAGTTTTAGCATTTAAATTGCTTTTAACTTCGAAAGTAAATTCCGTAGCACAAAAATTTTCTGGATATTATTCATAGGAAACACTCCAAGCTTTCTTATTCTGGGAAAAAAAACATTAGTTAAATATGAATATTTTGGAGAAAAAGGTGGCTGAAGGTGACATTTTTGTTAAAAAAACAAAATTTTGACTTTGACGACTCATAACTCTGAAAGTTGGTACTGTGGTACCGTCGCTTTTACAATTTTAGATAGGTGGGAGTACGTACACTGATACCTTATTCATGAAAATATGTGATGGCGTTACAAAAATACAGGGTTAATTATTCATTTTGCCCGAATAAAAAGAAATAGCATTATTAACACCTTAGCCACAGTTTTTTTTTATGTGAAAGATTAGAGTCTCAAGAAGGGCCCTTTATACTGTCGACAATCTATTTTCTTCGCATAGAGTGTGCAATGTCGAACAGCAGCTCTAGTCGGGGAGGAAGAAATTGCCACAACCTACCCGCGAGATTTTTTTTTTAGTCCACCTACTTCCAACCATTACTATTGCGACTTAGACATCGGGGTATCGAGAAACAACTCGCTGGAGTGTTATGCCTCCTGAGTTGCGGGATATAACAACTATTCAGAAATTTAATACTCAGTATAGCCGATAACCTGAGATACTTTTCTTTTGCGCCGGGCCTGGGGCAATTTTTACCCACCTCCTTTGTTCCACGCAGGACTTTCCATATGATCTTCTTGGATCAGTATGATAAACATACATAGAATGAGCTGTTTTTGCTTATGTGAGTAAAGTTACCGCAATCTCTGCTGCAACAACTTTTTTATCTGCACGTATTTTGGCCAGTATAAAATTAATTAAAAAAGTCATGCCAGTACCTCCTGATGGCCTTAAAAATCCATCCGTATTGACACTGTTGATGATACGCTTGCTCATTGTTTAACTTTGGTTCATTGTGTTACATACCAAACCAAAACAAATATAATAAAACAAAACTGTTAAAAAAAAGAGTCAGAGTGAAAAATTAAAACTAATAAAAAAGTGCACAAAAAAACTCTATAATAAAAAAACAGTGACAAAAAAAAAATAACGAGCGCAGTCTAACGCGAAGGCCCATCACCCTTCAATTAGTGCTGTGTCGTACACGAATGATCCGTTCGTACTGAACGGAACAGTGTTCTGAGCCAAATGACCTGGTCCAATAAGAAGTACATGTTCCGTTCTTTCGTTCAATGGTTCTGTACTGGTTCAATGGTACTGTACTATGTTATGAACCATGAACGAAACGAACCAAATGTATGGGACTTGAATGATCTGAAAAAGGAGCGAATGAATGAATCATAATGTATGCAGAAGGCGTGAGACAAAGATTATGTATTTTCAATAAGATGTGACACTCTCGAATCACAACCACACCTAAAATTTTTCATAAATACATAAACAAAAATCTCCTATTAGCCGAAAAAGAATAACTACAGTGCTTTTTATCCAAACAACTGTCTTATGCAAATTCCCATTAAAAAGAAAGAGTACGAAGCATATCGGAAAAACAAAAAACACACCCATAAAATGTGTACAATAAATAAACACCGGTTTTTTTACAATGCATTTTTAAAGGCGATCCCCGGCATATGGCATGGTGTTAGTGGTTCAATTTCAACCAGCCCACACAATGTAAATTATAGGGAAATGTGGAACTGACACAAAATTAACACATGTACAAGGGGTACACGCATTACAAACAGGAAATTTTTTCATCCCATAGTTTTAAAGGCGATCCCCGGCAATCATACTTGTGTTAGCACTGATAATAGAAATATCACAGGCTGGTGCAGAAATTTTTTGTAATTTGTAAAAGAAAGTGATTTTTTATAAAGTATAGCCAAGTAAAGTATTTTATAAAGTGCGGGAAGAAGTAGAAGAAACTAAATTTTTTCGTAACTAGTTTAGGCTTTCTGTGACAATTTATTTATGTTATATCGGTAATTATTGTTTCATTTTGAAATTGGTGAAAAGTGGTTAATGATTTTATTAATAATTGTGCAAGTTTTTTGATATTTTGAATTTGGTGAAAATTCGTTAGTGACTTTCACTTTATTAATAATTGTGCAGTTTTTTGGTATTTTGAATTAGGTGAAAATTCATTAATGACTTTATTAATAATTGTGTAGTTTTTTAATATTATAACGCGAGGACGGTATTAGATTTATTGTTTGAGGAATTTATTAGGGCTACCTGTCACAGTTAGTGATAATTTTATAGGCTACCTGGAAAAATTTGTTTGTGGTAGATCGGCTTACTTATATTGTTTTTTTTTTTCAATCAATCAATTTGTAGATTGTAGATTTGTTGTTTGTATTTTAAAGGCTACCTGGAACAATCGTCGTAGTGTTACCTGTATTTGGAGTTAGATTACGCAGGTCACAGTTGTTAAATAATAATAGAAATGGGTAAACATCACATTAAATGTTTGGTGTGCGGTGTACAAAAATATTAGAAATTAGATTTTTTAAATTACCGCGTGATAGCGCTAAGAGGGAAACATGGTTGAGAAATTTAAATAAATGCGATTTGCTTAACTTGAAAATACCACAGGATCACCGTGTTTGTGAAAGGCATTTCGATGAAAATATGGTTTTAAAAACATCAAATCGTTTGAAAAAAATGGCTTATCCAATTAATGTAAGTAATTATAATATAGATCGAAATCCAACAAGTTCGAAAGTTATAATTTTAGATAATATTTTGTTGGTCCCGGGCGGAAGTACAGAAGATAACGAAGTCACAGTAGCACCAACTGCAGCAACTTCTACACTGCAATGCGAAGAAGAAATGGTGACGGGGGTTGATGTTCGTGATTATGCATTTTCGACAACTCATAAATATACCCAAACGGATAATAAGGGTCTAAAGCACGCGGAAGGTGAAGTAGAAAAATTGAGAACCGAATGCGAAAATTTAAGAAAAGAATTAAAAAAATTACGTGAAGATAAGGAAAGTTATGCTTCATTTATAGAAAAAGCAAAACAAATTTTACCTCCGGAATTGGCACACGTGATTGAAAACCATGTCAAAAATTATCAACACCGTCATAAAGGGTGGAGATATTCTAACAATTTAAAAAAATTCTGTTTAAGCATATATTTTATAGCACCCTCCGCCTATTATTTTTTATCAAAAAATATGAATTTACTTACAAAAAGAACTCTTTTGAGATTTATTCAAGAGTGGCCTTCTGGACCCGGATTCCACGATGGGTTATTTAGTTCTTTAAACTTAAAAATTCAGCATCTACCTGACATGGCAAAAAATTGTATAATTTGTTTAGACGAAATTTCCTTGAAAACAAATTTATTTTTTGACAAATCAAACGGAGAAATTATTGGGTTAGAAGACAATGGGAGTCATAAAACCAAAATGCCAGCTAATTACGCAATAGTTGTTTTGGTAAAAGGGATTACTCATCGTTATAAGCAATTGGTAGGGTATTATTTTGTAAAATCAGCTTGTCCTTCTAAAGCAATAGCGGAAATAATAGAAATAACGGTAAAACAATTAGTGAACGTTAATATGAAGCCGCGAATAATTTTTTCGGACCAAGGAGGGAATTTCATCGGTAAATTAAAGGGAATTTCCTATACAAATCCTTATTTGTACATAAATATTGTTAAACTATATTATATGTTTGATACTCCACATTTACTTAAGTCGTTATGGAGAAATTTTATAAAATATAATATTATTTAATAAAATAATAGACAGGCAAGCTGGAAAGATGTTGAAAGCTTTTATTCAGTTGATAAAAGTCGACCATTTAAACTGGCCCCTAAATTACGGGACGAAAACATCTTTCCAAATACTTTTCAAAAAATGAGAGTCAAGCTGGCTGCTCAAGTGATAAGCGCAACAGTCGCATCAGGAATTTATGCACTTGCACTTCGTTGAGTTCAACGCACTCAATGAACGCTATTACAAAGAATATATACAACGTGTAGAAAACAACATCAAAAATGATCCAGCGACATTTTGGCGTTTTGCTAAACTGAACAACACAATATATCATATGAGCTGGTTTTTTTGAAAGTGGTACAAGTCCATTTTTTCATATATTGAGATATTTAAGGGTTTGCGTTTAAATCAATTTAAAAATATTGGCCAACTTTACTCAGTTCGAGTGATGTTTTTTACACTATACACCTTTTAAATTTTATTATGAAATAATAATATACTACAATTATTTGAAAAAATAAACGATTTTTTTAGCTCCACATGGACTTATACCACTTTCAAAAATAACATATCGTATTAGAAGAAATACAAACAGGAGCAAATTTAAGTCCATATTTTTATAGACATAAAAGCTTTACTGAAATTAATTTTTATGTAAAAAGTAATAGTTAAAATGAAGACATTTAAATACATGAATAACCAAATTTATTAAGAGTTTATTTCAGTTATATGAAACATATAAAAATTAAAATTACTTCGTTAAGATCTTTAAATAAAAAAAAGATATTTTAAACTTAGGCTGTGTGCGAAACCGGGTAATTCCTTGCTAATTCTAGTACGTTTTCATTTAGTAAATTTTCGAGCTTGCTAATTCTTCTTCTTCTCTTGCTTAATATTTGAAATATTTGTGCAGGAGTTGCTACTGGTGTGGTTTCGCACAGTACTGGAATTAGACTGGAAAGCTTCCAAAAAATCTGGAAGTTTAGCAAGGAATTAGCCGGTTTCACACACAGCCTTAGCTTTCTTTTACAGTTAGCATATTGAAGTATTTATGGTGAATAGGCGGTATACAGGGTGTCTCAGACCACCCGTACCACCCCATTATTTCAAAGAGTTTTGAAAAAAAAAAATGAAAACCAAAAAACACGTATCAAATATTTTTTCAAACTCTATCCAGCCATACCAAAAACGCCCCCTACCCCCTACCCCCTGTTAGGGGTAGGGGGTGAAAATTCAAAAACTTAAATGGAAACCCCCATTTTTTATTGCAGATTCGGAATCTTCACAAAAAAATATGAAGATTTTGCCCCAAGCATTTTTTTACGATTCGCCATATATGGCGCTGTAATCAGAGGAAAACGTTTTTATGCCGATTACAGCGCCATCTAAAGCGAATCACAAAAAATGATAAGAATAAAATCTTCATATTTTTTCATGAAGAATCTAAATCTGCAATAAAATTTAGGGGTTTTTCAAGTTAATAATCAAAATGGTTCTCTACCCCCTATTTTTTGGGGGGGAAGGGATGCAGAATTGAAAACACAATAAAAACACTTATTTTTTATTGCAGATTTAGATTCTTCATGAAAAAATATGAAGATTTTATTCTTATCATTTTTTGTGATTCGCCTTAGATGGCGCTAACAGGGGGTAGGGGGCGTTTTTGGTATGGCTGGATAGAATTTGAAAAAATATTTGATACGTGTTTTTTGGTTTTCATTTTTTTTTTTCAAAACTTTTCGAAATAAAGGGGTGGTACGGGTGGTCTGAGACACCCTGTATAAGGTAATAAACTTATCGTATCGCTATATTTCTCTCTTGTTATGCTCCTTGAAGTTTTATAAAGTGGTAACATATTAATTTTGCTGAGGTTTTTTGGTCTTCCCTTTTTTCCAAATAAAGAAATTGTTTTAAATGGAGCATTTTCTTCTATACTAATTTTATAAAAAATTTTGTGAGGTTCATTCCTTTTGAACCTCATCCAACATAATTTAAGCCAGTTTACAATTTCTCCGTCCGTATTTTTTTTTTGTTTGATATTGCCTCCTTGTTTGATATTGGTTGAGACAAAGTCTTCTCTTTTCATTTCATACAAAATAAAGCTGTTTTTTTTTCGGCAAGCCTTTATTGCATTATAATAGTCTTGGGCAGTGTATAATTGGTCCTTTTTCTTTAATGCTCTTTCCACAACTAACGAGCAGCGTGCACTGAAGTAGCAATAATCAATAATAATTGCAATAAGAAAGTTGTTTTAATTATAATTATTAGGAATGGACTTATTCCACTTTCAAAAGAAATATTTGTGCGATAGAATTGTACAGCAAAACTGTTTTTGTTTATTTTATGTCAAGATAGAACTCTATTGTAATTGTGATTGTAACTATGGAGAGAAGGTGTCTATAGCTCATTAAAATTACCGTTAACTTAGTTTTTTTAAAAAGTGGACTTATACCACTTTCAAAAAAACCAGCTCATATGTCATCAGGTGTTCCATCTGGAAGTACGCTTGGGCCAATATTGTTTTTAATGTTCATCAATGACTTGCCTGATGTGATTCAACATGCAAAATTATTGTTATTTGCTGATGATTCGAAAATGTTTTGTGAAATATCGAATACGAAAGACACCGAATTATTGCAAAGAGATTTAAACAATATGATGCGATGGTGTAATGAGAATATGCTGCCATTGAATCTCAACAAATGTTACATCTTCACGGCATCCAGAACGACAGCACCGATTTATGTAAACTATTCAATGGCTGGTCATATCATTGAACGCAAAGAAACGATCCGAGATTTGGGTGTTATTTTGGACAGACGTTTTCCTTTTGGTGATCACATTGAGCAAACTACATTGAAATGCCGCCAACTGATTGGGTGCATCAAACGACATTCAATTGGCAAATTTACAATCGATACTCAGCGAATATTATATTTAGCATATGTAAGGTCCAGACTTGAATTTGCATCAGTGATATGGAACCCGTATCAAGGAATTTACATTGATGATACTGAATCGATACAAAAACAATTTGTGATGTATTGTCTAGATAGTAGAAGAAATGCAACATCGTTCCGACTAGCTCCATATGTAGATAGATGTAAATTATTAAAATTGCAACCGTTAAATTTAAGAAGAAAAATTGCTGATTCACTTTTTGCATTTGATATTCAGAAAGGCAATATAAATGACATAAATGAAGACTCCAATTCCAAAACTGCTTCCTTCCATTTTGAAAAATCAGTAAGGCAATCGCGGTTTCGACCTTAAAACAAACTCCTCCAACAAATCTTGTCAACTTTTTTCAGTTTCGCAGCCTGCTTAACATATATTTAGCAAGTTTAGCTATGAAATGGATAACAGGTTCGTTCAAAAGTTCTCTTCAGAGACCAAAACTGCCACTACCTCACTGATTTTTCAAAATGGAATGAAGCAGTTTTGGAATTGGAGTCTTCAAATATAAGTTCCAATTTTGTTCTAAGATATCACTATCATGTAACTAGAAGAGCACGATTAATTAATGAACCATTTTATAACAGTGATTATTTAAGAAATCAACCAATAACTAGATTAATTCAAATTGTAAATCAAAATAATGTGATTATTAGAAACACAATTGATAGAAATGTATTTAGAAGTAAAATAGAAGCTAAATTAGTTGAGATTGAAAATTAATATAAAAATGTAAAAGTTTATGTTTATATTCAGCCAATTTTTGATGGCGGTGAAATAAATTCAAATGCAAATAATAGACAGGCAAGCTGGAAAGATGTTGAAAGCTTTTATTCAGTTGATAAAAGTCGACCATTTAAACTGGCCCCTAAATTACGGGACGAAAACATCTTTCCAAATACTTTTCAAAAAATGAGAATCAAGCTGGCTGCTCAAGTGATAAGCGCAACAGTCGCATCAGGAATTTATGCACTTGCTAGTGCAAATGCAACAACTTCAAGCGGTATTAATACGGCTGAAGTAATTGACCCATTCGATTCATTGTTTGATATACTCAATTCATCAAAATTCAATGAATCAAAAAAGTTAAGAAGACCATTTTCTGGACATCCAGATCAGTTAAATTTTTTAAATGAAATGAAAAGTTTTATAAAAAGTCTTTCATTTTTAGACGGAACTAAAAATGTCACTAATAAAATGACATTTTTGAAGGGCTGGTTGCAAAATATAAATGTTTTACTTAGTTTACACGAAGAATTTAAATTTGAAAATATTTCATTCCTTCTAACTCGCAATTTGAATCAGGATAGTTTGGAAAATACATTCGGTGTTTTGCGAAAGCGAGGTGGAAATTCAAAATTATTAACGCCCTATCAATTTAAATGTGCATTTAAAAAATCTTTTTCGGCGAAATATATGGAAAATATTACATCAGGTAATTGTGAACCTACAGAAAATTTAGAATTACCGGATATTGAAATAGATAATGAGGAAACACCAAAGAGTTCTCAACCTTTGTATGAATTTAATGTAGAGCCAGATTATAAAACCATAGATTTTGGTTGTAAAAATGCTTTTTTTTTATTTTGGCGGTTGGCTAATTAAAAAATATAGAGCCCATCATAAATGTGAAGCTCAACTTGATAATGAACCCAATGAATACACAATTTTCATTGATTTCAAAGAATATGCTGCCGGAAAATTAATCAGGCCTCCACAAAATTTTATGGATAGTGTGGAAAATTTAGAAAATAAATTTATCGGTTGTTTTAATAATTTATTTACCGAAAAACAAAGAATTTTTGAGAAAATTAGAAATGATTTTAATTATGATTGTTGTAAAAACCAAGACAAAGGTTATTTTGTTAAACTGTACATTAGAGTTAGGATTTATAACTTTATAAAAAAATTTAACAAAAAAGTAAAAACATATGACAACAGACACAAGATGTTAAGTGTGCTGCATTTGTAAAATTTTGTTTTCTTTATTTCTAAATCCGCTTATAATATAATACCGTGAAAATGATAATAAACAGGAAATTGAATCTGGGCTAGCAGATGAGAGAAGAACACCAACGAACAGGAGGTGGTAATTAATTCTCCACAACATGGATTAGGCCTACAGGGGATACCATGACTAAAAAACGCGCCCTCAATTCTACCTCAATGGTGGTGTGGAAAAGAATTTATAATTTTGTTACTTAATCCTTATACACTATATTAATTACTTTTTATCCAAAATATTTAATTTCCACATCTTTACAAATCACATAATTTTACCTTAGGTGATCTCATAAATTTATATAAATAATATTTATACCTAAATATTTTTCATTAATAAAAAACGTTTTAACTTCAATAATATAATTATCATATTTTCACTAAACAGAGTCTTTGTGAATTAACGGGTGATTCCTGTATTTGGGGAAAAACCACAATAGAAACTTCAGTGGCTCATTCCATTTATAAGAACTTCTTGAAATTCTTGGTATTTTTAGAATTTTGTCAATGAAAAATGGATAAATTAACAGTCCTTTTTACTTGCAATTCTGATGCACCAAACCATTACCTAAAAGAATTTCAAACACATGAATGGTCTAGAGGTCGTAAACTTTTCCAGGTAGTCAGTTTTAGCCGGCACAGGTAAAAATGAAACTAAAGACCTAAAAAACACCCATTACGTCAACAATCCCTCTAATTACTTATTTCCAGGTAATTTCAATAATAACAAAACCGAACAAACAATATAATCAAATTTTTGATCTACGGACTATTAATAAAATAATTAATTTTTTACCTCTTCCGTTACAACTGACTACCTGGAAAAGTTTACGACCTAGACCATTCTTGTGTTTGAAATTATTTCAGGTACTGGTTTGGTGCATCTGAAACAAATTCTAGAATTCTAAGAGTTTTGAAAAGTTCAGTATCAGTAGTATCAGGCCTATATATCTTATAAATGCAGTTACTAAATTTTCTCTAGTTTATAAAAGAATACACATTTACCTAACAAATTATCCAAACTGTGTTGTCTACAATAGAGTCTACAATAGTCTGTTTAGAAGTTATTAACGTTTAAGCAAATAAAAAAAGTGAATGCATGGTCGCCACACACGTTAAGGGCTGCTATTATTTTGTCATAATGCATCTTCAATTTGAATTTATTATCTAAGAAGTCCATCAGTGATTGTACTTCTGGCTCGGCGAAAATTGCACTAAAATCACTGCTCAATTCATTGGCCTTTCACTTCAATTTTTGTTTATTAAAGTTAGACCTTCTGTTGTGTATGACAGTAATACTTCGTGTATTCTATTATCTATTAATTAACTATAATTATTTTATTCAGTTATATATAACCCAAAGGCCATTTTTTCCTGCAGAACTAGCATTGGCCCTTACTAAAACCCCAAAACAGGATTCGGTAACCTTTTGCATATACTAAAATCCCCAAAGGCTAGTTTTTCCCGCAGAACCACCTTTTGCTCTAACTAAACTCTCAAAAACTAATTCGGCAGCAAAACCACATATTGCTCAAACTTAAACAGAATAAGTTTTTGCCTTGACAACTCCAAAGTGGATTTCGCGTACTTCCCCTCAGCCAGCCTATTTTGTCGATTCCCCTCAATTCCATACATTTTTCATGACAATTTTGTATCTCTACACAGAAACTTACTCAACCGCGGCAAAAAAAATTTCACTTCAAAACTTTTCCAAACGTCTGTCCCGATAGCCAAGGAACAATTATTTGTCCAGAAATAATCCACTAAACGATTTGCCACTTAGCGAAAACACTCCGCATAATTAATTTCATAAAATGAAATAAAAACTAAGCTCTAGCTCTTATTTCAAGGTTTAGTTTTTAAATCGCCATATTTGACTTGCGTATTTTAAACCAAAAAATTTCATTAAATTATATGCACACCCTGTAAAAATTGTATCAATTTCCACTTTGTTCCTCATCATATTGCATCCTTTTCTTACAAATGGCTTTTCTATTGCTATCTATTTCTTACAATTCCGGCGAGGTCGTTTAAATAACGGTACGTAGGTCAAAAATAGATAAGCGAAAACGTCACGAGTGTCACATCTTATTGTAATAGATAATCTTTGGCGTGAGATATCTCGGTCAGAGATTTTATTTTGGTTGTATTTATGGGCCTGTTTGGACGGTTCGCTCCCAGGAACGTTCCTCACGAACTTTGTCGATTAAGGGAGAGGTGGGGTGGAACCTCTCTTAATCACCACTTCCCCTTTATCCATAAAATTCGTGAGGAACGCTCCTGGAAGAGAACCGTCTAAACAAGCACTATGATATATTCAAGATGTGAGGAGAGAGTTTGGACTTTCCCTAAGAAATTCTAATTGGAAATAGACATTTTGAAATTGATGAGAGTCAAGAAAGTTTTATGAAGAACTTTTAAGATTTAGGGAGAATTCTAATTAGATATATTATAGAAAATTCAAAATTCGAGTGTAGAATTAGATAAAAATTACAGAAAAGGGGAATTGAACGGAAATAGGATTGTTTTAAATTTATTTGAATAAAATATAGGACATCTCAAGGTAAGTAACTTGTTCAAACTGGAAGTGTGATTCTATTAGGAAATCAATTGATTTTTATTAATTGGATTTAGTATTTTATTGAAATGTATGTATGTGTTTGTAGTTGTTTTTAGAGCACTCAATGCTTTGGCGATTTCACCATATTTAAGGCCAATAAACCAAATAAACCGAATGAACGGATCTTTTGAATGGCTCTTTTTAGTGAGCGGAACCAAAAGAACCAGTTCACTGAAAAGAGCCATTTTGCCCACCACTTCTTCAATAGACTCAACGACCGACCGGACCGACGAACGGCACAAGTAAGTTCCCTTGCTCCCTACCCTCTCTCGCATCTCGGTCCTGCAGGTGCCGCGGCTAAAATCTGTCGGTCGATAAAATTTGCCCCGTCTCAAAAGGCATAACACTTTGACGAGGACAAATTTTATTGACTCTGATGGTTGCGGCAAATGTAATGCCGGGAAACATTCCCGAGAACGTGGCGATTGAGCCCGCGCAACCGAAGTCCTGTTACAAGTCAAGTTTTGGTATTGACTTTTGTAACATTCCTGGACTTCATGCGAATTTCCCTTTTGTTGAGTACCACTTATAGTCCAGTAAATAAGTAGGTCGAAAAAAGGCCTTCATAATGCAAAAAATACCGCACGCGATTTTTTTTACCAAATGTTTTTACATATTTTTATGAGTTTAAATTCAAAATGGCGTCATCCCCACCCTTATGCTTCACTTAAAATGAAGGGAAACGCGTTTAATTCTATATCTCAGAAACTATGCGTTTTACGACAAAAATGTATATAATATTTTTTGTAGATAAATAAGTGATTTAATTTTTTTGTTTAGAAATTTTTTTGTAAAGTCAATATGTTCGGAGTTATAGAGCTTCAAACTTTATACATTACTTTCTTTGCACTATATTTCGTTAGCGGTTAGCCCGCCATCAAAAAGTCCTTCCTAAGACTTATAGAACACACGATTATCTATAATTTTTGCTTTCATCATTTTTAGATAGGGCTAATATTTCACGAGTTATAGGGGGAAAAAGGGGTCGTCCTAATAAAGAAATGTCCGAGGTGATGCAAGTTATTAGTAGCTTTATAACGAACAGTGAGGAATGTAAATTTAGAGTTTCTGAGTTGCTCGCGTTAATCGACAAGGAAAATCGTCCGGAAATTCGTTTGTTTAAGCATTCACTAAGGTTCAAATGTTTTGGAAAATCGGCTACAAAAACCAAAGTGAACTTATCAGCTCTGCCTCCAACTAAAGATGCTGCTCGACTTCACTCATTTCGAGTATATCATCAAGTGCAAACTTGGCTTGATAGTTATCAAGATCCGGAGGAATGGGACTGGAAGCGAAAAAGATTTGGCTTACAACCAGTCCCAAAGACAATTGCTCCGGCACCAGCAAATTTATTAAAATTAATATCCTGCAAATGTAGGAAAAAATGTGGCGTTTCCTGTGGATGCCGCAAGGCCGGTCTCAAATGTACCATAATTTGCTCTAACTGCAGTGGAGGAAATTGCGAAAATGTGACGAAGGATGCCAACCTCCTTGAAAACAGTGAAATAAATGAGAACATTTGCGAGTTTTCAAGTCTCCCAGATACATATGTATATCATTCGACGAAGACAACGTCAAGTCATTAGATGGCAGCTTCATTGATCCGATTCTCAACCGACATCTTCGAAACATACATATGAGGCTAAATAACATGTTATAGCATCATTGTTTCGTTTTCTTGTGGATTAGGCCTACTGGGGAAACCACAATAAAAAACGCGCCAAAAACTCGATCTCCAGGGTGGTGTGGAAAAGCGTTTGTACGCCAACGAAATTTCTTAATTATATGTATGAACATTAATGTGTATCTGTATGAAACAATCGGCGCTGAATTGCAGCTAAACTATAAATGCTAGAAAAAAATGTTTAAAGTAAAATTTCAAGGGAACTTTATAACAAACAAATTTGTTGGTATAACTTGTCATCGTAAATAAATAGTTGACTAGATATTTGCAAAAAAACCATTTTTAATAAAATTTTGAGATGTAATAAATCCACAAACATGTGGGCAATGAGTAGCTCAACACACGATGTAATCAGTTTTGAAATGAAACGAGGAAAGAAAAAGATAGTGCGAAAAAAATTTTTAATTTACATTTTCCGACATTTTTAGCGCTATAACTCGTGAAATATTAGCCCTATCTAAAAATGATACATTCAAAAATTATAGATCGTGTGTTCTATAAGTCTTAGGAAGGACTTTTTTATGGCGGGCTAACCGTTAACGAAATATAGTGCAAAGAAAGTAATGTATAAAGTTTGAAGCACTATAACTCCCGAACATATTGACTTTACAAAAAAAAATTTTGAACAAAAAAGTTAAATCACTTCTTTATCTACAAAAAAGATTATATATATTTTTGTTATAACACGCATAGTTTCTGAGATATAGAATTAAACGCGTTTCCCTTCATTTTAAGTGAAGCATAAGGGTGGGGATGACGCCATTTTGAATTTAAACTCATAAAAATATGTAAAAAAATTTGGTAAAAAAGCGCGTGCGGTATTTTTCGCAAAGAAAAAGTACCTATTTACTGGACTATTATATAATTACAAACCCCCAATCTTCGCACTTAGTGAAACCCAAATATCATCCGATAATGACTTAGGTTATTACCAGGTGTCGGGGTACACTTTAGTGCACAATCTCTCCCCCCATAGGGGTATTGCCATTTATGTTACGGACGACGTGGCTTATTATAAAACCATGACTTCAGATTTTAATTATCTTTGGATTAAAATCATTTTCCAAAGCCACGTCATATTCTTCTGCTTCCTATACAGAAGCCCTAACATGAGTAACGAAGCCTCCACCTTATCTTTTGATACTATTTCCGAACAAATCTCGGTATTTTTGTCGTCCAATCCTGAGTGTGAAATTATCATTGCGGGTGATTTCAATGTTCACAACGTTAAATGGCTGACTTACTCAAATGGCACCAGTATTTCTTGCAAGGACGTCGAGCTCTTTGCAGACATCAATAACTTGCATCAAATTGTGGATCATCCCACAAGAGGCCCTGATGTTGCTGATCAAGGAAAATATCTGCTTGATCTTTTTCTAACTTCTCATCCAGCGCGTTACTCCGTCGAATTTGATTCACCTCTCGGCTATTCAGACCACTGCCTAATCAGCGCTAACTTCCCATTCGAATTTCCCACCCCTCCCAAACCAGTTCGAAGAACTGTATGGCATTATGGGAAGACCAATTGGCCGGGGCTTATTAATTTTTTCCAGTCTACAGACTGGAATCTGTGTTTCCGGAATAGGAACGCCAACTCTCGCCAACTCTGCCGCTATCCGTATCACCAGGATCATACAGGCAGGAATGCATTTGTTCATTCCCCATTCTACCAAATCGGCCTAGGCCGAATAGATAGTTTCATCGGGAGTGTATGAATGCAATCAAAACTAAAGAAGCCACCTTCCGAGCATACAAGAGCTTCCCGAGTGAATCGCTCCGTTTTGAGTACATACAACAAAGAAATTCTTGTAAAACCGCCATCTAGAAAGTCAAAACCTTATTTGACAACAAATTGAGAAGTAAACTCCTAAATACAACCTCCGGTAGCAAGAACTTCTGGTCCTTGGTAAGTTCCATCAAGAAGAATGTCACTACAACTTCAACCCCTTCTTTTATTCTAAATAAGAAGGTAATAACAGACAGCAAATCCAAGGCCAATTTATTAGCATTTATGTTCGCTTCGAATTCTTTTTTACCCGAAACTGATGTGTTACCCCCTGTTTCCGAGCGTAACGCCCATTCAATGGACAGGGTTTTTTTTCAGGAGTCGCGAGGTGTACAGGTGCCTCAAAGAGCTCGATGCAAAACAAAAACACTGCGGCTCACTTTTGGCTAAACCTCTGCGCAAATTATTTTCTAGAGTTAACCCTTCTAGCACAGAAGGCGCACTTTTCAGCTAAGCATGAAAATCTATATATACATGCACATACATACATACATATACAGTCGGTGGCAAAATTGAGAGGACAAACGAAAAAACTTCCGAACAATGTAATAAAACTTCTTTTATTTTTAGTAATATTAATTTTACAAAATAATTGTGTACATAGTATGAAAACCCAAAGTGTATGTAATGAAATAATGCAAAAAGGCCACCACTTCTTCGTCTTTAACGGTAAAAAAAATCTAATGCTTATTTCAACTTGAAATTTTTAAAAGAGACAAAATTAAGAGGACATGCGAAATAAGGGTAATTGAATTGTTTTTTGAAGAGTAATGCTAGTTTTGCTCTTGAGTTTAGCAAGATAACGGTTATTGAATTGTTTTTTTTTCTTTTTTGAAAAGTAATGGTAGGTTTTGCTCTTGCGTTTAGTAGTTATTTGATTAGGTGGTTCCGTGCACAAGAGTCTAGGTAATGTAATTAATAAAACTTTGAAATGAAGATAATTTGCTATATTTTTGAAAGGTTTTAGATCGCAAAAATGCCTCCAAGAAGAGAAATAAATATCCAAGTTCGCGAATTAATTGTAAAAAGTAGAGAAGAAGGAGAAACATATCGGGCAATAGCAGCAAAATATAACGTCTCAAAGACAGCTGTGGAAAAAATTTGTAAAAAACTTCAAAACGCGGGAACTTACCAGGGCGTGGAAGAAAAAAGAGTACAACTAAAAGAGAAGAATACTTAATAGTTCGACAAGCAAGAAATCAACCAACTATTACTCGACAGCAAATTATTGAAGATCTAGAATTAGCCGTTTCAAAGAGGACAATTAGCCGGAGGTTATCAGAAAACAACTTACACAGCCGTGCGCAACGAAAGAAACCTTTATTGAGTAAGGTAAACAAATTGAAGCGATTGAACTTTGCAAAAAAATATATTCAAAAACCACTATCACTTTGGAAACGGGGAATTTGGAGTGATGAGAGCAAGTTTGAGCTCTTCGGCAATAGGAAAAGGCAAAGAGTTTGGAGGATACCAAACGCAGCTTTTGAAGAAAAATTTCTTTGTCCTACAGTAACACACGGGGGCGGATCCATAATGGTGTGGGGATGTTTTTCCTATTCTGGAGTAGGAAATTTAGTGCCAGTAATAGGAAGAATGACAGCGGAATCCTACATTCAAATTCTGAATGAAAATCTTGAAGAGTCTTATGAAAAGATGGGTTTGGGATCAAAATTTATATTCCAACAAGATAATGATCCCAAGCACACTGCTAACAAAACCAAGGAATTTTTCAAAGTTAATAAAATAACTGTTTTAGATTGGCCGCCTCAAAGCCCTGATCTGAACCCCATAGAAAATCTATGGGGTTTTATGGAACAAAAAATAAAAAGAGAGCAAAGAAAAAACAAAGAAATTTTTCTTCAAGAGCTGTATAAAATATGGCAAGAATTTAATGTCGTGAAATTAAAAATATTAGTAAAAAGTATTAAACGTAGGTTAAGTGCTGTCATTAAAGCAAAGGGGGGCATACGAAGTATTAGTTTACAGATTTCGCATGTCCTCTTAATTTTGTCTCTTTTAAAAATTTCGAGTTGAAATAAACATTTGATTTTTTTTACCGTTAAAGACGAAGAAGTGGTGCCCTTTTTGTATTATTTCATTACATACACTTTGGGTTTTCATACTATGTAAACAATTATTTTGTAAAATTAATATTACTAAAAATAAAAGAAGTTTTATTACATTGTTCGGAAGTTTTTTCGTTTGTCCTCTCAATTCTGCCCCCGACTGTATATCTATATCTATAAAAATCTCGTGTCACAGTGTTTGTTACCGTACTCCTCCGAAACGGGTTGACCAATTTGCATGAAATTTTTTGTGTATATTTGGTAGGTCTGAGAATAGGTCGTAGGCTATTTTTTATACCTTTAACCAAAAAAACAGCTGCAAAATCCAAACAAAAATGGTAATTTTAGGAATTTTCACTTCATTTTAGTTTCAATAGCTTCATGGCCTACCTATTGTTTGACAAATGTAAAATTGTCATTAAATTGAATCATTACATTTAATGAAAATTTCAAATTAACGCAGCTCTCAAACAATAGGTAGGCCATGACGCTATTGAAACTAAAATGATCCATGGCGGCCGTCTCAAGAGGGCGGGGTACCACTTTCTTCACAACCACCTCGACATGGGTATCAAATGAAAGGGTATGATAAGTAGAATACAATAAGCAATGTAGTATACAAAATATATCTTTAGATCCATGGCGGCCGTCTCAAGAGGCCGGATTACCACTTTCTTCACAACCACCTCAACATGGGTATCAAATGAAAGGGTATGTTAAGGAGAATACAATAAGCAATGTAGTATACAAAATATATCTTTAGATCCATGGCGGCCGTCTCAAGAGGCCGAATTACCACTTTCTTCACAACCACCTCAACATGGGTATCAAATGAAAGGGTATGTTAAGGAGAATACAATAAGCAATGTAGTATACAAAATATATCTTTAGATCCATGGCGGCCGTCTCAAGAGGGCGGGGTACCACTTTCTTCACAACCACCTCGACATGGGTATCAAATGAAAGGGTATGATAAGTAGAATACAATAAGCAATGTAGTATACAAAATATATCTTTAGATCCATGGCGGCCGTCTCAAGAGGGCGGGGTACCACTTTCTTCACAACCCCCTCGACATGGGTATCAAATGAAAGGGTATGATAAGTAGAATACAATAAGCAATGTAGTATACAAAATATATCTTTAGATCCATGGCGGCCGTCTCAAGAGGCCGGATTACCACTTTCTTCACAACCACCTCAACATGGGTATCAAATGAAAGGGTATGTTAAGGAGAATACAATAAGCAATGTAGTATACAAAATATATCTTTAGATCCATGGCGGCCGTCTCAAGAGGGCGGGGTACCACTTTCTTCACAACCACCTCGACATGGGTATCAAATGAAAGGGTATGATAAGTAGAATACAATAAGCAATGTAGTATACAAAATATATCTTTAGATCCATGGCGGCCGTCTCAAGAGGGCGGGGTACCACTTTCTTCACAACCACCTCGACATGGGTATCAAATGAAAGGGTATGATAAGTAGAATACAATAAGCAATGTAGTATACAAAATATATCTTTAGATCCATGGCGGCCGTCTCAAGAGGCCGGATTACCACTTTCTTCACAATCCCCTCAACATGGGTATCAAATGAAAGGGTATGTTAAGGAGAATACAATAAGCAATGTAGTAGACTCAATATACCGATTCATGGCGGCCGACGCAAGACCCATTTTCTTTGAGGCATTTCATCTGTGTAAAATTCATATCTCGAAAAATATTAAGTCAATGGATGGTTTTTATTGTTTACTATTGACTTATGGGTGCAGCGTAGGCGCACCGGGTCCCAGCTAGTATATATATATCTATCTATATCTATAAAAATCTCGTGTCACAGTGTTTGTTACCGTACTCCTCCGAAACGGGTTGACCAATTTGCATGAAATTTTTTGTGTATATTGGGTAGGTCTGAGAATAGGTCGTAGGCTATTTTTTATACCTTTAACCAAAAAAACAGCTGCAAAATCCAAAAAAAATGGTAATTTTAGGAATTTTCACTTCAATTTAGTTTCAATAGCTTCATGGCCTACCTATTGTTTGACAAATGTAAAATTGTCATTAAATTGAATCATTACATTTAATGAAAATTTCAAATTTACGCAGCTGTCAAACAATAGGTAGGCCATGACGCTATTGAAACTAAAATGATCCATGGCGGCCGTCTCAAGAAGGCGGTTTATCACTTTCTTCACAACCACCTCGACATGGGTATCAAATGAAAGGGTATGATAAGTAGAATACAATAAGCAATGTAGTATACAAAATATATCTTTAGATCCATGGCGGCCGTCTCAAGAGGCCGGATTACCACTTTCTTCACAACCACCTCAACATGGGTATCAAATGAAAGGGTATGTTAAGTACAATACAATAAGCAATGTAGTATACAAAATATATCTTTAAATCCATGGCGGCCGTCTCAAGAGGGCGGGGTACCACTTTCTTCACAACCACCTCGACATGGGTATCAAACGAAAGGGTACGATAAGTAGAATACAATAAGCAATGTAGTATACAAAATATATCTTTAGATCCATGGCGGCCGTCTCAAGAGGCCGGATTACCACTTTCTTCACAACCACCTCAACATGGGTATCAAATGAAAGGGTATGTTAAGTAGAATACAATAAGCAATGTAGTATACAAAATATATCTTTAGATCCATGGCGGCCGTCTCAAGAGGGCGGGGTACCACTTTCTTCACAGCAACCTCGACATGGGTATCAAATGAAAGGGAATGATAAGTAGAATACAATAAGCAATGTAGTATACAAAATATATCTTTAGATCCATGGCGGCCGTCTCAAGAGGCCGGATTACCATTTTCTTCACAACCACCTCAACATGGGTATCAAATGAAAGGGTATTTTAAGTACAATACAATAAGCAATGTAGTATACAAAATATATCTTTAGATCCATGGCGGCCGTCTCAAGAGGGCGGGGTACCACTTTCTTCACAGCAACCTCGACATGGGTATCAAATGAAAGGGTATGATAAGTAGAATACAATAAGCAATGTTGTATACAAAAGTATATATCTTTAGTAGTATATATCTTTAGATCCAAGGCGGCCGTCTCAAGGGGCCGGATTACCACTTTCTTCACAACCACCTCAACATGGGTATCAAATAAAAGGGTATGTTAAGTAGAATACAATAAGCAATGTAGTATACAAAATATATCTTTAGATCCATGGCGGCCGTCTCAAGAGGGCGGGGCACCACTTTCTTCACAACCACCTCGACATGGGTATCAAATGAAAGGGTATGATAAGTAGAATACAATAAGCAAAATGTATCTTTAGATCCATGGCGGCCGTCTCAAGTGGCCGAATTACCACTTTCTTCACAACCACCTCGACATGGGTATCAAATGAAAGGGTATGATAAGTAGAATACAATAAGCAAAATATATCTTTAGATCCATGGCGGCCGTCTCAAGTGGCCGAATTACCACTTTCTTCACAACCACCTCGACATGGGTATCAAATGAAAGGGTATGATAAGTAGAATACAATAAGCAATGTAGTATACAAAATATATTTTTAGATCCATGGCGGCCGTCTCAAGAGGCCGGATTACCACTTTCTTCACAACCACCTCAACATGGGTATCAAATGAAAGGGTATGATAAGTAGAATACAATAAGGAATGTAGTATACAAAATATATCTTTAGATCCATGGCGGCCGTCTAAAGAGGCCGGATTACCACTTTCTTCACAACCCCCTTAACATGGGTATCAAATTAAAGAGTATGATAAGTAGAATGCAATAAGCAATGTAGTAGATTCAATATACCGATTCATGGCGGCCGACGCAAGACCCATGTTCTTTGAGGCATTTCATCTGTGTAAAATTCATATCTCGAAAAATATTAAGTCAATGGATGGTTTTTATTGTTTACTATTGACTTATGGGTGCAGCGTAGGCGCACCGGGTCCCAGCTAGTATATATATATATATATATATATATATATATATATATATATATATATACTAGCTGGGACCCGGTGCGCCTACGCTGCACCCATAAGTCAATAGTAAACAATAAAAACCATCCATTGACTTAATATTTTTCGAGATATGAATTTTACACAGATGAAATGCCTCAAAGAACATGGGTCTTGCGTCGGCCGCCATGAATCGGTATATTGAATCTACTACATTGCTTATTGCATTCTACTTATCATACTCTTTAATTTGATACCCATGTTAAGGGGGTTGTGAAGAAAGTGGTAATCCGGCCTCTTTAGACGGCCGCCATGGATCTAAAGATATATTTTGTATACTACATTCCTTATTGTATTCTACTTATCATACCCTTTCATTTGATACCCATGTTGAGGTGGTTGTGAAGAAAGTGGTAATCCGGCCTCTTGAGACGGCCGCCATGGATCTAAAAATATATTTTGTATACTACATTGCTTATTGTATTCTACTTATCATACCCTTTCATTTGATACCCATGTCGAGGTGGTTGTGAAGAAAGTGGTAATTCGGCCACTTGAGACGGCCGCCATGGATCTAAAGATATATTTTGCTTATTGTATTCTACTTATCATACCCTTTCATTTGATACCCATGTCGAGGTGGTTGTGAAGAAAGTGGTAATTCGGCCACTTGAGACGGCCGCCATGGATCTAAAGATACATTTTGCTTATTGTATTCTACTTATCATACCCTTTCATTTGATACCCATGTCGAGGTGGTTGTGAAGAAAGTGGTGCCCCGCCCTCTTGAGACGGCCGCCATGGATCTAAAGATATATTTTGTATACTACATTGCTTATTGTATTCTACTTAACATACCCTTTTATTTGATACCCATGTTGAGGTGGTTGTGAAGAAAGTGGTAATCCGGCCCCTTGAGACGGCCGCCTTGGATCTAAAGATATATACTACTAAAGATATATACTTTTGTATACAACATTGCTTATTGTATTCTACTTATCATACCCTTTCATTTGATACCCATGTCGAGGTTGCTGTGAAGAAAGTGGTACCCCGCCCTCTTGAGACGGCCGCCATGGATCTAAAGATATATTTTGTATACTACATTGCTTATTGTATTGTACTTAAAATACCCTTTCATTTGATACCCATGTTGAGGTGGTTGTGAAGAAAATGGTAATCCGGCCTCTTGAGACGGCCGCCATGGATCTAAAGATATATTTTGTATACTACATTGCTTATTGTATTCTACTTATCATTCCCTTTCATTTGATACCCATGTCGAGGTTGCTGTGAAGAAAGTGGTACCCCGCCCTCTTGAGACGGCCGCCATGGATCTAAAGATATATTTTGTATACTACATTGCTTATTGTATTCTACTTAACATACCCTTTCATTTGATACCCATGTTGAGGTGGTTGTGAAGAAAGTGGTAATCCGGCCTCTTGAGACGGCCGCCATGGATCTAAAGATATATTTTGTATACTACATTGCTTATTGTATTCTACTTATCGTACCCTTTCGTTTGATACCCATGTCGAGGTGGTTGTGAAGAAAGTGGTACCCCGCCCTCTTGAGACGGCCGCCATGGATTTAAAGATATATTTTGTATACTACATTGCTTATTGTATTGTACTTAACATACCCTTTCATTTGATACCCATGTTGAGGTGGTTGTGAAGAAAGTGGTAATCCGGCCTCTTGAGACGGCCGCCATGGATCTAAAGATATATTTTGTATACTACATTGCTTATTGTATTCTACTTATCATACCCTTTCATTTGATACCCATGTCGAGGTGGTTGTGAAGAAAGTGATAAACCGCCTTCTTGAGACGGCCGCCATGGATCATTTTAGTTTCAATAGCGTCATGGCCTACCTATTGTTTGACAG
Organism: Thereva unica; assembly: GCA_949987705.1. Lineage (NCBI taxonomy): Eukaryota > Metazoa > Arthropoda > Insecta > Diptera > Therevidae > Thereva > Thereva unica. The sequence continues at coordinate 147,783,039 of OX465281.1, read as the reverse complement.
CTGCGTAAATTTGAAATTTTCATTAAATGTAATGATTCAATTTAATGACAATTTTACATTTGTCAAACAATAGGTAGGCCATGAAGCTATTGAAACTAAATTGAAGTGAAAATTCCTAAAATTACCATTTTTTTTGGATTTTGCAGCTGTTTTTTTGGTTAAAGGTATAAAAAATAGCCTACGACCTATTCTCAGACCTACCCAATATACACAAAAAATTTCATGCAAATTGGTCAACCCGTTTCGGAGGAGTACGGTAACAAACACTGTGACACGAGATTTTTATAGATATAGATATATATATAGAGTTTCCCTTCTAACACAGAAGGCGCACTTCCCAGCAGGGCTGAGAAATATTTACCACTGCTGTGGCAAACATAAAATATTAAAAACATAAAAGATCACAAACATTAAACAGAGAAGCATGCAAAACTAAAAAGGGAGTGAGGCACGCGGAGAGTCACGCCACATTGAGAAGTGTCCTTTTAAGGACAACTTCACTGGTTAGCAAGCTAAACACACTCCTATTGTTGTTAGTATTTATAAGCATGCGATTAACGGGTTCGAACATGCCATAATTGGTGTTAGAGGAATTGATGTGCAAGAGAGGTTCACCTCTCAGGTTGTAGTTATTCACTCTAAATGACGCGCGGTTTCTTCAGAAACCAGAGTCCACCTTGTCATTCATCAGTCGATGAACGAAGATAACGTCAGCGACCTCACGGCGCTTATGGAGGGAGCTTAAGTTGAGTAATTTAAGTCTGTTCTCATAAGGCGGAAGAGCGAGTGGGTCATCTCACGGGAGGTAGCTGAGTGCAAACCGGACGAACTTCCTTTGAACCGATTCGATTCTACTAACATGGGAGGAGTAGTAAGGAGACCATACCTGGGAAGCGTAGTCAAGCAAAGGCCTAACCAAAGATACCTACAGATGTTTAGTGACGAGGGGGTTGTTAAACTCTTTGGACCATCTTTTTATAAATCCCAGGACTGAATTGCCCTTGGAGGAGATATAATTGATGTGGGTGGAGAAATCCAACTTACTTTCTAACCTAACCCCAAGATCGATTACAGATTCAGTACGGGAGACCTTGTTGTCAAGGAAAGTATAGTCATAAGTTATAACACCACGTTTCCTACAAAAAGTCATGATCTCGCATTTACTAATATTAAGCACAAGGTTGTTGTTGGAACACCAAGAATAGAAGGTGTTTAGATCTGCTTGCAGAAGTTTGCAATCTTCAATACTCCTTATGTGGCGATACAGTTTGATGTCATCAGCGTAAATAAGGATTTTACAGTGCCTTAGCAGTGTAACAATATCGTCAATTGATAAAATAAAAAGAAGAGGGCCAAGATGACTGCCTTGCGGGACTCCAGAGGACGCTTCGATATTCTTCGATTTGACACCGCGGAATAGAACCTGGTAGGTTCTCTCGGCTAAGTACGACTGGAACCAATCCACAAGGGCATGCGGAAAGCCTAATTTCTTTAGTTTAAGAACTATAATAGAGTGGGAGAGCTTGTCGAAAGCCTTACTAAAATCTGTATAGACACAATCAGTTTGGCAGCCAGTGACAAAGCCTCTAATTGTGTGTGAAGAGAACTCCAGTAAATTAGTAGTAGTGGAACGGGCTGCAAGAAAACCATGTTGGTTTGTTGAGATAAGCCTCTTGCAGATAGGGGCGATAGCAGAATAAATAATAGATTCGAAGAGTTTTGGTATAGACGATAACTTCGCAATTGGCCTATAATTAGATATTTCGTTTTAACAGACTTTCTTATGGACAGGTATTATAAAAGAGTTCTTCCATAAGATTGGGAAGCGCCCTTTATTTAGGGATTTTTGAAATAAACATAGAAGAGGAGACAGTAGGGCCCCTGCACAGGATTTTAGAACAGCTGGAGGGACTCCATCAGGGCCGGACGAAAAATCTTGTGGAAGTTCATTTATATGTTTCGAGATATCATCCCTGGTTATAGACAGGGAAAAGTTTTGAGCCGTTTGGATTGCATTGATATGTCGAAAATTGTCTTCATCTGGTTGGAATACAGGGGACGAGAAAGATTTGAGGAAGAACGATGCAAAATTTTCACAAATTTCGGCTGAATTAGAACTAAGGGAGTTCTCGTATTGCATGGTGTAAGGGTAATTATCAACTTTTTTCTTTGTGTTGATAAATTGAAAGAATGCTCTGGGATCACCATACACTTTACCTTCCATGTTTCTGAGGTACTCTTTATAGAGGGTTTCGGAGAGAGCATGAAATTGGTCATAGCAATTGAGAAATGCATCGAAACTCGCAGTGTCTTTCTTCTTCAGGTAGGTTTTCCAGAGTTTATTCTTCAGGTTTTTGGTACGTCTCAACTCGGAGTTGTACCACGGTGGGGATGATCTGGACGATTTTAACGGCTCGATAGGTACACAGGATGCGAAAGTTTCATACAGGACGGAGTAAAATCTGGCTACATCGACATCCAACTCATTAGGTGAGAGCAACCAATTGAAATCGACCGAAGTGAGCTTGGATGACAGTTCCTCAAGGTTGGCTTTTTTAAAGTTAAAGGTAAAGGTTGACTCCTCTGGGATTGGCTTATTGTTAAAGACAGAACAATAGCTCAGTAGGAGAGGAGGGTGATAATTATCGACAGGTGACTATACAATTGAGCTAGGCTCAACATTCATGTTGTCTGAGTCGGAAAAGAATACAAGATCTAACTGCCTTCCTAAAATATTATTCACACCGCTCATTTGGCACAAGCCGCAGGAAAATAAGGATTTCAGAAAGCTGGATTCCCTAGAGTTAAGGTTGTTTGCAGGAAGGTAGTTATTGGGCGGTGCAGTCAAGATGAAAGACGCAACCGGTTTGGAAACATTGCTGATCTTCCTGCAGGAGACTGTAGCAGGGTTAATAGTTTTCCCCATTAGGTATTCTTTAATTGCCTCGCACGTAGTTTCAGGGGAGAAACGCGAAATGAAAATAGTTCGCGGCTTGGGTACCGTTATCAGATTCTTGCAGGTTACCGGAGACTCAGTATCTCCAGTGCCCGACGGTCCAACGATACTAATAGAAGAGGTTGATGCCGCAACCGGTTCTGGGATATAGTTTAAGCCCACTGGAAGTGAGGGTGCGCGGATAGACGAGCTAGTATAGGGGTTTGCAGTGACAGCATCCGTAACGTTAACTTTACGACTGTGTTTGCGTTTTTCATTCTTTCTACGAGCTTTCTTGTGGTCGTGAGCCAGACTGGGGGCAGTCTCCACCGAAGGGCCCTTTTCAAGTATTATGGCCGGGTCGTTCAGAGCTGTGGTGTTAAGAGCAGCTGCATGATCCGCCGTCGGAGAAACAGCTGTAGGACAGGGTGTAGAAAGAAACTTCTCCCCTACCTGTAAGGCGTCATAAGATACTGGCGCCGCCGAGGGGGAGTTTATTCTATCACAAACATTATCAAATTTTACCGATAGAGAAGTCAGGGCTTTGTGATTTTCCACCACTGCTGTTGACAGCGATTCAATATCAGCCCGAACACGCTTCGAACTCCTTTTAATGTCGTCTAATATTGGATGAAGAGGAGCTAAGGAGTTGACAGAGCAGGATGAAGTGGCGACAGGATTGAGAATTGCTGAATGTATATCGTCGATCGAGTCAAAAACTGTTGCAACCCGGGAAGAAATTTCTTGGAATTTATTTATTAGGGAACCCGAGTTGGTCGCAACAGAATCAAGGGTGTCTGATAAACTATCAAGGCGGACGTTGATCGACTGGACATCATCGGCTAACATCTGAAAATGAGAGACATTTCCAGAGAAGGTGTTAAGACGACCCATGACTTTTTCATGTCCATCGAGAAAGACATCAGAGATGTCTTTCATTAGTCTTAGGACGTGGCAGGGCTGAATGTTGAAGCATTCATTGCAAGTTGACCCTCTAGGGGCCGAAGTTTTGCCACTTATTCGAGGATTGAGGCAGGTGAGGTGAAAAACGCCTCCACATACACCATCACAGGAAATCCCATCTTGGGCAATTTCCGAAGAGCATAGCTTGCAGACCTGATGACTCGCCATTAGAAAGAATAATTGTTTAAGCATCACCCTAAAAAGAATATTAATAAATAAACAAAACATAATAACTAAACAAAACATAATAAATAAACAAAACATAATAACTAAACAAAACATAATAAATAAACCAACCATAATAAGTAAACAAACAAAACCACAAATTGTGCCACTGACACTTTGCAGTCAGTGGTACCAACATACAAATTAAATTGAAATATTAAACATAGAATAAGAGAGAAAACGTAGAATTATTACCGAAAACGAAGGCACTGCCAGGCATTATTTCTCTCTCAGAAATATCTAGAAGCATGTATTTTAATTGAAAAATGTACCGTCTTAGGAGGAGAAAAAACCGTTTAGGTCAAAGACCCCAGTGCCTTCGTCGAGGATATAAAAATAAGAACGTAGATAAGTTTTGGACAGTCAGTTGATGGAAAAGTCGAGTAGATATTAAAGTAAAATTTGAAATTGTTGAGTATTTGGAAAAGAGATTGTGAAGAATTAGAATTAAATTATAGTATGTAGAAAAATTGTGCAGAATTTGAAAGTGAATTGTTATTTTAGAGAAAGCTTATAAATCATAAAAATTAAATCATATGAAAGTGAATTGTATTTGAAAACAGTTTTAAAATTTGAAATAAAAATTATATTTTGTGTAAATTAAAATCAGTGACCTTTTGGTAAATAAAAATTTATACTTTGAGGAACATAAAAATCAGTGACTTTTAATAAATAATAACTTTTGTGAAATACGTGAAAAGGGTGTCGGTACATTTTTTGGTCCTTCGAGCCGGATACTTTAAAACCTAGTTAGTAACATCGTTTGATTATTTTATAAAAAGTGAACTGTGAGCGTCTAACGGGCGTTAAAAAGTTAAACTATCTTCGTCTAACGGGCGTTGAAAAATTGTTTAATAATAAGTGAACTATGTGCGTCTAACGGGTGTTAAAAAACTAAACTATATCCGTCTAACGGGCGTTGAAAAATTGTTTAATACTAAGTGAACTGTGCGCGTCTAACGGACGTTTAAAAAAAAATTATATTCGTCTAACGGGCGGCGTTAAAATTACTCTATTCGTCTAACGGACGTTTGAAAACGATTTTTATAATCGTCTAACGGACATTAATCCGTAATAAAATTTGTGAACAGTTAAAATATAAAAGTGGAACTTCAAGAAAAAGGGACATACAGCTATTAACGGTACAGGAAGCAACGGACAATGATGACGTGGTAGCCATCCTTTCAATAAAAATTGAAATAGCAGAATCAGCTGGTGAGTCCGTTCCATTTTATTATATCTGTATTTTACTAAAACTCTAAATATATACATATCTAAAATTAAACAAAAGTGAATTGTGACGGTATAAACTGCATAAACTCAACGACTTTATATTTAAATTTTACAATACGTGCCTAAATTGAACTGCTCCGCGAATTTACAATTATCTTATCTTATATCAATATATATATATATATATATATATATATATATATATATATATATATATATATATATATCTATATCTATAAAAATCTCGTGTCACAGTGTTTGTTACCGTACTCCTCCGAAACGGGTTGACCAATTTGCATGAAATTTTTTGCGTATATTTGGTAGGTCTGAGAATAGGTCGTAGGCTATTTTTTATACCTTTAACCAAAAAAACAGCTGCAAAATCCAAACAAAAATGGTAATTTTAGGAATTTTCACTTCATTTTAGTTTCAATAGCTTCATGGCCTACCTATTGTTTGACAAATGTAAAATTGTCATTAAATTGAATCATTACATTTAATGAAAATTTCAAATTTACGCAGCTGTCAAACAATAGGTAGGCCATGACGCTATTGAAACTAAAATGATCCATGGCGGCCGTCTCAAGAGGGCGGTGTACCACTTTCTTCACAACCACCTCGACATGGGTATCAAATGAAGGGGTATGATAAGTAGAATACAATAAGCAATGTAGTATACAAAATATATCTTTGGATCCATGGCGGCCGTCTCAAGAGTCCGGATTACCACTTTCTTCACAACCACCTCAACATGGGTATCAAATGAAAGGGTATGTTAAGGAGAATACAATAAGCAATGTAGTATACAAAATATATCTTTAGATCCATGGCGGCCGTCTCAAGAGGGCGGGGTACCACTTTCTTCACAACCACCTCGACATGGGTATCAAATGAAAGGGTATGATAAGTAGAATACAATAAGCAATGTAGTAGACTCAATATACCGATTCATGGCGGCCGACGCAAGACCCATGTTCTTTGAGGCATTTCATCTGTGTAAAATTCATATCTCGAAAAATATTAAGTCAATGGATGGTTTTTATTGTTTACTATTGACTTATGGGTGCAGCGTAGGCGCACCGGGTCCCAGCTAGTATATATATATATATATATATATATATATATAGGGGAGAGTGGGGTGAACCGGGACACTCTTTGTTCAAGGCCTTATAAAACCTAAATAAACAATTTTTTCTTCTTATTTGGACATCCTATCCTGTAGATGGTTTCAATACCTTTCATTATTTGTCATTTTTAATATTATAACTTTATATTTTCAATAATTTCTAATCGTTTAAAAAAAAAGTGTCAAATCGGCAGTTCCGAAAAATCGTGGGGTGAACCGGGACACGATAGAAAGAGCAGGTGAAAGTGGCGTTTAAGTTGTAACTAATAGTCTTATTTGCTTTTATGTCAAAAATATGTTACGATATCATTATAAACAATGCTTGAACATATTTTTTTTTTACTTTTTTATTATAAACAATATAAAATGTGTATTTTGGTTTAAACTATAAATAAACGTAAAAATCATTAATAAAAAATTGTTAACAATCATTTTTATTAATAACTAATGAATTTAAGTCGATTTTGCAGCTAAAGAGTGGGCCGAAACATTTCTCGGTCAACTCAGAAACCGTGTCCCGGCTCACCCCACGGTGCTGTTTTTTAAACAATCGCGTGGTTATCACATATTTTTGAGGTTATCACAAATTCCATTTGAACTTTAAAAGATAACATACTAACGATTACTTTTTATTATATTACCTTTGTTGTAGTCTTAAAAACCATAACATTAGGCTTCCTTAAACTCCGAGAAAATAAAACTTTGTGGAGTGTCGATTTTTATTAACAATCCTTACTAATAAAGTGATGCAGGTGCTGACCTTCAATTCTCATAAAATAATGTAGAGGGCCAATACAAACATAATTCACAAAAAAAAACCAACATAAAAACATTAACAACAATTAAAAAAGCACTGTCCCGGTTCACCCAACCGTCCCGGTTCACCCCACTCTCCCCTATATATATATATTTCATTGATAAACTAAAAATAAATTTAAAATAACGAATTAATGCAATAAACGTTTGAAGTGTAATAAAATATAGGAACTATAAATAGATAAAGGTGCTTTTCATTCACTTTCATTCACTTTCATTAAGATTCCATACTAAATTCGGTCGCTTAATAAACTGAGAATTCGTGTTATAGTGATATTGTTTTAAGTTTTGAACATTAAAGCAAAGTTCGCGAAAATCAATTAAGAAGTTATTAAACATGGCGCTTCCTCTAAATTCCCAAACGAAACAATATGTTGAGGCACAGCTCCAGTTATCCGCTATGCTAGACAAATATATTAGGAATGAGAAAAAGGACCCTAAGCTAAGAAAAACTGCAAAGTATTACAAGAATAAAGTAGTAATAGTTGCAGAGCTTTGGGAAAAGTTCAAAATTAATCATGACTTCATTACAATGAACCCGTCTGAAAACCCAAGTGATGAAGAAGTCAAATATCTAGAAGAAGATGTGTATTTGAATTTTGTAGAAACATATCTTGAGTTTGTGTCTCGGTTAGAGGACATGTATAGCACTTTAGGTACTCCGTCGAATCCGTCAACACAGGCAAGCGTCCCGTCGCCTAGTATGAATGCAACCAGTTCAAATCATTGTGATAATCTCGTGAAATTACCTCGGATAACACTACCAACGTTTTCAGGTGATTATACGACGTGGACGTCATTTAAAGACTTGTTTGTATCCTTAATAGACAGCAAGCACTCACTAGCAAATTCCCAGAAGCTCCATTATCTGCGATCGAGTCTTACGGGCGAAGCAGAAAGATTAGTGAAAGGATTTGCTATTACTGATGCAAATTACTCGGTGGTTTGGAAAATGTTAAGGGATAGATACGAAAATACTCAAGCTCTAGTCAATGCACACTTCAAGAAATTAGTTAATCAAAATCCTGCCAACGAAACATCGGACTCAATTAAAAACCTCCTTGATTCTACGATGGAGACGGTTCAGGCTCTCGAAAATTTAGGAATCCCCGATTTATGGAAGGCAATTGTTGTATATATGACTGTGCAAAGGATCCCAAATCGCTCAAGACAACTGTGGGAACAAGAAAACAGTGATAGCAACACCCTTCCAACATATGACGTATTAAAAGCATTTTTAGAATCGCGTTTTAGAACATTGGAAGCAATCGACAGTAGTCCAAAATTCTCGAAACCACAAAATCAATACGGAACAAAACAACAATCAATTATAAAGCATTCATTCTTGGTAGAGCAAGGTATTACGTGTCCAGTGTGTGCTGAAAAGCACCATATCCGAAAATGTCCATCCTTTTTTAAAATGCCAGTCTCCAATAAGCAAGAAATCATAAAACGAAACGCATTGTGTTTAAACTGCTTAAATTCTGGTCATATGGTGTCTCATTGCCCCAGTAAATTCTCATGTCTTAAGTGTAAAAGGCGGCATCATACATTACTACATTTATATGGTACAACGGGAACAACTAACAATCTGTCCAATAGCAAGGCGCAAACCTTCCACGCAACTACATACTCTACAGAAATTGGAAATGTAGATCCGCCCTCCAACGAGACTATACAACCAACGATCAATAGTCTACATCCAACAATCAATAGTCTACATGTGTCCACCCAAGATGAAATTTTATTACCAACAGCACTCGTCACAATTGAAGCACCAAATGGAGATCAGCATGTCATCCGGGCCCTCGTGGATCAAGGCTCTCAATCCACATTCATGACCGAACACGCTGTACAAATACTAAAACTACGTAAGAAACAAGTGCATGCTTCCATATTTAGTGTATCTGGAAGTGTCCTATCACAATCAAAGGTAAATTTTAAAATACTCAACCCCCATGGTGGCATCATGCAAGTCGATGCCTTTGTTTTAAAAACTATTGCGAAATTATTACCTACGAAGCCCGTGCCGCTAAATTGGAACCATGTATCTGGACTAAAACTAGCAGACCCCGCATTTAACATCCCTGGAAGAATCGACGTGCTACTAGGAGCTGATGTTTATCCAAGCTTAATTTGTGAAGGCCTTATCAAAGGTCCTACTGGAGAATCAGTGGCCCAAAATACAATATTTGGTTGGATTCTATCCGGAAAAGCAAACTTAAAGACAAGGGAAAGCATTAGTGTGAACACATTCACCACACTAGTAACTTCGGAAGGTGAAAGTCTCAGTCATCTTCTCCAACAATTCTGGGATATTGAAGAAATGCCTCGTAAGAAGGTTCTAACAAAGGATGAAGAAAGATGTGAACAATGGTATACCAATACGCATACTAGACTGGAAGATGGACGATATTCTGTAAGATTACCATTTCTTAGCAATTCTCATAAGGAGTCGTTAGGACAATCAAGAGCGGCAGCGTTTGCAAGCTTATTCAGTCTGGAAAAACGATTGCTCCAAGACGATTATTTGCGACAGGAATATCAACAGTGCATCAATGAGTACCTGCACCTAGGACATATGTATTTGGCAAAGGATAGTGAAATTGATAACCAAAGGGAGAAAAATGGAAAACTGTACTACAGCAGTTACTATTTGCCTCATCACGCAGTTATAAAAGAGAGTACCACTACCAAGGTACGAGTTGTTTTTGACGCCTCTAGAAAAAGCACATCAGGGCTGTCATTAAACAATATATTGAGTACTGGGCCAAGTATACAAAATGAGATGATAGGAGTATTATTACGATGGAGAACCTACAAATTTGCATATATATCAGATACAGAAAAAATGTATCGGCAAATAAATGTGCAAAACGAGGATACATCATTTCAGAGAATTTTATGGAGAAATACATCAAGTGAACCGATAAAGGAATATTGTTTGAGTACAGTGACTTTTGGAGTAACGTGTGCACCTTACTTAGCTATACGCACACTGAATCAATTAGCTTATGATGAAAATGAAACCCATCCTATTGCAGCCCAATCTGTGTTAAACGATTTTTATGTTGATGATCTTCTCTCGGGAGCAGATGAAATTGAAGAAGCCATCCTAAAACAAAAGGAAACCCGACAATTGCTTGCCAAAGGTGGTTTTAAACTAAGAAAATGGGTAGCGAATAACAGCAGCATCTTAGTGGACATACCAGAAGAAGATAAGGAAATCCATACTTCGATAAATATAGATTCAGATAACATGGTGAAATCATTAGGATTAGTGTGGTACCCTCATCAAGATAATTTCGGATATAAAATAAAACTTAAAAAGGAAGAAAATGTTAAATCCAAACGAAATCTATTGTCTGAAATCGCCAAGTTATTTGACCCGCTAGGATGGATATCCCCTATTATAATTCGAGCAAAAATTTTAATGCAATCAATTTGGCTACATGGATTAGATTGGGACCACCCATTACCGGATAGCATTAAAACACAGTGGATGTCATTTAAGGCAGAAATTTCTACGCTGGAGGAAATAAGAATACCCAGATGGGTAGGTATGCATAAAAGTGTCAAGACATGTCAATTACACTGTTTTAGTGATGCATCACAGAAGGCTTACGCCGCAGTATCTTACTTACGTGTTATGTATGATGATGGAACTATTCAAACAAAACTCTTGATGTCCAAAACCAAAGTCGCACCTGTAAAGCCAGTATCTATTCCACGTCTAGAGTTATGCGGCGCTGTTTTAGCATCGAAATTAGCAAAAGGACTAAAGGAAATACTACAAATACATACCTGCCAGTTAGTAATGTGGACCGACTCCTCCATAGTATTGGCATGGTTAAGAAAACATCCTGCCACCTGGACTACATTCGTTGCAAACAGAACAAGTGATATCCTAAGTAACATCGGAAATGCACCACGGTATCACGTTTCCACCATTGACAACCCAGCAGATATTGCTTCGCGGGGATCCACGACCAGTGACATTGCTAGTTCTTCACTCTGGTGGCATGGACCAGGCTGGCTACAAAATCCTGAAACCACGTGGCCCAGTCAAATAGTAACCAATGATACAAATCTAGAAATGCGAAAAACTATTCAAACATTTTGTATTCACAATTCGAACAATGGACTCGAACCATCACCATTAACTACAATCCTTGAAAAGTCCTCATCCTTTAACCGTTTAATAAATATTACAGCATATATATTCCGATTCTGTAAAAGACTAAGAGGTGACAAATCCCAACCAGAATGGATTACAACGACTGAACGAACCAACGCATTATATTTTTGGATTAGATTTACACAAAACATAGAATATTCTACTGAAACACATGAATTAAAGGAGAAGGGAGTCATCAATGGTAAAAGTAGCATTCTTAGTTTAAATCCTTTCTTAGATGACCATAACCTGCTGAGAGTAAAAGGCCGGCTTCACAATGCTAATCTGTCTTATGATGAACGTCATCCAATTATAATGCCAAAGAATAGCAAACTAACGACTTTGCTAATTAATCACTATCACGAGTATACAGCTCATGGAGGGACACAATTAATGCTAAATATCTTACGAAAGAAGTATTGGATCGTCAACGCTCGAAAGTTAATTAAGGAACTTACACACAAATGCATCACGTGCTATAAACATAAGGCTCAAACCGCCACACAGCTCATGGGAAATCTGCCAACACCTAGAGTAAATCTTACTAGACCATTTACTAATACTGGAGTGGACTATTGTGGCCCTATTCAAATTAAAACAAACAGACTTAGGAATGCAAAAATTGTAAAAGGATATTTGGCCATGTTTATCTGTCTTGCGGTAAAGGCAATTCATTTAGAAGTTGTAAGCGACCTAACCACGCATGCCTTCCTGGCAGCATTTAAACGATTTATATCGCGTAGAGGAAGATGTGCCCACGTATACTCCGACTGTGGCACCAATTTTATTGGAGCTAATGCTGTACTGCAAGATATCAAAAAATGGGAAAAGGAGCTAGCTATACATTGCGCTAAGGAAGACATCGTTTGGCATTTTAATCCACCATCATCGCCGCACTTTGGGGGCCTCTGGGAGGCAGGTGTCAAATCAACAAAATATCATCTGCGAAGAATACTCGGAAACACCAACTTAACGTTTGAAGAACTCACCACCGTGGTAACCCAAATCGAAGCATGTCTGAATTCCAGACCACTTTGTGCACTAACTGCAGATCCGTCAGATTTGAATGCCTTGACACCAGGACACTTTTTAATAGGAGATGCCTTATTAGCCCCACCACAAATAGACCTTTTGCACATCAATTCTAACCGTCTCGATCGATGGCAATTATGTCAGCAACTATCTCAACAATTTTGGAAACGATGGACTAATGAATATTTATGCCGGCTACAACAACGACCAAAATGGATACAGCAAACACATAACATCACCAAAGGAATGATGGTTTTAGTAAAAGATGACAACCTCCCATCCTTTAAGTGGCCATTAGGACGCGTTATAGATGTACATCCAGGAAAAGATAACTTAGTACGAGTAGTAACAGTGCAAGTAAAGGACGCAATAGTTAAACGCCCTATCACGAAAATCGCGATCTTACCAATAGAGGACAATGAACATTTATAATAAAAATAGTGTACCGTGGACAAAAACAAAAAAAAACGAAAAATTTGCATGAATTCCATATATCAAAGATTATAGTGAACTATATCAAATATGAACGTGTTAAATCGAATAATAGTAAAAAACAGTAAACTTACGACGTAAAAATATTAACTAAAACAAATAGTGCGCGAATAAAAAACAGTTGTACAACATAAACATTGAATACAATAAGATACAATAACACAAGATAAACTAACAAAAATTAAGTTAGTTAGTACTAGTTATAATTACATATATAACATAAATACTGCTAGAATCTCATCTACTTACAGACATGATCATAGATCCAGCTTGTCCGAGCGAAAGTCAACTAAAGCCACAATAAATGAAAAGGAGGACTACAAAGCGGTCACTAGGTCAAGAGGCCACCCGACCTATCTCAACATACATGGAGCAAGAGGCCACCCGACCTATCTCAACATACATGGAGCAAGTGGAGTGCAACACCGTCCCCGGGGGAGAATGTTTAAGCATCACTCTAAAAAGAATATTAATAAATAAACAAAACATAATAACTAAACAAAACATAATAAATAAACAAAACATAATAACTAAACAAAACATAATAAATAAACAAAATATAATAAATAAACCAACCATAATAAGTAAACAAACAAAACCACAAATTGTGCCACTGACACTTTGCAGTCAGTGGTACCAACATACAAATTAAATTGAAATATTAAACATAGAATAAGAGAGAAAACGTAGAATTATTACCGAAAACGAAGGCACTGCCAGGCATTATTTCTCTCTCAGAAATATCTAGAAGCATGTATTTTAATTGAAAAATGTACCGTCTTAGGAGGAGAAAAAACCGTTTAGGTCAAAGACCCCAGTGCCTTCGTCGAGGATATAAAAATAAGAACGTAGATAAGTTTTGGACAGTCAGTTGATGGAAAAGTCGAGTAGATATTAAAGTAAAATTTGAAATTGTTGAGTATTTGGAAAAGAGATTGTGAAGAATTAGAATTAAATTATAGTATGTAGAAAAATTGTGCAGAATTTGAAAGTGAATTGTTATTTTAGAGAAAGCTTATAAATCATAAAAATTAAATCATATGAAAGTGAATTGTATTTGAAAACAGTTTTAAAATTTGAAATAAAAATTATATTTTGTGTAAATTAAAATCAGTGACCTTTTGGTAAATAAAAATTTATACTTTGAGGAACATAAAAATCAGTGACTTTTAATAAATAATAACTTTTGTGAAATACGTGAAAAGGGTGTCGGTACAATAATAGTATAATTAAAATAAACCAAAAAAAAATTAAAAAATTGAAAACGATAAAACCCCGATTTAACTGCCAAAACAAATAAGACAAATTTGTTTAAAACAATTTTATGCAGTTTGAGTGCAGATGGGTTTCGAAACGTTGCATAACCTTAGGTGAAAAAATAAAAAAAGGAAAAATATTAAAAAATGAGGTTATCGTCGTGTCTCTGGCAATACCGCATAACTAACATTTTGCAAAATGTTAGTTATGCGGTATTGTTAAAGACACGACGTTATGGTATTGAAAAAAATAAAATTAACACCCAATTTTATTTTTATTCTTTTATGCCCTCTACACAAAAAAGAATCAAGACTAAATGAAAAAAGTTTAAAAAAAGATTAAAAATTACACTAAGGGTAAAGGTTACCAACCTCGAACAGCTTGGGAAACCGTAGCACAACACAAAAAACAAAAGAAAACACCGAACACAAAAACAAGAGAAAGAACACAAAAATAAAATGCACGAGCGAATTTTCACTATCACTGGAAATTAAAAGCCACTTAAAACACAAAATTAAGTATTTAGTAGTTGAAAAATAGCAATAAAAACATAAAAAAAAATTATTAAAACGCGGACGACCGGCACCAACGACACTTGACACTTGACATGTCCTCCACCTGATCAAATTTCTCTGGAGTTTATCCCGACTCTTGGAAACTTTCCCATGTTCAGCCCATACCAAAAAAAGGTGATTCCAGCCTTCCCTCCAATTACCGCCCAATAGCAATTACTTCTATTCTCTCCAAAACCATGGAGACGACAATCAACAAAAAGCTTATGGGATATCTAGAATCCAATATATACTCATAAACGACAGACAGTATGGCTTCCGACAAAAAGATCCACTGGCGATCTTTTAGTCTGCCTTACAGAACACCTCAGCTGTAGTCTGCATGGATCCGGTGAGTCTAGTCTGGTTGCTCTAGATATCTCCAAGGCTTTCGATAGAGTTTGGCACTCAGCCCTGTTAGCTAAACTCAAAGTAGTATTGGATGTTGTCAAATCCGCATCCCACCCGATCTCTGCGGGGGTCCCCCAGGGGTCAATTTTATTACCGGCCTTATTTCTCATATTTATAAATGACCTTCTTTCAATCCCCTCCAACCCACTTCACAGCTTCGCTGACGACAGTACACTACGTTACTCGTACAGCTTCGATACAAGACAGACTCATGCCAGATCCTGTCTTGATGATCGCGAACTAATGTCCAAGTCGATTAATAACGACATTAAACTCATTCTAGAGTGGGGAAAGAAGAATCAGTTTTGAAATGAAACGGGGAAAGAAAAAGATATTGCGAAAAAAAATTTTTGAAGTGAAACTTCTTTACGCACGCTTGACTTGGGAACCTTCTTTACGAACGCTTGACTTGGGGGGTAAACTGGCGAAAGTGTAACGAAAGTGTAACGAAAACGTTACGAAAATGTGTGATCGGGCAACGTATTATGTATTATGTATTTTTATGTATTATGTATTATGTATTTTTATGTATTATGTATTATG